>OX031070.1:25831248-26447210 GCA_943736015.1 Tridacna crocea
ATAACGCCACTAGGGAATCCCCTGATGAACTCCGGCTGTTGAAAAAGTATCAGAAATTATCATATGCTAAAATTGTGATGTACAGAAACAGTATGTTATGTACATACCCAGTTATTCCTAGCTTTGTTCATGTGTGTATCTATTTTGAATGGTTTTCCCCTCTTGCTATTTTTAGAACTGGATTCTCTCTTGTGGAATAGTTCTGGAAGTTTCCTGGCCTTTATACATTTGATTACTAGAAGTTATGCAACTAATTTTAACATGAATTTTCTGGAACTTTCTCTGTTATCATAAAAGGAAAAGCTCTTAACATCTCGGCGTTCACTAATTAATACATGATTGCCAGACTAAAGTGGGGATTATTTTGTGTTTGTGTCATATAATTAGTGCTTGGATTACATTCAGTTTGGATTAGGATCAGACTAGACTAAAGTGGGGATTATTTCTTGTGCTTGGATAACATTCAGTTTGGATCAGGATCAAACTGGAATTAAGGCTGGGATAATTTGTCTTCTGTATTTAACGTCTAAGGTATTGTTTTGTTCTATTGTAATATTGTCACTGATTATTTGATATTATTGTTATTAAATTCTGTTAATTGTTATCGTTTGTTGCTGGCTTCTACTTTCTAGTTACGCCTGGCACGTAACAAGTAGAAGACTCTAACACTGTATGTTAATTGGCAAAAAATATAGGTTATGCTCTGTGGAAAGGGGCTTAATGCATCTCTGAAAAGATATGGAGTAAAAGGTAGAAGACATTGTGGGAAATGGAGAAAATGCTGGTTACCAGCATTTTCTCCTCTTCCCGCAATTTTTTCTAAAGGCTTCTTTCTCAGAGTCGTCAAAAGTAGGGATTGTATGGTAATAGGTTAATGAAGCTCAAGTGGTGGGATTTGTTTCTAAAAAAGTGGGAAAGAGTAGGGAAGGAGTTCATTGCAGAAAGGTTGGTTGTTTTCGGGTTTAACGCCATTTTCACAGCTAAGGTCATATCATGGCAGTCGGTGACGCACATATGTTTCCTGGCTTTCTCATGCCTGTACTACCACAACTTTCTTTCCAAAGCCATCGACTACTTCATTGAAGAAAGGAAGAAAACGCTGAATACCTGTATTTACCTTTCTCTCAATGTTTCAAAAGCCTTCTTTGTTTGTGATAGCTAATACATGTGACATATAAGTTAGTAAAGTTACCTTGCATGCTTCTGAGCTTTCTGCAGCTCAGCCAGTGGAGTCAACAGACTGCTGATTGTTTTCAAAGAGACCTTTGGTTGTTTCTTCACCACAGCCGAAACAAGTTTAAGACTGGCCCTCAGGGACTTTGCATCATTGTAGGTAGTGATGGTAGGACACAAAAACTTCAAAATTCCTTTCAAAGCATTCTCAGGAAGTTCTGTGCAATTGAAAAACAGCTTCTAGATACGTACTGATATAAGTGATGTAAACTAAAGGTTGTTAAAACTACGAAACAACTGCACTTTCGCAGACACTAACTCTTTACAAAACAACAAAATTTTACACTTGTAAAAATTGAAAGTATTTGCAGACAACAATAGAAAATTAAGTCAAATGATTGAACTTGCTTCTAAAAATTTAAGGAAACATGGTGGGAAAGGAGAAAAGGCTGGTTACCAGCATTTTTCCTTTTCCCACAAAGTTCTCAAATGTCTAGTTTCCTATGGTCATTAGCCCGCCCGGGTGGGTCAGTGGCGAGCGTGTTGGACTCATGACTTGGTGGTTGTGAGTTCGATATCCGGTTGAGGCAAAACTTTCTTTCCGGCGTATTTTTGCCTCTCACCTCTGCTGAAGCATGTGAGGAAAGTAGTCGGTGGCTTTGGAAAGAAAGCAGTGTTAGTACTGGTCTGAGAAAGCCAGGAAACACATGTGCGTCACCAACCGCCATGATATGACCTTAGCTGTTAAAGTGGCGTTAAACTCCAACACAACCAACCAACCAATCCTATGGCCATTAAAACTCTACTGAGACACAAATTAAGTCTTAAAAATGCGTAGTCTACTTGAGTAGTAGAGTGCCGCAGTCCCCTCCTGCTTATTCTCAGGCTACTAGTCCCCCGTCATATTGACCTAGTAACAAATAATGTGCAGATATTAATGACAAAATGGCCTCAGTATGTTTACTATAGTGCAATCTACCCTTTGTATAAAAGCAACTCAAACCCTTACCAGCAGAATTTTTTTTTTTTTAATTTGTCAAAATTGAAAGCACTTGCAGACTAAAAAGTAAATGTGACTAAAAAATGACCACTTTAGAAGAATAGAATACATTGTAGGAAAAGGAGAAAATGCTGGTAAACAGTATTTCTTCTTTTCCCACAATGTTTTCAGAAGACTTCTACCTCAGGGTAGTAAAAAGCAGGCATTTTTTGATAAAGGGATAAATAAACCCTAGTCTTTTTAAAACTTTTTTCAACCACATCAGCAAACATTACTCTAGTTTTGAATAAAGAACCTGAAACTCATATGAATTTCAACTGCAGCATTTTAAAGGGCACCTCAAAGTACCACACAGTAAGCTTTGGGAGCAAACTGAATGTCCTCTGTAGTCTGTCCTTATTCTCTGCTGTTTGCAAGTACAATGTCTTGCCTTTCTCAGTTTCTGCTACAGATTGCATTGTTACGTTTCCATATTTATGTTCTACCACAAGATTATTGTGTTTCGAAGTTCTTATGATATAATGATTTCTGCATCAAAAGTAGAATTAGTATATATTAGAATTAGAAAAGTATGGCATAATATGGTTTTAATTCACGCGTGAATTATTCGTTTTGTAAACATTGATCAAGGTCAATAGACGCTTGCAAAATTATCCCAAGTCATTGAAACGAATGACAATACAAATATTCCTACGCGCACACGGAACTACTTTCAAACTTTCCCATGACCATTATAATATTGTTGAGGTTGTGGAAATGCACGTACAAGAAACGTTTTCAAATTGTTTTAAAATGCAATGCTTGAAAAATAAGGACGAAAAATGTTTATGCACCATAAAAAACGCGCTTGCAATGTTTTCGGGGAAAAACAACATTCTTAAAATGCACCGTAAATACTGTAGTGCAAGTTTTCCACAAATGCACATGTTTCACAAGTTGCGTGAATTATTAAGGTACCAATATATATGGTACAATTTTAAATCACCGACAATGCGCCGTTAAGAAAAGTTGTTTCTGTGTGAGCGACTGCGTGAATTAAAAGTTGACCAATATATAGCAGACGATATTGGATTTGTATAATAAATATAGTATTGCACTAAAGGGGAAGTATTCCCCGGGAAAAGGGTTTCTTTTGGGGACAATGCACCAGCAAAAAGGGGCTTGGAATGTTTTGGGGGAAAAAGAAGAATCTTAAAATGCACTGTAAATACTGAATGCAAGTTTTCTGGACACAAATGCACACGTTTTTACCAGTTGCGTGAATTATTAAGGTACCAATATATACCATACACTTTTAATTGACCGACAATGCGCCGTTAACAAAAGTTGTTTCTGTGTGAACGACTGCGTGAATTAAAAGTTGACCAATATATAGCAGACGATATTGGATTTGTATAACAAATATAGTATTGCACTAAAGGGGAAGTATTCCCCGGGAAAAGGGTTTCTTTTGGGGACCAATGCACCAGCAAAAAGGGGCTTGGAATGTTTTGGGGGAAAAAGAACAATCTTAAAATGCACTGTAAATACTGAGGTGCAAGTTTTCCAGAAATGCACATGTTTTACAAGTTGCGTGAATTATTAAGGTACCAATATATATGGTACAATTTTAATTCAGCGACAATGCGCCGTTAAGAAAAGTTGTTTCTGTGTGAGCGACTGCGTGAATTAAAAGTTGACCAATATATAGCAGACGATATTGGATTTGTATAACAAATATAGTAGTGCACTAAAGGGGAAGTATTCCCCGGGAAAAGGGTTTCTTTTGGGGACCAATGCACCAGCAAAAAGGGGCTTGGAATGTTTTGGGGGAAAAAGAAGAATCTTAAAATGCACTGTAAATACTGCAGTGCAAGTTTTCCACAAATGCACATGTTTTACAAGTTGCGTGAATTATTGAGGTACCAATATATATGGTACAATTTTAATTCACCGACAATGCGCCGTTAACAAAAGTTGTTTCTGTGTGAGCGACTGCGTGAATTAAAAGTTGACCAATATATAGCAGACGATATTGGATTTGTATAACAAATATAGTACTGCACTAAAGGGGAAGTATTCCCCGGGAAAAGGGTTTCTTTTGGGGACCAATGCACCAGCAAAAAGGGGCTTGGAATGTTTTGGGGGAAAAGAAGAATCTTAAAATACACCGTAAATACTGCAGTGCAAGTTTTCCACAAATGCACATGTTTCACAAGTTGCGTGAATTATTAAGGTACCAATATATATGGTACAATTTTAAATCACCGACAATGCGCCGTTAAGAAAAGTTGTTTCTGTGTGAGCGACTGCGTGAATTAAAAGTTGACCAATATATAGCAGACGATATTGGATTTGTATAACAAATATAGTATTGCACTAAAGGGGAAGTATTCCCCGGGAAAAGGGTTTCTTTTGGGGACAATGCACCAGCAAAAAGGGGCTTGGAATGTTTTGGGGGAAAAAGAAGAATCTTAAAATACACTGTAAATACTGAATGCAAGTTTTCTGGACACAAATGCACACGTTTTTACCAGTTGCGTGAATTATTAAGGTACCAATATATACCATACACTTTTAATTGACCGACAATGCGCCGTTAAGAAAAGTTGTTTCTGTGTGAACGACTGCGTGAATTAAAAGTTGACCAATATATAGCAGACGATATTGGATTTGTATAACAAATATAGTATTGCACTAAAGGGGAAGTATTCCCCGGGAAAAGGGTTTCTTTTGGGGACCAATGCACCAGCAAAAAGTGGCTTGGAATGTTTTGGGGGAAAAAGAAGAATCTTAAAATGCACTGTAAATACTGCAGTGCAAGTTTTCCACAAATGCACATGTTTTACAAGTTGCGTGAATTATTAAGGTACCAATATATATGGTACAATTTTAATTCACCGACAATGCGCCGTTAAGAAAAGTTGTTTCTGTGTGAGCGACTGCGTGAATTAAAAGTTGACCAATATATAGCAGACGATATTGGATTTGTATAACAAATATAGTAGTGCACTAAAGGGGAAGTATTCCCCGGGAAAAGGGTTTCTTTTGGGGACCAATGCACCAGCAAAAAGGGGCTTGGAATGTTTTGGGGGAAAAAGAACAATCTTAAAATGCACTGTAAATACTGCAGTGCAAGTTTTCCACAAATGCACATGTTTTACAAGTTGCGTGAATTATTAAGGTACCAATATATATGGTACAATTTAAATTCAGCGACAATGCGCCATTAAGAAAAGTTGTTTCTGTGTGAGCGACTGCGTGAATTAAAAGTTGACCAATATATAGCAGACGATATTGGATTTGTATAACAAATATAGTTGTGCACTAAAGGGGAAGTATTCCCCGGGAAAAGGGTTTCTTTTGGGGACAATGCACCAGCAAAAAGGGGCTTGGAATGTTTTGGGGGAAAAAGAAGAATCTTAAAATACAATGTAAATACTGAATGCAAGTTTTCTGGACACAAATGCACACGTTTTTACCAGTTGCGTGAATTATTAAGGTACCAATATATACCATACACTTTTAATTGACCGACAATGCGCCGTTAAGAAAAGTTGTTTCTGTGTGAACGACTGCGTGAATTAAAAGTTGACCAATATATAGCAGACGATATTGGATTTGTATAACAAATATAGTATTGCACTAAAGGGGAAGTATTCCCCGGGAAAAGGGTTTCTTTTGGGGACCAATGCACCAGCAAAAAGGGGCTTGGAATGTTTTGGGGGAAAAAGAAGAATCTTAAAATGCACCGTAAATACTGCAGTGCAAGTTTTCCACAAATGCACATGTTTTACAAGTTGCGTGAATTATTAAGGTACCAATATATATGGTACAATTTTAATTCACCGACAATGCGCCGTTAAGAAAAGTTGTTTCTGTGTGACCGACTGCGTGAATTAAAAGTTGACCAATATATAGCAGACGATATTGGATTTGTATAACAAATATAGTATTGCACTAAAGGGGAAGTATTCCCCGGGAAAAGGGTTTCTTTTGGGGACCAATGCACCAGCAAAAAGGGGCTTGGAATGTTTTGGGGGAAAAAGAACAATCTTAAAATGCACTGTAAATACTGCAGTGCAAGTTTTCCACAAATGCACATGTTTTACAAGTTGCGTGAATTATTAAGGTACCAATATATATGGTACAATTTAAATTCAGCGACAATGCGCCATTAAGAAAAGTTGTTTCTGTGTGAGCGACTGCGTGAATTAAAAGTTGACCAATATATAGCAGACGATATTGGATTTGTATAACAAATATAGTAGTGCACTAAAGGGGAAGTATTCCCCGGGAAAAGGGTTTCTTTTGGGGACCAATGCACCAGCAAAAAGGGGCTTGGAATGTTTTGGGGGAAAAAGAAGAATCTTAAAATGCACTGTAAATACTGCAGTGCAAGTTTTCCACAAATGCACATGTTTTACAAGTTGCGTGAATTATTAAGGTACCAATATATATATGGTACAATTTTAAATCACCGACAATGCGCCGTTAAGAAAAGTTGTTTCTGTGTGAGCGACTGCGTCAATTAAAAGTTGACCAATATATAGCACACGATATTGGATTTCTGAAAGAAATATAGTATTGCACTAAAGGGGAAGTATTCCCCGGGAAAAGGGTTTCTTTTGGGGACCAATGCACCAGCAAAAAGGGGCTTGGAATGTTTTGGGGGAAAAAGAACAATCTTAAAATGCACTGTAAATACTTCAGTGCAAGTTTTCTGGACACAAATGCACACGTTTTTACCAGTTGCGTGAATTATTAGGGTACCAATATATACCATACACTTTTAATTGACCGACAATGCGCCGTTAAGAAAAGTTGTTTCTGTGTGAACGACTGCGTGAATTAAAAGTTGACCAATATATAGCAGACGATATTGGATTTGTATAACAAATATAGTATTGCACTAAAGGGGAAGTATTCCCCGGGAAAAGGGTTTCTTTTGGGGACCAATGCACCAGCAAAAAGGGGCTTGGAATGTTTTGGGGGAAAAAGAAGAATCTTAAAATGCACTGTAAATACTGCAGTGCAAGTTTTCCACAAATGCACATGTTTTACAAGTTGCGTGAATTATTAAGGTACCAATATATATGGTACAATTTTAATTCACCGACAATGCGCCGTTAAGAAAAGTTGTTTCTGTGTGAGCGACTGCGTGAATTAAAAGTTGACCAATATATAGCAGACGATATTGGATTTCTGAAAGAAATATAGTATTGCACTAAAGGGGAATTATTCCCCGGGAAAAGGGTTTCTTTTGGGGACAATGCACCAGCAAAAAGGGGCTTGGAATGTTTTGGGGGAAAAAGAAGAATCTTAAAATGCACCGTAAATACTGCAGTGCAACTTTTCTGGACAGAAATGCACACGTTTTTACCAGTTGCGTGAATTATTAAGGTACCAATATATACCATACACTTTTAATTGACCGACAATGCGCCGTTAAGAAAAGTTGTTTCTGTGTGAGCGACTGCGTGAATTAAAAGTTGACCAATATATAGCACACGATATTGGACATGTGAAACAAATATAGTATTGCACTAAAGGGGAAGTATTCCCCGGGAAAAGGGTTTCTTTTGGGGACCAATGCACCAGCAAAAAGGGGCTTGGAATGTTTTGGGGGAAAAAGAAGAATCTTCAAATGCACCGTAAATACTGCAGTGCAAGTTTTCCAGAAATGCACATCTATTACAAGTTGCGTGAATTATTAAGGTACCTATATTTATATGGTACACTTTTAATTCACCGACAATGCGCCGTTAAGAAAAGTTGTTTTCTGTGTGAACGACTGCGTGAATTAAAAGTTCACCAATATATAGCAGACGATATTGGATTTCTGAAAGAAATATAGTATTGCATAAAAGGGGAAGTTTTCCCCGGGAAAAGGGTTTCTTTTCGGGACCAATGCACCAGCAAAAAAGGGGCTTGGAATGTTTTCGGGGAAGGAAAATAATCTGAAAATGCACTGTAAAATTTGGGTTACAAGGTACTTTTCAAAAAATGCACATGCATTACGACTTGCCTGATTTATTAGGGTACCAATATATATATATGGTACACTTTCAATTCACCGACAATGCGCCTTTAGAAAACCTGTTTCTGTATTAACCACTGCGTGAATGAAAAGTTAAGCAATATATATAGCAGACATATGTTAAAATAATTTTTCTACAAATGTATTTGTATGTTTTTGGGCCAAACATTCCCTTTTCCGACAATGTATTATATCTCACACGACAATATATATTGAATTGCCGTTCTAGGCATTTTAAGTAAAAGAAATAGTTATTGTACAATATAATATATTGAGTGATCAGATTTTGAAAATAGACACGTTCAACACAGTACTAAGGAAATATCAAATTACAATTCCTCTTTATTTCAGATCACTTTTAATATAATGAAATATAATATCGTTCACAAAGAGTACATGCTTATTTATTCTGCGGCCGTGTGTTAACAACCTGTTGCTATGTAAATATTACATAAAGAATATAATTGCTTTGGGCGAAATGAGGTAAGGTCGTATATCCTGTATATACAGTTACACACTTTTTTGTATTCCTGTTCAATATGTCAGAAAATCTGATACCCGTATAAGAAAACAGCACTGATTACCACGTATATATGATCAGTGTCGGTCCTGGCGGGTTTTGATAATTTCACACATAACATCACATTCACATAGTTCACATAGTCTTCGAGGCCAGATACAACACAAGTTGTATAAGTGATTAGATCACTTTTAAACGGCCCTTTAATGATGTTTTCCCTATTTCTTCCGGCTGTTCTTTTCTCTTCAATCTTCTTTAGAATATCCTTTACTCACTTACTGTTCTCAGCTTGTTATTAACTTCCGGTTCCTCACATCACAGAACACAACTGACACTTTTTTCATTTGATATTCACTATTACTATTTACCACCCCCCTATCCTATTATTTCTCCCTTACTCTCATTAAAAAGAAAAAAAAAAGTAATATGGATATTAATAAACTCATAAGTATACCTTGTAGCATTCTGGTTCAAATTTATTTGTTTTGATCCATTTCTTATTTATTTTATTCTTAAATGAATTTATGGAGGTTGCTTCAAATACTTCTTTCGGTAATGAGTTCCAATCATTTACTACTCTATTAGAGAAACAGTTTTTATATCTATTGGTTTTTGTATTCTTTTTTGATAATTTAAATTCATGTCCTCTAGTGGCAGTTTGACGTGTCATATTAAGCATATCAGATGATAGTACATCAATTTTTTGTGTTAACCTGTATACTTGAAGTATATCACTCCGAGTACGCCTATATTCAAGACTTGGTAAACCTAAATCTAACATCCTTTCTTTGTAATTCATTTTTGACATTCTAAGGCTTTTAAGCATTCTAGTTGCTCTTCTCTGTACATTTTCTATTTGCACTTTTAAACGCTTTTGATATGGATTCCAAATTACTGATGCATATTCTAAATGTGGTCTTACCAATGTTTTATACAGATTGTTAAACATCGTTTGGTTCAAATACGAAAATTTCCTATGAATGATACCCAAGTTCCTGTTGGCTATATTAACTTTATGTTTAATGTGTTCTTCAAACTTCAGTTTATCATCAAATATTACTCCCAGGTCTTTTTCTTGATTTACTAATTGTATTTTGTGCATAGTACCATTATTATCCTTCATGAAGTACTCTCTGGCTGTATCACTTCCTAAATGCATAGTTTTACACTTTTTAACGTTAAAGGTCATTTGCCATTTTTCTGCCCAGTTACACGCTTTAAGTAAATTTCTTTGTAATCTCTCTTGATCTTCTTTTTCCTTCACACAGTTGTATAGTTGTATAAGAAAAGCGAAATACGACAAATCCAGGATATCTATTTACAAAACGCCTGGCAACTAATTTTTTTGGTTATTATTTATGAACAGGGTTTTCCTTTTCCCCTATTCAGTAAATGTACTTGTTAAAGCTTCCACATCCGTCATTTTCGTTGATCTTTTCTGGCGATTTACACACATAATACTTATAACTACGCGAAAAAGTAGTTCCTGTGCACTACAATACAATTAGCACATTTCTGGTTTGCAAGCGTCTGATGACCATGATCAATGTTTACAAAACGAATAATTAACGCGTGAATTAAAACCATATTATGCCAAAAGTATGGCATCTAAAAAAGGATCACGAAGAAGGTGATGTGGCTGGTACCTGTTTCCGTGACACATTTGATCACATCTTGGATGATCTCGACCCTCACTCTGGTACTACATGACAAAACTTCCTTTGAAAAACGCTTTAGTAACTCTGCAGTCTGAAATATTGAAATAAAAACGATTCAAATCGAGTATTCACATTGGTTTCAAGACAAAAAAATGAAGGCAAGTCATATTTTCTTACCGAAGACGGCACATGGTCCGCCATGCTTGTTGTGCAATCGTGTAATGTACAAGTAATAAAAGAAAAGTCTTACATCAAAATAAATTGATTTTAGAATAGCAATAGAAATGACTTCAACATAAATCAGAATGCAACAGTTTACTATTAAATTGCGCCAAAGTTAAAATCATATGCACATGGTATAACTTGTACATTGAGGAAGTCACAAGGTATAGGTCTACCAAATCTTTTCGTAATGCTATATGGAATCCTTCGGAGCCCTGCTAGAAAAAAAACTATTTAATTATACCACTGGGGCATTTTTCAGAAGAAGAGAATAAAGGAATTCAACATTTGATTTATAAACCAAATTCAATCATTTCTTGCCTGCAAGATACATGAAGCAAAGGTTTGGGGCCTTCACGTCATGTATGTTCGTGATAGAATCAATGAGTGTAGCCAGCTGTTAAGCTTCTGACTAATCTTTACTGTCACTTTAATACGTCATACGAATATAAAACCGTTGATTTTTTTAAACTAAACCATTGGTACTGTGTGCTTTTGCAATTCTTAAAGCTCTGTCCTTATATGATATAATTTAGGGTTGTCATGCCTATTTAAGCAAAAACCTTTATAATTTTTTATATATCCGTGAAATGTAGTTTACATTTCTCGTTTCTTCCCACTTCTTTGCAGATTTATATTACATGAAAAACCTCCCAAAGATTTACACTTCTGTCCGATACCCCCTTTTTTTTACCCTACTAGTACTTCAGATATGAAATTAAGTTAATGTCAATCAAAGGACTCTGAATAGTCCTGAGAGTCGCCTGGTGGGTAGACCATAATGTGTTAACACTCTTACTAAATTTTCAAAGGTAATCTAATGTACAAGCCTTGAAGACACAAGATGACCTAACCATAATAATTATAGTATTATTAAAGGATAATTTCTTAATTGTAGAGCGGTCTAATCCTAATTCCACTCACATAAATATTAAAATTCAAATGAAAAAAAAAGATCTATGTGGTCAGAATCAAAACTTATACTTGTAAAGGCAACAGCATTAAACAGTTCAAAGACCTTATTTTTTCTAGAACTCACTTACCAGCCTGTTTCATAATAACTGTTTACCGCAGCTAACTGATGTTGCGCGTACACTGACAGCAGCTTCCGATTCGGGAGACTGTTCGTTGGTCCATGGTGCTATAATATATTGGGTAATTATTCAAACACTCCTCTTTAAGTATTCTCAACAAATAGTCTGAGGATCCAGTTCAGAAGCTTGCAGTTGAAAGTACTGTTAAGCATGTCCGCAAACTAGTTCACTTTACGACCATTTATCTCAGATTCGCAAATTACACTTGATACTCTGTGTTACAAGCGATTTGTCATATAACATGCTTTTATGAAAGAAATGATTGTTTCAAAGATTTGAATCTGTCAAGAGATATGATGATGATGATGATGATGATGATGATGAGCAGGGTTTTTTTTTTTAGAATTTTCTGCAGGCTATCTGGCGTCAATTGATTTCAAACTAAAAGCGCAAAAGCATCAAAATACTGTCTTGATAAATTATCCGTCGGACGCCATTGAAGTACTGTCTTATAATGAATTAAATGATTCAGCTCGGCATGTCTGGACTATAGAAATAGAAGGAGCAAATCTTTTAATATTAGTATGTGCTTTATAGATATAGAAAAGAAATCAGGATTGTTTTCCCGCCAACTGTGAAAAAATTGTGTTGATCGGAAATGCAGATCTAGTATCCTTGAAAAGCCTTTTCTCAGATACAACGATTTTTTTTTTTTATACTTTTAAGTTGAAGAATGTACTGATGGTTGGAATTCTCTAAAGAGCTGCCTAATAGACTTATAATATATAGATCTGGATGTAAGAGTTGGTGGGCAAATTTCACTTTAATAATATAATGTGAATCTCCGTTGGCGACAATTATTTCAAATGTAATCTTTGATCAAACTTATGCCATGTTATTCACGCACGCATATATATTGTGACTTGCATGGTGTTTTCAAACCCGCCTGTTGCAGACTATTTTGATGGTAATTACATAAACAATGAATTTGAAATGATATGAAAAGATAACTTCAAAGGGCTTGTTAACTAATCGGTTTCGAGTCGTTTCGTCCCTAAACCATTTCCTCCCCTAGTCGTTTCGCCCCCACTACGTTTAATTCCTCCCATGTGGCCCTACTCCGGGTCCCCCTAATTGTTTCGGCCCACAGGTCGTTTCGCCGACATATTCGTCGATCTCCCTCCCCCTCCCCCTCCCCTCCCCGGCTGTTTCGGCCCCTACCCAATAAAACTGTATTTGAAAGCTTTTAGTCATCTTGGACAGGATAATGGTGCGTTTAACACTGCTTGAAATGGTATTAAATCAAAGATGTATATAAGCATACGACATGGAATACAATATGATAGTTGAAGTATATCTTTAACTCATTACCAAATGACAGTATTTTAGGTTTGTCCAAATCGAAAGCATTTGCAGACAACAGAATAAAAGTGACCGAAAATTTGAAATTTGTTTTGTGAAGAGTAGAAAACACTGTGGGAAAAAGAGAAAATGCTGATACCAGCATTTTCTTCTTTTCCCACAATGTTTTCTAAAGGCTTTTATCTCAGGGGCGTCAAAAGTAGGGATTGTGTGGTAATGGGTTAAACACTTTCAACCAAAGTTACAAAAAAATCGTATTTTCTTCCAGTTATTTCATGGATTACACAATTTTAATTCAATACCTTTTTTGTTGTTGTAGGCTTTGTGGCGGCATTAAAAAAGTCAACTGGGACAAAAGGTAACGGAACAACAACCGACCTAAACTAGTTTTTTTTTTCTTTTTATATTGCATGAACTGAGTAAATGATCTCTATACCTTCTCCCAACTCTATAGCAAAGCATTTGAAGTCGTAGTTGGTGGCATTTTCATTCCAAAATAAAAGTTACGTATCGACTTAATGACAAAGGTTAACTTCGATCAGTTCTACGGTCATTATGGATCCATTCCCTGAATAATTCAGCCTTTCTTTTTGCGTTTTATATGAAGTTTGTAAGCAGCCGTTTTATCTCCATCCACCGTCTGACAGACGAGTTAAAATTTTCAAGAAGGTGTCGTGGGGGGAGGGGCCCGGGGGGGGGGGGCATTATCTCCCTCTAGATGGCATTCTATAAATACTCATCTATCTAATTTGGGCATTCTGGGTACAGAACCGACCCACTTTCCTACGCGACAACCGTTACTTTGAATTTCAAACTAAAATAAACATTTACTCATTAAAACGCTACATCATACAATTCACTCAGAGCTCTATGATCAGCAGTCTAGAGAAATCTGGAGTTAAAGCAGGTCTCATTTCTCCTCGAACCTATTCATAAAAGCTATTCCTATATTAGTACTTTATAGAGCGTAATTGGAGAGGTCATCAGACCTCTCCAACAGTGTTGAGTTTAAAAGGCAGACTGCCTCAGAAATTGCTGTCTAAATCCAATCTTTGTAGGGGAATTGTTCCGATACACAGTCTGTTTCGTCATGATTTTATAAAGAAATCGAAGTCTAAAAACTGAAATAGGAAATAGACGTGGTTTGTTTCTATATCACGAATTTCAACAAAATTGTAAGGATTTAATTACATATTCCCTTTCCAACAATTTTAATTTTGTATTACAATCTTAAATCTTAACAAAAAGAAGAAAAAGAAAAAAGAATTTCGTTAAAAATAGAAACGGACACAGCAGAAAAAAATCACGTGACCTTAAAACGCGGGAAGAAGGTCGTGTGACTTACATAAATTACAAGGACGGATGAATACGGAATCCTGTTTTTGCCATCCACTTTGATGAATGTATATTTACAACTGAACAGATTTCAACTACCCGTTTATTGTCTTGCTTGTTTCTTTACATGTACCTAGATATATTTAACCTAAAAGCATAAAAAGTATTAGAAAAAAATGATGTCGACCTCTCCTGGCTTCTTTTTTAAAGAAGCCACTTGTATTACAGTCAGCCCACTTTTTGGGCTAGTGATGCGTCATATAAGACAGTCGAATCTTCGAAGAATATGACATGCGCAGACAAAGGGGAGGGGGGGGGGGGGGGGGGCGGCGAAAGAAAAAGGGAGATTAGTTCAGACAGCTGTACGAAGCGAACAAAGGGAGCTTCAGAATCCAAAGACTTACAAGGTTCCGTCTTCTTGTATAGAGGTTTCATTCTATCTAAGTTCAATATTTGTGGATATGACCCGAACCGAATATATCATAATCTGAAAATAGGACGGAGAATATATACTACCTATTTCAGACAACATTATGAGTCGATCTTCCGAAATCAAACATTTAGAAGATGCTTCATCTTAGTATAATGAGTATTGTAAAATCACCAACCGTACACGACAAACATGTGCTGGAAAAATGTAAACACCAGTGGACGAGTGTCAAAGAAATATAATTTGTTGTCTTCTAATTAGCCAGCGAAGTATCGAAACTTGGCTGAGTTATGAATGTTTAAATAAATATTCTGGAGACGAAAAAATAAAGGTAAAATATGGGGAAGAACAGACAGAGATACAATTGGAAAGCTAGGCAAGCTACGATAGATGGGAATAAAACCATTCAGGAATGCAAGGTGATCTTCACTTTTTAAACTAAACTATTATCTCATTTACAAGTTTTTGTACAACATTATATATGAAATAAATTGAAAACATTTGTAGAGTTATTTAATCGGAAGGGACAGGGTCAAAACGGTCCGGTCCAAAACCGCCCATTGTACCGAAACGGCCTAATGTTACCAAAATGGCCCAATTCCAAAACGGCCTAGTTCATAAAGACCCATTGTAGCGAAACGGCCCAATGTTAAAGGTACCAATATGGCCCACTTTTGAACTATGATTGCTCTTTTACTTGCAGCAATCATCATAATACACTTCAAATGGTTAAAATTACCAAATAATTATATTTAAAAAAAAAAAAAAAAAAAAAGAAAAAAAACATGCTTGTACTGTGTTAGTTGTACATGCACTTGAGCATTTACCTCTAGATACATTTCCCAAGAAACATGACTGTGAACCACATTATGATATTAAATCTACCTCAAATTAAAAAGAACAGAAAGTTGTTTGATAAGTTTTTTTGTGTCTGTTACATACAAATCAAGGATAGCAGAAAGAAGATTGGAGAAATTAATGTCTGGTCAGTTGATTGGATAAACCTATGTCTAGAGTTAACTCATTACCAAACGATAAAATTTTAGGTTTGTCCAAATCGAAAGCACTTGCAGATAACAAAATAAAATTGACTGATTCCAGGGAGCGGGTGTCAACTTTGGGATTCATCGGTCCACACATTCGGCGCGAGTACTGGTGTAGTTCCCAGGAAGCAGAATTGAGAGAGATTAGTATAAGTTGTCAGAACTTGTTTCTCAATCGATGTAAAATAAATATGTTTAAACTAACTAAACTAAAAGTGACTGAAAATTTTAAATTCGTTTTGTGAAGGGTAGAAAACATTGTGGGAAAAGGAGAAAATGCTAGCTACCAGCATTTTCTCCTTTTTCCATAATGTTTTCTAAAGGCATCTTTCTCAGGGTCGTCAAAAGTAGGGATTATGTGGTAATGAGTTAATTTATTGGAGGAATCTATGCAGGCTGTTTATTGATTGGATTTACTTGCAGGTACAAGTTGAACTTGATGGTGTTGATACAAGTGTTGGATATGGAGATACAAATGCACTTGTCCTACCAACCCAAAAGGAGAAGAAGAAACCTGTGGAACAGGCTGTGAGAAAAGTGCGAAGGCTGACCAAGAAGGAGAGGAAAAAATTGGAAAATGTCATTTTACAGAAGGAGAAGAAACTAAAGGTAGACAGTGTTTGGTTTTATCTAACATTGTACCAGCTGTAGATCTGGGGTCCTGCATGGCTTAGTGGTAAAGTATAGGACTTGTGACCTGGATGCCCAGGGTTTGAGCCTCATTAGAACCATTAACTCTTTACCAAAGGACAAAATTTTGGCCAGGCCTAAATTGAAGGCATTTGCAGACGACAAAATAAATGTGACTTGAAAATTAAAACTTATTTAACTTAACTTGGTTAACAGCATTTTCTTCTTTTCCAACAATGTTTTCAAAAGCTTTCTTTCTTAGGGTAGTTAAAAGTCGGGATTGTGTGGTAAAGAGTTAAGCCTCTCATGGATGTGTCCTTGGACAAGATACTTCAGAGCTAGAGCCCTAGCCTAGTTTTTGTGAAACCTAGAATATACATGGATATTTAAATGGCTGCCGCGGTATTACGCAAATAATGTTGAAAGCCGCATAAAACACCATTAAATCAATCTGTTATCAGTTAGGTGACATTTTTTTGTCTTAAGCAGACTTCCTTTAATCCTATTCAATAATCCCAACTTTTAATGACCGGGGGGAAAGAAGCCCTTGAAGATTTGTTAAACTCATTACCAAACAACAACATTTTTTTAGGCTTTTTCAATCGAAAGCATTTGCAGAAGACATACGAAAAGTGATTAAAGATTTGAAATTTGTTTTGTGAAGGGTAGAAAACATTGTGGAAAAAGGAGAAAATGCTGGTTACCAGCGTTTTCTTGGTTTCCCACAATGTTTTATCAAAAGTTTTCTTTCTCAGGGTCGTTAAAAGTTGAGATTGTGTGGTAAAGGGTTAAAAAGGAGAAAATGCTGGTAACCGTCATTTTCTCCTGTCCCCGCAATGTTTTCTGTCATTCCAAAGGCAAATTCACTTTTATACAGTTCGTTTGTCACCTGCCAATACTATCATTTTGTACCAGACAAATTTTGTCATTTGGTAAAGAGTCACGGTGATTGTGACAACAGAAGAAATTATTATTACCAACCAGTTCCTCCTTTTGTCACATTGTTTTTTAACTTTAGTTCAAATCATAAATGCTAATTCACTTTGTCTACCTTATCCTTATCCTTTTAACCAACTTTCTGAAAAAAAATATTGTGGTAGAAAGACAAAATGCTGGTAACCTGTTACCAGCAATTTCTCCCTTTCGACTGTGTTTTCTAGCATATCAAAGGCAAAATTACTTGAGTTCAACAGCATTCAACAGCATCTAATGTGTCACCTGCAAGTGCTTTCTGTTTGGGCAATTGCATGTATAAGATTCTGTCATCTGGTAAAAGTTTTGTAATAACTCTAACCCTTATCCACCAGAATCTTTTCTTTATAATATTTCAAACAGAGGGCAGGTATTCTGGAGTCACTGGCTGAACACCAAGCCTCTAAAGAAGAGTTGCAGAGTTTTTTAAGCATTTCAGAGGTGCAAACAGGAAAAGCAAAAAGGTAAACAACGGTGTGAAATTTTTCACACCATTATAACTGTAATTTTAAAGGCAGAACTTATCTTCCATGTATCTTAGTTGTAATATTTTACTTGGTTTCATGTGTACAACATGTCTGTTTTCACTGTTTTTTTTTTTCCCCACCAAATGCTGATCTTACATCAGCCATGTTACCTAACAAAAAAAGAATTCTAGACTCGTCTGATTTGAAAAGATTCTTAGATTATAAATGAAGCAATTATATTTGTCTTTGAAATGGCAGAAAATGTTGTAGAAAAAGGAGAAGATGATGGTTATCAGCCTTTTCTCCTTTTCCCACAACAACAACATTTCAGTCAGGGGCAAATTGAAAGCATTTGCAGACAACAAAATGAATGTGACTAAAGATTTGAAATTTGTTTTAGGAAGGGAGGAAAACATTATGGGAAATGGAGATAATGGTTACCAGCATTTTCTCCTTTCCCACAATGTTTTCGAAAGGCTTCTCTTACAGGGGTGTTAAAAGTCGGGATTGTGTGGTAAAGGGTTAAAGACAAAAAGACAGTTCATCTTGGCTGCTCTTAAGGCAAGTCTTTGCATTATAATTAGTGCCTCTCTCAACTCTACTGACTTTTTGCCAGTGTATGTGTAGATTCATATTAGACTGTATAAAATGTGTAGTCTGATCTTGGAAATGGGTTGTCTGCTTTACTGAGGTAGCAGAGATACTCTAGTGAAGAAAAACCTTGACATTGCAGTTACGTGGAACATGTATGTCCCGACTAAAAGTGTGTTTTAAGCACTCTAATGGTTAGATATTGTTGAATAATTTTTACCATGAAAAAATAGAGGTAATGTTTAACTCTTTACCAAACAACAATGTGGCAGACTTGCCCAAATAGAAGGCATTTGCAGACAAGAAAATGAATGTGAGGAAAGACTTCAAATATAATTTGTGACCGTCATGGGAAAAGGGACAATTAGGGAATTCTGTAGATCAATTACAGTAGATGAAAACAGATCAATGACAGTGCCGGTATTTAAGTTGATAGTTCAAAAATGATTGTAAAACAAGTTGGAATGACTACTTTTCATGTAGAAAATATCATAAAAGGAAAAAAAGTGTCGATGTCGGACAGCCAGTGCAATTCGGGCAGTCTGACAAGGGTTGACACTTTCACAGTTTCCAGATGGTCCCTCTTTGCATGAAGGGTCATATAGTTTGAAAGGTGGAAAATACTGCCGTATAAGGAGAAAATGCTGGTTACCAATGTTTTCAAAAGGTTTCTTCCAAAAGTTGTCAAAACAATAGTAAGCTATTAACTGATGAGGAAAACCTTAGTAACCCGTATTTTGTTCATTTTACAGAAAGCTTGAATCTGATAATAAGAGTAACACTGGTATAAATGCCATATCTACAAGAAAGTCCAAAAAGAGAAGAAAAGATGAACAGCTAGATGACAAATGTGACAGTGATGATTCTATACATACATCAGATATGTCTACAGATGATGATGATGATGATGATGGCAGTGTTGATAATGATGTTACAATAGTAGAAAATGAGGAGACAGACATTGTTACAGTGAAGACTGAACCTGGTTTAGAAAATGACAACAGTGATATGACTGCTCAAAGGACTGATTCAAACACAGATTCAGGGAAAGTTGATAATATTGAAATAAAAATTGCTGATAAAGATACTGCTCATAGAATTAGTGTGAAGGAAGAAAAGGTTAATGTGAAGAAAGCCATCCATATTCCAGTTGCTAGAACAGAAGACATCCAGGTAAGGGCAACGAGTCTTTGTGATGAAGGTAGAGTTATGAATACAAGCCACAAGCCATGCTCTGTGGAAAAGGGGCTTAGTGCACCTGCCAAAAGTATCGACTGATGATGATGTGAGGCTGACCTGGGCCAAAACTTTTTGCTATTGGTCAATTTGCTGCATGTCCAAAGACTGTTCTACCATTTTCTCCTTTTCCCACAAAGTTTTCTACCCTATGAAAGTAAAATTGCACCATTTGAGCCACTTTGAAATTGTTGTCTGCAAATGCTTTCAATTTCGATAGGTCTAAAAATTTTCCATGTGGTAATGGGTTATTCAGTCAGTTGTAACATAAATGGGCTTTAAATATCTGTGACTATGTGATGACTTGATTGGTATCTTGCAGGAGATGCATCAAGCCCCCTTGTGCCAAAACATGTCTCATATATAAATTAACCCATTACCACACAATCCCTACTTTTTACACCCCTGAGAAAGAAGCCTTTAGAAAACATAGTGGGAAAAGCAGAAAATGCTGGTAACCAGCATTTTCTCCTTTTCCCATAATGTTTTCTACCCTTCACAAAACAAATTTCAAATTTTCAGTTACTGTCATTTTGTCGTCTGCAAATGTTTTCAATTTGGACCAGTCTAAAATATTGTTGTTTGATAATGAGTTAAGATATAACCGTTTATGAAACTGTGAGGCTGTCTCTGGGAGCTGCTGTTCTGTGAACAAGCCTTGTTGATTGTGTGGTTTTAACCTTACCAACCATTTATAGCATCTTTGTTGAATGTTTACCTGTAAGCTATTACCAAATAGTAACAAGTTTTAATGACCCTGAGAACGAATACTTTTGAAAATACTGGCATTTTCTCCTTTCTGCACATTGTGTTCAAAAGTTCTCTTTTTAATTTTTAAAACTTATGCATGTGTGGTAACACAGGATCCTTACATTTAACACCTAGTGAAAGAAGTCTTTTGAAAACATTGTGGGAAAAGGAGAAAATGCTAGTAACCAGCATTTTCTCATTTTCCCACAATCTTTTCTTCCCTTCCTAAAACATATTTTAATTCTTTAGTCACATTCATTTTGTTCTCTGCAAATACTTTCAATTTGGACCGATCTAAACTTTTGTCATTTGGAAAAGGGCTAAGCCGTTAATATCTGTTTATTTCTATTACGGTATTCCTATTTTACAAGGATGTTTACTAAGTTGTCTCCTTCAGATTTTGTTTCAGGAGGATTTGAGTTAACTTTTGACCAAACAGCAAAATGCCAGACTGGTCCAAACTGAAAAGCATTAGCAGATAACAAAGCAATTGTTGCCCAGATTAGGGAATTTTCTTTGAAAGAGCGGAAAATATTGTTGGTAAAGGAAGAAATGCTGCTGACCAGCATTTTCTCCTTTTCCCTCAATACTTTCAGCAGCTATTCCCAGAAGTCTTCACTCAGGATTGTGTGTATAGAGTTAATCAAGGTTACCACACTGCAAAATTTTAGATCTATCCAAATTGAAAGCATTTGCAGATGACAATTTCAAAGTGGTTGAAATGGTGCAATTTGCTTTGATAGGGTAGAAAACTTTATTGGAAAAGGAGAAAATGCTGGTTACCAGTATTTTCTTCTTTTTCTTCTTTTCCCACAATGCTATCAGAAAGCCTCTTCCTTAGGGGCGTCAAAAGCTGTCATTGCATTTGCAGAGGACAATTTCAGAGTGGCTCAAATAGTGCAATTTTGCTTTGATAGGGTAGAAAACTTTGTGGGGGAAAGGAGAAAATGCTGGTTACCAGCATTTTCTTCTTTCCCCACAATGTTTCCAGAAAGCTTCTTCCTTAGGGGAGTTAAAAGTTGTGTTTGTGTGGTAAAGAAGTAACTGTATATATGAAGTCACAATTTCAGCAAGCCAGATTAAAACTGCCAATCCTCGGGGAAGAACAGGGAATTATGGAAGCCATCAATGAGAACCCAGTGGTGATTATCTGTGGTGAGACAGGCAGTGGTAAAACTACACAAGTCCCCCAGTTTTTGTATGAAGCAGGTTATGCGCAGTAAGTGCTCTGTACCTTTTACATGGTTAACTCTTTACCACACAATCCTGATTTTTAACCACACTGAGTAAGAAGCCTTTTGAAAACTCTGTGGAAAATGGAGAAAATGCTGGTAACCAGCATTTTCTCCTTTTCCCAAAATGTTTTCTACCCTTTCCAAATCAAGTGTCAATTATTGATTCACAATTATTTTCTTGTCTGCAAATGCTTTCAATTTGGACTGGTCCAAAATTTTGTCATTTGATAAAGAGTTAACTCTTTTCTTGCTTACCTGGATCTAGCCATCCAAACACTGTTTCCTTTCATTTTTGTCTAGGTCTGGACTTAGATTTTCAGTGCAATTGTAGATAAGAATTTGGTCACAGTTGAGCATCAGGTCGTGGACAGTATAAATTCAAAGTCAGACTGCTGTGCAGTCTGACCTTGGTCTGTGGTGTCCCTTGCTATATAACATATTTACTTGTATCATAGAGTTCTTTTTTCACCAGAACTACCCACAATGCTCTTGGGACTGCCTGCCAGAAAATTGGCATGAAGTAGGGCTCTAACTTTACTTTCAGGGAAAGTATGTATGTCAAAGTTGCTATTTAGCCAAATTTAGGACATATCACACTGTACACTGCTAAATTTAAACTGTCAATTGGTGTCTTCTACATATCCAGTTTGAGACACAATCTCTCACCAAATGACAAAGTTTCAGGTTCATTAAAATTGAGACTCATTCAATCGGAGAGCATCTGCAGAGGACTACATGATCATGGTTGAAATTGCTGGGTTTGTGTATGAAAGGCTACAAAACCAGCATTTTCTCCTTCATGTTTTAGAGAGCTTTCTTTCTCAGGATCTTTGTAACTTTGGATTGTTTAGTAAAATGTTCTGTTGATACACATTATTTCAGTGGTAATGGTATAATAGCTGTTACAGAGCCCAGAAGAGTTGCAGCCATTAGTATGTCTAAAAGAGTTGCCACAGAAATGTCTTTGACAAGCAGGTAATCACTTCATGATTTTTTTTATGCCCCGCAATTTCGGGGGTATACTGGAATCAGCCTGTCTGTCCATGTGTCCATCCATGTCTATGTACAAAAAATACTGTCAAAGCGCTGGCAGGGGTATAAAGTCACATTCAGTGATGGCTCTAGTTTAATTCCCCATTTTTGTCAAGCCACAGTAGTGCAGTCCTATAGAACTTGAGAGTCAAGAGACAGGATTTATATTTGGCCAATCCTTGGTCTATGACCGACTATAGTCAAGAGACAGGATTCATGCATTTCTCACCACTGTTAAATCTGTCTTTATCATCTGTCAAGAACTTTTATTCCATGTTGCAATAGAAGTATTACGGGTCCGCTACCTTAAATGACCCTGAGGAGGAACTGTTACAGAAACATTGTGGGAAAAAGGGCAAATGTAGGCAACCAGCATTTTCTCTTTTTCCCACAATGTTTTCTACCCTTATGAAGAAAAATTAATTCTTCGAATGCACATTTAATATATTGTCTTCAAATGCACTGAATTTGGACAAATCTCAAAATTTGTCTCATTTTGTAAAGAATTTAAAAAGTTCAAATGCTGACAGAAATTGATTTTCTCAAATGTTTTTTTCAGACATTTGTATGCTTGGTTGTTTTGAAAGAAAATCTCAGTCCTCATCTATTTTGTCTCTGTTATTACCACAGATGTTTATTTCAAACTTGGGCAAGCAATACCAGAAAGGAGTGTCACCTTTAACTCTTTACCAAGCAAAAAAATTATAGACTGGTCCAAATTGAAATCATTTGCAGACAACAAAATAAATGTGACTGAAAAATTAAAATTTACTATGGGAAGGAGAGAAAACATTGTGGGAAAAAGGTGAAAATGCAGGTTACCAGCAAACTATCCCATGTCCACAAAGTTTTCCAAAGGCTTCTTTCTCAGGGTCATCAAAAGTTGGCATTGTGTGGTAAAGGGTTACCATTACCACACAATCCCTACTGTTGACAACCCTGATAAAGACGACTGTAGAAAACATTATGGGAGAAGGAGAAAATGCTGGTAACCAGCATTTTCTTCTTTTCTTACATTTGTTTCTACCCTTCACAAAACAAATTCAAATTCAAATTTTCAGCAACTGGTATTTTGTCATTTTTAAATGCTTTCGATTTGGACAAACCTAAAATTTTGTCATTTGGTGAAAATTTAAGAGTATATTGGCACAGTTATGCCCCAAGTTTGTCTAAATATGTTAGCTGAAAAAAAGTAACTGCAGCAGAACATAGACAGGTGCATGCAGTATTTTTGTTTTTACATAATGATGCATTATCTATGAATTACAGAGAAGTGTCATATCAGATAAGATATGAGGGAAATGTAACTGAAGATACTAAGATCAAGTTTATGACAGATGGTGTGCTGCTGAAGGAAGTTCAAAAGGTTTGTTATTAGCACATGATGGACTGAAAATTCTTCACCACAAGACAAAACAAATTATCTAAATTCAATGACGCTCAAATGTGGAAGTTGTCTTTGAAAGGGTAGAAATATGGTGGAAAAGGGGAAAATGCTGGTTGCTCTTTTTCCCCACAGTGTTTTCCAAACTATTCAGATAAAGCTATTAGCCTTTATATTATATGCCTGAAGGGTCATATAATGTTGTTGCCTCAGTCGTCCGTCTGATCATGCATCCATTTGTCCTTCCCACCATTAGCAATTTCTTGTGTGTACATCTCCTAGTACAATTTTCATTGTAATAAGTTCAAACTTACCACAATGAATCTCTATGATGTGTAGTTGTACATGTGGCTTTTAAAATTTGGATACCTACAGGTGTTCTGGATTTTAACCCATTTCACTGACAAACCCTTTTGGGTGTATATGTGCTGCTTTGCAAAGCTCTTGTATGTATATGTCATTGATAGGTCTTGAATTTATCCATAAAATCATAGGTTAGAGTTTTACATGGCCACAAAAACTTTAGCTTCTTCATATAGAAAGTATTTACAGACAATAAATTAAGTGTCTTCCATATGGTATGATTTGCCATGAAAAGGGTAAAAAACCTTATAGTTTTCAGCATTTTTTTCCTATTTTTTCACATTTTTTTTAAAAGCTCCCTCAGGGATTTTAAACTATGAAATATTTTCATCAAAAGTTAATAGCCAATGCATCAGCATGGCATTCAACATAGGTTTACATGTGAATTATTTTCAGGATCTGTTGCTGAAGAAGTACAGTGCTGTAGTGATAGATGAGGCCCATGAGAGAAGTACTTATACAGACATTTTGATTGGTCTTTTGTCAAGAATTGTACCATTGAGACATAAGGTAGATATCAGATCATTCATTCTTTTACAATAAAGATATAAGGATTGTGTACACTGGTTGATCTGTTTTTATAAATTGTTACATTGAGACCAGTTAGGAAGACTTATAGAACAATTTATGATATAATACCTGACCTAAGGACTGCACCTTGGTTGTTATAGAACAATTTATGATAAAATATCTGACCTAGGGATTGCACCCTGGTTGATACGTTTTGGAGACACATTAAATCTTTACCAATCAACAAAATTTTAGACTTGGCCAAATTTAAAGCTTTTGCAGACGACAAATTGAATGTGACTTAAATGATGAAATTTGTCTGTGACAGGGTAGAGAACATTGTGGGAAAAGGTGAAAATGCCAGTGTTTTCTCCTTTTCCCACAATGTTTTCAAAAGCCCTTTACTCCAGGGTTGTCAAAAGTTGGGATTATGTGGGAAAGAGTTAAGCCCCTTTTTCATAGAGCATGCTTTAGTTATGCATTACATTTTTTTTTTTTTTTTTTACAGAAAGGGAATCCATTGAAATTGATAATAATGTCAGCAACTCTGAGGGTTGAAGATTTCACAGAAAACAAACTGCTCTTTAAAGTTACTCCTCCGGTGCTCAAGGTAAATTTTCATAATGTGTAAATTGACATTATCTGACTTATCAATCCTGTCTCACCTAGGTACCCAAGCCAGCTGAGATGGTATGAGTACTTGTCTCCCATTTTCAGACAGCTGACTGATAATCATAGGACATATTCACTAGAAAGCTCTCAAGATAAAAGCAATATGGAAGATAGATAAGACCTGTTCTCGATATTTTCCCCATCAAGATTTTGTCTAATTTGCGTGCTTCCATAAGCATCTTAACCCATTACGACATAATTCCTACTTTTAATGACACTGAGAAAGAAACCTTTAGGAAACATTGTGGGAAAAGGAGAAAATGCAGGTAACCAGCATATTTTCCTTTTCCCACAACGTTTTCTACTCTTCACAAAACAAATTTCAAATGTTCAGTCACTTATATTTTGTTGTCTGCAAGTGCTTTCGATTCGAACAAACCGAAAATTTTGTTGTTTGGTAATGGGTTAATACTCTAATTTTCTGTGTTTTCATCCTTTGTTTCTGTAAGTCTTTACAAAAGGAAAGAGTTTTAGTTTGCTTGTCGAAATCATAAGTATTTGCAGGCAATACATGTAATGTGGTTTAAATGTGATATGTTTCTAAAAGTGCTGTAAAATTTTTGGATTTGTAGAAAAAAATTGTTGTTACCAGCATTTTCTCTTTTTTTTTTAACAATATAACTGTATTTTCAGAACTCTTTTCGGCAGGGTCGTTAAAACTTGGGATTGTGTTGTAAAGAGCTTGGATATAAAGCAGTATAACATCATTATATTTGATATAAAAAAATTTGTTCTGTCACTTTTTGTCACTTTATTCTGTCCCGGTAAATGAGCTGACATCTATGTTCCAATAAAACTTTCAGGTAGATGCCAGGCAGTTTCCAGTCACAATACATTACAACAAAAGAACACCAATAGATGGTTATCTAGAGGAAGCTTTCAGAAAGGTACCTAAACACAACATATTCTGCTGACAACATTTTCCATTTTTATACTGACTAATATTTATTCCTTTACCAATCCTGACAACACCAATAAAGACAGCTCTTAAAAATAATGTGGGAACAGGAGAATATGCTGGTAACTAGCATTTCTTCTTTTTTCCCTATTATTTTCTACCCTTCTATTAACAATTGTAACTTTTGAATCATATTTATGTTGTTATTTGTAAATCCTGACCATTCTGAAATAAGTTAAAAAATTTGGAGGAAAGAAAAAGTTCATATTTCTCATCCATTGGTTGGCTGGTTTCATTGAAAGAATGAATGCTTTTTTAATGCAACTTCCAATATTTCAGTCATATTATGCTAATAAAAGCATGTCTTGTACCAGGCTCTAGCTCTAAAGTCTGTTGCTCAAGCATGCTCTCAAGAGAACCAGTGCAGCCCTAAACTTAGGCCTCCAGGTTACATGTCCTCCTCTTTACCTGCTTTCTTTCAAATGATGATAGGAAAAACAGATCTTTTAAGTGTTTACCACACAAGCCCGGCTTTTAACAACCCTGAGAAAGAAGCCTTTTGAAAACATTGTGGGAAAAGGAGAAAATGCTGGTAACCAACCAGAACAAAATAGAGGACGGTGTAGATCAGAGGTCAGACTGCACCGGTAATAATCTAGAACAAAATCTAGGACAGTGTAGATCAGAGGTCAGACTGCACCGGTAATAATCTGGAACAAAATAGAGAACAGTGTAGATCAGAGGTCAGACTGCACCGGTAATGATCTGGAACAAAATCTAGGACAGTGTAGATCAGAGGTCAGACTGCACCGGTAATGATCTGGAACAAAATAGAGGACAGTGTAGATCAGAGGTCAGACTGCACCCGTAATGATCTGGAACAAAATAGAGAACAGTGTAGATCAGAGGTCAGACTGCACCGATAATGATCTAGAACAAAATAGAGAACAGTGTAGATCAGAGGTCAGACTGCACCAGTAATGATCTAGAACAAAATAGTGGACAGTGTAGATCAGAGGTCAGACCACTAGTAATAATCTAGAACAAAATCTAGGACAGTGTAGATCAGGTCAGACTGCACCAGTAATAATCTAGAACAAAATCTAGGACAGTGTAGATTAGAAATCAGATTGCACCAGTAAGGATCTAGAACAAAATAGAGGACAGTGTAGACTAGGCGTCAGACTGCACCAGTAATAATCTAACACAAAATAGAGGACAGTGTAGATCAGACGTCAGACTGCACCAGTAATAATCTAGAACAAAATAGAGGAAAGTGTAGATCAGAGGTCAGACCACTAGTAGTAATCTAGAACAAAATCTAGGACAGTGTAGATCAGAGGTCAGACTGCACAGGTAATGATCTGGGACAAAATAGAGGACAGTGTAGATCAGAGGTCAGACTGCACCGGTAATGATCTAGAACAAAATAGAAGACAGTGTAGGTCAGAGGTCAGTCTATCCCGGTAATGATCTAGAACAAAATAGAGGACAGTGTAGATCAGGGGTCAGACTGCACCAGTAATGATCTAGAACAAAATAGATGACAGTGTAGATCAGGGGTCAGACTGTACTGGTAATGATCTAGAACAAAATAGAGGAAAGTGTAGATCAGAGGTCATACTGTATTGGTAATGATCTGGAACAAAATAGATGACAGTGTAGATCAGAGGTCAGACTGCACCAGTAATGATCTAGAACAAAATAGCGAACAGTGTAGATCGGAGGTCAGACTGTACATTCTGTGCAGTCTGAACTTGATCTTTGCTGTTTACAAAAGCTTTTGGCGTCTTCTTTGTTATTGCAGGTATGTAAGATCCATAGAATGCTTCCTGATGGTGGGATTCTCGTTTTTGTAACAGGCCAGCAGGAGGTCCACACCTTGTGTAGAAAGCTAAAACATACCTTTCCTGCAGAAAAAGGTAAATGAATTGTCATATTCTGAAAACAAACTTGCATCAGGCAAGTGTGAAAGCAGCTTTGTAAAATATGTTTAATCAGCATGAATTGAAGTTCTATCCCTTTTCAAGATAATCCCATGTTTTAATGACTGGAGGAAGAAAGCAAATGAAAGCATGATGGCATAAGAAGAAACTGCTAGTGACCAGCATTTTTTCCTATTACATACCAATCCATATTTTTTTATCGTGGTGGGCCAAATTTACATTGTCATCTGCATAAGCTGTCAATTTGGACAAACCTAAAAATTTATTTTATAAGGAATTGATGCATGTGTATGATTATATGTGAAAGCATACTAGCAGAGAAGAAATATTTGTATTTCCCCATGGTGGACTGCAAGATGGAAAAAAAAATGTTTACTGTTGGCAATATGGTAGTGTAATGAATATACAGGATCTGATATAGTTTTGCATTTGAGATAAAGTAAATTTTTATTGAATGATTCTGATAAATATTATCAAGTGAGTCTTTGGAAAGTTTGAGAACATTTTTGCAGACAAGTTTTATAGTTTCATCCCAAAAACCAACAAATGCCAGATTCTTTTTATCACAAAGCTATATTTCACAAATTATCTGGTAGAATATTCAATATCATACACACCTAATTACCATGAATGAAACCTTAAACATTTCTCTGAAAGAAGTGTGCTTTTCAAACAAGTGCAAGGTAGGAATATTGGTAATGAGTAAATTAAAATGAAAACAAGGGAGGTTATTTGAGATTGTGGGTGTGTTAGGTTTGTCAAATGGCATGTATCTCACATTTAACTCTTTTCCAAACAACAGTATTTTGGACTGATTCAAATTGTAAGCATTTGCAGACGACAAAATAAATGTGACTGAAACAAAGAATTTGGATTTGGGAAGGGTAGAAAGCATTGTGGGAAAAGGAGAAAATGCTGGTTACCAGCATTTTCTCCTTTTCCCACAATGTTTTCAAAAAGTTTCTTTCTCAGTCGTTTAAAGTCGAGATTGTGTGGTAAATGAGTTAAATACATTTGTGATGTCTGTTTACTGGGGCGGCTTTGACCTTGGGTAAAATTTTGAATTATGTTTTACTTTAGGAGAGAGGGGCTCAAAATCAGACAGTTTATCTACACAAAAGACACAGACTTCAAAGAAAGAGAGGAAACGGAAAAGATTATCAGAGTCACAAAAACCACTTCCAGCCATTAATTTAGACAAGTATTACTTTAATTTTAGTCTGGATCTGTTTAATAACCAAACCTATCAAAAATTGAGGTTTACATGCAGAAAAGAATCAATGTCAGTCAGTATGTTTAGCCAGAGCATAGAAGATTAAGAATAGTTCAGAAAGGTTGCTGTATGCAGGTGTAATACAGAGAAATGACCATGCTATACAAAACGACCCATAGGTCATTTCTCTATGTAGGTCATTTTGTAGTGGAAGGTCTTTTCTCTGCATTACACAGGCCCTGAAAGTAAAATGTTGCTTCTTGTCTGTGATTGATATCAGTATGGGAGAGTGTAAAGATGCGAACCATATTGGTTTTTGTGAGTGTAGAAATACAGAGGATTTCAGTACAGGGGAAATGTTAAGATACAATTGATATCAGTATGGGACAGTGTAGAGATGCAAATGATACTAGAATGGGAAAGTGTAAACATACACACGATATCAGTATGGGACAATGTAAAGATGCAAACGATATCGGTATGGGAGAATGTTAGGTTGCAAATAATATCACAAACGATATCAGTATGGGAGAATGTTAAGATGCAAATAATATCAGTATGGGAGAGTGTAAAGATGCAAGTGATTTCGATACAGGAGTTTGTAAAGATGCAAATAAATTCAATACAGGAGAATGGTAAATTGAAAATGATACCACTATAGTCAGCACGGGAGGGTGTAAAGGTTATGTGTTAAAAAAGGCTACTTGGCTAACTTTCAATGATTGTTTTAGCTCAACTATATTTAAAGAAAACAACAGGTTATTGTCATAGCCCTGGTATTATCTACTTTCTTGACGTTGCTGCACAAAAAACATTGACATTTTGTTACATCTCTATTATTACTGAAGATATTTACTTCAAAATTTGACTACTTGTTGATTATCAAAAGGGGAACTCATACAACAGGTGTAGGTACATTTTCGCGAGCCAAGGTTAAGATCACTACGTGGATCTTACCTTGGCTAATTGAGGCCGATTTTGAGATTCATGCGATGCACCCTCTATTGGATGCTGGTTATTACCCCCCCCTTACATCATATTTCTAAAAGCCAATGAAATATCGTTTTACAAACTGCTTACGAATACACATGAAGTGATAAGCAGACATCCACGTAGGTTTCCATGTTTACCTTCTATTCGAAAGGTAGCAACCTAATTCTATTTTTATCAAAGATGAAATGCTACTAGCAATTTCATTCATTGCAGTTAGATCTGGCTGCATCCAATAAAAAAGCTTATCGGGGGAAATGTAAAAATCAAGCTCGATCCGCCAAGGGTAAAGTAGCATAGTGAATTGTCAGCCTTGGCTTGCGAAGATGGGGTAGGTAAGCATCGCAATATTTGTGACACAGTCACACCTCTTTTAACCCTTTACCACACAATCCTGAGTTTTAACCACCCTAAAAGAGAAGCCTTTTGAAAACATTGTGGGAAAAGGAGAAAATGCTGGTAACCAGCATTTTCTCCTTTTCCCACAATGTTTTCTATGCTATCAAAGGCAATAATTATCATTTAGGCCATATTTATTTTGTCATCTGCAATTGCTTTCAGGTTGGACTGCACTAGAATTTCCTTGTGTGATAAAGAGTTGAAAAACTTGAATTATCTCTGAAAATCAAGCACTTGCAATCAAGTGTTGGCACCCATATGTAGTGCTCTTGTTGAGTCTGTGGCAATTGCACATAAGCTAGATGGTTTTTAATGTACTAAATCCTTCACAGCTATTCTGTTACACCCCAAGACGATGTAGAAAACAGAGGACAAAAGCATCATGACCCAGATCTCAGTGATGATGACCTTGAGATGGATGACCTTGACCTAGATGTGGATATGGAGGACCTGGATGGGGATGCTGGAGGATGTACACAACCTCTATATGTACTTCCACTATATTCACTGCTATCTTCAGATAAACAAGCTTTGGTAAGATGCAGTATATTTCGTTCACTGACCTTTTAGCACATGACAAGACTTGGGACTTGTCCAAATCCAGAGCATTTGTAGATGACAAAACTTGGAAATTACCTTTTTAGGGTAGAAAACATTGTTGAAATGGGAAAAATATGCTGGTTACCAGCATTTTCTCCCTTTTTTCATAACATTTTAAAAAGCTCCCCTCCTATGTTAAAAATTAGAATTGTTTGGCTAACCCATTACCACACAATCCCTACTTTGACGCCCCTGAAAAAGAAGCCTTTAGAAAACATTGTGGGAAAAGGAGAAAATGCTGGTAACCAGCATTTTCTCCATTTCCCACAATGTTTTCTACCCTTCACAGAAGAAATTTCAAATTTTCAGTCACTTTTATTTTGTCATCTGTAAATGCTTTTGATTTGGACAAGCCTAAAATTTTGTCATTTGGTAATGAGTTTTGCTCGCCTGGGTGGCTCAGTGGTGAGTGTGTCGGACTCATGACCTGGTGGTAATGAGTTGGATACCCGGTTAAGGCGAACGTTCTTTCTGGCGTATTTTCACCTCTCACCTCTGCTGAAGCATGTGAGAAAGTAGTCGGTGGCATGTAAAGTTAATCTCTCTCTTGCTGGAACAGACTATGTTTAAAAGAAATTTGGGAATAACAGAAATCGTATATAGGGAGCTTTTATGGTGAATCTTATCCATAATAGAACTGAGCCCTGTTATGATTGCATATCTAGACAGTGTGGATCATTCTGTGCCGTCTAAAAGCTGAATCATATGTTGTGGGCTATTTAGCTAGATATTTTGGCAAAATCTGCTTTGAATTTGAAATTATGCATTTTAACTCTTTACCACACAAGAAAATTTTAGACTGGTCCAAATTGAAAGCATAATGCAGACGACAAAATAAAGGTAACTGAAAAATAGAAATTTGTTCTGGAAAGGGTTGAAAACACTGTGGGAAAAGGAGAAAATGCTGGTTACCAGCATTTTCTCCTTTTCCCACAGTGTTTTCATAAGGCTTCCTTCTCTGGGGTGTCAAAAGTAGGGATTGTGTGGTAATGGGTTAAGTATGGACAGGCAATGCCTTTTTAATGAATTCAGTTGTACAAGACTTAACTTATCTTGATTTTCCTGAATTTGCAAGGACTTATGCCATGTTATCAAAAGTATGCAACTAGATGATGTTTTATTATTGTATGGAACATTCATTTAACCCTTTACCAAACGACAAAATTTTTGACTTGTCCAAATTGAAAGCACTTCCAGATGACAAAATAAATGTAACTCAAAAATTAATATTTGTATCCAGCAGGGTAGAAAACATTGTGGGAAAAGGAGAAAATGCTGGTTACCAGCATTTTCTCCTTTTCCCACAATGTTTTCAAAAAGCTTCTATCTCAGGGTTGGAAAAACCAGGGATTGCTTGGTAAAGGGTAAGGTAAAATTCACAGCAGAAATTCTGTTGCGAAACAGATATTTGTTGTTGCACAGTATGTGATGAATATTTTTGATGTTAGATCTAATAGATACCTGCATTTTAGCTTGTTATCAGGAATATTATGAACACTTAACTAGTCATATTTTGTACTGACCTTTAGGAAGAAGCTTTTGAGAATGTTGTGGAAATGGAGAAATTACTAGTGTATATGGATAACCAGCTTTTTCTCATTTTCCCACAATATTTTCTATCTATTTAAAGACAGGTTCCATCATTTGTATATTATTGTTTGCAAATAATTTCAGATTTGGATGCTAAAACATTAAACCAGTTTTATACTGAATTTTGTGGGTTTTTTTTACATGCTGAAACAAAGAATTTTTAGAAAGTTTTATATATCTTTGTGTTATTTATACAAGTTTCTCTCTTTGTTCTTCAGGTATTTGGTCCAGTGCCAGAGGGCTACAGGCTGTGTGTTGTAGCCACCAATGTTGCTGAAACATCCCTGACCATCCCAGACATTAAATATGTGGTTGATACAGGAAAGGTAGTGCACAGATTGAGTTATTCTTGACTGATTTACTTTTCACACATACTTTTTTATTGATCATTAATATTTAATTATGTTGGTGAATTATTATTTGAATATTTCACTTTCAGAAACAATTTGCATGCTTGGATTTGTATATTTATATTTTTTTGATGTAAGAATGTATTCTGACATTTAGTTTGAAATTCTGATGGCATCAGGTGACTTACATCTATTGACTTATGTTACGAGTCAGGCGTAACTAGAAAGAAGAAGCCAGCAACAAACGATAACAATTAACAGAATTTATTAACAAAAATATCAAATAAACAGTGACAATATTACAATAGTACAAAACAATACCTTAGACGTTAAATTCAGAAGACAAACTATTCCAGTCTTAATTCCAATCTGATCCTGATCCAAACTGAATGTAATCCAAGCACACAAAGTAATCCTCACTTTAGTCTAGTCTGATCCAAATCCAAACTGAATGTAATCCAGGCATTAATTATGACACAAACACAAGATAATCCCCACTGTAGTCTGGCAATCATGTATTAACTAGTGAACACTGAGATGTAAAAAGCTTTTCCTTTAATAATAACAGGGAAACTTCCAGAAAATTCATGTTAAAATCAGTTGCATAATTCTTAGTAATCAGATTGTATAAAGGCCTGGAAACTTCCAGCACAATATTCTACAAGAGAGAGTTCAGTTCTAAAAATAGCAACAGGGGAAAACCATTCAAAAATAGATACACACATGAACAAAGCTAGGAATAACTGGGTATGTACATAACACTTCCCCCCTTGAAAAGAAAAAGAAAGGTTTATGAAATAAATCTTTCTTTTTTGCAATATTATTTACATACATGTATATGATACTTTAACTGAAGTATTACATAGGAAATGACAAACTCAAATATTAATTATTTCAGACTAATGAAAATAATCAAGGTAATGAAAGTACAATTTATAAATTCAGTTTGAACATGATTTAGGGAAAATGACTATTTGAAATTTCAAACTCTTGAAAGAGCATCTGGTATAATGTTATCTTTCCCTTTTATGTGTCTTATGTCAAGATTAAACTCTTGAAGCAATAAACTCCACCTCAGTAATCTTTGATTCTTATTCTTAAGTTTGTGTAGAAAACTTAAAGGGTTATGATCACTGAAAACAACAATTGGTGAAGTTGAAGAGGTTAAATAAACTTCAAACTGCTGGATTGCCAGAATTAAGGCAAGACACTCTTTTTCTATGGTAGAGTAATTTTTCTGATGTTTGTTAAATTTCTTAGAAAAGTAACAAACTGGGTGATCAATACCATTATTATCTTCTTGTAAAAGAACAGCACCAATACCAACATCACTTGCATCAACAGCTAATTTGAAACATTTGTCAAAATCAGGTGCCAAGAGAACTGGTGCGCTCTTTAGTATGGCTTTTAGACGATCAAATGCATCTTGACATTTGTCATTCCATTTGAACTTTGCACTTTTCTTAAGTAAATTTGTTAAAGGTTCAGCAATACCCGAGAAATTTTTACAGAATTTCCTATAGTAGCCAGCCATACCAAGAAATCGCATCAGCTGTCTTTTACATTTAGGCACAGGAAACTCAGAGATAGCATTGACCTTAGCTTCTAAAGGTTTAACTTGACCCTGTCCCACAAGATGTCCTAAAAATGTTACAGTAGCATGACAAAATTCAGTTTTTGCAAGATTCACAGTCAGTTTCGCTTTACTGAGTCTGTCGAAGAACTTCCTGATTCTTTGAAGGTGGTCACTCCAACTGTCTGAGTAGATGATGACGTCGTCAATATATGCATCACAACCATCTAATCCACATATAACGTTGTTTTTAAGTCGCTGAAACGTTGCAGGAGAATTTTTCATCCCAAACGGCATAACTTTGTACTGGTACAGACCGTTTGGAGTAGCAAAGGCTGATACTTCTTTTGCTCTATCAGTCAGTGGAACTTGCCAGAATCCTTTTAGCAGGTCAAATTTGGTGACATATTTAGAATTTCCAACTTTGTCAATACAGTCATCAATTCTTGGTATTGGAAAAGAGTCTGTTTTTGTCACAGAGTTCACTTTACGATAGTCAGTACACATTCTATAAGTTCCATTTGATTTAGGTACTAATATACATGGTGAACTATAATTACTCTGGCTAGGTTCAATAAAGTCATTTTCCAGTAAGTATTTTACTTCATCTTGAAGGTATTTCTGTTTCAAAGGATTCATCCTATATGGATGTTGCTTTATTGGTTTAGAATCTTCCACAATGACATCATGATAGATTTTATCTGTTCTTGTGGGGATATCAGGAAATAAATGTTCATATTCATGTATCAACTGTTTCAGCTCTTCCTGTTGCGATGGTTCCAAGTGAGAAAGTTTGTTGTCGAGGTTTCTCAAAATATCAGAATTCTCAAGTTTAGATGGACCAGGATCAGATTTATCAATAAAGTCCGAATTTACTTCAAGATCAGATACATTTGATTCTTGTGGGACAGTGTTTACAACTGTAATTGGTTTTGAAATAGAGCTATCTCTGTCCAAGTATTCCTTTAACATATTTATATGACACATTTGTTTGTTTTTACGCCTTCCTGGAGTATTAATTATATAGTTCAAATCACTTGTTTTCTTGTCAATAGTGTAGGGTCCAAAATATCTTGCCTGTAAAGGTCTGCCAGGTATTGGCAAAAGAGCAAGGACTTTGTCACCTGGTTTAAATTTTCTATCAATAACATGGTTGTCATATCTTGCTTTCATTTTGCCCTGAGACGTTTTAAGATTAGACCTAGCAACCTCACATGCCCTAGACAGTCTATTTCTGAAGTCAGAAACATACTGTAGTAAATTCAAAGGTGTTTCATCATTTGAGAGAAATTTCTCTTTCAAAAGTTTTAAAGGTCCACGAACAGAATGGCCAAAAACTAATTCAAAAGGACTGAAACCAAGAGATTCTTGTACAGATTCTCTGGCTGCAAATAGTAACAAATGGATGCCCTCATCCCAATCTTTTTCAGTGTCAAAGCAATATGACCTTATCATATTTTTTAATGTCTGGTGAAATCTTTCTAAAGCACCTTGACTTTCAGGGTGATAGACGGATGACCTGTATTGCTTGATCCCTAATTCATGCATAACCTGTTGGAATATACCAGACATAAAATTTGACCCTTGATCAGACTGAACTGATTTTGGAAGACCAACAAATGTGAAAAATTTTATAAGAGCTTTGACTATTGACTTTGTTTTGATGTTTCTTAAAGGAATAGCTTCAGGAAAACGTGTAGAAGTACACATAATTGTTAAGAGATACTCATTTCCTGACTTGGTTCGAGGTAAAGGACCAACACAATCTATAAGTATCCTACTGAAAGGTTCATCAAAAGCAGGAATAGGTTGTAATTGAGCTTTGGGAATGGTTTGGTTGGGTTTACCTACCATTTGACATGTATGGCAAGTTTTACAATATTTAGAGACATCTGATTTGAGACCAGGCCAATAAAAATGATTAATAATTTTGTGATAGGTCTTGTTTATACCTAGGTGACCTGACATAGGACTTTCATGGGCTATACTTAGTATTTCATGACGATATGACTTTGGAACCACAATTTGGTGGTAAACAGCCCATTCATCATCAGCTGGGACATCAAATGGTCGCCATTTTCTCATAAGAATCCCATTCTTTATATAGTAACACATTGGGACCTGTGAAATTTCATCTTCAGGTAAAGCCCTAAAAATTAATTTTAAAATCTCAGGATCAGTTTGCTGTTCCTGGATAAGCTGTGACTTTGACAGCGTGTCGTGACCTTGGTCAATAGACCTTGGTGGAGAATGATGAGACATTGACGAGTCTGTCTGAGTACCAGACAAACTGGGATCAAGAGACTTTTTAATCTCATTATTAAAATATTGACCGATAAAAGTATCCGTCAAGTCAATGTCAGAGTTTGAGTTTTTCAAAATGGCCTTTTTAGCCATAGCTCGGGTAACTGCACAAGAAGGATACAAGTCAGGAATTTCCTGCTCGATAGGGTCATCTGTTTGACCTATATTTGGTGTGTCAGTTACAAGTGGATTAACCACAACCTTATCTCCAGCTAAGTCATTGCCTAGCAGTAAATGGACACCTTTAAATGGTAAGGAAGGTTTAATACCAATAACCACAGGCCCAGTAACCAAATCTGATGACAAATTAACATGATGGAGAGGGATATTAACAGTTCCACACTCTACACCCTGAATAAGGACACTAGTACCGGAAGAAGTCTTCTCAGAAAAAGGCAGTATATCTGCTAAAATAAGAGATTGAGAAGCTCCTGTGTCTCTTAAAATTTTAATAGGGGTAGGTGGGCAATTATCACCTGAAAGTGATACAAAACCATTCAACATAAATGGTTCAAAAATCTCCATAGTAGAATCAGACTTGGGTTTTGTGACTATGTCAATTGTATTGGTTTTAATAGAAAACTGTGGCCTTGGCCTAAGAGTGGTGAGCCCCGTTGGCTTGGCTTCATCACTTTCTAACTTCCTTTTTAATTTCAAACATTCAGAAACAAGGTGACCAGGTTTCTTACAATAGTTACAAGTGGGTCGAGATAAGGGATATTGACTTTTGGTTTCACTAGTAGAATTGGGTTTGGGTGTATTGGATTGACTGGGCACGCCAGATGAATTACCAGACGTAAATTTATTTTGGGGATGTGAGGAAGTAGGTTTTGCTTTAGCAATAAAAGAAACTTTATGTGTAAGATAGTAATTATCAGCCAGACGAGCTGCTTCTTCTAAAGTTTCAACTTGTTTTTCGTCTAAGAATGTCTTAACATCAAATTGAATACAACGTTTGAATTCTTCAACTAACATAAGTTGTCTGAGTTTATCAAAATTTTGGTCTATTTTCTTAGAACAGCACCATCTATCAAATAACTGTTCTTTGTTTCTAGCAAATTCAACATGAGTCTGGTTAGAATCTTTTTTACAATTTCTAAATTTTTGTCTATATGCTTCTGGGACCAGCTCATAACCTTTGAGAATAAGTTCTTTAACAGTCTCATAATGATGACATTGTTCAACACCTAGTTGTGTATAAATTTCACGAGCTTTGCCTACCAAAACACTTTGCAGAAGCAAAGTCCAGTGCTCTCTTGGCCAATTTAAGTTTTCTGCAACTTTTTCAAAGTGTAGGAAGTATTTATCAACTTCTTTTTCTTGAAATGGAGGAACAAGCCTAATATGTTTTGTAACATCGAAATTGTATTCAATCTTTTGCTTCGGCTGATTTGCTTTTTCTTGCATTTCTATTTCCCTCATTCTTAATTGAAATTCTCTCTCCTTCTCTCTCTCTTCCCTTTCTCTTTCTTCTCTCTCCCTTTCTCTTTCTCTTTCCTTCTCTCTCTCTACTCTTTCTTCTCTCTGTCTTTCCCTTTCTCTTTCTATTTCTAACTGTCTGATCTGAAGTTTTAATTCAAGTTCTTTCGAACTTGAAACTGACTGAACGTCAACTATCAGGGAAAGAGCATTTTCATTAAAAATCTCCTCATCAACAAAATATTGTACCAAAATGTTCTTAATTTCATGTTTACGCATTGAAGATTTTACTTCAGACAATTTATAGTGTTTAGCAAGATTAAGCAAATCAGTCTTTTTACCCAAATTCAATAACTCCACAGACGGTTCAGCCGTAAATTTATCTAAGTCAAAAGACATGTTTGTTTGTTGCTGGATTCAAGTACAAAATTGTATTATAATTACTGATTAGTAAACGAATGCGTTAGTCTTATTTTCCAATCGATGGTTAATCCCAAAAGGAAAACGAATGCGTTAGTCTAGTTTCCAATCCCGGACGAGCCCCCAATTTCTGTTACGAGTCAGGCGTAACTAGAAAGAAGAAGCCAGCAACAAACGATAACAATTAACAGAATTTATTAACAAAAATATCAAATAAACAGTGACAATATTACAATAGTACAAAACAATACCTTAGACGTTAAATTCAGAAGACAAACTATTCCAGTCTTAATTCCAATCTGATCCTGATCCAAACTGAATGTAATCCAAGCACACAAAGTAATCCTCACTTTAGTCTAGTCTGATCCAAATCCAAACTGAATGTAATCCAGGCACTAATTATGACACAAACACAAGATAATCCCCACTGTAGTCTGGCAATCATGTATTAACTAGTGAACACTGAGATGTAAAAAGCTTTTCCTTTAATAATAACAGGGAAACTTCCAGAAAATTCATGTTAAAATCAGTTGCATAATTCTTAGTAATCAGATTGTATAAAGGCCTGGAAACTTCCAGCACAATATTCTACAAGAGAGAGTTCAGTTCTAAAAATAGCAACAGGGGAAAACCATTCAAAAATAGATACACACATGAACAAAGCTAGGAATAACTGGGTATGTACATAACACTTACCTTGTAAAAATATCAAGGATAAGAAAGAAAAAAAATCCTATTTTTATCTGTTATTTGCAAACAAGAAACAGGAAAACAATGCAAGATTGATATAAGATTGAGATACAAATTTCAGTTGTACATATAAAGTTCATCTTTTTTTACTTGTTGCCTAGCCACATATGAAAATAAAAGTGTTGATGTTGGTTTGATTGAACAGTAACACACTTTTACTGTGAATCACACAATTATTCTCTATTTCTTGTCCACATAATCCCGAGTCTTAATCATTTACTAGAAGGCAAAATTTCATCCTTGTCCTATTTAATGGATTTGCAGACAACAATTTTAGGGTGGCTTAAATGGTATGATTATTTTTCATTGATATAGGGTAGAAAATATTGTTGGATTTTTCTCGTTTTCCTACAGTGTTTTCAGAAGGCTTCTTTCCTAGGGTTGTTTAAAGTTGGCATTGTGTGGTAAAGGGTTAACAACTCTAGGGAATAAGCCTATAGAAAACCTTGTGGAAAAAGGAGAAAATGCTGCTAACCAGCATCTTCTCTTTAACCAGTTACCACACAATCCCTACTTTTGATGCCCCTGAGAAAGAAAACTTCTGAAAACACTGTTGGAAAAGGAGAAAATGTTGTAAGGATGCAAAAAAGTCTTGTATTTGTTGAAATGATTATAAATTTTGTGCTGTTTTCAGACCAAAACCAAACTGTATGACAAGGTGACAGGTGTATCTAAGTTTGAAGTGACTTGGACATCCAAAGCCAGTGCCAACCAGAGAGCTGGTAGAGCAGGGCGTGTGGGACCTGGACACTGTTATAGGTAAGATTTAGGCCTTTTATAAAACACTTCCAAGTTTCAGTGGTCCTGCAGCAGAGGGCTTTTCAAAACAGTATGCAGCTATATAACAATATAGTATAACAGCTGCTGAATTTGCTATAATGGATATGTGATCACATGGTGTTGTGAAACAAATTTGTCGCATATGACACTGGAAATATTGTTAACCCTTTCCCAAGAGACAAACTTTAGACTGTCCCAAACACAATGTGTTTGCAGATGATAATTTTGAATTTGATGAGAATGGCAGAAAGTTTTCTGATAGGCTAGAAAACACTGTGGGAAAAGGAGAAATTGCTCGTTATGAGCAATTTCTCCTTTTCCCACAGTGTTTTCTAAAGACTTGTACTGCTGACACGTAAAAACCAGGGCTTGTTTGGGAAAAAGTTAAAGTGTCATCTCGGATCAGCCTATGCAGTTCACGTAGGCTAATCCAAGTTGGCTCTTTTAGACTACATTAGATATCATCCTACAATAGAGCTGTGCAATATAGAAAATAACTTGAAAACAGAAAGTGTCAGCTTGGATCAGCCTGTGCCGACTGTGCAGGCTGATCACAGACAACACTTTACGCAAATGTCCGAATGGCCCTGTTTTTGTGTTGCAGGCCATATCGATGGGTGAGAGCATTACTGTTGTAAGTGCTATACAATGTATAGGCACTTACAACAGTATTGCTCTCACATATCGATATGTAAAATGTTGTTACAAGATGAGAAATTACTTGTCACGGACAATTTATCATTTTAGTCATACATTGTATTTGTTTTCAAAACTGCTCTGTGCCAAATTGTAAAAGATGTTATCTTCATAGGGTGATATGTACGGTACTGTTCTGTGTTTCAGACTGTATTCATCAGCTGTGTTTAATGATGAGTTTGAGAAGTTTACTCCAGCTGAAATAACTAGAAGGCCAGTTGATGACCTGGTCCTTCAAATGAAGGTAACTTTTATCATGCCTCACTTTGCTATGAAAAGGTTTTTATAACTTGTTCGTTTTTGGTGTTCAAGTCTTTAACTAGATTGTAGAATTGCAGACTTCCACGTTTTTAACACAGTTTCAGATTACAAAGTAAAATGTGGTTCATGCAATAGGATTTGTCTGAGAAAAGAAAGGAGTTATTTTTAGAAGAGGAGAAAATGCTGCTTACTAGCATTATTAGTTGTAGGGTCAGGTGGCAGGGGACTTGGAAACCTGTTCACAGCTGTGGTTAATCATGGGGTGACATGATTAAACACAGCCGTGGACAAGTTTCCAAGTCCCCTGCCACCTGACCCAACAACGAATTTATTATACTACCAAGTTTATCCTTTCAAAGCACTTTAATCGAAATTTTCCTGTATTATAATCTCACGAATCGAGTATGCTGACGAAATAGAAATTCCCTTCTGAGTGCCCCAATTCAATGAAAACTCACATCACTGAAAACTGTTGTCACTAAAACGTGCAGTTTGGTGCATAAATGTTCAGTCTGGTGATTGATTGATGCTGCCATTTTGGATGTTGTGTTGCACCTGTAGTGATGTTTACAGGGCACTTAAAAGGGAAACTGGCTTTGTGTGGTTTTTGCCAGGGTACATGATATATATGTTCCCGGCATGTTAACCAATCAGATCATGAGAAACTTCTTTTCAGTATAATAATTTCTTCTGTTCCCACAATTTCTTGAGCTAAGTGTAAGGATTGCTTGGTTAAAGACATACAGGCTGTGATCTTAGTAAAAGGTTAACAAGCTGTGATATAATATTTTTTTAATTTCAATGCTTGATCTTTTACATACATTTATAAACAGAACTGTAAAGTGAGATTCAAAGCTATGTGAATTTCATTTTGAAATTTGGGATGCCATTTCAATGATTTCAGGCGATGAATATTGAAAAGGTGATCAACTTTCCATACCCCACCCCTCCTGCTGCAGAACAAATTCAGGTAAAAGTCTAATGTTAACCATAATATATTATTACATCTTCATGAAGATAATGTTGATCAAGATTAGACTATACAAAATATAAACTGATCTCTAATCAACACAGAATGGGGATTTCTTTTTTGACTAACTTTGGCCAAAAGCAATTTACTTTTTTTACTAATTTTATGTTTTATACAAACAGAAATGACTGTTTGTAAGAACCAATACTTGATAAAAAGACTATGATCTGCAGATTATGAATATTAGATCTTGCATCATGTCCCTTTTGAAATCACTGTTTCAACAGATAGAATTGCTTTTGTTGAGTAATTTTTCTTTCTGTTTTGTATTTAAACTGATTCATGTGACAACAAGCTGGACTTTATGTTGATTATCAATATTGAAATTGTCTCCTGCAAAACTGTTTCAGAAGGTCTTAGATTACAGTGCAGAAACTTAACCCTCTACCACACAATCCAACAGTTTCTCATTTTTTTTTCAAAATATTTTCTAAAGTCTTCCTTGACAGCCCTTTACCACTTAAGAAAATTTTAGACCTGCCCACACCGAAGGCATAAACAAACACCAACTTAAACTAAAACTGTTAATGTTGTCTTTGATAGGTAGAAAACATTGTGGAAAAAGGAGAAAATGCTGGTCACCAACATTTTCGCCTTTTCCCAAAATGTTTTCAAAAGACTTCTTTCTCAGGTCATTGAAAGTCAGCATTGAGTTAGGGTAGTTTAAACTACGATGATGTGGTAAAAGATAAAGCAATGACCTTCCCTTTTACAATGTCTTTCATCATGTAATTAAAGGCTGGAGAGAACTTACTGGTTCATCTTGGTGCTTTGTCATGTCCAAAGTCAGCTGGTACAGTGAAGAAAGGTAAGCTTTTGTGGCATTTGATATCCAATTTATACACGAATAATAAAGTATGTTGCAGGAACAGTGAAGAGAGGTAAGCTTAAGTGGCATGCATTATCTTTTGATATCCAATCTATAACCTTTACATATATCATGTTGCTGGCTGGATAAACTACTGTAGCATGCTACATCTTGTGATATCCAATCTATACCTGTGCTAGGCATGCTCCATCTTGTGATATCAAATCTATATACTAGACATATATCATGTTGCTGGCTGGAACAGTGAAGAAAGGTAAGCTACTGCAGCATGCTACATCTTGTGATATCCAATCTATACCTGCTACATCTTGGGATATCCAATCTATAAACTAACAATATTAGAGCATGTTGTTGGAACAGTGAAGAGAGGTAAGCTTCTGTACCATGCTACATCTTCTTATATTCAGTCTATATACTAAACATACAGTATGTTGCTATAATTATGTTTAACACACAGTCCCAAAATTTAAAGATCTTGATGAAGGCAGTCTTTGAAAATATTGCGGAAAAAAGGAGAAAATGCTGGCTACCAGCATAATTTTTTTCTGCATTTTTTTTACTTTTAAAGGGAAATTCTATGATTTGAAGGAGGTTCATTTTGTGGTCTGCTGAAACTTCAAAATGGAAGAGTCTAAAATTGTGTTGTTTGGGAAGGTATTAACATCCATGGAGAACTAGATGCCAAACTGCACTACAAGAATACCTAATGTTACATTAACACTGATTCAAAGACTTTGCTCTAAACCTCTCTCTCTGATAATACTCACCATGCTGGAGAAAATCTAATGCAGCTGAATCTTGAAAAGCTTACTGTGTAAGGCTCGTTTCTTTTGAAATTGTCATTGTACTATGTCACCAGATGCATCATGCTAAATCTTTACACCACTGTTTCGAATATTAAATTCTTTCTTATATTACAAGCACGTACTGTTCATTGTTTGAATAGTGAGAATGTCAGTAAGCTCAATTTCTTGTTTATTATTCACATATTCAAGAATATCCTAAAAAAATTGTTATTTTTGATTTGATATGAGTATATAATTAGTTATTGAAAAAAAAAATGACTTAAGAAAAAAGTATTCAGAGTAAGAGTCAGTCTTAGGAAGCATTTTCAAAAAAAAAATATAAGAAAAGGACTGGCTCATTTGTTTTTCAGACTTAAATTGTACTTGTATGGGACTTGAATAACTGTTTACCACATGAGCAACTAATGGAATTGTCCAAATTGAAAGTATTTGCAGGCAACAGTTTAGATATAGTTTAAAAGATGGAATTTGTCTTTGATAGATTAGAAAGCATTGTGGGAACAGGAGAAAATGCTGGTTACCTGCATTTATCTATTTCCCACAATGTTTTCAAAAGCCTTTCTTTCAGGGTCATTAAAACTCAGGATAGTGTGGTAAAGGGACAAAAGATAATTTTAGTTATTGTAACATTTTGACAGAGAAGACCATCACTCCACTTGGTAAAACAATGGCATTTTTCCCTATTTCACCAAGATATGCCAAAATGTTGGCCATTGGACATCAACAGAATCTCCTACCCTATGTGATTGCTATAGTAGCTGGTCTGTCAGTTCAGGAACTATTTATAGAGTTATACAGTAACCCTCAGGATGACTCGCAGGTATTCAGCTTTGCCATTTAACTCATTACCAAACGACAAAATTTTAGGCTTGTCCAAATCGAAAACATTTGCAGATGACAAAATAAAAGGAACTGAAAATTTGAAATTTGTTCTGTGAAGGGTAGAAAACGTTTTGGGAAAAGGAGAAAATGCTGATTACCAGCATTTCCTCTTTTTTCCCAAATGTTTTCTGAAGGCTTCTTTTTCAGGGTCATGAAAAGTAGGGATTATGTGGTAATGGGTTAACTCATAACCACATGACAAAATATTAGCAATGTCCAAATGACAGCATTTGCAGACAACATGTTAAATATTACTCAAAATAGGAAATTTGTCTATTAAAGCGTAGAAAACACTGTTGAAAAAGGATAAAATGCTCCTTTGCCCACAATGTTTTCAAATGGCTGCTTTCTTAGGGCCGTTAAAAGTAGGCATTGTGTGGTGAAGGTTTAACTCTTTACCACACAATCCCGACTTTTAACGACCCTTAGAAAGAAGCATTTTGGTAACCAGCATTTTCTACTTTTCCCACAAAGCTTTCTACCTTTCAAAAAACAAGTTTCAATTTTTCAGCCACATTTATTTTGTTGTCTGCAAATGCTTTCACTTTGGACTGGTCTAAAATTTTCTTTTGTCGTAATGAGTTAAATTTTTTTTTTTGAGCTTTTCTTTACCCATGATTGAACAAGATTGACTTTCTGCACCTAAGATAGACAGCAGTACAAAGTATTGTGCCAGTTGTGCAATCGTAACAATGGGTGTGACAGATAATTGTCACTTTTGCCTAGATGTTTTCTTTGTGACTGAAAAGTTCCATCTTCCTGTAGGCTGTTGTTCAACTACAAGAAGAAGATGTCATTGTATGGTTTTTGTTACCTTGTTTATCCATATATCTGGCCTTACATGATTCACACAGAAGAACAGAGTTATGACTATGACTTATACTTACTTTTTTATTAGAAATATCCACACATAATTGATACTAATGAAGCCATAACATGATTATGGATATGTAATAGCCATATTTTTAACACCCAGCCTAATCTTAATGTAACAGGTGGTGAAAAAATATTGCAGCTCAACCGGGATTCAAACCCAGGGCCTCAGGAATACCGTTCCTGCACTCTAACCAACTGAGCTACTGAACCACATGTCGATACGGCCGCATGATATATCACCAAATACCTGTACCTGGTTACATATTACCTTTACATCTATCTATGGCAGTGTTGTGCCTAGGCCAGAATTTTTGGGGGACACAGGTGTCCCCCTACCTTCATTTCAACGGGACACTAGAAAAATCTAGGGGGCACATTTCATACTTCCATCCGACTCTTGTAACCACGGAAATTTTATGAGCCGATTTTTTCTGAAATTTTCTGTCCTTTTTCTTACTTGTTCCGGAGGTCGAAGAAGCCGCGATCGATTTGGGGTTTTCACAGTCCTCTGTAATTCAGTTTCGTCTGCAACTTTCCGACATAAAGTCGGTCAACCGCATCCGGCGTTTCGCCATATTGTTTTAGTGACAACAGTAAGACTGGTTTAAATATCAGATTTCCCTAAGCGACTTAATTTATCTCAGTAAATTCCGCGGTCACAGTCTACGTTGTGCAGGTGCCCATTGTAATTAACGCAATGTATGTAAATACCGAAATGGACTCCAAATAAGGAGAATTTGTCGGATTTTTGTGAGCGCGCCCGACATCCCGCAATGGCTTAAATTTTAAGGGACATTGTTAAAAAAATTGCAGGAATCCCGCAATCCCGCGGCCTAGGCACAACACTGTATGGGATAGACCAGTATACTACATACTCCCCTGCCACATGAAGATTCATCCACAAATCTCTCAGTCACTGCTACCCTATCTTTCTAATAAGTGGGTTATTTACATTGGGTGCCAAATGTAACAGGTGGTGAAGAAATTTCGCGGCTCGACCGGGATTCGAACCTAGGGCCTCAGGAATACTGTTCCTGCGCTGTAACCAACTGAGCTACCGAACCACATGTCAATATAGCTGCATGATATATCACCAAATACCTGTACCCGGCTACATATTACCTTTACATGTATCTATGGGATAGACGAGTATACTACATTAAGACAGACTGGTTCGCGGACATACAGGAAAGTGACCACTTGCGAAAAGTTTTGGCCTAGGTCGGCCAATGTGGACTGGGTAGGCTGACCTGGGCCAATACTTTTCGCAGATGCATTAACTCTTTACCACACGAGATAATTTTAGACTGGTCCAAATTGAAAGCATTTGCAGACGACAAAATAAAGGTGAATGAAAAATTGAAATTTGTTCTGGGAAGGGTAGAAAACGCTGTGGGAAAAGGAGAAAATGCTGGTTACCAGCATTTTCTCCTTTTCCTACAGTGTTTTCAAAAGGCTTCTTTCTCAGGGGCGTCAAAAGTAGGGATTGTGTGGTAATGGGTTAAGCCTTTTTTTCCATAGAGCACAGCTGATATACAGATGCTACTAACCAATGTGGAATTGCATGGTTTTGTTGGCAATTTGTTCTAAATAGATTTCTTCATATGTCACATAGAGTATGTGACATTCTTCATGTGAGATAGTTTCCACAAAGTGAGGTGAAGAAGGGTATGCTTTTACCTTGTATTTCAGAAAGATGAGTTTAAAAAGAGACTCTTTGCATTATCAAGTATTAAGAAAAGATGGGCAGGAAGTGTAAGTAAATCATTAATTTCTTGTGAAAAATTCCAAATGGTATTTTTGTTATTAAAGTACCTTTGGTTTGGTTTGTATTGGAGTTTTAAAACCATTCTAACTCCTTAGGTCATATCATGGCAGTCAGTGACGCACCCATGTGTTTCCTGGCTTTCGCACACCAGTACTGACACAACTTCCTTTCCAAAGCCACAGACTGCTTTTCTCACATGCATCAGAGGTGAGAGGCGAGAAAATCACTGGAAAGAAAGTTTGCCACACCTGGGTATCTAACCCACAACCTCCAGGTCACGAATCAGATGTGCTAACCACTGAGCCACCCGACTGGGCTGAAGCTGCCTAGGCAATTGGTCTTTGATGGTTAGGAATTTGGTGGTGACTAGGTCAAAGTCAATTTGTAAATGTGGAACATGCCAATACAGGAGTGGGCGTATTGTGTCTGATGCAATGTAGAATAATTAGTGTGCTTTGCTGAGGGATATTGCATTTCATTAAGCTTTGCTTAAACACTTTTATATTTGCGTTTAACTTTATTTCATGTACTGTTTAGGCTTATATGTTCAACTTTGTTGTGTGCTTACTTTCATGTTACTCAATCTCTTTTCCTTAAAATGGAGCAAAGCTTAAAATCAGTGCCTAAATACAAAAGACAGACTTTTCCAAATTTGTTGAACAAAGCTTGAATCTGTACCACAACACAAAAATATAGGCTTGCCCAACTTCAAAGCATTTGCAGATGGCAGTTTGAATGTGGCTGAATTACATGAATTGTCTTTAATGATATAGAAAATACTGTGGGAAAAGGAGAATTTTCTCCTTCTCTCTTAATTTTTTTTGAAAAAGCTTCTTCCTCAGATTCATTAAAACTTAGCATTGTTTAGTTAAGGTTTAACCAGACAAAATAAGTTTGAACTATAGTTAGAAAGAGAGAAATTTCATTTGGTAAATTAATTGTAATATTGTTGTCTGCAATTCTGTAAGAATGTTTCCAAAGTTTTTAATATAATTAGACTCTCAGTACTTTTATATTTTGTCACAGGGTCATTCCATGTTGCTGGGAGATTTAATGGTGACTCTTAAGGCCATAGGTGCATGTGAATATGAAGGGTGCACAGCAAAATTTTGTGAGGAGCATGGCATACGATACAAAGCCATGAAGGAGGTCAGAAAACTCAGGATGCAGCTAACAAATACAGGTCAGAACAGTTTTCAGTAACACCATTCATATTGTACCTCTGAGTTTTTTAGTTTATAATTAATTAACCCTTTACCACACAATTCCAACTTTTTACAACCCTGAGAAAGCAGCCTTTTGAAAACATGATAGGAAAAGGAGAAAATGCTGGTAACCAGCATTTTCTCCTTTTCCCACCATTTTTTAACCTTTTCCACAGCAAATTTCAATTTTTTCCCCATGTAGGAAAGTAGAAAGTAGCTTGGCTTTGTCTGTTAATAGTACTAGTAATGAAAGTACAAATGCATGGATCAGTGCTTTGGCTGCTGTCTTAGATCCAAAATAATGTTGAAAATGGAATTTAGGAAACAAAGAAAAAATGTCTTTTCAGTGAACACAGTCGTACCAGACACAAATATCTGTATTGATCCAAAGCTTACCCCACCAGACGAGATTCAAGCCAAGTTACTGAGACAGATTGTTCTAGCTGGAATGGGGGACCATGTTGCAAGGTAAAATACAAGCATTGTTTACCCATTACCAAACAACAAAATTTTAGACCGGTCCAAATTGATAGCACTAACAGACGACGAAATAAATGTAACTCCACAAAGTTGAAACTTTTTTCCAGCAGTGTAGAAAACATTGTGGGAAAAGGAGAAAATGCTGGTTACCAGCATTTTCTCCTTCTCCCACATTGTTTTCAATAGGCTTCTATTTCAGGGTCTAAAAACCAGGGAGTGTTTGGTAAAGGGTTAAACTGCCTTTATGACAGGTTCCCTAGACTCATTAGCCTAGTATACCTTTACCAAGTGAACCTTCATATTTGTATCGCTGAGGTAAACTTTGGCAAAGGAGAAATGCTGGTAACCAACGTTTTCTCCTTTTCTCACAAATTTTCTTATCCTCAAGACCATGATACTTTTTACCCTATTTAACTCATTACCAAACGACAAAATTTTAGGCCGGTCCAAATCGAAAGCATTTGCAGACAACAAAATAAAAGTTGCTGAAAATTTTGAAATTTGTTTTATGAAGGCTACAAATCATTGAGGGAAAAGGAGAAAATGCTGGATACCAGCATTTTCTCCTTTTCCCACAATGTTTTCTAAAGGCTTCTTTTTCAGAGTCGTCAAAAGTAGGGATTGTGTGGGAATGGGTTCAGACAAAATACCCATTACCTGAGCCCCATTTTACCTATCATCTGCTATATAAAAAAAGTACAGAAAGCACAAGTCTATGTTGTTTGTCTGGTAAGGGGTTAATCTTCCAATCAAGCTGTGTTTGAAGATGTAACACATTCATGCCTGTTTCAATAAAATTATTGAATTTGTAATTTTTGTCCAAAAAAAACCACACACACAAAAAAAAACAGAAAGTGTGTAACCTTGTAGACTCTGCAGAGACATGATAGAATCTGTAACAGAACTGTATGCCCAGGAATAGAGGTCTTCATTTTGTCTACAATGTAAAAATGTTTTTGGCAGATTAAATAGAAACTTTAATATATTTTTCTCCAACAGAAAACTACCTGAAACTTCATTAGTTGATGACAGCGGGAAGAAATTGAAAAGAGCTTATCAGGTAACTACTTTATACCTCTGTAAAACAAATATTTTCGGGGGTATACTGGAATCAGCCTGTCTGTCTGTTTGTGTGTCCATCAGTATGTCCGTCTATGTCCAAAATACTACTAATTGCCTATTTCTGTCAAAGCGCTGGCAGGGTAATTATTAATCACATTCAGTAACAGCACTAGTTAATTCTGTTGAGGCTTATTGACTTCACCATTCTTGAAAATCTCATGGGGAAAAAAAAGAACATTCTTATTGAAAGTGATTTGCCTTTACCCTCAGTGCCTTCTGTAATAATTTGTATACTTTTTGGTTGTTTGTTAGTAAATCTAATGGTATTGTTTGTTTTGATAGGTTTATCTGTTACCTGTTTCTCTGTAATTTGGACTTTGTAATAACTTGACAGGACAAAAATTATGGAAAAGGAGAAAATGCTGAGAATCAGTATTTTTCCCTTTTCAGACAGTTTTTCTAGCACTTGTAATACAAAAACTCACACCATTTCAGACATATTGGTCATCTAAAATGCTTTCATATTGGATTTGTCTAAAATTTCAAGAATTGGTAACAAGTCACTTGGCTCAAAGGTCAAGTTTACAGCAGGGGTTCCAAATATAAATGCTCTTGATAGCTTGATAGGCTTGTATTGTCCTGCTTTGAGGAGACGTTTACGTTTTTATAATATAATGACTTGGCTCAAATAGTTTGTGTGATCCCTTTATTCTGATCTTAATCTACATGTCAATGGCAAGTCATGTTGATCGAGCTTCTTTGGTTTTTATTGTTGGAGATAACTCACTTCCAGACAAGAGCCTTTTTTAAAAAGAAAAAGAGGAAAAAGGAGTAAATACATGTAGTCAGCATAAGCAATGTTTTTCTCAGAATGTTTCCCTTGTAATAATTTGATATACTACTGGTATATGAGTGACCTTCTGGCAAAAAGGAGGTTAACCCCTTTACCAAACAATCCCTGGTTTTTACGACTGTGAGATAGAGAGCTTTTGAAAACATTGTGGGAAAAGGAGAAAATGCTGGTAAGCAGCATTTTCTCCTTTTCCCACAATGTTTTCGACCCCACTGGAAACAAATTTCAATTTTTGAGTTAACGTTTATTTTGTCGTCTGCAAGTGCTTTCAATTTGGACCAGTCTAAATTTTTGTCGTTTGGTCAAGGGTTGAATGTGTCTCTGTTAGGCATTATATCAAGTAGGTAACTTTATCTGAAATTGTAGATCCATATAATCCAATCCATCTAATAACAAACTTACTCATCAGGTAGAACATTGCTTTTACATGCAGAAATAATTGACCGATAGCAAAGAATATTGACCCAGATCAGCCTTCACAGACTCTGCAGGCTGATCTGTGTCAATACTTGCCGCGAATGCATTAAACCCCGTTTTCCCCCTTAAAAAATGTCTTTGTACTTCAGATATTTATCTTTAAATTTGTTTATATGAACATAGTGCCAAGAACTGAATGAACCAGTATTCATCCACCCTTCATCTGTGCTTTACAAGGAATGTCCAGAGTATGTTGTCTATCAACATATTGAAGAAACATCAAAACTCTATATGAAAGGTAGGTTTCTCTTTCAACCCTTGAAATGTTTTCTCCTGCAGATTTTTATACGCCCATCGAAGACGGGACGTATTATGGGATAACCCGTGACGGACGGGCGGCCGGCGTCCAGTTCTTTGTCCGGAGCATATCTCCAAAACTATTCTACCTAGGGTTATGAAATTTCATGGGTGGATAGATCTCATCGAGGGGGAGTGCAGTGCACAGGAACCATAACTCTTGCTTGCTTAATTTTTGAGTTATTGCCCTTTGTCGTTTTTCATACTTGAATTTTGTCCGGAGCATATCTCCAAAACTATACTAGCTAGGGTTATGAAATTTCTTGGGTGGATAGATCTCACTAAGGGGGAGTGAAGTGCACAGGAACCATAACTCTTGCTTGCTTAATTTTTGAGTTATTGCCCTTTGTCATTTTTCATACTTGAATTTTGTCCGGAGCATATCTCCAAAACTATACTAGCTAGGGTTATGAAATTTCTTGGGTGAATAGATCTCACTAAGGGGGAGTGCAGTGCACAGGAACCATAACTCTTGCTTGCTTAATTTTTGAGTTATTGCCCTTTGTCCTTTTTTCATACTTGAATTTTGTCCGGTGAATATCTCCAAAACTATACTACCTAGGGTTATGAAATTTCATGGGTGGATAGATCTTATCAAGGGGGAGTGCAGTGCTCAGAAATCATAACTCTTGCTTGCTTAATGTTTGAGTTATTGCCCTTTGTCGTTTTTCATACTTGAATTTTGTCCGGTGAATATCTCCAAAACTATACTAGCTAGGGTTATGAAATTTCATAGGTGGATAGATCTCATCAAGGGGGAGTGCAGTGCATAAGAACCATAACTCCTGCTTGCTTAATTTTTGAGTTATTGCCCTTTGTCGTTTTTCATACTTGATTTTTGTCCGGAGCATATCTCCAAAACTATACTAGCTAGGGTTATGAAATTTCATGGGTGGATAGATCTCATCAAGGGGGAGTGCAATGCATAGGAATCATAACTCTTGCTTGCTTAATTTTTGAGTTATTGCCCTTTGTCGTTTTTCATACTTGATTTTTGTCTGGTGAATATCTCCAAAACTATACTAGCTAGGGTTATGAAATTTCATGGGTGGATAGATCTCATCAAGGGGGAGTGCAGTGCACAGGAATCATAACTCTTGCTCGCTTAATTTTTGAGTTACTGCCCTTTGTCGTTTTTCATACTTGAATTTAGTCTGGTGCATGCCCCAGCTTTACAACTTGGGGTAAGACGGGCGTATCTTGCGACAGTTTGCCGCTCTTGTTTTTTTTTACCATAGGTCTCTTTTAGAAATATTGTTGAAAAAGTAGACATTGGTTATTATGAGCAAATCTACCCTTAACAACACAACCCTTTATTATAACGACCCTGAGGAAAAGTACTTTGTGAAAGCACAGTTGGAAAAGGAAAAAATGCTGGTTATAAGCATTTTCTTCTTTTTATAAGCCGGAATGGTGGTATTATGTTATACCCCTAGTCGTCGGTCCATCCGTCGGTCCGTCTGTCCATCCGTCCGTTAGCAATTTCTTGTGTGTGCAACTCCTCCTATAGTTTCCATCGGAATTATTTGAAACTTGCCACAATGAATCTCCATGATGTCTAGTTGTGCACCTGGGTCTTTGAAAATCTTCTTCTCTGAAACTAGAAGGCTTTGATATTTAGTGCCCCTATGGTAAAAACTGGCCAAGCCCCGGTGGTCACAAGTTTGAAACATAGGAACAAAGAAGGAAAACTTTAAAAATCTTCTTCTCTGAAACCAGAAGGTGCAGAGCTTTGATATTTGGTATGTTGGATCTCCTAGTGGACCTATACCAAGATTGTTCATATGATTTCCCTGGCGTCAAAACTGGCTCTGCCCAGGGGGTAACAAGTTGGAAACATAGGAATAAGAAAGGAAAACTTTAAATTCTTCTCCTCTGAAACTAGAAGGTGCAGAGCTTTGATATTTGGTATGTACCATCTGCTAGGGGACCTCTATCAAGATTGTTTATATGATGCCCCTGGGGTCAAAACTGGCCTCGCCATGGGGGTCACAAGTTTGAAACATAGGAACAAAGAAGGAAAACTTTAAAAACCTTCATCTCTGAAACTAGAAGGTGCAGAGCTTTGATATTTGCTATGTAGGATCTCCTAGTGGACCTCTACCAAGATTGTTCGTATGATGCCCCTTGGGTCAAAACTGGTCCTGCCCCCGGGGTCACAAGTTTGAAACATAGGAGCAAAAAAGAAAAACTTTAAAATTCTTCTTCTCTGAAACTAGAAGGTGCAGAGCTTTCATATTTGGTATGTAACATCTCCCAGTAGACCTCTACCAAGATTCTTCATATGATGCCCCTTGGGTCAAAACTGGTCCTGCCCCGTGGATCACAAGTTTGAAACATAGGAACAATGAAGGAAACCTTTAAAAATCTTCTTCTCTAAAACAAGAAGGAGTAGAGCTTTGATATTTGGTATTTAGCATCTGCTAGTTGACCTCTACCAAGATTGTTCGAATGATATTCCTGGGGTCCAAACAGGCCCGCCCGAGGGGTCACAAGTTCGAAACATAGGAACAAAGAAGTAAAATTTAAAAAAAAATGTTCTCTGAAACTGGAAGACATAGAGCTTTGATATTTCATATGTAGCATCTTCTAGTGGACCTTTACCAAATACGATACAATGATCCTGGGGTCCAAACTGGCCCTGATGGTCACAAGTTTGAACATGGGAACAAAGAAGGAAAACTTTTATCAGACAAATTTCATAAATAAAAGGAAATTTAATTTGTGGTCTGCCAAAACTGTAAGTTTAGACTAACATTTTGTCATCTGGTAAATAGCTAAACTTTAATTCAAATTGATAGACCTTAATTATATAAGAAGAATGTTAACACCATATCTGTAAGCAGCTTGTGCGTTTGCACAAACCTATAGCTTAAGATTTCTACTGGTGTTGATGCATTTTGCTGACAGTATGGCTGTCAATTTACTCATCAGGAAGTTGTAGCAAAATGAGTAAGATTCCGGTAGTAGAGAAGGGTCTGTTTTCTTCAGACTTGAATGGGGAAAAAATGTCTATTCTTGCATGTTTAAACTAATCATTGTACTAATGCCTCTTTAAACAATTGCCACTTTGAAATCCACAATGACTTGACGGCTAAGGAAATAATGTGAGAAAGGAGCAAATTGCTGTTGAAAGCAACTCTTTTGTCATGCAGGAGACCTCTATTAACCCATTACCACACAATCTCTACTTTTGGCGACCCTGAGAAAGAAGCCATTAGAAAACATTGTGGGAAAAGGAGAAAATGCTGGTAACCAGCATTTTCTTCTTTTCCCAAAATGCCTTCTACCCTTCACAAAGCAAATTTCAAATTTTCAGTCACTTTTATTTTGCAGATGTCAAGTTTTGGATTTTTCAATGGCCCATGCATTCGGTGCAAGTACTGGTGTTGTTCCCTGGAAGTAGAATTGAGAGAGATTAGTTTAAGTTGTAAGAACTTGTTTCTCAATTGATGTAAAATAAATATGTTTAAACTAAATGGGGGTCTTAACTCTTTACTACACGACAGGGTTAAACCAAGCAAGTTATATGTTCATGGGTCCATAAGAATTGATTTAGTTTAACAACCATGAGGTAGACTGATCCCATGACATGCAGAAAATTGACCAAGTACAAGAAGATTTAACCAAGGTTAGCCTTTGCAGATTGGGCAGTCTGACACGAGTCTATAGATTTTTGCAGATGCATAAATCTTCCTTTTCACCAAACATATTCTCTTTTACACAGGTATTGTTGCAGTTGAGCCAGAATGGTTCCCAGTATTTTGTCCAAGTTATGTTACACTTTCCAAACCTTTGGAAGACCCTCCACCAGATTATGATGATGTCAAACAACAGGTATGTAGTTTTTTGTGTCAATTTAACTGTTTACCCAATGGCAGAATCTTAGTCATGTCCAAACTGAAAGCATTTTCAGACAAGCTACATATGGATTAAATCTTTACCACACAGTCAGGAGTTTTAACAACCCTGAAAAAGAAAGCCTCTAAAAAACACTGTGGAAAAAAAGGAGAAAATGCTGGCTACCAGCATTTTCTCCTTTTCCCACAGTGTTTTCTGCCCTTTCTAAGACAAGTTTCTCCATTTGAGCCACATTGAACTTGTTATCTGCAAATGCTTTTAACCCTTTACCAAATGACAAAATTTCAGACTAGTCCAAATTGAAAGCATTAGCAGACGAAAAAATAAATGTGACTCAAAAATTGAAATTCGTTTCTAGCAGGGTAGAAAACATTGTGAGAAAAGGAGAAAATGCTGGTTACCAGCATTTTCTCCTTTTCCCACAATGTTTTTTAAAGGCTTCTATCTCGGGGTCGTAAAAACCAAGGATTGTTTGGTAAAGGGTTAATTTGGATTAGTCTTACTTTTTGTCATTTGGTAAACAGCTAAATGATGAATTTATGTTTGAAGGGGCAGAACAAACACTTATTAAAAATTTGAAATTGGTGCTTACCATGGTTTTGAAAGGGTTTTTGCTCTAGGTTGTTAAAACTTATGATTGTTTTGTTAAAAGTTGCGAGTAATATCATCTTTTAGACATGGAAATAAAAATGATCTACCAACAGATTCTTGCCTAATTCTTGTAGTTGATGTAACACAGCTCTTTTACCCACAATTTCAATTTGTAAGTAAATCGCATTTTCCTTTTCCATATATTGTCAAGTGACATTATTTCATGAGTGTCTGTTAAAGCACATAGTTTGATGATGTCAGCACATAGTTTGATGAAGTCACATGGTCTGCTTTGTTGGTCATTGGTTTATTATGAACTTTTTAGCAGATGACGGAAATATATACTTGTCTACATTGAAAGCATTCTGCAGAAGACCAATTGGAAGAGACCTAAATTGTGAGATTTGTTTTGGAAAGGGTAGAAAACAATGTGGAAAAAGGATATAATGCTGGTAGCATTATATCCTTTTCCCACAATGTTTTCAAAATCCTTCATCCTTAGGATCTTGAAACATGGGATTATGTGGTAAAGGGTTAATATAGCAAGCATGTTAATAGGCCAATTTAGTGTCACCCTAATATTGAGTTATTACAGACACTGTTAAATTAGCATGATTTGGAAAGATATATTTTTGTTATAAATGTAATTTGGTTCATGTTATTGTTTTCAGGTAACCTGTCACATGACCGGAACGTTTGGACGATGTAGCTGGAAAATCAGTGCTATATCATTAGAGTACCCAACAAGTATAGACAAAATGAAGTGGTTTGCGAAGTTTTTGTTGGAAGGACGGGTCATGAAAAGCTTGAAAAAATATACCTCAGACCTACTGTTGTCACCAAGTACTATGGTCAAGTCATGGGCAAAGTATGTACCACACTAACTGTTTGCTTCATAGTCCAACTGTAATAACCACAGAACATGCAGTCACATTTTGGATCTACACGCTCCACAACCTTATAACATATTCTGAGTAAAATGACCTTGAAATTGCAAGAAGCATTATTTACCATTTTTGCCACAATTTTGAAAGAATTTTTTTTATAATTTTTTCTCCAAAATGTCAGCATCTGTGACAAAGCAGTGCAAATTTTTTGTCCATATTTTGGCCTATTTTCATGCTCTCAAACTTTTTTTTTTTTTAACACAGATTTATGCAAAAAGTCCCGAGTTGGGATAGCTCAGTTGGTAGCATACAGGACTTGATGGTAGTCATTACAATAGGTTTTACCCTTTCTCACTACTGACTCATGTTTCAGGGAAATTATGTTGGAAAGCAGCCAATTGGAAAGAATATTGTGCAGCACTGGCCTCCTCAATATTAAAGAAATAATGTTGAAAATAGTATTAACCCATTACCACACAATCCCTACTTTTTACGCCTCTGAGAAAGAAGCCTTTTGAAAACACTATGGGAAAAGGAGAAAATGCTGGTAACCAGCATTTTCTCCTATTCCCACAGTGTTTTCTACCCTTCCCAGAACAAATTTCTATTATTTAGTCCCGAGTTGGGATAGCTTATTTTGTCGTCTGCAAATGCTTTCAATTTGGACCAGTCTAAAATTTTTTTGTGTGGTAAAGAGGTAAACATCATACAGTCAATCATTATGTAATAAGTTTTGTTGGGACTTAGCTTTGTAAATGTTGGTTAACACTTTTACCAAACAAAATTTTGAACATGTCCTCATTGAAAGCATTTGCAGACGACAAAATAAAGGTGACCCAAAATGAAACCTGACTTTCAAAGAGTAGAAAACATTGTGGGAAAAGGAGAAAATGCTGTTTATCAGCATTTTCTCCTTTTCCCACAATATTTTCAGGGAGCATGTTTCTCAGGGTGATGAAAACCAGGAATTACTTGGTAAAGGGTTAAAAGTGAAACTTTGATTATGGAAAAAGTTATGAAATCTATGTTTGTGTTACTACTTTAGTAAGCCTGTCCCAAGATGACTTCGGATAATCAATGTGAATTATGCTTTGACACATCAATGAAAAATAAAGTAAAAACTCCATGGTAAAAGCAGATATTACTGAATACTTTTTTTCATTGAGTTGACTGCAAATTTGACTGGAAGGTAATGAAATGGGTCATATATTCTGTCTGGATGTTTCAGATTACAACCAAGAACAGAGTCTATACTGAAGGAACTTGCTAACAAAGGTGTTGATGACAAGGAGAGTCTTATAAAAATATGGAAGAAACAACCTAACTGTAAGTCCTGCTTAATCTTTACCAGACAACAGAATTTTGGCCATGTCCAAACTTACAACATCTGCAAATGACAATTTCAATATAGCTCATATAGTGCAGTTTTTCTTTGATTGGGTAGAAATCATTGTGGGAAAAGGAGAAAATGCTGGTTACCAGCATTTTCTCCTTTTCCCACAATGTTTTCTTTCAAAAGTTTTTTTTTTAAGGGTCATTAACTCATTACCACATAATTTTAGACTTGCCCAAATTGAAAGCATTTTCAGATGACAATTTAGGTGTGACTCAAATACTGGAATTTATCATTTAAAGGATAGATAAAAAACTGGGAAAAGGGAAAATTGCTGATTACCAGCTTTTTCCTTTTTCCACATTTTTACACGCCCGTCGAAGACGGGACGTATTATGGGATCACCCGTGGCGGGTGGGCGGGCGGGTGGGTGGGCGTCCGGGCGGGCGGGCGGCGTCCAGTTCTTTGTCCGGAGCATATCTCCAAAACTATACTAACTAGGGTTATGAAATTTCATGGGTGGATACATCTCATCGAGGGGGAGTGCAGTGCACAAGAATCATAACTCTTGCTCGCTTAATTTTTGAGTTATTGCCCTTTGTTGTTTTTCATACTTGAATTTTGTCCGGAGCATATCTCCAAAACTATACTAGCTAGGGTTATGAAATTTCATGGGTAGATAGATCTCATCGAGGGGGAGTGCAGTGCACAAGAATCATAACTCTTGCTCGCTTAATTTTTGAGTTATTGCCCTTTGTTGTTTTTCATACTTGAATTTTGTCCGGAGCATATCTCCAAAACTATACTAGCTAGGGTTATGAAATTTCATGGGTGGATAGATCTCATTGACGGGGAGTGCAGTGCACAAGAATCATAACTCTTGCTCGCTTAATTTTTGAGTTATTGCCCTTTCTTGTTTTTCATACTTGAATTTTGTCCGGAGCATATCTCCAAAACTATACTAGCTAGGGTTATGAAATTTCATGGGTGGATAGATCTCATTGACGGGGAGTGCAGTGCACAGGAATCATAACTCTTGCTTGCTTAATTTTTGAGTTATTGCCCTTTGTCGTTTTTCATACTTGAATTTTGTCCGGAGCATATCTTCAAAACTATAGTAGCTAGGGCTATGAAATTTCATGGGTGGATAGATCTCACCGAGAGGGAGTGCAGTGCACAGGAATCATAACTCTTGCTTGCTTAATTTTTGAGTTATTGCCCTTTGTCGTTTTTCATACTTGAATTTTGTCCGGAGCATATCTCCAAAACTATACTAGCTAGGGTTATGAAATTTTATGGGTGGATAGATCTCATTGACGGGGAGTGCAGTGCACAGGAATCATAACTCTTGCTCGCTTATTTTTGAGTTATTGCCCATTGTTGTTTTTCATACTTGAATTATATCCGGAGCATATCTCCAAAACTATACTAGCTAGGGTTATGAAATTTCATGGCTGGATAGATCTTACAGAGGGTGTGTGCAGTGCATAAGAATCATAACTCTTGCTTGCTTAATTTTTGAGTTATTGCCCTTTGTCGTTTTTCATACTTGATTTTTGTATGGAGCATATCTCCAAAACTATAGTAGCTAGGGTTATGAAATTTCATGGGTGGATAGATCTCATCCATGGGGAGTGCAGTGCACAGGAATCACAACTCTTGCTTGCTTTATTTTTGAGTTATTGCCCTTTGTTGTTTTTCATACTTGAATTTTGTCCGGTGCATGCCCCACCTTTACAACTTGGGGTAAGACGGGCGTATCTTGCGACAATTTGCCGCTCTTGTTTTTTTTTTTTCCAAAGCCTTCTTCATTCACAAGGTTGTTAAAAATTGCGATTGTAAGGTAAGGAGTGAAAGTTCGATATTTTTTGGTAAAGGGTTGAATTATGAACAGGCAACTAAAATTTAAGACCAGTGCAAATTGAAAGCATTAAATTTTGCTGATGACAAAGTAGATGAAGCTCAAAAGATTGCATTCATATTGACAGGGTAGAAAACATTGTGGGAAAAGACGAAATGCCGGGGTATCTCAAGGTGAGCTTTGGCGGTTATGCTGTGTCTTTTGTTGTCAACTTTTACCTTGTGTATGCTCTTGAAGATGTATTTTCATCCAATACTTATGAAACTCGGTCAGAATGTTTATCTTGATATCTCAGATTAGTTTTTGAAACTGAGTCATGCTGGGTCAAAAAACTATTTAACCTTATAAAATATTGGGAACACTCTGAAGGCTACATTTTCATTTGTATACTTATTAAACTTGGTCAGAATATTTGTTATAATAATATCTAACTTGTTTCAAATTGGGTCATGTGGGTCATGTGCATACTCTAGAGGCTTCATTTTCAGCCCTGTAGTCATGGAAATTTTTCAGAATGTTTGTATTGATAATATATCTGTCGAGTTTATCTATTTGACACTGAAAGAGATTGTACTAAAATCACAAATACCCAGTAAATGGGTGGGGGTTTAGTATCCTTGAATCGGGTTATACATCTGACTGTTGACTGTTTATTACAATAGTTTTGGCCATTGAATATTTGCCTGGTCTAGTTACAAGGCAATCAGTAGGAATTATTTGTTGGCTTGCAACTGTTCTTGTTTCAAACTATCAAATAAATTTTTTTATTAGCTCTTAGACTGTTAACCCTTTCCCAAACAATCCCTGCTTTTTACGGGTCTGGAATAGTAGCCTTTTGAAAACATTGTAGAAAAAGGAGAAAATGCTGGTAAACCAGCATTTTCTCCTTTTCCCACAATGTTTTCTAACCTATCACAGACAGAAATCATCTTTTCAGCAAGAGATGAATTGTCATCTGCAAATGCTTTCAATTTGGTCTAGTCCAAAAGTTTGTTGTTTGGGAAAGGATTAAGCGCAACCTGCTGACCTTTTCTTGACAGTTTAGATCATGATCACACTGCAAAGAACATGCACTCTGATCTTTGACCTACACAGCCAAATAAGGACATATTTTCCCCATGCAAAAAAATATGCTTTGAAACGGCAAATTTGTTTTGTGCGATTGGTTTAAAAGTTTGATTTCACTTATCAGTTGAGCAGGGTAAGTGTTAACCCATTACCATACAATCCCAACTTTTGACGCCCCTGAGAAAGAAGTCTTTGAAAACACTGGGAAAAGAAGAAAATGCTGGTAACCAGCATTTTCTCCTTTTCCCACAGTGGTTTTTACGTTTCACAAAAGAAATTTCACATTTTCAGTCAGTTTTATTTTGTCGTCTGCTTTCAATTTGGACATGTCTAGAATTTTGTCGTTTGGTAATGGGTTAAATCAAGGGCCTAGTCCCACAAATATGGAGAATTGATGAAGAAGAGTATTTTGAAGGACTATTCTTCACTAAACAACAAAATTTTGAACTTGTCCGAATTGAAAGCATTCACAGACGACAAATAAAATATCTTAAGATCTGATGAACAGGCAGATTACATTTTGGTAAAAGGAGAAAATTTGGGTTAATACTCTACTAGGCAATAAAATGTAGACTGGTCCAGTTTGAAAGGATTTGCAGACAACAAATTAAATGTTACTGAAATTATCATTTTTGTTGTGGATGGGGAAGAAAACATTGTGGGAAAAGGAGAAATGCTGGTAACTAGCATTTTCTGCTCTTCCACAATGTTTTCAAAAGCCTTCTCCTACATGGTCATTAAAAATCGGGATTGTGTGGTATTGGGTTAAGTAACCATGATAAGATAGTGGAAAAAAAACTGTTCATACTGTGTGAGAAGCTGTTTGTGATATGGGAAACTGGCACACCTTTTTTTTTTTTCTTTCAGATTTATTAAGTGCAATAAAGGAGTGGTTACCTGAAAGCAAACATGCCGAGTTGACATCAGTATGGCCCCCTGTGTAGACAATAATATTATTATCAACATTTTTTTCATGATTAAGATTGGCTGGCAGCTCTCATGTTTTAGAGGCAATATTGGTGTGATAAAACAGACTCGTCTACATCACTGAAATTTTAATTCATTACCACACGATCCCGACTTTTGATGCCCCTGAGAAAGAAGCCTGTAGAAAACATTGTGGGAAAAGGAGAAAATGCCGGTAACCAGCATTTTCTCCTTTTCCCACAATATTTTCTACCCTTCACAAAAGAAATTTCAAATTTTCAGTCACTTTTATTTTGTCGTCTGCAAATGCTTTCAATTTGGACAAGCCTAAAATATTATCATTTGGTAATGGGTTAAGAGACAGTTTTGAAGTGATAGAAATATTATGTTTGTTTTTATAACTCTTTACCACATGACAGAAGTTTAGACGTGCCAAAGATTGAAAGAACTGAAGATGACATATTAAATAAAGCTCAAAAGGTGATATTTGTCCAAGTAATGGTAGAAAACATTGTGGTAAAAGGGAGAAATGCTAGCATTTTCCAGTTTTCCTGTAGTGCTTTCCAAAGACTTTCTTTGTTTGGTTCAGGATTGATAAAGGGTTAATTGATAGCAGATAGTTGTTACAGAAATGAAAATAAATTACAACCACATCTAGTGTTCATAGTTTTTTATCACTATTGGCTGAAAGTCAGCAGAGCTTATGTCATCTGTTGTGGTTTTCGTTGTCCATCCATCTGCCTGTCCTTCCATTCGTGTTTTTCTTGTTTACGCGATAAAGCCTACATTTGTGGTCAGATTTCCATGAAACTTGCACAGTTTGTTTTTCTCATCAATAGCTTCAACCCTATTGATTTTAAAAAAAAATTCAACAAACAGTACAGGAAAAGTAGCCATTTCAAGTTGAAATTTTTCAAATCATGTGTATGCATATCTGCGTTTGTTATCAGATTTTCATGAAACTTGCACAGTTTATTTATCTTATCAATAGCTTCAACTCCATAGATTTTGAAAAAATCCAACAAATAGGAAAAGTAGCCATTTCCAATTCATATTTCAATTTCTAGTTGATATGATGAAGTCAGCATTTCTTGTTTTAATCTTTGTATTATTTTTCTTTTTTGCATCATAAATCCATAATGTATGCTAGCATAAAAGCAAAATATCTGCCAGGAGAGTGATTTCAGGCTCTTCAAGGCCTCTGGTTTTAAACAATATCAAAAGGGAGGAAAAAGGAGAGCAACTGAAAGACTTCCTTTATGGTAAAGAAACTATATGTACATGTCTTTCACTCCAAAATGAAATTAACTCTGCAGAACTACAAAATTTTAGACTCTTCAAAGTTAATTTGCTAATTTCATGTGATTCAAATGATGGATTTACGTTTGATGGGCTAGAAAAGATTGTGCAAAAAGGAGAAAATGCTGGTTACCAGCATTTTCTTCTATTCCCCCAAGGTCACTTATTTTCAAAAAAAAACTGGACTTAAAAACGACATGTATACATTTTATCACTTTAACCCTTTACCACACAATGACGACTTTTAGTGATCCTGAGGTAGAAGCCTTTAGAAAACATTGAGGGAAAAGGAGAAAATGCTGATAACCAGCATTTTCTCCTTTTCCCACAATGTTTTCTACCCTTTCCAAATCAAATTTCAAATCTTGATACACGTTTTTTTTGTCGTCTGAGAATGCTTCGATTTGGTCTAAAATAAAGAGTTAAAACCTGTCAACATATTAGACTCTCCAAAATTGAACAGTCACAGATGAAAAAGAAAAAAATCTCACACAAAAAGGAGATAATGCTGGCTACCAGCATTTTTATCTGACCTGAGCACAAAGTGCTCAAGTTGAGTTTTGTGATTGTGCTGTGTCAGTTGTCCCATGTACTGTCATCTACATTTACTTTATATGCTTGCTAGAGGCCACATTTTTATACAGATACTCACAAAACTTGCTAAGAGTGTTCTTGTGATAAAATTTAAGTCACATCTGGACAGAAGCTAGGTCACTGGGCTTAACCTAAGAAAAACTATGTGTGCACCAGAGGCCTGATTTTTGTTTGGCCACATACTCTTGAGACTTTGTCAGAATTAACTCTTCACCAAACAATGCCTGTTTTTTACGAACCTGATAGAAGTCTTTTGAAAACATTGTGGGAAAGAGAGAAAATGCTGGCAACCAATATTTTCTCCTTTTCCCACAATCTTTTCTACCCTGCCAGAAATTATTTTCAAGTTTTGAGTTACATGTATTTTGTTGTCTGCAAGTGCTTTCAATTTGAAACAGTCCAAAATTTTGTCATTTGGTAAAGGGTTGACGTGTTGATGGTTTCTTGAACAGCTTTGAACTTAAGTTACATCTGGGCCCGTATTCACCAACCATTCTTGAGAATATTCTTAGGCTTATTCTTCAGAATTTTGCCAATGTGAAAGTAACAGAACGTCTGATTGGCTAAACCGGATGGTTTAGCCAATCAGACGTTCTGTTACTTTCACAGTCAGGAAATCTTGAAGAATAAGACCAAGAACGTTCTTGAGAATGGTTGGTGAATACGGGCCCAGGTCATAAAGTAGGTCACCCGGCCAAATTTATAGGTAACCTTTTGTGCATTTTAGAGTATACACATTTTGAACCACTCGAGAAATTAGTTTATAATGTTTGTTTTGATGATATCTACGACAAGTGTGAAAGAAGGTAATGTTGAGTCAAAATAAGGGTCACTGGGACCAATCCTAGAAAAATTTAATATGAAGTTTAGAGGTTAGTTTGGTAATCATGAGACTTCGTCAGAATGATTGAAATTGGGTCATGTATCAAAAAGAAGGACAAATTGAAGAAAATTCATGTGTGCACTCTAGAGGCCACATTTTCAGTCTGATACTCACAAATTGTATTCATCTGCCGGCATACAAATGGCATGTATTTCGTGGCATTTGTCAGAACTAAAATTACCAATACCAGTAGTCTTTCACATGAGACATTTAAGCGAGGTCCCATGTCACGGTGCTATATGCCGAGTACATTCGAGAACCAGGCAAAGCTCTCAGTAGTTTTGACTTGTATCCTTACACTATCCCCTGTGACAACTAACCGTCTTCTTGGGGCGTCGCTCAGATGGGCAACCGGTAGCAACGATAAATAAACAGAAATAACAAACCAAGTGTTTGTCAAAGCCTTTGTTATTTCGTGACAGTCATCTTGTTGTACTTGTGTCAATTTTCCCACTTTTGTATACGTTCCTTTCATAATATGTAAATTAACCTCATTTATAATCTGCTCTTTGCTTGCTGTTCTCTATACATGTACATAATGTGATAAAAAATGTTTGGTCTGTTTATCCATCCATCCGTCTGTCCATAGACACAAATTTGTCCGAAGCAATACTCCTTTCACAAACAGAACTAGAATTTACGCACAGGATTCCTATATACATGTATATGAAGTTGTGCATGTGCAATTTTCATCTACCTGCTGCGATTTGTTATGGAGTTATCTCCTTTGAGCTTTTTTCAACTGCATTCTGTGACAAAAACCTGTTTCTGTGACAAGGAGCTGGTGGGGGGTATAATTGCATGTGGTGATGGCTCCAGTTTGCAGTTGCAGTCAGCTTAACCCATTACCACACAATCCCTACTTTTGATTACCATAAGAAAGAAGCCTTTTGAAAACCTTGTAGGAAAAGGAGAAAATGCTAGTGACCAGCATTTTCTCCTTTTCCCACATTGTTTTCTTCCATTCACAAAACAAATGTCAACTTTTCAGTCACTTTTATTTTGTTGTCTGCAAATGTTTTTAATTTTGACCAGTCTAAAAATTTGTCGTTTGGTAATGAGTTAAATCAAGACCAGACTGTAGTTTTACCTGGCTCTTCTCTGCCAAACAGGTTTTGAAACACTTTGGACGAAACAAATAGGAAAAAACAATATTGTTCATATTTCCTGAAATGTTTGATTGATATATTTTGTACTTTTCTGGATTTGGGTGCTGTTACATAACTTGTTTGCCAAACCACTCTATGTTGTACAAAGATAACTGTTGAAAACGCTGTTGGAATTACATGTAGTGATTTTTTTTTACCTCAGCGTTATACTCCTCTTTCAAAATATCATTAGTCCTTTCCCAAACAATCCTGCGTTTTTACGTCCCTAGGAAATAAGCCTTTTGAAAACATTGTGGGAAAAGGAGAAAATGCTGGTAACCAGCATTTTCTCCTTTTCCTACAATGTTTTCTACCCAATCAAAGAAAAATTTGAATATTTTAGCTACATTAAAATTGTCATCTGCAAATGCTTTCAATTTTGACCATGCTGAATCTTTGTCGTCTTGTGAAGAGTTAACTCTTTACCTAGCAATTTCTCCTTTTCTCATGTTTTTGAAGCCTTCCCTTACAGGGTAAATAAAGATCAGGATTTCATAGTGAAGGGTGATACCACATTCTTTTTGTTGTCTTCGGATGTCGATAACATTTTGCATGTCTTTAACTCTTTACCAAACGACAGAATGCTTGACAAGTGGAAATATAAAGCATTAGCAGACGACAAAATAAAAGTACCTTACAAATTGAAATTTGTTTTAGGAAGGGAAGAAAACATTTTGGGAAAAGGAGAAATTGCTGGTTATCAGCATTTTTCCCCTTTTCCTCCATGTTTTTAAAAGGCTTTTATCTCAGGGTCATTAAAAGACAGGATTATGAGGTAAAGGGTTAAAATTGTTGCCTATATAATAGATTTGACACACGTAATTTTTTGGGGCACAAGCTTTTCCATCCAACTCCTATTTTAAATAACCCTTAGCAAAACAGCCTTTGAAAACATCATGGGAAAAGGAGAAATTGCTGTTTTCTACCCTTTCAAGAGACAAAGTCAGTCATTTAATTGTATTTGACTTGTCATCTGCAAATGCTTTCAATTTGGACCAGTCTAAGACTTTGTCATCTGGCAAAGAGTTAACTGATAAGACAAGCTGTTTTTTTTTTATCATGGGTCATCCTTAAGTTGTCTGTGTATTCTCTTAAGTATTCTCTGTCAAATACCTTTGTTTTTTAGCTCTACTGATCTAATGCCAGGCAACTTACCTCTTTGTCTGTCCATTCCTGCATTGATTTCTACTTAAAACACCTCTTAACCCTTTACCAAGCAATACCTAGTTTTTTACAACCCTGAGATAGAGGCCTTTTGAAAACATTGTGGAAAAAAGGAGAAAATGCTGATAACCAGCATTTTCTCCTTTTCTCGCAATGTTTTTTTTTTTTTACTCTGCAAGTAATAAATATTAATTTTTATGTTACGTTTGTTTTGTCTTCTGCAAGTGTTTTCAATTTGGACCAGTTTAGGATGTTGTCGTTTGGTTAAGTATTCCCTGCCAAATATATAAGTTATTTTTAGATCTGCGTACTGATTTAATGCCAAAGCAACCTTTGTGTTCTGTCCATTCCTGCATAACTTCTAGTTTTAATCATCATTTTAAAGTTCAAATCAAATTCTGAGCAAACTTCAAAGAAATTATTTCTTGTATGCCCCAATTCAGATTTCTTCAAGTCATTTTTTTTTCTGTGTAATTCTGGTTGCCATGACAGCTGAACTGAAAAATACAGATCTTCTGACATTTGTTCACCAGATCTGCTTCAAATTATCAAGTACTAAAGATACACCATGTCAGTTGTGTAATAGCTTTTTTTCCAACCATCTTTAGGATCCAAATATTTACTTTTGCTTTGTAAACACTAAACAGATCCCCTCCTGGGCTACAGGTATAATTACTATGCGGTGTCTGTGGTTGTGAGGTAGAGTGTCGGCCTTGTAATATAAGGTCCCAAGTTTGATACCTTGGACCAGGTGTCAACTTTGGGATTGATCCCTGGCCCATATATTTGGCAGGAGTACTGGCGTAGTTCTAAGAAGCAGAATTGAGAGAGATAAGCATAAGCTGTTGGAATTTGTTTCTCAATCCATGTATCATACATTATGTTTAACTCTTTACCACACAATCCCGACTTTTAACGACCTTGAGAAAGAAGCCTTTTGAAAACATTGTGGGAAAAGGAGAAAATGCTGGTTACCAGCATTTTCTCCTTTTCCCACAATGTTTTCTACCCTTTCCTAATCAAATTTCCAATTCTGACACACATTTATTTTGTCGTCTGCAAATGCTTTCAATTTAGACCTGTCTAAAATTTTGTCGTTTGGTAAAGAGTTAAAATAATTACTCTCAAGAAAAAAGACTGGCATCTAGCATTTTGAGCACTGATTGGTCCATTTGAAAGAAAAAAACAAACAGAATCAAACATGTTCTATTCTTTCTGCTTTACAGATCTGCCAGCAAATTAAAACAAAAAACAAAACAAAACAGTTGCTGTGATAGATATGGAAAGGCAGTAACTGTTGGTGTGAACTGGCCTTAGGGTCTATTTCATTATCGATACAGTGGAGTGATGCAGAGCCATTGTGGCCCTCTTGCTTTTTGTTTTTCTGTTGCCCATGGTATAAATAGCTTTAAGCAGGCAAATACACTGTAAAAAAGTTAAAATGGCTTCCAGCGCACTGTTTGTGAAAGTCTCTCTCATTGTGGCTTTATTTGTGATAGGTATGTAATTTTGCAAAGATTAATTCTCTCTGTTAACCCTTTACCAAACAATCCCTGGTTCTTATGACCCTGTGGGAGAAGCTTTTTGAAAACATTGTGGGAAAAGGAGAAAATGCTGGTTACCAGCATTTTCTCCTTTTCCCGCAATGTTTTCTACCCCGCTAAAAGCAAAATTCAATTTTTGCTTTACGTTTATTTTGTCGTCTGCAATTGCTTTAAATTTGGACCAGTCTAAAATTCTTTCATTTGGTAAAGGGTTAACTCCTTTCCAAATGACAAAATTTTGGACATGTCCAAATAAAAAGCATTTGCTGACGACAAAGGTGGCTCAAATGATGAAACTAGTTCTCAATAGGATAGAAAACATTGTCAGAAAAGGAGAAAATGCTGGCTACTAGAATTTTCTCTTTTTCCCGCAAAATTTTCAAAAGGCTTCTTTCACAAGGTTGTTGAAGGTCGGGATTGTGTGGTAGGGTTAAATTTTATTGCTCTATATCTATTAATCCTTCACCAAATAATCCTATCTTTAACCCATTACCAAACGACAATATTTTAGACTGGTCCAAATTGAAAGCATTTGCAGACGACAAAATAAAAGCGAATGAATATTTGAAATTTGTTTTGTTAAGGGTAGAAAACATTGTGGAAAAAGGAGAAAATGCTGGATACCAGCATTTTCTCCTTTTCCCACAATGTTTTCCAAAGGCTTGTATCTCAGGGGCGTCAAAAGTAGGGATTGTGTGGTAATGGGTTAACTCTTTAACCAAATGACAAAATTTTAAGACAGGTCCATATTGAAAGCACTTGCAGAACACAAAATAAATGTAACTCAAAAATTGAAATTTGTTTCTGGCAGGGTAGAAAACATTGTGGGAAAAGGAGAAAATGCTGGTTACCAGCATTTTTTTCTTTTCCCACAATGTTTTCAAAAATGTTCTGTCTCAAGGTCGTAAATACCAGGGATTGTTTGCGAAAGGGTTAACATCTCCCCTCTCAAAAAAAAGGCTTTTATTCACATTTGTTTTGCTGTCTACAAATGCTCGTAATTTGGACCTGTCTAAAATTTTGTCATTTTGTAAAGAGTTCAATTTATATAAGCAAACTTCTATGTATCTCCCTTGAAAGGATTGTATGTAACAGAAGAAATGCAGGTAACAAGCAATTTCTCAATTTGTCAATATGTTCCAGTGCTGTCTTTACATCTGTGGTTTAGCTGTCTTTTTAGCTCACCTGAGCGCGAAGTCCTCATGGTGAGCTTTTGTTATCGCCAAATGTCCTACGTCTGTCGTCCGTCGTCCACAATTTCTTTTAACATCTTCTCCTCCTAAACCCCTGGGCCAATCTTGATAAAACTTGGCAGGGATGTTCCTTGGGTGAAGCTCTACCAAAATTGTTCAGAGATTGAATTCCACCCATAATTCTGGTTGCCATGGCAACCAAAAGGAAAAGAAATAGCAAAATCTTTGAAAATCTTCTTCTCTGAAACTAGAAAGCGTAGAGCTTTGATATTTGGTATGTAGCATCTCCTAGTGGACCTCTACTAAGGTTCTTCATATGATGTCCTTGGGGTCAAAACTGGCCCCGCCCTGGGGGTCACAAATTTGAAACATAGGAACAAAGAAGGAAAACTTTAAAATTATTCTTCTCTGAAATTAGAGGGTGCAGAGATTTGATATTTGGTATGTAGCATTTCCTAGTGGACCTCTACCAAGAGTGTTCATATGATGTCCCTGGGGTCAAAACTTTGCCCTGCCCCGGGGGTCACAATTCTAAAACATGGGAACTAAGAAGGAAAACTTTAAAAATCTTCTTCTCTGAAACTAGAAGGTGCAGAGATTTGATATTTGGTATGTAGCATCTCCTAGTGGACCTCTATCAAGATTGTTCATATGATGTCCCTGGGGTCAAAACTGGCCCCGCCCCGGGGGTCACAATTTTGAAACATAGGAACAAAGAAGGAAAACTTTAAAATTATACTTCTCTGAAACTAGAAGGTGCAGGGCTTTGATATTTGGTATGTAGCATCTCCTAGTGGACCTCTACCAAGATTGTTCATATGATGTCCCTGGGGTCAAAACTGGCCCCACCGAGGGGGTCACAAGTTTAATACATAGAAATAAAGAAGGAAAAATTGAAAATTTTTCTTCTCTGAAACTAGAATATGTAGAGCTTTTATATTTGGTAAGTAGGATCTCCATGTGGACTTCTACAATGTTTGTTCATATGATGCCCCTGGGGTCAAAACTTGCCCTGTCCCATGGGTCACAAGTTCGAAACATAGGAACAAAGAAGGAAAATGTCAATATTACTCTTCTCTGAAACTAGAAGGCGTAGAGCTTTGATATTTGGTATGTAGCATCTTTTAGTGGACTTCTACAGTTTCTACATATGATGCCCCAGGGCTCTAAACTTGCCCTGCCCAGGGGTCACAAGTTCGAAACATATGAACAAAGAAGGAAAACTTGAAAATTCTACTTCTCTGAAACTAGAAGATATAGAGCTTTGATATTTTGTAAGTAGTTCTCCTAGTGTACCTCTAGCAAGTTTTTTTTCTTAGGATGCCCCTGGGGTCAAAATTGGCCCTGCCCAGGGGTCACAAGTTTGATTTTATAGCTTAGTACTCAGGTGAGCGATATAGGACCATCATGGTCCTCTTGTTTTATTTTATTAAACTGGCACTAGTGATTGATTGATTGTGTGATGTTTAACCCTTTCCCAAACGACAAAATCTAAGACTGGTCCAAATTGAAAGCACTTGCAGACGACAAAATGAACATAACTCAAAAATTGAAATTGGTTTCCAGCAGGGTAGAAAACATACGTCCTACAAGCAATGCGTAGAAATGAGTATCTATGGAGTAAAGGGTTAACACCATTTTAACAGCTTAGGTCATATTGTGGCAGTCAGTGATGCAGCCCGGTTTTCCCACACTAGTACTGACACAACTTCCTTTCCAAAGCCACTGACTGCTTTTCTCACATGCATTAGAGGTAAGAGGCAAAAATTAAATCATCTCAGCAGGGACTCTATACAGATAGCTCCAGATCTCAGCTTCCCAAGGATTAAGAATATATTGGTACTTGTATTTTTCATCACTGATGCATCTTTCATGATATGACACGTACAGGTTCTGTGCACTCGGCCAGCCTAAGATGTCTTCCTATGTACTGTCCTGAGGACTCCTGTGAATATGCTAGATGTACAAACCATCCTTCTGCAATTTGTGTGTAAGTATAATCTGTTTCATTTATGGGTGAACCTGAATTCTGTGCAAAAATACAAAATTTGCAAATGACAAAAGGAATGTGACTCAGAAATTGAAACTTCACTTCAGAAAATTAGAAAACACTGTGGGAAAAGCATAAAATCCTGGTTACTAATATTTTCTGCATTTTCCTCAATGTTTATAAAAGGTTTCTTCCTCTGGGACGTAATAACCAGGGATTGTTTGGTATAGAGTTAACTGGTTACCACACGACAAAATTTTAGACTGGTTCAAATTGAAAGCATTTGCAGACGACAAAATAAAGATGACAGAAAAATTTAAATTTGTTCGGGGTAGGGTAGAAAACAGTTTGGGAAAAGGAGAAAATACTGGTTACCAGCATTTTCTCCTTTTTCCTTCAGTGTTTTCCAAAGGCTTCTTTCTCAGTGGCGTAATAACAAGGGATTGTTTGGTAAAGAGTTTACTCACTATCACGCAACAAAATTTTACACTAGTCAAATTGAATGGGTTTTCTTTGCAGACAAATAAATGATGCTAAAATGATGGGAGAAAACATTGTGGAAAAAGAGGGAAATACTGGTTATGTGCATTTTTTCCTTCCCCATCAACGTTTTCAAAAGCCTTCTTCTTTAGGACAGTTAAAACGATTGTTTGGTAAGAGTAAAGTACTGGGTAAAGTCATGGACCTTAAAGGTGGCCCTTCAGAATTTGGGACGAAAATTTTACAAAAGTGCCAAAAAATCATTCTTATACTCCCAAAGACTTTTAATTTTCATTCATAAAAACCCAGTAGTCGAAAACCGTCCGACAACATGAGAAATTAGAGATTTACTATTGCCCAGGTTGACACCAACGGGAGACACATTCTATTTTTAGATGATCTGTTTGCTTATTTACTTACAGGAATACACAGAAGAAGCTTCAAACATAGCATTATGGAAAATAATTATTACATGTTTGTTATGATAGGGAATTTAAGCGTTATGAGTCACGTGCCAGTCGCTTGACATTCCCACAATGCTTTATTGATTTTTGGTGCGAAATCTGAAAATAGCTTAACCCATTACCACACGAAAAAAATTTAGACTGGTCCAAATTGAAAGCGTTTGCAGACGACAAAATAAAAGTGACTGAAAAATTGAAATTTGTTCTGGGAAGGGTAGAAAACACAGTGGGAAAAGGAGAAAATGCTGGTTACCAGCATTTTCTCCTTTTCCCACAGGGTTTTCAAAAGGCTTCATTTTCAGGGTCGTCAAAAGTAGGGATTAAGTGGTAATGGGTTAAGAGGCTACGTAGCCTTTTAAGGGAATACCATCAAAATTTTTTTTTTGTAATTTTATGAATCTTAATTATTGATGATTCGTATTATTTTTTCATATGAATTTCAGTGATATATATATTTTTCAATTTGGTGAGATGTAAAAATTCTAAATACCCACCTTTAAACTCTGTACCAGACGACCTAGTTTTAATGACCGCAAGAAAAAAAATTGAAAACATTGTAGGAAAAAGAAAAATGCTGCTAACCAGCATTTTCTCTATTTCAGACAATGTTTTCCACCACATCAAATACAAATTCCATGATTTGAGCCATGATTATAATTACATGTATTATTATCTGTAAATGCTTTCAAATTGAAAAGTCTGTTTCTGTCATGTACAGAGTTAACTCTTTACCAAACAATCCTTGGTTTTTACAACCTAGAGATAGAAGCCTTTTGAAAACATTGGGGAAAAAAAATGCTAGTTTCCAGGATTTTCTCCTTTTCCCACAATATTTTTCTACCGTGCTGGAAACAAATTTCAGTGTTTGATATACAGTACATTGTATGCTTATCTGTCGTCTGCAAGATGGTGCTTCTAAATTGGACCCGTCAAGAATTTTGTCATTCGGTAAAGAGAACACAACAAACTATAATTTCAGATTTTTTATGCTCCCTGAAGGGCGAGCATATAGTTGGCACTTGGTCTGTTAGTCCGTCCTTCCTTCCATCCTTTCATCCATCATTTGACCATAGCTATTTCTCCACAACCCCGTGACTAAATTGGATGAATCTTCAAATATGAACTCTCTAGGATAATGGGCCAATGTCTATTTGCTGGTTTTTTCAATTTGATGCTGTGTCATGGAAAAAGGGGGTTTCTTGTAAAATTCCAATTTTTACTAATATCTCCTTCAGTTTTCATCAAAATTTCATGCCCACCTTTTCTCCGATGACCAACCATTTACTGGCAGACTTTACTTTCCTAAAAAGAGACCTGTTCTGGGAGCATAATTCAGTTATGAAGGCTCTTCTTATTACTTTGGAGCGGTACATAACCTTTGTCAGAAAAGGAGACAATCCTGGTTACTTGGTTTCCCTTCTTTTTATTGCACTAATGCTTTGAAAGCCTTCTTCTACAGCATTGTTGGAGCACATAATTATTTAGTAAAGGTTTCACCCTTCACTTATGCAAGTCAAATTTCTCACAAGTTTACTATGCAGAATGATAAGGTTTTATTTTGAAAATTATTCATTTTTTTTTCTTTAAAACAAAAGTCATTGCTCCTCACCCCAATTATTTACACACCATTAACCCTTTTATCACACAATGATGACTTTTAACGACCCTGGGAATGAGGCCTTTAAAAAAAACATTTTGGGAAAAGGAGAAAATTTCCCAAATTGTTTTTTTACTCCATCAAAAAATGATTGTACTGTTTGAGCCATATTGAAATTGTCGTCTGCAAATGCTTTCAATTTGGACAAGGCTTAAATTTTGTCATCTGGTAAAGGTTAAGAACTTAAGATTATATTTTCCTCTCCCTTTAATGTCTGATGATAGTGTAATTATTCAAATTTTGCATTAATTTGTAATAGCTCTTTAAATAGTGAGTGCAGTGTTTGCAAAAGTGTTAAATGGCAAATTTTTAGGCGGATCAAATTTTTTCCATGTCTAAACAGGCTTTAACTCATTACCAAACGACAAAATTTTGGACTAGTCCAAATTGAAAGCATTTGCAGATGACAAAATAAAAGTGACCGAAAATTTGAATTTTGTTTTAAGAAAGGTAGAAAACATTGTGGGAAAAGGAGAAAATGCTGGTTACCAGCACCAGCGTTTTCTCTTTTTCCCACAATGTTTTCTAAAGGCTTCTTTCTCAGGGTCGTCAAAAGTAGGGATTGTGTGGTAATGGCATCTCTGTGATGCATGATACTAAGCTTTTCATCACATTATTTTGGATCCATTTTTGTCTTGGAATCGACTGAATCATGAGGTATAATGGTCCTTTGACATGTAGATATTTACTTTACTCTTTACCACATAATCCAGACTTTTAACACATTGTGGGGAAGGAGAAAATGCTGGTAACCAGCATTTTCTCCTTTTCCTACCATGTTTTCTTTTCTTCCTTAACCCATTACCACACAATCCCTACTTTTGACACCCCTGAGAAAGAAGCCTTTTGAAAACACTGTAGGAAAAGGGAGAAAATGCTGGTAACCAGCATTTTCTCCTTTTCCTATGGTGTTTTCTATCCTTCCGAGAACAAACTTCAATTTTTCAGTCACCTTTATTTTGTTGTCTGCAAATGCTTTCAATTTGAACAGGGCTAAAATTTTGTCGTGTGGTAAAGAGTTAAACAAATTTCAATTCTAAAGTCACATTCATTTTGTTATCTGCAAATGCTTTCAATTTGAACCATACTAAAATTTTGTCGTTTGGTAAAGAGTTCAGGCAAAAGGTATAAAAGGGTAGATGATTTTTAGAGATGCATAAACACTTTACCACACAATCATGAGTTTTAATGACCCTGACAGAGAAGGCCTTTATAAGGCTTCTATCTCAGGCCCGTAAAAACCAGGCATTGTTTGGTAAAGGGTTAAACACACAATCCCGACTTCAGGATAGTGAGAATGAAGCCTATAGAAAACATTGTGGGAAAAAGAGAAAATGCTGGTAACCAGCATTTTCTTCTTTTCCCACATTGTTTTCCACTCCATTAAAGAGTTCTATCAGCTTTTGAGCCACAATAATTTTGTTGTCTTGCAAATGCTTTCAATTTGGTCGAGTCCAAAATTTTGTCGTTTGGTAAAGAGCTAAGCACCCTTTTCACAGAGGATTGCACTTTATCTTTTATTCCAAAGAGTCTTATGTATAAAAGAGTGTCTGAATAGAACAAGTCTATACCTAACTTTGTAACCTAAAATTTTGAATTTTTCAGCCTTGACTTCTGTGCAGGATGCCTAACAGAATTCTATGACAATGGACAAAAAGTTACTGATTGCCAAGGCTGACTTGTGATGTTTTAAGCTTTGAGTTATTTCTCATGAAATATACAAATACAAATTGAGAAACAAAAAGTCTTTTCACTTCTATTTTCACCATCAATGAAACAAACTTTAATTTCTTAAAAAATCTTGCTGCCAGACTTTACCTGCTCTCTTTACTTATGTCTCTACAACCAGTTTAAACTCATCCAATTTGAAAGCATTTGAAGATTGAAATTAAACCTGAATAAAATGATGGAATCTGTCTTGGAGAGGGTAGAAAATCATTCTGAACAAAGGAGAAAATGTTGGTTACCAGCAATTTTTCCTTATCCCACAGTGTTTTAAAAAGGCTTTCTTCAGGGTCGATAAATCTTGGTTTAAGTGGTAAAGAGTATACACATTATTTTGGTTTTATGCATTCACTGTTCCTTTGCCTTCAAAATGTTCTGCAAATGTTTTCAGTGTAGTCCTATCCATAATTTGTCATTACATGAAGATTTAAAACACATGTAAACATGCAAAACATGGTGGCATAAGAACATATATGGATTCCAGGTAATATGAATTGAGAGTAAACCCTTTCATACAAGAAAATAATTTAAGACTCGTCCTTGTTGATATCATTCATAAGGGAAAAACTAGACATCACTCAAACCACGCTTTTTATGCTCCCCGAAGGGCGAGCATATAGTCGCCGCTTCGTCTGTCCGTCCGAAGCGATTTCTCCTCAACCCTTGGACCAAATTGGATAAAACTTCATATGTGAACTCCTTAGGGTAATACGCCGATATACTTTTTCCGGATTTTCAATTTGACCCCGTGTCATGGAAAAAAGGGGCTTAATGCAAAATTGCAATTTTTACCAATATCTCATTCAGTTTTTGTCAGAATATCATGAAACTTCATGGTTATATTGTTTATGGAAAGTTTTAGCATGTGCCCTTGCTATTTTTAATCTGGGCGTTTTTTAAGTTGACGTTCTGTCATGGAAAAAGGGGGCTTCTTGCAAAATTCCAATTTTTACTAATATTTCATTCAGTTTTGGTCAAAATTGCATTAAACTTCATGGTTATATTGTTTTTTCAAAGTTTCACAATGTGCTCTTCTTTCTTTATCTATGTGTTTTTCAATTTGACCCTCTGTCATGGAAAAAGGGGGTTCCTTGTAAAATGAAAAAGGGGCCCTAATGCAAAATTGCAATTTTTACTAATATCTTGTTCAGTTTTTGTCAACATTTCATGGTTTTATCTTGTTTTACAAGTTTCAACATGTACCCTTTGTTTTTGCAATCTATGAATTATTAATGCACAAATACGTCTTTCCTGGTTTCTCAAATTAAGGCTGCATCACAGAAAAAGGGGACTTCATGGAAAAAATTGTTTTTCACTAGGTTCTCCTTTATCAGTGCTCAAAACTTTGTGAAATTTCAAATCTGAACTTGTTGGAACGTTGCCCAGGTACCTCTCTTCCTTTTTCTCAATTTCAGGCTGCGTCTCGGAAAAAGGGGGCTTCATGTAAAAAATTGTTTTATGTAATATTTAATACATGACTGCTCAAAATTTTATGAAATTTCGAATTTTTAATTATTATTCAAAAATGCCACAAACCACACACCCATTGTATTTATTGCAATGATCCAATATTGTCTTACGGGAAAAGGGGGCTTAAAGGGGGCTTATTGGGCTTATTGTCCTCTACAAGTTTGTGTTGGCTATCTCTAAGATAGTAATTGCCTTTTCACTTCAGATTTTGGGGGGCATGAACAGGTTCTTCTAGGATAAAAGAAGTGAATTTATATCATTTTCTTATATTCTATGACAAGCACTTGTTCGGGGAGCATAACCCGTCTCTGACGGCTCTTGTTTTTTCTTGTGACAAAGCAAAAAATGTTGTAGTAAAAAGAGGAAAGGCTGGTCAACAGATTTTTCTCCTTTTCCCATGTGTTTAACCCTTTACCAAACAATCCCTGGTTTTTTCCTTTTGAAAACATTGTGGGAACAGGAGAAAATGCTGGTAACCAGCATTTTCTCCTTTTCCCACAATGTTTTCTAACCTTCCCAAAGCAAATTTGAAGTTTTGATTTCCATTTCTAATGTCGTCTGCAATTGCTTTCAATTTGGACCAGTCTAAATTTTTGTTGTTTGGTAAAGAGTTAAGGGCCTCTTTCCACAGGGTTGTTTCAACTCCAGATTGTTTGGTAGAGGAGTAATAATTATATTACAAGAAAACATTGTGGTAAATGAAAAAAAATTATTACAAGCACTTTCTCCTTAGGCAATGAAGTCATGTGCTGAAGGGAAGTTGAATAGTGTGGGTGTGGAAGTTTCGAATGAAAATAAAAGGAAACATTTTATTTCAAAGCTCATTCTTTAATTTTTGTGAATGACAACACAAAAGTCTAAGAAACAGTTCATAGTAAAAATTCATAAAGTTCACACATCAAAAAATATGATCACACCTCTGCCATTTCACCTTTTTCCAGATAAGCCCTGGTTATTACAGCTCTGAGGTTGAAGGCTTTGAAAACACTGTGGAAAAGGGAGAAAACGCTCATAACAAGCATTTTCTCCGTTTTCTAGTATTTTCTTCCCATACACATAAAAATACCACCTTTTTAGCAATTCTAAATTTGTCATCTACAAATTCTTTTTATTTCATTAGACCAAAGTGATCTTATCTGGTAAAAAGTTAAGAAGATGGTAAAAAAATTTACTATTGTCATGTAGATAAAACCTTTACCACACAATCTCAAGTTTTAACAATCTTGAGGAAGATTGCTTAAAACTGTGACAGTATGAAACTCCAAAATAGCATTTTCTCTTTTTTCCACAACCAGAACTGTGATTGACAGAATACAAGAGGACAGAAAATGCCCTGAAACCCGCCCCCCCCCAATCCTCATGTACTTAACTCTTTACCAAACGACAAAACTTTAGACTGGTCCAAATTGAAAGCACTTGCACAGGACGAAATAAACCCAACTCAAAATTTGAAATTTGCTCCCATCAGGGTAGAAAAAATTGTAGGAAAAAGGAGAAAATGCTGGTTACCAGCATTTTCTCCTTTTCCCTCAATGTTTTCAAAAGGCCTACATGTATTTCTTAGGGTCGTTAAAAGTGTGTGGTACAGGGTTAATCTCTGGGCAGATCCTTTGAAGCAAAGAGCAGTTTTGAGTTCCCAGTTTTCCTCCAAAGGGAAGAAATCCTTTGACAGGAAAAGAGTGTACAACCCTGCACAAAGTTTTCCACCCTTTGAAAAAGAAATCATTAAATCCATAATTTCAGCCAAAAATTAAATAGTGGTCTGCACATGCTTTCACTTTGGACAAGTCTAAAATCTAGTCATGGTAAAAAGTTAAAATATAATTCTATCTTATTTTAGGAATACCAGTACCTGTAATCTCGTTTCGTTCTAAATATGAAGTTAAAAGCTTTTGAAAACATCATAAAAAAAAAAAGAAAATGCTGGTAACAAGCATTTTCTTCTCATTCAACATTTTTTCTTTTTTAACCCATCCTTGGATACCCCAGGGTCTCCCTCTTTGCTACGCTACATCGACCCTGGGACAATTGACTAATAAAACTTTGAATCAGCCACCGAAAAACGATACAAAACGTCATAGCGTACAGTCCACTCGCCCATCACAAAATGATGATGGAACCAATGAAAAGCCAGCATTCGGCCAGCGGTAAAGCAAGGGAAATTCAATTAATTGTCCTAGGGGTCGATGTAGCGTAGCAAATAGGGAGACCCTGGGGTACCCGAGGATGTTTTTAACCTTTCAATAACAAATCTGATCAGCCGAGTTGCATAGAAAATAAAAAAAAAACATGACAAATTTGATGTAAACTATCATGGACGGATTAAAGTGATTTTTTTCATACAACTTAACCCTTTCCCAAACGGCAAATTTTGGACCAGACCAAATTGAAAGCATTTCGCAGATGACAAATTAACGGTTACTAACAAGATGATTTTTCTATATGATAGGGTAGAAAACCTTGTGGGAAAAGGAGAAAATGCTGCTTACCAGCATTTTCTTCTTTTCCCACAATGTTTTCAAAAGGCTTCTATTCCTGACCCGTAAAAACCAGGGATTGTTTGGGAAAGGGTTAAAAAAATTTCCCATGGAACCAAAATATAGGAACAACTGTGAGTGATACATATCAAATCTTGAGGCCTTGAGATTCCAGACGAGCAGACTTTAAAGTTTTCAACAAACAACATTATAAGAATATAGTACCAAGCAGCTTGACCTATCAAAGATTACAAAAACAAAGTGTAGATGTCAATTTAGCTCTTTACCACACAATCCCAACTTTTAACGACCCTGAGAAAGCAGCCTTTGAAAACACTGTGGGAAAAGGAGAAAATGCTGGTAACCAGCATTTTCTCCATTTCCCACAGTGTTTTTTACCCTTCCCAAACCAAATTTTAATTTTTTAGTCACCTTTATCTTGTTGTCTGCAAATGCTTTCAATTTGGACCAGTCTAAAATTTTCTCGTGTGGTAAAGAGTTAAGGTCATCATTTGACAAATCTTAGTTGTGCATAATAATAATAATTATCCAAGTTATGTTTCAATCCAAAACTGATTTCAATTGCAGAATAGTTTTTGCTTTTCATAGATGTTCTTTTCTAATGATGGAGGCCTTCTTGGTCACATGACTTCAACAATAATGCTTCCGTAAGATGAGGAGGCTCCAAGTGGCATTTGAGTAGGATTATTTCAACAGCATTAGTCTGCCTAAAAATCTTTAAACTCTTCAACAGTTATATGTAGTCTCTACCTTTTTTTGAAGGCCTCGGAGACATTAGGTGAATAATTACATGAATCTTTTCACCCTATTAAAACAAAGTACTTATTAATATTATATTTCATGTTTCTTTTTTTTTGAAACGTTACAGGTAAATAAATCTCTTAATTTAAGCTGGGGGAATTATTTCCCCGTCATAGTGAATATTTTCCTCCTGGAGAAAATCTGGAACTACTTTTTTGTTCTACTTGGCTATCCGGTTAACTGACTCGAGATCACTAGTTTTTTAGTGGCATTCGTTGACAAAATCATCAGAGGAAATATAATGATGCCTTAGGGAACTCGTTATTTTCGCATACCTTTCCCTTTTTCAGCAAATATTTTCCCATATTAACCACAAGCTAATGAAATAAACTCTATTTATTCAATGGTTTCATCAAAGCAAAATTACAGATACAACTTGCAGCTAGCTCCTCTTATCTCCTGGATTTCATGATTACCAGTTTGAAACTCTGCAGTGCCATGTAAATCTTCACTTTTGTAAATGCTTTCAATTGGTTTAAGTATAAATATATCTAGTAAATAGTTAACATCTTACCACACAATCCAGACTGAGAAGGAACCTGGGGGAAGGAACATATGAAAACATTGTGGGAAATGGAGAAAATGTTTGTACCAGCATTTTCTCCTTTTCCCACAATGTTTTCTGTCAAAGACTGTATTTCAGCCATGTAAATTATGTCATCTTTAAAGGCTTTAAATATTGACAAATCCAAAATTTTGTCATTTGATAATAAGTTGAAATGTGATCACAGACAGAGGATGGATATATTAGTCTTTCAGCAGATTGCCTTACTTGAGCACCATTGCAACTACAACAAAAGTATCTGATATGGTTGGGTACCTACTATCACCAATGAATGTACAAATACAATCAAATCCATCTCAGCAGCCATGCATGAACAGCAGCTTATCTCTGAAAAGCAGCCAAAACAAGTCTGCCCCTGCATATTTTTCTTTAGATACCATAAAGTATAGCATGAGTCTGCCAAATGCAGTCAGCAGTCAACTTGGTGTGATTTAACTGTTCATGACATTTACACAACAACTGCCTTTATCACATGTGGCAACCTTCATACAGCACATGCTTAAAAATAATGTGACGAGTCATCTGTTATAGAAGAGCATGTTCAACTGAAAATGGAATTCATTAAAAATTTGAAAATGGTAATGATTTGTATACTTTCCTCATTCTGTTTGCAGTCTTGTTGTTGTGTATTTTATTTTTTTTCTTGAATAAATAATCATATTGGCAAGACAATATAGTGCCAGAAGTGGGTATAGTGGACAACAGCCAATCTGTAAAGAACAGGTACTATGAGAACTTCCCTTCAGTGGCTGCTGTGCACAGGTCTGACTGTACATGTATCACTTTTTTGATGCTCTATACTGGACAGCCTTTGAAAACATAGACTGAAAATGGAGTACACTTGTCTTTGTTGCAGTATTCTGCCTAGTGAGACATGCATGGAAACTGTCTTGTTTTATAAGAAAAATGTCTCATCATAATGAACACATTTGTCCCTTTTAGTGGTCTTTAGTGCATTTATATATCTTGCTTTGAAAATGTAATCTACATGTGTGCCTGCAAGTTCATCTGGCAGTAGTCTCCTCTCTTTTTCCACAATATTTTCAAGTGGTTTACTGCAGGGTCATCAAACTTTGGAATGTTTGGTGCAGAGTTAAAGCAAGATTTTGCCTTTAGTTTTTTCATCAAAAACCAATTCATCAAGCTGCACGAAACTACACACAGACTGAAACTGCTATTTGTTAATTATTCCAGTGTTTTTCACTGATGCGATGGTAAATAATACATTGTGAGACGAGAAATGTATGCTTTGACCCCAAAAATCGTAATGCCTCTTCTACAGAGTTAAAGAGCTCAATTCTACATAAGAGCAAATGGATTGATACAGCAAACAAGCAAGATTAACTCTTAACCAAATGACAGTATTTCATACTGGTCCAAATTGAAAGCACTTGCAGACAACAAATTAAACACAACTCAAAAATTTTAAATTTGTTTCCAGCAGGGTAGAAGAACATTGTGGGAAAAGGAGAAAATGCTGGTTACCAGCATTTTCTCCTATTCCCGTAATGTTTTCAAAAGGCTTCTATCTCGAGGTCGTAAAAACCAGGGATTGTTTGGTAAAAGGTTAACAACAATGAACATCAATACCTTTATGGTGTAATTACATTCAAATGGTAAATGAAATAAATGGATCAAAATATCTGTGAACAGAGTTTTATCAATAAGATAAAAAAAATTCAACAGAAATGACATAAAATTAGTCTTCTATAAAAAGCATATATCTATATATCTTCTTGTATCTCTGTAACAATATATATAACATTAAAACCCTAAATACTTAACGATACTCAGAACTGTGAGATTCTTTTCGTCCGTGTCTTCTCCAAGCTGTGTCGGAATGAGGCAGCTGTCCAACAGCCAATGTCTCTACTTCCTGTGATGAACCTCGTGCACCTTTACTTTTAAGTATAGGTTTTGGGACATTATGTACACTAACATGCACCACATCTACTTTATCCTGAAACATGACACGGCCAGAGGAAGTCCGTATGGGAGGAAGTGGTTCTGAGTGTTTTATTTGAATTGATTGTTCAACATCATCCTGTGGCAGGAAAGGTTTTAAAAGCTCTGCTGGGGAATCTGAGCGACTTGTACCACCAGATCCACCCCGAACTCCACTTCCGCTTGCAGGTCGGACAGGTTGCAAGTCTTTGAGATCTTCCTTCACAGCTGTTGTCTCAGCTAATGTCCGTCTGATATGGTAAGATCGTTTTGGATTTGTTCGGCTCTCTTTTGGGGGGATTGGAACATGAGATATGTCTGCTCCAATCTGTCCAGCAGACGCCTGATTGGCTAAATATTGTCCTCTTTTGTGTTTTAGCAGCTCATTCTGTAAATAAGCATTGCTATTTGCTGCTGCCTCTAAATCAGCTCTTAATTTTTCTAACTCTTTATTTTGATTTCTCATCTCTTCAATGTGTTTCATTTTCTGTCTCTTATAGTTATATTCATTTTCTTTGATCAGCTTGTCCTTTTTCTCTAGCTCAACTTCAAGCTCATGCTGTGTTTCCCTTTGTGCATCTATCAAACTTTCTAGATGTTTAACATGTTCTTGCATTGCTGGGTCAACTGCAAGTATCAAAAACACAGGCATTCAGTATTCACTCTAATTATTCAAATTTCCTATCTTTTTCAGAATTCCAAGACTCATTTTTGGTCAATATTCACCTACCATTCTCAAAAACATTTTCAGTCTTATTCTCCAGAATTTTCTAGGTTTGTAGAAACACAACTTCTGCTAGGCTAAATCAAAGTTGTTTATTTTTTCCCAAACAACAGAATGTTAAGACTTGTCCACACTGAAAGGGTTTGCACATGGGAAAATAAATGTGATTAAAAAATTGAAACTTCATTTTAGAAGAGTCAGTAGAAAACATCGTGGGAAAAGAAAAAAAATGCTGGTTACCAGCATTTTCTCCTTTTCCCACTATGTTTTCGGAAGGCTTCTTCTTCTGGGTAGTAAAAATCAGGGATGGTTTGGTAAAGGGTTAACCCTTTATCACACAATCCCGACTTTTAACGACCATGAAGAAAAAACTTTTGAAAACATTGTGGGAAAAGGAGAAAATGCTGGTAACCAGCATTTTCTCCTTTTCCCACAATGTTGTCCATCCCATCAAAGACAAGTTTTATCATTTAAATAATATCAAAATTGTTGTCTGCAAATGCTTTCAGTTTGGACAAGTCTAAAATTTTGGTTATGTGGTAAAGAGTAAGCCAATTAGAATTTGAATTACTTTCTAGATCGAGAATAAAGCAAAGGATGAAAGTAAGATCTAGGTCTTACCCAATACGAGAGCTAGACTTCGGAAATGACAATTAGAAGCATATTAAGACTGGTAAGTAAATATGACTAAGGTTTCTAGTTACACTGCCTAATTCTTTATCAAACAATCACTAATTTTAATGAAAGGAATGCTTTTGAAATTATTGTGGGAATAACAGAAAATGCTGGTCACCAGCACTTTCTCCTTTTCCCATGATGTTTTCTAATTCGAACTAAACCTTGTGAATTGAGTTACATCTATTTTGTCTTCTAGAAATGCTTTGAATTTGGACCAGTATAGAACTATGTTGTTTGGTAAAGAGTTAAAAATATTAATAATTATCAATTCAAATACAGTTTTTCAGACAAAATCTTCCAAAGGTCATATACTGGTAGTTTCCCATTTCGTCTACTCCCATTTCATCCACTATTTTTGCAATAGCTCCTATTTCGTCTGCTCCCAATTTTACATCTATTCTGTCTTCTTCCCATTTCATCTACGGTACTCTAATCTTTGGGTAAAATTTAATTGCAGTAATTCAATTATTACTACTTTGTTTGATATACTAGATCCTGTGGTGGAAAATAAACGAATCATAAAATGATCAAGAGATGGGATTCGTTTTTGAAAAGGTACATTGTTACAAAAAAAGGAGGAAATGCTGGCTACCAGCATTTTCTCCTTTTCCCACAAAGTTTTCAAGATTCTTTCTCCACAGGGTCATCAAAATATGAGCTTCTTTGGTAAAGGGTTAATGCTTGAAGCTTATAAAATCAAAAATTGAACAGAATGAGCATCTAGTTACAATACCTGTTTTTCCAAGGTCAAGTCCAGCCATGTTCAGTTCAAATGTAAGATCTGCAAAATATTTTAACCATCAAATACAACAAAATAAAAGTGACTTATCAGGCTAAGACTAAGAGTAAATCTTATCCCATTACCACACAATCCCTACTTTTGACGCCCCTGAGAAAGAAGCCTTTTGAAAACATGGTAGGAAAAGGAGAAAATGCTGGTTACCAGCATTTTCTCCTTTTCCCACAATGTTTTCTACCCTTCACAAAACAAATTTCAAAATTTCAGTCACTTTTGTTGTCTGCAAAAGCTTTCAATTTGAACCAGTCTAAAATTTTGTCGCGTGGTAAAGAGTTATACTCTTCATCAGATGTCAGCATTTCAGACCTGTCTTTAACTCTTTACCAAACGACAGAATTTTGGACAAGTCCAAATTTGGATTCGGGAAGGGTTGAAAATATTCTGGGAAAAGGAGAAAATGCTGGTTACCAGCATTTTCTCCTTTTCCCACAATGTTTTAAAAGCTCTCTTTCTCAGGGTTGTTAAAAGTCAGGATTGTGTGCAAAAGAGTTAACAAAATTATTCACAGACAAGACATGGGTTGCTCAAAAGATTGAACTTCCCTCTAATAGTGAAGAAACCATTGTGGGAAAAACAGCAAAAAAACGTGCTGGTTATCAACACTTTCCCATTTTCCTGCAATGTTTTCAAAAGCTATCTTTTTTCAGGGTTGTTATAATATGGGAATGTTTAGTAAAGTGTCTATGATCAAATAGTCTATATCATTTCATGCTTTCCGGTAGGATATCTAGAAATAGCAGTGAAAATATTTTTCAATATTCCACGGGTATGACCAGTGAAAATACCAATTTTATATTCTAGTTACCCAGGTAAATTGCGTCTGACTCACATCCAGATGGAAATATGATGTCATTTACCTTACATTTCTCGTTCTATGTGTTGCTATGTGTGAGGGGTATGCCGTGGGGAATAACTGAAAAGAACTATACTGGATTTTGATAAAGCTCCTACCAGTAAAGGTTAAAAGCATGAAATAAATATTTGTTTTTTTTCGGTGAAAGATCAAAATTTATTTTATCTCGTTAACACGATCTGTAAAATTTTCACTTGTGGCTGCACCACTCATGAAACTATAATTGATGATGTTCGTACGATGAAATAAATTTTGATCTTTCACCGAAAAAAACAACAACAAATATCCTCTATCTATAAATATTCATTGATAAAAATATATGACATTGTAGACGACTGAAATATGAAATAGAATAAAAATGCTTTGACTCTACATTTTTCATGCTACATAATTTGACACAAAGAATACTTTAAATCATTACCCAAACAACAATATTTTAGGCTTGCCCAAACTGAAAGCATTTGCAGACGACAAAATAAAAGTGGCTGAAAATTTGAAGTTTGTTTTGTGAAGGGTAGAAAACATCGTGGGAAAAAGGAGAAAATGCTGGTTACCAGCATTTTCTCCTTTTCCCAAAATGTTTTCTAATGGCTTCTTTCTCAGGGGCATCAAAAGTAGGGATTGTGTGGTAATGGGTTAAAGGTGGCCCTTCAGATTTTGGGACGAAAATTTTACAAAAATGCAAACAAATATCATCCTTATACTCCCATAGCCTTTTAATTTGCCTTCATAAAACCCCAGTAGTCGAAAACCATCGGATAACACAAAAAATTAGAGATTTATTACTGACTAGTATGACACCAATGGGAGACACGTTCTATTTTTAGATAATCAATTCTCGCATTTAAATACAGGAAAACAGACAAAGTTTCAAACATCCATCCGAAGAAGACATATGGAAAATAATTATTACATGTTTGTTATGTAATGGAATTTAAGCATTATCAGCATTATCAGAAGATGCGAGTAACCAGCATTTTCTCCTTTTTCCCACTATGTTTTCTACCCCGCTGGGCACAAATTTTAATGTTTTGAGTTATGTTTATTATTATGTCTGCTAATGCTTCCAATTCAGACCAGTGTAAAATTTTGTCATTCTGTATTCATTCATGTGGAAAAGAGTAAAATTTTCTCTTTGGTGAAGAGTGTAATATACCCTTTCTACACCACTGACACAAAAATAACATGGGGCAGATGCCCTCAAGCCATTTTTCAGCAAATTTCAGAACACCCCATTTTCTAAAATGCTCCGGATTACCGATACTACATGTATGTCAACCAGGGCTGCTACATGAAATAATTGTTTCCAACAGAAGAGGTGTACAGCTAATATTCTGTTACTAAAGGGTCTACAGCAGCCAACTGAAAATAATTCTGTGTTATAGAATACAGGCAATTTCAATCCTATTGTTTAACCCTTTACCAAACAATCCCAAATTTTCTTGACCATGAGAAAGAAAGCTTTTGAAAACACAGTGGGAAAAGGTGAAAATGCTGGTAGCCAGCATTTTCTCCTTTTCCCACAATGTTTTCTTTTCAGACAAATCATATCACTTGTGCCACATTTACTTTGTCCTTTGGAAATGCTTCCAATCTCTATCTGTCTAAAATGCTATGTGGTACAGAGTTAACCCTTTATCCCATTAGGCATTTCTAAGGTATCTCTAAGTGACTCTAAATAACAGCAAGGATGAAGCCTTTTCTTATGTGTATATGACACCTTTTGATAGCATAGAAAATATTGTAACGAAAAGTGAAATTGCTCGTAATGAGCAATTTCATCTATTGCCACAATGTTTTCCAAAGGCTACTTCCAGCAATGCGTAGAAATGAGTATCTATGGAGTAAAGGGTTAAAAAGCATAGAGACTTTTGTAAGGCTAAGAATCTGCATCAATACAGTTAGTCAAGGTTCTAGTTAATAACAAAACAGCATAAAGGAACCCTGGAATAATATGCAATAGTGGCAACCATGACTTCTAGTTTTGATATTCAATCTTCTGCTAATGACTGAAACCTTTTGCTGCTGTTGGGCCTCTAAGCCTTTAATTATCAACAAATTTTTTGGCTTGTCCAAACCAAATATAGAATGTAGATGACAAATCAAATGTTGCTCAAAATATGAAAGTTGTCTTTGATGTAATAGAAAACAGTGGGAAAGGGAGAAAACTCTGTTCACTAGTATTTTCTCCTTTCACAATGCTTTCAGAAGTGTACTTTTCAAGGTTGTTTAATTGCCAGATTATGAGGTAAAGGGTTAACTCTTTACCAAACGACAAAATTTTAGAGTTGTCCAAATTAAAAGCATTTGCAGACGATAAAATAACCATGACTAAAAAATTGAAACTTGACTTTAGAAGAGTAGAAAACATGGTGGGAAAAAGAGAAAATGCTGGATACCAGCAGTTTCTTCGATTCCCACCATGTTATCAAAAGGCCTCTTTGTCTGGGTCGTAAAAACCAGGGATAGTTTGGTAAAGAGTTAACTCTTTACCACATGAGGAAATTTTAGACTGGTCGAAATTGAAAGCATTTGCAGACGACAAAATAAAGGTGACTGAAAAATTGAAATTTGTTCTGGGAAGGGTTGAAAACACTGTGGGAAAAGGAGAAAATGCTGGTTACCAGCATTTTCTCCTTTTCCCACAGTGTTTTCAAAAGGCTTCTATCTCAGGGGCGTCAAAAGTAGGGATTGTGTGGTAATGGGTTAAAAAGCAAAGGGCAATGAAAACTTACCAGAGCATTTCTTTTGCAGTTTTTGTATTTCTTCATGTAAAGCTTTAAGGGTAGCAGCATGCTCCTGTTGCATGAAAAGTATATTACTTTCCATGTTTCTTTTGTAAACAGCTTCTTGACTAGACATTGTTAATTTTCTTGGATACAGTACTTTCACTCTTCTTTGAAACTGCAACAAAAAAGAAAGGAAAATGAATTTGGTATTTTTATTTTTTTCAGGTTTTAATTCAACTCATTACTATGCAACAAAAATTTAGTTTTGTCGAAATTGAAAGCATTTGAAGGCGACAAAATAAAAGTGACTGAGAATTTGAAATTTGTTTTGTGAAGGATAGAAAAAATTGTGGGAAAAGAAGAAAATGCTGGTTACCAACATTTTCTCCTTTTCCCACAACGTTTTTCAAAAGCTTCTTTCTCAGGGTCATTCAAATGTAGGGATTGTGTGGTAATGGGTTAAGCCTGTGTGTAAAGAGCTATAAACAAGACTTTAACTGCAAATGGACAGTAATTTTAGTCTTGCTTAAAAATGAAAGAAAAATATGGTACAGATCAAGATCAAACTACATGTTCTGTGCAATCTGATGACTCTGATCTCGATAAACATATATGCTGCGATGCTATTTTGTTATTTGGTCTCCGAAAACCTTTGCAGCAGCAGTTCTTTAAACATGTCTTGAATTAATATGATTTTACCAGAAACTTTTCAAATGGTTCTATGCGACAAAATTTCCAATTACAACTAAAATTGGCATGGATCTTTAAATAAATAATTAATCTTTAACATCACGGAAACTGAGCCGCAAAATACCAATTAAATCAATGGAAATCTACCTTTTTTCCCAACGTAAATAAATCCAGTGTAATTTGTAAAAAACTTACATGTCCACTCAATGGTATCTGAATTTTGCACAGTCTGGTTCACTAACCCTAACGACCATTTTTCATACAAGGTGCCTTTGTCTATGGTGGAATTACAACATGAATTGTCCTGTGCCGTGTCAGAGATACTGCAATTTCTGCCGAACCCTGCCGAACATGCACACTGATGATATCACCATGTTTTGATTTCTGGTGAAGAAGGTCAATGGACATTTACGTTGAAAGGTACAGATCTGCACAGAGGTAAGATTTAGATAGTAACTAACAGTAGTTTTTTTGGTAAAGATTAATCATTTATCTAATGGTACATGCCCATTTATTAGCTGCACATTGAAATTTTGTCCCATAGAGCCATTTGAAAAGATGCCAGTAATATCGCATTAATTGCAGACATGTTCAAAGAAGGGCTGCTGTGATGGTTTGCGGAGATCAAATAAAAATAGCATCGGAGCAAGCCTTCAGACTGAAGGAATCGAACAAAAAGCTTTGTTACGGGAGACCACTCCTTCCTGCATGGCATTCTCCCGATTTAAATACAATACCTGGCTACTGCGTCAGAGAGATATCTCTTTGGCTCAGTGGTTAAGGTATTGGCCTTGCGTCCGGGAGTTCCGGGGTTCGAATCCCGCTCGGACCCTTATTTCTGCCATGCATTTATTCATTTGTTTCTTTGTTACGGACTTTGTTCGTAAGATGGGGGCTCGTCCGGGATTGGCCATTGAGCCATTAATCCCATTTGTTGTCCAAATTCGGACTTCCTGCCTAATAAGGCTTTGAGTCATCAATAAATGATGACTTTAAGAGGGGGTGTGTTACGGGAGACCACTCCTTCCTGCATGGCATTCTCCCGATTTAAATACAATACCTGGCTACTGCGTCAGAGAGATATCTCTTTGGCTCAGTGGTTAAGGTATTGGCCTTGCGTCCCGGAGTTCCGGGGTTCGAATCCCGCTCGGACCCTTATTTCTGCCATGCATTTATTCATTTGTTTCTTTGTTACGGACTTTGTTCGTAAGAGCTTTTTTTGGTAAATTTTTTGTTGCAGACTGTTTAAACAGTCAGATTTTTCACTAGTCTTAAATATCCTTTAATGAAGACCTAAACTTGCAAGCTGTAATTCTGGCTCACAATTTTTCTTTTTTCAGCAAAATAACATTTTCATTACAACATGGGTATCAAGACAGTTTCCCAACATGACAGTTCCCTGATACAAGTTTACGAGACAGTTTCCCAACAGATTTGGATACAGCTCACCGACATTATTGAAGACAGTTACCAGACAATTTTGTTTCATGGCAAATGACCTTTATAGTCAAGAATTTACACTATTGTGATTGGCAATCATGAAAAATTAGAAATATTCATGGATAATTGAGGTTTTGATTGAATTATCTGTAGCCTGTGAAGATGATTTCTGCAAAGTATGACAGGTAGTTATTGTCTCACGGGTGAATTCACAATGAATCATGACTGTCATAAACATGAGAGAATAGGCCGTCAAATTGTTCCGCCAAACTAAGCTTATAGGTGCTACCATAATGCCAATCAAATGTACAAACACTTCAATTAGAGACAAATGATCATTTATCCTCCTTTATCAAACATCTTTTTTTTTATCCATGACAAGATTTCTTTTATTGTTTTTGTTGTTGACATCGAACAAATGTGTCGGGGAACAGTCTCCAAAACTGTCAGGGAACTATCCTGAAAACTTGTGCAGGGGAACTGTTTTGTCCGGGAACTGTTTTGTCGGGGAACTGTCTTGTCGGGGAACTGTCTTGTCGGGGAACTGTCTTGTCGGGGAACTGTCTTGTTGGGGAACTGTCTTGTCGGTGAACTGTCTTTGTTGGGGAACTGTCTTTGTTGGGGAACTGTCTTGTCGGGGAATCGTCTTGTTCTCAGAACATATAAGACACGGAACATGTACATCAATCATTGTTCGTTAGTCAGACACAATGATATGTGGATTTGTATTGGTCTTTGTAAACATTTGAAGAAACAAGAGTCTCGCAACGAAGAAGACTTGCACTTGCCTCCTTACTCCACCCACTGCTTTTACATTTAAGTTGTGCTTTCCGCACTATTAAATGATTGATAACTCACTTGTCAATTTAACAAATCAAATTTAGTATGTAACACTGGTTGGCTTTATCAAAACATCGGTGATTTTTGTACTCGAGGATGAAATTTGTATCCTAAACACCGCATAATTGAGGAGAAATTTTCATCTACTTAACAATCCATCGCCAGAAAGTTTCCCTCACAACAAGAATGCTGGGGTATGATGGGTAACTTTATTTTTTTTCTAAATTTAAGAACATATATCCTTATTTTTAAAATTTTAACACTGTGTATATAATTATGTTTTGAGACTGTGATTTGAAATAAAATCTAATAATTTTTTGTTCTATAGATTTTTTTTTTAAATCTCGAAAAATAGAGAGCTCAGTGAGACTAGAACAAAGTGAAAGTAATATGGCTAGCAAAGGGGTTGTTGTGTGGGAATGGCAAAATGAATTTGGGTGTTGGCGACCCTACGACCCAACTATATCTACCTTTATTGAAAGTAACAAAACAAGTGCAAATCCTTTAAAGCTCGGGCACGTTGATCCGAGTCTTTACCTCTATGAAATTGACTTGCAAAAGATGTGTCAAACTAGACTTGGAACAGGTGAGTTATGTCATTTCAAATTGGGACTTTTCTGGTTACATAGGAAAATCCAAGGGTCATGAATTCACCAGGGAGGGGGGGCTTACATGTATATATAATCGTATTGGGAAAAACTTTCAAAATCTTTTGGCGCCTAGCCAAATTTGGCCCCGTCCCAGGGGGTCACAAGTTTTATATTGGCTAATATAGGGAAACTTTAATAACCTACTCCAACATAGCCACAAGACCTAGGGCTACCATGTAGTTTTATCTAATGGGCCTCAACCAAAAGGGCCCAAATTTTAACTTTGGTGGTCTAGTTTGATCCCACCCCAGGGGTCACAAGTTTTACATTGGCTTTTATAGTGAAAACTGGATAAACCTGCCTCATGAGTCACATATTTTACAGGGCCTTTTATTGAGCAAACTTGTTTTACAGGGCTTTTTATTGAGCAAGATTCGGAAATCTTTTTGTTAATAACCACACATTCTAGACCAGTCCTGTTTATTTGGTATGGGGCTGTATCTTGTGGACCTCCACAAGGATTCAAGTAATTGTAGCTTTGTGGCCAAAAATTGATTTGCCCTTGGATCATACCTTTCTTGAAGGATTTTATAGAAGTAAATTGTGTTTAAAACCATTTGGCCAAGTATTGTAATGTTTAGTTTGGCCAGTGGAGCGATACAGGACCATCATGGCCCTCTTCTTGAAGAATACTGTGCAAAGTAATGGTGAAAGAAACTAAGGAAACCATAGACAGGTCTACTGGCCACTATAACATAACTGAATGATGTTCACAATGGCATTAACTTTTTATCAAAGGAAAAAACGTAGAGTTGTTGAAATTGAAAGCACATCCAGGGGACAAATAAGATGTGGCCAACATGACGAAACTTATGTGCAAAAGGGTAAAAAAGCATTGTGATAAAGGAGAAAATATTGTTTACTAGTATTTTCACCTTTTTCCACAATATTTCTATATGCTTTTTCAAGCAGGGATGTTAAAACTTGGGTTTGTGTGGTAAAGAGTTATACAATCCGAATTTTAAAGGGATGAAAAAGGTAGTGGGGAAAGGAGAAAATGCTTGTCAAATTTTTCAAAAGCCAACCAAAAGCCTTTAGTTTTTCCTTCGGGTAATTTAACCCTTTCCTAATTAGCACTGACTTCTAATGACACTAATGCTTTTAAAAACATGGTGGGAAAAAATAGATAGTGCTAGTAGCTACTAGCCAGCGTCTCCTCTGATAATAATGTCCTTTTCCCTTTCTTAACCCATTACCAAACAATCCCTACTTTTGACACCTCTTGAAAAGAAGCCTGTTGAAAACATTGTGGGAAAAGGTGAAAATGCTGGTAACTAGCATTTTGTCCTTTTTCCACAATGTTTTCTCCCCTTCACAAAACTAATTTCAAATTTTCAGTCACTTTTATTGAGTTGTCTGCAAATGCTTTCGATTTTGACAACCCAAAAATATTGTCGTTGGGTAATGAGTTAAATAATTCCAAATGCTAAATGAAATTGGAAAGGTTTAAAAATATGTTGTCCAAATAAAGCATTCAACATGGACAAAGTTGTTGATGAAAGGTAATATTTAGGGTAAGCTCTCAGAAAACTCTGATAATCTTTTTTGTATTATATCATTTAGGAACACAGCGATTAATCAGAAGACAAGTTCAGCCCCCAACAAGTCCACTGGCAAAAGGTATAACTTGGCAATGGGAAGGTGATATTCCAGGACGTTGGAATGAATTTGACGTAGATGTGATAGAAATTTTGGAGAGCTGTTTCTCTCAAGGACAGACATTCATAGATCTGTCGGTTGCGGCAATGTGCCTACCGTATCACATAGATCTGTCAAAAATGACACAGACTCGTGTTCACACCGGGCGTGTTCGGAAGATCCAAAGGGTCTTCACATCATCTTCATACCCTTTAGATTTGTCGACATCAACAAGGACATCAAATAATAGTAAGCGAACTATGGCATCTAGCAATAATGTACTCATGAAAAAACCAAGAACGGTTAGTCCTAGTATGAACACAACCAGCACTGTCACATCAACAAGCTCATTTTCAAGCCTAAATCCCGCAGTACCACCCTCTACAAATGCTCCATTTGGACAGCAGAGTTCTTTTATGCATCAATCAGCATCAGCAAATACTACCTCTGTCCCATCATCGGTCATACAGTTTGGACAAGGACAAGGACCGTTAACTAGAAGTCGCTATAATTCTGGCTTAGCTGCGATGATGATGCAAAGTCCTCCATATCAGGTTTTTCAACCGTCACAAGCTCTACCGCCGTCAGTAGTGTCTAACAACAATTATCTGCCAAATTTAAATCTACCGGGGCCTGGACAAAGTTTTCTAAACACAAGTTTCTCCAACACTTCTGGGTATATGCATGGATTGTTTCCAAATCAGACATCAGTTCCTAGTCAAGGAGGCTTTGGTGGGGTAACCCATCAACATGTGTCTAATTCTTTTGTTGGATTTACACCAAGTTCGACTGCTGCATCCCTTCAGCAAAATTTGAATTATCCACAGTCAGGGTAAGTAGACTCCGGTATCCTGCAGAACTTTGCTTTTAAGTGTTTAGATCTTGGCTAATTTTAAACTTAACCCTTTCCCAACAAGCCCTGGTTTTTACGTGTCTGCAGTAAAAGTCTTTAGAAAACACTGTAGGAAAAAGAGAGACTGCTTGTAACGAGCAATTTCTCCTTTTCTCACAGTGTTTTCTACCCTTTTTGAGAACTTTCTGCCATTTTCTCAAAATCTAAAATTGTCATCTGCAAGCTCTTGGGGTTTGGAAGGGTCCAAAATTTGTCATTTGGGAAAGGGGTAACCAAAAAAAAATGAGACTGTCCAAGTTGAAGGCATTTGAGGACAACAACGTACAGAGTAAATTTGTCTTCGATAACAACGATGGCAATGTGGGTTAGGATAGAATGTGGGGTACTAGCAGTTTATCCTTTTCCCACAGTGTTTTCAAAAGCTTTTCCTAAGGTAATTATAACTGAGCATCAAAAGTTAAATTGATAGATTTCCTGTCCTTTAACTCATTATTACATGATCCCTACTGTTGATGACCCTGAGAAAAAAGCCTTTAGAAAACATTGTTGAAAAAGGAGAAAATTCTGGTAACCAGCATTTTATCCTATTCCCACAATGTTTTCTACCCTTCACAAAACAATTTCAAATTTTCAGTCACTTTTATGTTGCTGGTTACGAGCATTTTCTCCTTTTCCCACAATGTTTTCTAAAGGCTTCTTTCTCAGGATCGTCAAAAGTAGGGATTGTGGGTTAATGGGTTAAGGATGAAATTTAAGACTTTTCAGTAGTCAAAACATTTGCAGATGACAAATTAGATATTACTTGTACATGTATGTTTAAAATTGTATTTGAAAGGATGGCATATACCAGCATTTTTCTCCTTTTCCCACAATTTTTTTCAAACATTGTCTTCCTCAAGGCTGTGGAAACTTGGAACTTTTGGGGAAAAGGGTCATAAATTATGTTGCTCACAATTTGATACTTGTCTTTGAAAAAAAAAACAGAACATTGTGGAAAAGGAGAGATACTGGTACCATGCAGTCCCAAGTTTTAACAACCCTGAAGAAGAATTCTTTAGAAAACACTGTTGAAAAAGGAGGAAACGCTGGTAACCAGCATTTTCTCCCTTTAACAATCCATTTTCTACCCTATGTGAGACAAATCCTACCATTCCAACCATTTGGGAAAGTCTAAAATTGTTCATTTGGGAATGAGTTAACCCTTTACCAAACAACAAAATTTTAGACTGGTCCAAATTGATAGCATTTGCAGACAACAAATTAAATGTAATTGAAAATTTGAAATTTGTGGTAGGAAGGGTAGAAAACATTGTGGGAAAAGGAGAAAATGCTGTTACCAGCATTTTCTCTTTTTCCCACAATGTTTTCAAAAGGCTTCTTTCTCAAGGTCGTTAAAAGTCGGGATTTTGTGGTAAAGGGTTAGGCACCATTTCCATTTATCATCTGCAAATGTTTTCCATATTGGTCCACTGCTAAAATTTGATGTTGGTTAAAGAAACAAAGGTAAACTAGCTGCCAAAATTAAACAATACAAGGGTCAAAATGCAGAGAAGTTTATAAGTATGGCATGTATACTATTACCAGTCTGACAATGCATGGTACATTTTTTTTATATAGAGCAGTCTATGCAAGTTCCAGTTGCTGGGAGAAAAATTAATTCTGTACCTAATGGTCATATGTTTAACCCTATACCACACAATCCCGACTTTTAACGACCCTGAGAAAGAAACCTTTTGAAAACATTGTGGGAAAAGGAGAAAATGCTGGTAACCAGCATTTTCAATTTGGAACAGTCCAAAATTTTGTCGTTGGTAAAGAGTTAACCCATTACCACACCTACTTTTGATGCCCCTGAGAAAGAAGCCTATTGAAAATATTGTAGGAAAAAGAGAAAATACTGGTAACCAGCATTTTCTCCTTTCCCCACAGTGTTTTCTACCCTTCCCAGAACAAATTTCAATATTTTAGTCACCTTTATTTTGTTGTCTGCAAATGCTTTCAATGTGGACCGGTTTTCTCATTTGGTAAAGATTTAAATGACCTTTAAAGAGACCTTTGAAAACACTGTAGGTAAAGAAGATGGTCATTAACTGTAGTTTCTTTCCTTCGCCTAAAATGGTTTTTATCCATTTTGATCTAAATCCCACATTCAATTTGTGGTCAGATGATACTTTCAAGTTGTACTGGTTTAGAATTTTGCCATTTGTTAACTGTTTACCAAATGACAAACTTTTAGACTCGTCTTAACCCTTTCCCAAACAATCCCTGGTTTTTACGGGTCTGGAATAGTAGCCTTTTGAAAACATTGTGAGAAAAGGAGAAAATGCTGGTAACCAGCATTTTCTCCTTTTCCCACAATGTTTTCTACCCTATCAGAGACAGAAATCATTTTTTCAGCAAGAGTTGAATTGTCTCCTTTTCCCCACAAGGTTTCTAAAAGCTGTCTTTCTTAGTGTCTTTGAAAGTGGGAATTGTGTGGTAAAGGATTAGAAGTCTCAATTTTCTTTCCATCGAGGGAAATGGACAAGGCAGTGTAAAGCCATAGCCCACTTAGGGCTACTGAATATCTAGAAAGGCATCCATGGCTTTTGCTGTGATGGTAACACCATTGAAACCATATTTAGTGACACAAAAGTAAATCAGTTGATGGGCAGAAATTTCTGTTTTTTCCATGATACAAAACAGTTTGAGAGAGGAGCATTCATAACTTGTGACATGAGATGAGGGAAGTGGAGAGTCGGAAGAGAGAGACACTGACAGAGAGAGAGAGAGAGGGGGGGGGGGGAAGAAATCAAGAAGGGGAAACTAGGTTTGAAAAAAAAAAAGGATTTGTAGGAAAAAGATAGTGGGAAAGGATAACACCCCCACATTTCTTATTAAGGAAGATTTGCTGAAAATCGAGGATTATCTTATGAATTATTCATTTATTCTTCTGCAATTTGCCAGAATTAATCTTTCATTCACTCATGCTCCATTTAGATTTCTGTTTATTGATCTGTTATGTCTAAGACTTACATTTCCTCAAAATGTACCTCGTTTTATCTCTAAAAAAAGTTTTTGGAGTCTGTCGGAGTTACCTTGTTCATCTGTCTGTCTGGTTGTCCATTTGTTTAGTAAAATCATACTCAGGTCTCTTCCAAAGTACATGAGTGAAGGCCATTGACTTATATTTTATACAAAGCAAGATCACATTGAGGAAAGGTGCAGTGCCATAGATTCACAACTCTTTCTTAGGTAGTTTTTTAAGTTGTTGCCCTTTGTGTTTTTTTTTACATTTTTAAATTTCTATCCTGAGCATAACTTTCAAGGTATAAAAGCTATTGGCTGCAATAAGCAACTTTTCCACAGTGCTTTTTATCCATTGAAGAAAAGCTCTGATTAGTAAACAATGTCTATTTTTTCTGTCAACAAAATCTTATGCTTTTTACATGAAAAAGTCTGATATTATTACAGGTAGTTGTGCAGTCAGGTGGCAGGGGACTTGGAAACTTGTTCATGACTGTGGTTAATCAGGTAGCCTGGAGCCGAAGGCATTCGTGCTCAGGCTTGTCAAAAATTGGGATTGTGTGGTTAAGTGTTAACTCCAATGATAATGGTTTGAATCCCCAGCAGGGCTAATTTCTTTCCGAGAACTGATGATAGTTAACCAAAAAGATTTATAGAATCTTATTTCCTCTCTTACCATTGATCATTTTTCAGTCATGGTTATATGGGAAAGCAGCCAGAGTTTTTGGAAGAATGTTGTGCAAAGATTTGGTTAAAAAAATACCCCAAGAAAGCAAGGATACATGCATTATCCTCTTTGATTTGACTTCAGTAATGTGTAAGGACATGAAACAAATTAATATAAAAGTACACAAAACAGGACTGGTTTTTAATTAATCGATGAAGTTAACTTTGATTTGGAAAAGTGAAATAAGCTTTGTATGGGAAAGGTTGACTGATTGGATTTATCAGTGTTTCAGGGCATTTTCAAGAATGTTTCAGTCATATCATGGCAACAGCTGACATATTCATGTATGTCCAAGGGTTCACCAGTTCTAGGCTAGGGTTCTGAAATGTCTTGCCCAAGGAAACACCATGATTGAAAAGCTCAGTGCTTTCATTCCTGCTTGAACCTAGAGCCTCCAGGCCACAAGTATTACATTTACCAGTGAGACACTAGATACTTCTGTACGGGAAAGGGTTATTGTCATTTGTTCTACATGCATATTGGATTGTACATGTAAATTTTTTCCTGCTTTCCGGTCTTTCCTGATTCAATGTTAACGTGATATCAAGTGTAACCCAACAGCATCTTTATTGGAAGATATAAAACAACAAACAACTAGAAGCGTATCCAATATTGATAAATACTTTGTGAGGAGCGGTATTTGTGTTGGATAGCCGAAACTCCATTTACAAAATGATAGACTGGGATGTTCCTGAAATTGTCATGTACATGATTGTAGTCATGTACAGTGTGTTGGACTGATCTTTAACTCTTTACCACACAATTCTGAAGTTAGATAAGTCATTTGGCAAAACTGAGTTTGCATCAGTTTAATTCGTATGTGTATTTTGAGAAAGAAAAAGTGTAATGTTTTCCTTTGGACTACCTCAAGCATGAGGAAGTGGTTACGGTATGTTGCAGTCTTGTAAAATTATTTTTAAATACATGTAGCAGCCTTTTTGTTTATTTTATTTCTTTGATGTTGTATGCTTAACTTTACAACACGATCCCAACTTTTAACGACCCTGAGGAAGAAGCCTCTTGAAAACAATGTGGGAAAAGCAGAAAATGCTGGTAACAGGCATTTTCTCCTTTTCCCACTATGTTTTCTGCTCTTTCAAAAACAAATTTTGTGGTCAGCAAATGCTTCTAGGAAAAAGTTACATACCTGGCCACAAAATGTTAGACTAATCTAATTAGGTTGAATTTGTAGATGCTAATTTAAGTGTGGCTCCAATCGAGGAGGTTGTCAGGGAAAAGACAGTATTCTGGAAAATGTAGAAAACGATGGTAACCAGCATTTTCTCCTTTCCCCACAATGCTTGCAAAAGCAGTTTCCCTCAAAGTTGTTAAAACTCAGGGTTGTTTAGTAAAGGGTAAATGCCATTTCAACATTATATGTACATCTCATCTATTTCATTTACTGTTATTGCAATGACCACTGCATCCATCCGTGTTTTCCTTCATTTTTTTTTAACCAGTAATATTTCTTTCGTATGCCACTAGCTGCCATGTAAACATCATCCAGACAGTGATCAGTGGTGAGAAGGGGAAAGAATAATTATGTTACAATAACTATCATCATCTTTTGGAAAGAAATTGGCTGAGCAGGGTATTTGAACCAGGGATCTCTAGGTTTCAAGCCCTGTATTTTACCAACTGATGGAGCTACCAGGCTTTGCTTTAGGAGAAAATGCTAGTTACCAGCATTTTCTCCTTTTCCTATAATGTTTTCAAAAGGCTTCTTTCTCAAGGTCGTTAAAAGTCGGGATTGTGTGGTAAAGGGTTAAGTGAAACTTTTCAAGCCAAAAGTAAAATCCCAAACGATGCCATTTCAAGTGCATTTTTTTTTTTTTAAAAATATCTCCTTATTAGACAGTGTAGATCCAAGATCAGAGTGCATGTTCTGTGTAGTCTGATCTTGATCTAGGCTGTCCGCAAAAGGTCGGCAATTTGCCATAAGCAGCTTAAGGATAAATGTATGGATGGTTGCATTGTCTACTGAAGAATAATAAGAATTACATGAAACACTCAACCCTTTCCCAAGCGACAAAATTTTAGACTGGTCCAAATTGAAAGCACTTGCTGACTACAAAATAAACGTAACTCAAAAATTGAAATTTGTTTCCAGCAGGATATAAAACATTGTGGGAAAAGAAGAAAATGCTGGTTACCAGCATTTTCTCCTTTTCCCACAATGTTTTCAGAAGGCTTCCATCTCAGGGTCGTAAAAACCAGGGATTGTTTGGTAAAGGGTAAAGTACATTTTATTGTATTTACGAGCAAATACTGACAAAAAAAAATGATAGATCACATTTTTTCAACAACCACAAATACATTTATACTGCAAAGTGCAGAGGTAACTTAGTCATTAGCCTAAGATAATCTAGTAGACAGTGAAGATCACAGATTACACTGCACATCTTATGCTATCTGTTCAAGATCTATGTACAGAATGTCACTTTATAATGTATTGTCTATAATAAGAAAAGAGTTGCCATAGTTAACCATTGTATAACAATTATCTTTCTCTACCCTTCTAAGCATATGACATTAACTCTTTACCACTTAACTCATTACCAAATGACAAAATTTTAGACTTGTCCAAATTGAAAGCATTTTCAGACGACAAATAAAACATGACTGAAACATTAAAATTTGTTTTGGGAAGGGTAGAAAACTTTGCAGGAAAAGGAGAAAATGCTGGTTACCAGCATTTTCTCCTTTTCCCTTAATGTTTTCTAAAGGCCTCTTCCTCAGGGTTGTCAAAAGTAGGGATTGTGTGGTAATGGGTTAACTCATTATCACACAACAAAATTTTAGGTGTATCCACATCTAAAGCATTTGCAGACGGCAAAATAAAAGTGACTGAAAATTTGAACTTTGTTTTGTAAAGAGTAGAAAACATTGTGGGAAAAGGAGAAAATGCTGGTTACCAGCATTTTCTCCTTTTCCCACAATGTTTTCCAAAGGCTTCTTTCTCAGGGTTGTCAAAAGTAGGGATTGTGTGGTAATGGGTTAATCCCAAGTTTTAACCCATTCCCAAACAAGCCCTGGTTTTTATGTGTCTGCATTAAAAGTCTTTAACACTGGGGGAAAAGTAGAAATTGCTCATAAGGAGCAATTTTTCCTTTTCCCACGTGTTTTCTACCCTTTTTGAGAACTTCCTGCAATTTTCTCTGGAAACTCTTTCGGGAATAGGAACGGTCCAAAATTTGTTGTTTGGGAAAGGGTTTACAATCCTGAAAGAGATTTTTAAGGTTTTCGAAAACAGTGTGTAAAAAGGAGAAGATGCTGGTAACCTTTTCCCACAGTGTTTTCTACTCTATCAAAGACAGAATCATTGTTTCAGTAGCATTTAATTTGTCATCTGCAAATGCTTTCAATTTGGTCCGGCCCAAAATTTTGTCATTTGGAAGTGTTAAAGTATTAGTATAACTCTTCCAAATTGAAAGTATTAGCAGACACAAAAATTACAGTGACTAAAAAAATTAAATTTGTTTCCAGCTGGGTAGAAAACATTTGGGAAAAGGAGAGAATGCTGGTTATCAGCATTTTCTCCTTTTCCCACAAAGTTTTCAAAAGGATTCTCTCTCAGGGTTGTTTCAAGTCGGGATTGTTGGCTTTAACTCCTTACCAAACAATCACAGGTTTTCATGACTCTGAAAACAAAACATTTTGAAAACATTGTGGGAAAAGGAGAAAATGGTGGTAACCAGCATTTTCACCTTTTCCCATTGTGTTTTGAATTTCTACTTTCCAGGACAAATTACAACTTTTGAGTCACATCTAGTTTTTTCATCTCAAGAAACATAAAGCACAACATTTGATATGCTTTTGCACAGTTTTACACACTTCAGATCAAGATCAGAATGCAGATACTTAGCTGAATCACAGGAATCAGATGTTTAGTTGGTGAAATAGCTGAATGTCACCTAATCTTCTTCCTATCGTGGTTTATCTTTCAATAATCCACAGTTGTGAGTTATGAGGCACAATAAATAATCCACAAGAGCGATAGCCCTAGTGGTTTATTCCTTGCACCTCAAAACTCAAAGCATGGTTTATTGAACGATAAACCACCGTAGGAGAAGATTATTTCAAGTCTATTACATGGCCAATTCTTAATGAAAGGAAAACAAGTTCAAAATTGGAGTAAACACGCGGATAAAGATTATGTTCCATTGAACAACCCACTCATTGAATGACATCACTCAATATAGAATGACTTAACTCTGCATGGATTGTAGCAGATTTTACCATGCTTTCCTTGCACAGTATTTATAGAGCAGAATTTGCGTGTTATGTTAGAATATAAAATGCATGTATACATATTTTATGATAGAGTGATTACTTCGGCTGACATTCAGCTATTTTCACCAAGTAAACATTCGATTCCTGTGGTTGAATGAGCTTAGCAGTAACACTATTTTTTACTTAAAAGTGACTCAAAATCTTTTCATATTATAACCTTTTGCATTTTTTTCGCTTACTAAATACATGTGACTGTTTCAAAAATTAGATCGGCAGTTCCAGTAGAATTAAATCTGATAAAAATTTAACAAGAGGTCTTGCACAAGTTATCTGGTAACTGTATTTGACATGTTCAGTTAATTCAGAAAGCTTGTCAAGACAGATAATGTTGCAGTAAATTGAAGAAAATCAATAGACATGCTACTGTAGAACTTTCTTTTGTGACAGAGCTGTATATTTTTGAATATTTTCCCCTATAAAGTAAATTTCTACAAATGTTTTAAGATTAAAATTTAAACAGCGTAAGTCAAGATCAGGGTCTGTTTTCACCAACCACTCTAAAGAATTTTCTTTAAGATTTCTTGACTGTGAAAGTAATAGAACTTCTGATTGGCTAAACCAAATGGTTTAGCCAGTCAGAAGTTCTGTTACTATCACGTCGACAGCATTTTGAAGAATAAGATTAAGAATGTTTTTAAGAATGGTCAGTGAATTCATACAGACCCAGGCTGCACAGAATGCTCAGTCTAGTGGGGACCTTTGTAGCTCTACAAATCAAGCCTTGGTTTTCTGAAATTAGCTCTCTGCAAGACAGTATTTTGTAGCTGTCCCAATTTAATCCTTTCTCACCTGCTAAATTTTAGATATGTCCATAGAAACTAGAAAATTCTGCTGATGGCAAAGTTCAAAATTGGTACAAACATACATGTACTTGAGTTCTATGAAAACATGGTGAGGAAAAGGAGAAAACGCTGGTAACTCGCACTTTCTCCTTTCTCTACAATGTTTTCCAAAGCCTCTTTCTTTAGGGTTGTTAAAACTTGGGATTTAGTGGTAAAAGGTTATCCCTTTACCTCATGACAAGATTTTTAGACCTGTCTGAATTGAAAGCATTTGCTGATGACAGTTTCAATGTGGCTTGTATAAAATAATTTTGCTTTGAAGGGGAAGAAAAGATTGTGGGAATAGGAGAAAATGCTGGTAAATAGCATTTTCTCCTTTTCCCACAATTTTGTGTAAAGACTTATATTACAGGAGTGTTAAAAGTCATCATTGTGTCGTAAAGAATTAAATGTGGCATGTGGATGGGATGTTTCTGTGAAATAGCAGAAAACATGGAAAAAGTAAAAATGCTTGTTGCCAGCATTTCCCCTTTTCCTACAATGTTTTCAAAAGCCCTCAACCTAAGGATTGTTAAAACTTAGGATTACCTGGTGAAAGGTTCAGGAAATCCTGATACAATTCCCCAAAGGCAGTGCTGGTCACAGAGAATATACATGTTGCAATATTTCTGATTGTATGTTGTCGAAAGTATTGCAAAACACAAGTTTATTCTTCTCCAAACTTTTCTGTACCAAATGACAAAATTTTAGATTGGTCCAAACTCAAAGTGTTTGAAAATGATAAGATAAAAGTGTCAGGCTGGAAATTTAAAATTTTTTTTAGGAAGAGAAGAAAACGTGGGAAAAAAGAGAAAATGCTAGTTACCAGCAAAATGTCAGAAATCTCCTTCCTCTGGGTCTTGATAACACAGGATTGTTTGATACAGGGTTAAAAAGTTATTGAAAAATCATTCCTAAAATTGACCATTGCAGTTGGCATATTTAGAACCATCTATTCTGTTATCAGGAGATCTTTATTTGATTTTGTTTATATTCTTGCAGAGGTTTGAACCCCAGTGGAGTATGTGGTGGGTCCAAAAGTGGTAGAGTGAGACCATCAGCTTCCAGTAGTAAGTCAGTGATGATTAACTCTTTACCAAAATTAATGATCAAATTTTAGACTTGTCCAAATTCAAAACATTTGCAGATGATTGATACATTTAATGTGGCTCAAGTGACAGAATTTGTTTTAGAAAAAGATAGAAAACATAGTGGGGAAAGAAGAAAATGCTGGTTACCAACATTTTCTACTTTCCCCACAATGGTTTTAGACTGCATGGATTGCACAGTCTGACCAGGGCTTACACTTTTGGCTTTATGATATTATCTGTATGAAAGGTGGTCATTCTACTACGTTATACAATCATTTTTTAACTATGAACTTAAATTAACCTTCACTATATAGTTGATCTGTTTTCATCTAATTGAGTTATGGAAATCCCAGATAGTCTTTTTTCATTTGGCAGGTCACATATTTAAAAATAAGAGAAGTACTGAAAGTATTTTTTCTGCAATTTCTCCTTTTGCTGCATGTTTTGAATGAATTTAAGAAGTTTCCAAAACATAAATTCCTGTAAACAGTGTTATGTTTGACTGTTCTTTCTACTGTGCTTGTAAATGATTGATCAAGATTTTCTTTATTTATCGATTTAATTGTAAATGACCTTTATTGCAGGAAGCAGTAGAAGTTCTCCACAAAATCATGGTAGAATACAAAATTTTGAGAAGTCCACAAAACAAAGAAGCGCAAACGGTAAATACTGTTTTAAATTTTATTTGTTGGAAGATTTTTCACTCAACCCTTTACCACACAAATCCTGAGAAGTGGGCCTTATGAAAATACTGTTGGCACAGGAGAAAATGCTGGTGACCAGCATTTTCTCCTTTTCCCAAATTTTCTACCCTACCTTGGATAAATTTTATCATTTGAGCCATGTTTAACTTGTAGTCTCCAATTGTGCTCACCTTGGACCAGTCTAAAGAGTAAACTCTATACCAAACAAAAAAAAAACTAGACTGGTTCAAATTGAGAGCATTTGCAGATGACAAAATAAATGTACCTAAAATCTGAACTTGTTTTAGGGAAGGGAAGAAAACATTGTTGGAAAAGGAGAAAATGCTGGTCACCTTTTCCCACAATGTTTTCATAAGACTTCTGTAATAGGGTCGTTAAAGGTCGGGATTGTGTGGTAAAGGGTTTACTCTTTACCAAACAACAAAATTTTAGTTTGTCCAAATTGAAAGCATTTGCAGAGGACAATGTAAAAGTGACCGAAAACTTGAAATTTGTTTTGTGAAGGGTAGAAAACAATGTGGGAAAAGGAGAAAATGCTGGTTACCAGCATTTTCTCCTTTTCCCACAATGTTTTCTATAGGCTTCTTTCTCAGGGGCATCAAAAGTAGGGTATTTTGTGGTAATGGGTTAACAGACAACCTAGAGATTTAAGTTCTGATTGGCCAAGGCAGATAGTCTTAATTGGATGGATATCACATGTAAACTCTTCAGCTGTATACAATATAGCCTATCTTCATGAGCTGCAACTTTATGTTATTATAATTTCCTGAGTAAAAGTTTGGCTATATTATTATAAGTTACTGTTAACCCTGTACCAAATAGCGAAATTTTAGACTGTTCCAAATTGAAAACACTTGCAGTCTACAAAATAAATGTGGCTCAGAAACTGAAGTTTGTTTCCAGCAGGGTAGAAAACATGGTGGGAAAAGGTGAAAATGCTGGTTACTAGCATTTTCTCGTTTTACTTCAGTGTTTTCAAAAGCTTTCTCTTTCAGGGCTGTTCAAAGTCACTATTGTGTGGTAAAGGGTTAAACTTCTGTCCACAAAACGTATGTAAGAATGTTATTATATTTCAGTAAACTCCTCAAGTGATATTATAGACAGCTATGCAGTTTTACTGAATACATCACCCGCAGATGAGGTACTTAGCCACATTATTATATTGTAACTCTTTCTCTACTGAATAAATAAAATGTATTTCCTCAAAGGCTAAAAATACATTTCTCTGCAGCTCCAGAGAATGTTTGCTTATAACCTAGAATATGGCATTGCACAGGGCAGATCAGAGATCAGATTGCATGCTCTGTGCAGTCTGATCTTGATCTACACTCTCTAGAAAAAGTTTCAGTGGCATTTATTGTATGGGAAAAGTTAACTTTTTAGCAAATGACAAAATTTTAGAATGATCTGTATTGAAAGTATTTGTAAGTAAGAAAGTAGATTTAGATGTGTATGAAATGACTGCATTTTTCTATGTGCCGCTCTTTCTACTTTCCATTGAAAATCAAGCACTTGCAGCCAAGCATTGGTACCGATATGTGGTGGTCTTGTTATACCCCCGTAAAACGAATGTTTTCGGGAGTATACTGGAATCAGCCTGTCTGTCTGCTTGTCTGTCTGTCTGTGTGTCCATTTGTGTGTCTGTCCGTGTGTCCATCCATGTACAAAATACATGTATGTACTAGCAATAGCCTGTTTCAGTCAAAGCGCTGGCGGGGATTTTTGAGTCACATTCAGTGACAGCTCTAGTTAATATTAGTACTGCTATCACCACAGGATTGCTGTATATGTTGTGAGAAGTTACAAGAATCTTCGGGTCATGGCACAGGTACTTTAGAGGATCATGCTGTCATCCAGCTGGAGAAGTGTAGTCACATGTTCCATAAACTGTGTTTGACAGCCATGTATGACAGCGGTCCACAGGTGAGCTGCAGTTTGTCACCACTTTCTGAACTTGGTCATGTAGCATAACAGATTGGAAACACAGTGGCAGAGGGAAAAACTTTCTCAGTATGGATTTGATATGACATAGTGGTTTGTCTCTTCCGAAACCACATTTTTTTGATGATTTTTAACCCTTTACCAAATACATGTACCAATAATCTTTAGTTGAATCTGACCCTGATAACTTTTCACAAAACGGCAAATGTCTGCGATAAGATCAGCAACTAGCAATTGCTCTTATCTTATAATATATTCTGTAGGTGTCAATCACTGATGCAAAAGTCTGCATTTAGCAATAATATGGTAAATTTATGATTAACCTTTTCACATGATCCTGAGTTTTAATGACCATGAGAATAGCCTTTTGAAAACATGGTGGGAAATGGAGAAAAAATGCTGGAAACCAAAATTTTCTCGTTTTCCAATGTTTTCTACCTGTTCAAGGATAAATACCATGGTTTGAAAGACATGTAGATTCCATCTGTAAACTTCCTTTAACCTGTAGGCTTTTACTGCAACTCACTTGTCTTTTGCGGCCATGTAGATTAAGGTCAGACTGCATAGAAAGTGCAGTCTAATCTTGGATGTACGCTGTCCAATAAAGAGATATTTTTGACCAAAAATATAAGTTTGAAGTTACTGTATTTGGCTTGAAAGTTTCATTTAACCCTTTACTCCATAGATACTCATTTCTACTCATTACTTTTAGGAACATTTTGAAAACATTGTGGCAAAAGGTGAAATTGCTCGTGACGAGCAATTTCACCTTTTGTCACAATGTTTTCTATGCTATCAAAAGGTGTCATATACCCATGAAATAAAAGGCTTCACCCTTGCTGTTATATAGGGTCAATCAGAGGGAACATAGAAATGCCGTATGGGGTAAAGGGTTAAACTGTTTAGCAGGATAAGGGTTAACTCTTTACCACACTAGAAAATTTTAGACTGCTCCAAATTGAAAGCATTTGCAGACAACAAAATAAAGGTGATTGAAAAATTGAAATTTGTTCTGGGAAGGGTAGAAAACACTTTGGGAAAAGGAGAAAATGCTGGTTACCAGCATTTTCTCCTTTTCGCACAGTGTTTTCAAAAGGCTTCTTTCTCAGGGCGTCAAAAGTAGGGATTGTGTGGTAATGGGTTAATATAGAAAGGACATAAATTTTGATGTGTGGTAAAGGGTTAAGAGTTTGTGTGGATTCAGGCCTTAGTCAGGATGTCAGGATTTTAAAGAAATTTTTTCGGAAACAAATTGTAGGAAGGAAGTCTACAGTGTCCCACTTGTAAGACATTTTATGGCGAGAAGCGGGGAAACTGTCCTGCTGGAGAGATGGAATATCATGTGATCAGTGCAGTTCTACCAGGCTATGAAGGCCATAAAACTATACAGATATCTTATCACATACCTTCAGGGACACAGGTAAGCTGGGGGGGATATGATTTGAGTAAGGGAGAGAGCTAACTGTTAAAATACCTTCATGGCTATAGTTGCCTTTGCTGTCAGTATAGATCAAGATCAGGCTGCACAAAAAGTGGAGCCTGATCTTTGATCTATCCTCCACACTCTGCTGAAACACTCTACACGAAAGCAACTATGAAATTGTGATTATTCAGGTCTTATTTTTTTGTACACGGAGTATGTATGTTATGTTTATTCGGCACTCTAAGAGATAACTCTTAACCCTCTGCCACACAATCCTGGCTTGAAATAACCCTGAGAAAGAAGCCTCTTGAAAACATAGTGGGAAATGGAGAAAATGCAAGTAACCAGCATTTTGTCCTTTTCTCACAATGTTTTCTGCCCCTTTCAAAGCAAATTTTAGAATTCTGTTGTATGGAAAAAGGGTTAATGATGGAAAATAAACATGTTTAACCCTTTACCTCACAATGACGACTTTTAACACCCTGAAAGAGAAAGTATTTTGAAACATTGTGGGAAAATTAGAAAATGCTGGTAATCAGTATTTTCTCCTTTTTGCACAATTTTTTCTACCCTGCTTGAATCTCATCTGAATTTTTGAGTTATATTTTTCGTCTGCAAGTGCCTTCAATTTGGACTAGTCTAAAATTTTGTGGTTTGGTAAAGACTTGACTATGTATCACATAATCCTGGCTTTTAACAACCATGGGAGAGAATCCTTTTGAAAACATTGTGGGAAAATGAAAAAAATTCTTAATTCTTTATTGCAACACCTGGACTTTTAACAACCGTAAAGAAGAAGCCTTTTGAAATCATTGTGGGAAAAGAATAAGATGCTTATAACCAGCATTTTCTCCCTTTCCCACTATGTTTTCTACCCTACTAAAACCAGAATACATCATTTTAGCTACATTTAAATTGTTGTCTGCAGCTACTGACAATTTGCACCAGTCTAAAATTTTGTTGTTTGATATTGTGTTAACAAGTATTTTTACCTTTCCCTATAAACAAGTTTCTATTTTTTATTCACATTTGTCATCTGCAAACGCTTTCAATTTGGACAAGGTTAAAATAATATCTCTTCCTATGTTAACCTTTTACCAAACCATCCCAATCACCATTCAATGGCCTTAACTCTTTACCACATATAACCAAATAATAGACTTGCCCAGATTGAAAGCATTTGCAGAAAACAATTTAAACATAGCTCAAATGATGGAATTGGTCTTTGATAGAGTAGAAAATATTGTGGGAAAAAGAGAAAATGCTGGTTACCAGCATTTTCTCCTTTTCCCACAATGTTTTCAAAAGGCATCTTTCTATGAAACTTTGTAAGTCGGGATTGTGTGGTTATGAGTTAAGGAAGCAGGCCAACTCATGTCAGATTTCTTTGAACACATATTAGTATTTCCCAGTGTATAGATCAGAAAATGTAAGACCATCTTGAGATGCACGAGCAGCAATATCCATAAAACCAATTCACTTCCATCAAATAGGTACGAAATGATGCCAAAAATTGTGATATCAAATGTGTGTAAGATAAGAAAATTGTACTGGGTATATTACGCTGAAAACAAGGGAGGCTATGTGATACATGTATAAGTAGTTTTTTCTGGTAATAGTTTTGTGTTCAACATTATAGGGCCCAGAGCATCCCCATCCAGGCAAAAGATACTCCACGCGTGGGTTCCCGCGTATTGGTTATGTACCAGACTGTGATAAAGGAAGAAAGGTAAGATAAGTTTTTTTTGTTTATCTCTCTCACAGGCCATTAGGCAGAACTGCTGGAAAACTTTAAGAACATATTATTGAAAATTGTCTCATCGATTTAGTCCTTCACCATAATTTTATGTAGGTCCAAATTGAAAGTGTTGGTAAACAACAAATTACATGCAGCTCAGATTGGTAACTTACGAAATTTGTAGTTGAAAGGTTAGAAAACATGTCGGTTATCTACATCTTCTTCTTTTGTCCATAATATTTTCAAAAGCTTTCTGGGTGCTTAACCTTTACCAAACAATCCATGGTTTATAGGACTCTGAGATAGAAGCCTTTTGAAAACATTGTGGGAAAAGGAGAAAATGCTGGTAACCAGCATTTTCTCCTTTTCCCACAATGATTTCTGCCCTACTAGAAACAAATTTAAATTTTTGAGTTACGTTTATTTTGTCGTCTGCAAGTGCTTTCAATTCGGAACTGTCTAAAATTTTGTTGTTTGATAAAGGGTTAAAACAAGAGATTGTTTGGCAACTTGTTCCTAGAAGACTTTGCATGCCACTGATTGGCTGCTTTCCCAAATCATTAAAGTAGGAGTGAGAAATTGATAAGTCCTGCCATCATGACAAAATAAAAGTGACTGAAAATTTGAAATTTGCTTTGTGAAGGGTAGAAAATATTGTGGGAAAAGCAGAAAAAGCTGGTTACCAGCATTTTCTCCATTTCCCACAATGTTTTCTAAAGGCTTCTTTATCAGGGTTGTCAAAAGTTGGGATTGTGTGGTAAAATTACCTTTATTTTGTGGTCGGCAAATGCTTTCAATTTGGACAAACCTAAAATTTTGGTAATGATTTTAGAATGGAGGAGGTTTTTGAGATTTTTTTTCTAGACTGAAAATATCCATTGTATTAAGTTGGCTCTAGTAATTTAATCCTTTACCAAACGACAAAAGTTTTTACTTTCCTTCATCAAATGGAGACCATTTGAAAAAGACAAAATAAGTGTAGCTTAAATGATGATTTCTGTCACTGATAGAGTAGAAAACATTGTTTGTAAAGGGAGAGAAGCAGGCTGGTAAGTAGAATTTTCTCCTTTTCCTGCAATCTTTTCAAAAGCTTTCTTCTTCAGGGTTGTTTAACCCTTTACCTGATATGCCAATTTGAGGCTCTTCCATTTCAGCAGCAAATAAAGATATGATGTCAGAAATATGGACAAATGAGGATACAAATATCTGATTGATTGGAAAACATTGTTGGAATAGGAGAAATTGCTCGTAACAAGCAATTTCTCCTTTTCCCACAATTTTTTCAAAAGCTGTCTGTTGTTGATATGTCAAAATGAGTATCTATGGAGTAAAGGATTGATTGATAAAAGGAATACCGGTATTACAATTTGCCAGGGTAAAGATTGATTAACTTTTTACCACACAACAAATTTTAGACTCATCCAAATTGAAAGCATTTGCAGATGACAAATCGAAATTAATGTGGCTGAAATTATTAAATTTTTTTTCCTGAAAGGTTTAAAACATTGTGAGAAAAGGAGAAAATGCTGGTTACCAGCATTTTCTCCCTTGTCCAAAATGTTTTTAAATGGCCAATTTCCCAGAGTTGTTAAAATGCTGGATTGTGTAGTACCACACAATCCCTACTTTTGACGCCCCTGAGAAAGAAGCCTTTTGAAAACACTGTAGGAAAAGGAGAAAATGCTGGTAACCAGCATTTTCTCCTTTGCCCACAGTGTTTTTGATCCTTCCCAGAATGAATTTCAATTGTTCAGTCACCTTATTTTGTCGTCTGCAAATTCTTTCAATTTGAACCTGTCTAAAATTTTGTCGTGTGGTAAAGAGTTAAACTATATGTACATTATGTATGTTGATTTTCGTTTCAAAGGTTTTACAACTACTGATTGTGGCATGGAAACGGAGGTTGACCTTCACAATCGGTACGTCAGCGACCACGGGTGAAGATGACACTGTGATATGGAATGAGATCCACCACAAAACAGAGCTGGGTACCAACTATTCTGGTCATGGGTATCCAGACCCCAAATATTTGGACAATGTTTTACTTGAGCTTGCAGTGCATGGGATTACAGACAAAGATTTGCCACCTTGAAACAACAATTATGCAGATCTTTTCTGTTATTTATTATGCGTGAAACCTTAATTCTTTCATAACACAAAGTTAACTTTTTACCACACAATGGCGACTTTTAATGACGCTAAGAAAGAAGCCTTTTGAAAACAGTGTGGGAAAAGGAGAAAATGCTGGTTACGAGCATTTTCTCCTTTTTCCACAGTGTTTTCTACCCTTCCCAAACCAAATTCTAATTTTACAGTCACCTTTATTTGGTCGTCTGCATACACTTTCAATTTGGACCAGTCTACACTTTCAATTTCGACCAGTCTAAAATTTTCTTGTGTGGTAAAGAGTTAAGATACACTTTTACAACAATACAAATATGGTCGAAGTTCCACTCGGAAATGAAATGAGATTTCTGTCACAATCTAGAACAAAATAATCGAGAATAAAATAGTGGAGGGTGTGGATCAGAGATTAGACTGCACATTTTGTGCAGTCTGATCCTGCACTACACTATCAACAAACCCTTGTTCTGGCTGCTGTAAGGAAAGGGTTCTATGGAGGAATACAAAGGTTTTTTTGATACTTTGATTATTTACCCTTTTTTTATTTGCTTACTTCATCATGCAAAAAGATGGCAATATTTGTTGTGTTATTAGAACTGTAAAAGAGCAGGCTTCACTACTCAGATACCTATTCTGTAGACACAGTCTTCGATTTCAAATCATTATGGTAAGCCTTCAAGTGCCAAAATTAGTGCAATGGAAGCGGTCAGACTTCAAGCAGAGAGCCCAGCTTGTTAGATACCTGTTTAAAGTGCTCCTAAAGGTGTTTACCTTATAGAAGTTCAGCCACTTGGTGTAAAAGGAGATTTTTTACTTGTATAGTAAAACTCTGATATTGGAAATTGAAGAGGACTGCCAGATTAAACTCTTTCCCAAACAAGCCCTTGCTTTTACGTGTCTGCAGTAGGTCATAACGAGCAATTTCTCCTTTTCCCACAGTATTTTCTGTCCGTTCAGATAATTTTCTGACATTGTTATGAAAGTTAAAATTGTCGTCTGCAAACTCTTTCAGTTTGGAAGAGTCTAAAATTTGTTGTTTGGGAAAGGGTTAATTCACTTCAAACATGAATCTCTATATTGATACGGCAAGCATTGGTATATCTTTGGTCGGGAACATGAATGCATGTGCATGAAGTATAGCATTTATTCAACCAAAACAAGGTTGTTCCAAGTTGTTATTTTACAGTAAATAATTAAGCCAAGTATCTGACTGACACTCTAAAGCATGTTCTATGCAGTCAATTGTGGAAGTGTTATATTCATATGTTGGTATGGGCAAAAACTCCTTCTTGTCATCATAACTCAAGTTGTCATGGGCTTTTTGGAATCCATTTTTGAAATATATTGAATATATTTTAAAGTGTTTAAACATCCTGGGAATTGGAGGAAATGTTGATACCAGCATTTTTCACCATTTACTAAAATGTTTTCAAAAGCTGACTTCCCCAAAATATGGAATTGTTTTGTAATTAGTCTAATTGCTTCTTTTTGAGGTAAAGATAACCATGGAATCTTGTGCATGACTTTAACTCATTACCAAACGACAAAATTTTAGGGTTGTCCAAATCAAAAGCATTTGCAGACAACAAAATAAAAGTGACTGAAGATTTGAAATTTGTTTTATGAAGGGTAGAAAACATTGTGAGAAAAGGAGAAAATGCTGGTTACCAGCATTTTCTCCTTTTCCCACAATGTTTTCTAAAGGCTTCCGTCTCAGAGGCGTCAAAGTAGGTGTGTAGATTGTGTGGTAATGGGTTAATAATTGATTTATGTGGTTTTGATATGAATAATGTTAATCATTTCTTATTTTAGAGTTTTGTTTATCACAGGAAAACAAAAAAATATTCTGTTTTATGCATGCAATTTACATTGAATAATGAACGTTAAACTCTTCATTGTGTTTTTCTTTTTTTTAAATTTTATTTTACTTCCTTTAAAAGAATAGAGGACTTTTATATTTTTTGGAAGGATCAAAATTTATTTCAGGTGAACATTGTTGCTTTTATTTTCACCCTGGTGCAGCCACAAGTGAAAATATGACCAATGATATCCATGAGATGAAATAAGTTTTGATCTTTCACAAGACAAAAAAAAGAATTATTTATTTATCTCGCACTTCTCATCCCTTTTAATTTTGGGACAATTTCACCAAACGCGAGAATTGTAGGATAAATTACATCATATTTCTATCTGGTCAAATGGCATATGCTATGTAAATAGTGCTCGAGAAGTACTGTTTTCACCTTTAGGTGAAGAGTTAAAAAATAAAATTGATATTTTTCACTTGTCGTAACCACGAAATGTGAAACAAAATTCCATCATAATTTCTCAGTAAACTACTGAAAAGCAGGAAATACAAACTTTCACAAACTATTCTACACCAAAAGCTAATTCATATTTGCCCGACTACACAAATCGCTGGCTAAGAGAGGATGCAGAACTCTATTCAGAATGGTGAATCAGGCCCATGAATAGGATGACGGAAGCCATGAATGCACTTGTTACTGCCAGATACAATCTTAACTCTTTACCCAACGACAAAATTTTATACTTGCCCAAATTGAAAGCATTTGCAGACAACAAAATGAATATGACTTAAAAATTGAAATCTGTCTTGGGAAGGATAGAAAAAATTGTGGGAAAAGGAGAAAATGCTAGTTAACAGCATTTTCTCCTTTTCCCACAATGTTTTCAAAATCTTCTTTTGGGTCTTTTAAAGTTGGAATTGTTTGGTAAAGAGTTAAGCCCTGCAACACAATTTCCAGGTTTAACGGCCCTGAGAAAGAAAGATGATGAAATACTTGTGGGAGAAAGAGAAAATGTTGGTAACCTGTATTTTCTCCTTTTTCCACAATCTTTTTCACTCTTAACCCCAAACCACACAGTCCTGAGTTTGAACAACCTTAAGGAGCACTACTGCAACAACCACCATGAAATAACCATGAAAGATCCATCAAAAAGCCATTACCTAATACCAATTAAAAGCGACATAATCCATGGCCATTAAATTTGGGTAAAACACCATCAATTTTTGGTAATCACCCATTAAAAGTTATGCCATTGACTTTTAATGGGCACATTTAAAATATATTTCATGGGTCATTACTTGATGGTTGAAAAATTTAATGGTTAATTTCATGGGTTTAGCGGCCATGAAAAGCGATAAAACTCATGGGCCATTAAAATTAATTAATGGGTTTATCATAATTTCATGACAATGTCATTGGATAACATCATGCCATTAAATTTCCAGTAATGGGGATCATGTCTACCCATTAAATATATAATAATGGCCATGAATATTATTATATATGAATGTCACAGTCATTTGATGGCTAGTAGAAAAAAAGACCATTGCAGGCCTCTGCCAACCCTCAGAAAATGGGGAGAAGTGACTTCTCCCTAATCTGAGAATGGGGAGAAGTGGTCAGACTTTGGGGAGAAGTGGTCAGACTTTGGGGAGAAGTTCAGACCGACATCAAAAATAGATGTGGGCCGAAATATAGAGGGAATTCACAACACCATAACAATATAACAAATTAATAAAATTGAAAAGCATGTGAATCTAAATGGAATAAAATTATTTTATGCTTTTTATCTTTTTCATGATCAGTATACTTATTCCTCTTGGAAACTACTCAAAACATATTTATTCATAGTGCCCGCCCGGGTGGCTCAGTGGTGAGCGTGTCGGACTCATGACCTGATGGTTGTGAGTTCGATACCCGGTTGAGGTGAACTTTCTTTCCGGCGTATTTTCGCCTCTCACCTCTGCTGAAGCATGTGAGAAAAGTAGTCGGTAGCTTTGGAAAGAAAGTTGTGTTAGTACTGGTGTAAGAAAGCTAGGAAACAGATATGCCTCACCGATCGCCATGATATGACCTAAGCTGTTAAAGTGGCGTTAAACTCCAATACAACCAACCAAATTTATTCATAGTTTGCTAAATTCACATACATGTACCTTTAGGATTAAAACATTATGGAAAGAAATGATAATGGAAAGAGAAAGCAGTGCTAGTTTGAGTATTAAATAGTTTCTCCTGGCACATATTTCTTTTCAAAATCTTTTGAACACTAGACTATTTGTTTCCAAAGTCCTGAATATAATTTTTTGCTAAAAATCATTCTCATTACCAATTTTAATTTTCATTATAATATAAATGTAACATATATACCTATCAAATTGACAGCATTTGCAGCAGGCAAATACCGGTAGATAACCGCTCAAAGGCTGTAACTAATGTTTAAAGATATAAAAAGATATAATCTGTCAAATGTAGAAAAGCTTACTTCCAGCATTTTCTCATATTGCCACGATGTTTTCACCTTTCTATTGGTAAGTTAGACCCAGTTTCAGAGTGCGAGAGACATCGAAAATATAGCTGTCCAATTACCGTTTGTCTTTGATTAATATCGGATAAATCGTAAATAAAACCATCGTTCAACAACAAACACCAAATTTACAATCAAAGCCTTTTAGATCGGCGGTTTGGGGCCCAATCAAGGAAATACTATATATCAACGGAATACTTAAATCTATTTAGAATCAAAGACAATAACATTTTTTTTTTTAAATTTTATCTTTTAGTTAGCGTCATAGAATATATTCGATTTTATCCAAACGCTGTTGCGGTGACGAGCTACCATTTTGAAGTTGAATCATGTGACTTCGCTAAAATACTATATTGGCGCCAAATTATAGTCACATGATTTGAAAATATAGTGCCACATGATCTAGGAGATGATCTAAGTACGTCATCATATCTGTTCGTTTGGAAAACTGCGAGTAATAACAAATTTTAAAAGATGGGGTAAATGGTGAAAAGCAAGTAGGTACCGATTCCATCGTTTTCAAAACTGGAATATTTCAATCCATTTAAAACTTTGGGAATAAAAGTTGACTACGAAAGACCGATATCCGGGGTAGGACTTATACCTCCATATAGTTATTAAATTTAGCAAACCGTGTTTCAAAAAAACAGAGGTCCGACAAACACCGATAGGCGGCGTTGATATTTGTCTATAATAGGGGATTATCCCATGGTGTCATAAAGTTAATTAACAATGACTTGTCAATCAGACTCTTGGTATGTTATAAACTAATTAAACTCGCTGATTGGGCAGTAACTGTAAATCGGGTACGACACACGCTGATTTGGTAGATTAGACACAGGACGCTTTGTCAATATACTCGAGGCGACTTCCCGATTTTTTCAGGCGACTTGAACTTCGCTTTACTTGGCGAAATGAGCGAAGTTTTTTTAAATCAGGCGACTTTTTCGCCCAAGTCGCCCACTCGGCCGAGGCCTGCATTACATTTTCAGTAATGGTATAGGCCATAAATTACATATTAATGGTAGTTAATTAATTTGAACACTGAATTCATGGCCAAAACATTTCTGGATATGTTCTTGCCATTAATAAGCCATCAAATGGCAATTAATTAATATGCTGATGCAATAAGCAGTTACAACAAGCCATTTATATTGTAACTTACATGCAGTAACACAGATTGACTCATCTTGATTCTGTCTTTTACATGCTTGATTCATCTTTTCATTCTTTTACTCTTTATCAAATGACATAATTTTAGACTGGACCAAATTCAAAGCATTTGCTGCTTAAAACATAAAGTTGTCTCAAAAATTTAAATTTGTTTGGGAAAGAATAGAAAACATTGTGAAAAAAGGAGAAAATGATAATTCTTAGTGTTTTCTCCTTTTTCAACAATTGTTTCAAAAAGGCTGGTTCCTTAGGGTCTTAAAAAGATTTTACAAACTGTCAACATTTTCATACACAAAGTAGCAATGACAGGGCTTTGACAATACTGATCTGAATTGCTAAACTAAAACTGCTATGAATAACACTGTATTTTCATGACCCCATGAGAGAAATCCTCTGAAAACATTTTGAATAACGATGAATTGCTCTTAACCACCAATTTCTTCCTACCTTGAAATATTTTCTACCATTTTAAGAAAACAAGTCCATCATTCGATCATACATGTTTTTTTGTTTTTTTTATCCTTTTGATCTCTAGATCTTAAAATGCTTTTAAGTTGGACAAGTCATGAATATACACGTATATGGTCATCTTGTGAAGAATAATCCTATGAAACCTAAAACTGAATAATCCTATGAAACCTAAAACTGTCTAGAACCAATCACGAGTTCTGACAACCTTGAGGAAGAAGGCTTGAGTAAAAACAAAGTCAATACAACAAACACAAGCCAGGACTGAGGACAAGTCTTCTCCTTGCTGGTTTAAATCATCGTGGGTCCCTCAACTATTTGTTTTGGGTCGAACTGTCTTTGGGCCGAATGCTCTTCCACCAAAATGAAAATATCCCCCACATTCAGTGAGATAAAAAAACATTAATGTCATAAAATTGTTGGCATCATACCGTAAAACGCCCCGCCATAAATCGCGAAAACCCATGAAAATCAAAATTATGTGTCAAAAAAATGCAACTGGTTTATGGATTCATTTCGTATACACCGAATACAATATCTTTAACAGAATGAAGCTGAAAATTTCATCAAATTTCTTCTTTTAACTCAAAAAACAATGTCACATGTAAACATTGAGTGTATAGCAGAGGGGCGTTTTACGGTATTATGCCAAATTGTTTATTCATATTCAGCAGTATTAGCTAGAACTTGCTTCTTTTCAATTTCATTAGATCATAAGCAATTTAATATTTCACAACGGCAATGCATCATCGATTTCACCTTACACTTTATTAAAAACATTTCCTTGTCCAAACCTAAATCTGCCTAAGTGTCTCTCCCATCAGCCAATTTCCTAGATATGCTTGTTATTTTCGAAAAAGAAATAAGAGTCTTATGGTCAATTTATCAGTAAACTTTTGACTTCCTGGATTTTTCAAATGTACCGCTTCAAAATGCACATGTCAGACAGGAAGTTGTACACTCTTCTTGGTCTTTATTTCTGAAGAGTATGCAAGAGGAATAGGCTTTTTCGTCCCACTGCTTGTTCCCACCTTATCTTATTCGTCCGGACTTCTTTGTTTCAACCAAATTCATATAGTATGAACAGATGTAATGAAGTTCCCTTGATCCAGAATGGTGTTATTTCAGAGATTTGGCCAAAAATATAAAAATATGTTTGTATTTTAAAATCATTTTCACACTAAAGGGTTAGCAGTAAAATGTGGTGATATATAAGTAGATTCAATTTTACTGTATGAAATACATTTAGGTTAAAGTTTATCTGACCATGTCAAACTTACATTGGGCACTTTTTATCAATTAGAATTAATTCACAGACCCTGTAGTACATATATACTTCATGTATAGTTTGTGCAAAATACACTTTATGCATGTTCTGTGCAACTATACATTAAGTTGACCAAGCCTAAGATAAAAGTAAAGTCAGGATACCAAGGGAAACTGTATAAGTCCATGTAGATTACTACTGTTTAATATACTGAAGTTTTTGCCATGTAGAAAAGGTGTACTGGTAGAAAAATTAATTTTTGCTGTGATCATTGAAATTACTAGGGTTCTGTGGTGTACTTACTGCATAATTTGTGAATTAGTATGCAGCATATGTACCACATGCAGTATATGTATAATGTACATGTACTTCTGTGATGTACTGCTATGTACGCAGCATATACCCATATATATATACAAGTACACTCTATGTATCAACTGTTTTGTTTTATGATGATTGTGTAGAATAATGCCCATTAGTGTTGGTTTTATTCAATGGTTATTTCTTCAAGATACCCTTTAATGGGTTTATTAATGGGGTTTGCATTTTTTTCAGTGTCAAATTCAAAAATTTTTCAAGTATATTCCCATTATATTACAAAATAATAGTCATCAACCATATGCGGAAATTTTTTAATGGCAATGAATGCAGTTTCCTATGTGTGATGGCAATTAGTTTTTATTTACCTGCATAAATGGCCCCATTAATTTGAAATCAATTGGCATTAAACTTGTAAACATTATGAATTAATGATCCCATTAATATATGTATGCCATCACATTAAGGGTATTAGACAAAATTCAATGTTTATCATGGCAATTTCATGGGCAAATTGGCCATTAATGATGAAAATAATGGCTATAAGCTAACACCATAAAAAAAAAAGAAAAAATATTAATGGGTACCTTTAATGGTTTTGTTATCATTATTTGGCAATTTATGGGTTTTTAATGGCATTTTCATTGTTACCTTCTGCAGTAGTGGAGGACAGCATTTGAACACAGTTGGAAAAGGACAAAATGCATGTAGCCAGCATTTTCTTCTTTTCTGACAATTTTTTCTTTCTGTTCAAATGAAAGTTCAAACTTGTGAGCAGCCCTTGATTTGTCCTCTGTGAATCCTTGTTATTGGGCCTAGTCTTGGGAGTTTTGTCATTTGGTAATATTTGATACATTGTATTGTCTGCAGATGCTTTTGAATTGGAGCAGTCTTAAAAAGTTGGTAATCTGGTAAAGACAAAGCATTTGAATTTTTTTTTACAATGGTTACAACATTTATGTTTACCTTATGAAGAAGACAATTTTTAGAACATCTTGGTAAAATATGATGGTTCTTACAGGTTTAAATTAGTCTTTGCTATGGAAGAAAACATTCTTGGAAAAGCAGAAAATGCTAGTTACAAGCATTCAGTTTAAACCTTAACGTGTGTGAACTGTCCTTTGTTCAACCATGAGAAATAAGAGTGCATTTTTAGCTCACCTGAGCACAACGTGCTCAAGGGGAGCTTTTAGGATCACCCGGTGTCCGTCGTCCGTCGTGCGTCGTCCACAATTCTTTAAACATCAACTCCTCCTAAACCGCTGGGCGGATTTGGACCAAACTTGGCAGGAATGTTCCTTGGGAGGTCCTCTTTAAAAATTGTTCACAGAATTTGATTCCATCAAAAACTCTGGTTGCCATGGCAACCAAATGGAATTTTTTAGCAAATTCTTTAAAAATCTTCTCCTCTGAAACCGCTGGTCGGATTTTGAAATAATTTCACAGATATGTTCCTTGGGTGACCCTTTTCAAAAATGTTCGTGAAATTTTGATTCGTCAAAAAATGTGGCTCTGGTGAATGGGGGCTTCTTGCACCATACAGAAATGAAGGAATTCTTTAAAAATCTTCTCCTCTGAAACCGCTGGTCGGATTTTGAAATAATTTCACAGATATGTTCCTTGGGTGACCCTTTTCAAAAATTGTTCGCGAAATTTTGATCCGTCAAAAAATGTGGCTCTGGTGAATGGGGGCTTCTTGCACTATACAGAAATGAAGGAATTCTTAAAAAATCTTCTTCTCTGAAACCGCTGGTCAGATTTTGAAATAATTTCACAGAGTTGTTCCTTGGGTGACCCTTTTCAAAAAGTGTTCGCGAAATTTTGATTGGTCAAGAAACATGGCTCTGGTGAATGGGGGCTTCTTGCACTATACAGAAATGAAGAAATTCTTAAAAATTCTTCTTCTCTGAAACAGCTGGTTAGATTTTGAAATAATTTCACAGAGATGTTCCTTGGGTTACCCTTTTCAAAAATTGTTCGCGAAATTTTGATTGGTCAAGAAATATGGCTCTGGTGAATGGGGGCTACTTGCACTATACAGAAATGAAGAAATTCTTAAAAATTCTTCTTCTCTGAAATGGCTGGACAGATTTTGAAATAATTTCACAGAGATGTTCCTTGGGTGACCCTTTTCTAAAAGTGTTCGCGAAATTTTGATTGGCCAAGAAACATGGCTCTAGTGAATGGGGGCTACTTGCACTATATGGAAATGAAGAAATTCTTGAAAATTCTTCTTCTCTGAAACCCGTGGTCAGATTTTAAAATAATCTGACAGAGATGTTCCTTGGGTGACCCTTTCCAAAAGCTGTACATATAATTTTGATCCGTCAAGAAACATGGCTCTTGTGAATGGGGGCTACTTGCACTATATGGACATGATGAAATTCTTTAAAATTCTCTTTCTCTGAAACCCCTGGTCAGATTTTGAAATAATTTCAGAGAGATGTTCCTTGGGTGACCCTTTTCAAAACTTGTTCATAAATTTTGATCCATCAAGAAACATGGCTCTCGTGGATGGGGGCTACTTGCTCTTATACAGAAATGAAGAATTCTTACAAATTCTTTTTTTTGAAACTGATGGTCAGATTTCGAAATGACTTTTACAGGTGACCTTTTGAAAATTGCTTAGCTAAATTATAAATTTGGTTCCAATGTTTCAATACCTCAAAAAAAAAAAGAAAATAGACTATGGTCATCTCAAAAATTCAGGTGAGCGATCCAGGGCCATCTTGGCCCTCTTGTTTGTAAATAAAATGCCATAACATCATTCAGTGTATTGTTTAACTCTTTGGCAAATCATAGAATTTTAGACTGGTCCAAAGTCAAAACATTTGCAGACGACAAAATTAACATGACTGAAAAATTGAAATTTGCTTTTGGAAGGTAGAAAACTTTGTGGAAAAAGGAGAAAATGCTGGTATTAGTGTAATTCCTACTTTTTCCTTAGTATATAGGATCTCTGATTCATCATAGCACACTGATCGAATCTTCGAAAAATATGACATGCGCAGTCAACAGGATATGAGTTAAAAACCAAAGGCTGAACACCAATATCTCCAGCTAGATGCAGCTACAGATACATAGATATATCTCATTATCTCCCGTTAGATGGCATTCTATAAATACTCATCTATCTGATATGGGCATCCTGGGTACAGAACCGAACCGCTTTCTTACGCGACAACCGTTACTTTGAATTTAAAACAAACAAAAAGGTTTACCCAATAAAACGCTACCTAGTAATTCACTCAACTATGATCACCAGTTTAGAGAAATCTGTTGCTAAAGCAGGTCTCATTTCTCCTCAAACGTATTGATTCGTAAAAGCTATTTTCAATATTGCTACTTTATAGAGCGTAATATTACAATCAGCCTGCTTTCGGGGCTAGTAGTGATGCGTCATATAAGACAGTCGAATCTTCGAAGAATATGACATGCGCAGACAACGCCTCCCAGCCCTGTCCCTACGGGCCTGATATGCTGATATATACGTTCCCTGCTTGGACCAAACTACCCTTATCTCCGTGTTCAAGATTTAGGGACTATCAGTCCTTTGGTAATTTCATTCTATAACCCATCACCTTTTCACGTGTTGCATACTTCAACCAATCAAAAATGATCAACATTTTTTAAGCGGGAAGGTGAGCTCTGGGTACAACGGTAGTCCAAATATTTAGACGTACACATGCTTGTTTGCCGTTCAACATTTATTTTTCGGACATTTCACATTTTACTTTTCTTTTGCATGTTACGTCTAAACGGGACCTACTTAGTTCTATGTAGCAAATTTGATTTCCTAAAATCCGGGATAATGGTGAAAAAGCACTCAAGTAAACATGATAGATAACTTAACTGGATACAAATTTACTTTTCTGACTCTGAAAAAGGGCCACATTCATGATATATTCATCTTGAGTTCAATCGTGTAACTTTTTCAACACAAAAGCCGCCATGTATACAAGCATATTTCGGGTTAAATAAAAAAACGAATTTCCGAACGATTTTTGAACGAAATCCGATTAGCCCCCCCCCCCCTACCTTTCACGGATTGTAACCTTAGATTTGGCAACCATTTTCTGAAGTTCTGTTTACCAAAATTATTTTTAAAACCTTAACATAAATTAATGTGAAATGCCTGTATGATCATAGTCCCTACTTGTTCACATCAAATCATGTATATATTCAACGATAAGAACATATTCAGCCTTCGGTCTTGTGCCAGAAGCTGAATTTAGACATGGGAAACCCCGGCCTCATTGCGTAGCTTTATATATCCATTGGACAGTTCATGAAAAACATACCGTATACCAGAACTCAAGTAGAATGCTTCCTAACACCAGAAGTAACTGTTTGGATAATATAAATGAACTGTTCTAAGTCAGTTAGCTCAGTTTGTGAAGCGCGATGAACGGAACGGGCGTGTGTAAAATTTAACATCTATTGGTCTTCTCTTGACAGAAGCACTACAATACCAGAAAAAAAAAAAAAAAAAATACACTTTTTTGCAGTATTTCTGCTCAAGCAAATTTAATTGTACGAAAATCAAGTTGTGGAATTGAAATTCATGGAATAAATTTTGGCTACACGCGAAACCTCACGCCAAAAATAATAATAATAAAGTGTCATTTTTTCCGTTGTCTCGTGTAAAATGACAGTTAGGCAGTAACTTGACACCTTTATTGACATTATCTTTCTCAAATCATGCGGAAATACGTATCCATAAATTTACAGACATGAAAAATTGATTGGTACAAAAAACGCAGAAACCCATGACACAACAGAATGCTCCGTTAGACTCAGCCCGGTCAGAGACTTTAGACCGTCTTTTCTGCTTTTTAATTACTTTAAACAGAAAATTTTCATAAATATCTTGATCTAACAGACTTGTTTTGCTGCAAATCATAAATATGCAGTTCAGAATCGTTATTGTCCAACCCTCTAATATGAACTTAACCACAGATTTACAGCTCAGGGGTTAAGTGTGCCCTGAGCGGAAATACCGGTTTCGGTTCCTTCTATCAATTTATTAGCAGCTGTGAAGAAGGACTGGGAATTTCTTCAAAACTACTTTATCATAAATCACTTGAAAATATTCAGTGTCGTATTCAAAGGGTTTCATTGCTATGGAACAACCCATGGCGTATCCATGACGTACATGTATATATAAGTTCTCCACGTCGTATTTTAGTAGGACTGGTTGGAAATATTCACTCTCATTAATATGAGCGAGAAGTCTGGAAAAACATCATAAAATACCACTAAAACCGATCTTTCTTTTAGAAATATGCATACGGTCCTGTTTTGGTTGCAGTTCCTGAATTAACAGCAGTGAAACTATTGTAAATTTGCATTTAAATAAGGGGTTCGTAAGAAAAGGTGACGTCTTTCACTTCATTGTGCTTAAGAAAACTGGGATGCATTTAGGGTTCAAAAACATGCACCCCGTGAAAACACATCGATCGACGATAGACCTAATTTCTCTTTAATGAAATGAAGCTTTTCAATACTTTCCAACGTTAAAGTTTACCTAAAAAGTTGGAGCCTAGCTTACTGTCGTACGTTCATTTATGTTCATGTCTTTATCTATGTAAAATAAGGCCATGCACAATTGCACATAAAACATCATAAAATCCGATATGTAACACTCAACCAATAATTCAAGAAATTTATCACTCTATTTAACACACAACATCCAAAAAGTATCAGAAACTCGGGTTGGACGGGAATCCGGCGAAATCGATTCAGAAAACGCGGGAACGAACTTAATTTGGGACGAGTTACTAAGACATTCTCTCGACGTTTCTGTGATTTATGAATAGTCTTAAAACTCGATAACCGTTTTTAATGGACCATTAAACGATTCAGTACTTCTTTCTAGGCAAAATTATATTTGTGAATGAGGGTTGCCCCTTTCTGTAACACTTTAATGGAGGTAAAGGAATTTCGTTTAAAAAATTTCGTTTGGTTGCCGTTAACCCACGATAACTACACATTTACATACCGGTTTTACTTCAAAACTAGGGTAGTGTGAAATAGAAGCGGATTTAACTCATAAAACGTAAGTGTTTTACAACCAAGTCTTTATTATCGGTTCAATATTGATTTATCTTGTTACTGATACCAGTTTCATTGGGCATCTTGCATTTTAAGTATCCAAATTTGTTGCTCAAACAGCGACAAGATTTGATGTCGGAGTTTGCTAAAGGAACCTATGAAGGGCCCGATAAGACCCTACGTACACGATGAATGTCAAAATGTGAAATAACGTACGTAGGGTCTTGTAAATAGGACTAGGTACAACGGAAGTCTTGCCGACTCGGGGGTATACTAAAGAGTAAGTCTATGAACCCTCTTTGGTAGATCTAGTTAGATATTGTATTCCCTTATAAGGTACAACAACAAAGTAATTGCAAATCGCCAATGGCTATTTTGCTGTCTTCGCATTTTCAGACTCGAAGATACACCATGCCCCTCGTCCCAGCCAGGAATCGTCCTCTTCCGGGCCCCCGATTTTCCTATGATAAATCCTGCTCAAATAAATCTTGATCTACATATTTTATGAGTGCTGTTGTTGTTATGGAACAGTTTCCATTTCACTGGTGTCGTAAACTGAACACAATGAAAAGTAAAGTGCTTGATATTGACGTGCATTTTTTCGTCCTCGAGCATGTTCGTCCGGGATTGATCACACCAGACTATGTATTAGGGTAGTACGAATGAAAAGACACACATTTTGCCTGCTTGGTTATTGTTCACCAAACTTAAAAAAAATATAAACTTGTTGAGAGGGGCTTTTTGTAGAATTTAATGGTCTTGTGAGTTGTGACAAAACTTGAAAGAATGTTTAACCCTGCACCACATGATCCAGATTTTTTTAACCAATTACCACACAAAACAGACTTTTAAAGACCCTGGGAAAGAAAGCCTTGGAAAACATTGTCGGAAAAAGAGAAAATGCTGGTAAACAGCATTTTCTTCTTTTTCCGCAATATTTTCTACCCTATTAAAGGAAATTTGCACCATTTGAGCCAAGTAATATTGTCGTCTGCAAATGCTTTCAATTTGGACAAGGCTAAATTTTTTTTGTCTGGTAAAGGGTTAATGACCTTCAGAAAGAAGCCTTTTTAAAACATTTTGGGAAAAGAAGAAAATGCTGGTAACCGGCATTTTCTCCTTTATCCACAGTGTTTTCTGTACTTTTGAAGATGGCATGATTTGAATACATTTTAATTGATCATCTGCAATTGCTGGCAAGTCCGAAAATTTGTCCTTTGGTAAAGAGGTCAGATCTAGTCCATCACAAAATGACACATTGAATTCCTTAGGGAATAATTATTTACACTATGAAAATAACACTCCGATGTTTATATTTGGGTTATTGCCTTTTTCAATGCTTTCCATTTGAAACCATAGGATTCTTGAAAATTATTTCACTTGTTACACTTTTTATGATAAAGAATAGAATAGTTTTCGAGCATCATTTTCATGAAAATATGAGTTCCAAGCCCAGCAGTGCATAGAACTTTATCCCTTTTCAACAAGTTTTAAAAACTATACTTCTCAGGGTCGTAAAAAGCTTGGGTTATGTGGTATAGAGGTTTGAAAATAGTTGCCATGAATGTTTTTACCTGATGACAACACTTTGGACTCATGCAGATACTTAGCATATGGAGACAATAGAATATACATGGGTCAAATGGTACAAGTACTTGTTTCTGAAAATAAATAGAATATTGTTGAAACAGACGAAAAAACTTGAAACAGAAGAAAATCCTTGTTTGAAGCCCTTCCTTTTTGTCCCCAATATTTTCTCACACTTTGGTAATATATTTTTCACAGATGTTTCTGAACTATATATTGATTACTTTTTATTTTAATTTTTTTTTTTGGGTGGGGGAGTTGGTGGTGTTTGTTATGGTTGAGGAAGTGAGACAAAAAACAGAAAATGGAATAAATCAGTATGCCTGTCCGCCTTTTTCCGGGTCAACAAAACTCGAAATACGTATTTGGTAAAAGATTAAATAGCTGTCCAGAGTCTTCAGAAAGACAGGGACAGTCCATTTACTGATATTACAGCACTATAATCAAACATCCTTGATGCACTTTCAGGCATTTTCCTATTGATTAATAACTTAATGTTATAGATCATGAACAAAAGAAACATAAATTAATTGCTTCAGATCAAATTTCATACCTTCCATAACTTCTTCACAAAATATTCAAGCTTTATTTAGATTACGGTATTTAAAAATGTGTGTCTAATGAAGTCTTACAAAAAAAATGGGTGAAGGGTTAACACCGCATTCCTTAGATCTTGATATCAACTGCAGGGTGGGTGACCTTTAGAACAGCTGTAATGTACATATACTTGCTTCGAACAGATTAACACACACATCACATTAACCTGACTCTTCTTACCTTTTGTTTCATAGTAATTTACCCATTTGCTGATCATTAGTGGATGGGATTATGGATTTTATACAGGTTACAGAGGGTAAGTTCATTCTAAGTCTCTACATGCTCTTTAGTTTAATACAATCTCATAATATGCGTATTTTGTCTGTTCATGGTTATTTTTTTCAGAGCAATATCAAGAAATATGTTTGAATTGTGTAAGAATTGATTTCCTCTAGATTTCATGCTCTGTCATTTTCTTTTCAGTTGTGAATTTGTCAGAATTTAAAGGATTTGTGATCAGGATCGACATATGGCATTTGTCATTGAAAAAGAAGAGGTAATTTTTACTGTTTATAACTAGAAAACAACAGATTACTTACCACAACACACATATATAGGATCAGAGAAAACTGGAACCTGTCACTTTCTGCATGTGCAAAATGCATGCAGAAGTCCGTCGATTTCAGGGACACCACTGTTTGAGAGAACATTTGTTATGGTTTGTGTATATTCTAACTAGGTCTCTAAGAATGTCATGTGATACTATTGCATCTCAGTGCTATGACATTGTACACAGGACTACTTTTTATACTTTCAAAACATGTATCATGTCATTGGAGAGTAAGATTTCTCATTCTGTACATGTTTTTTTATTTCAATGTAATAAACTAATCCCGTTTTGATGATAAACAAATAAGCAATGATCAACCTGTGTCGTCGTTTCTGTTTACAATGTCGACAAGCTTGCTTTTTTTGGCCTAGAATGAGGACAAAATGATCAAGTGAATAAAAGTTTTGTTGTGATGCATTGAATTATCACGTTTACATCACTTAGATTTATGACGAAATGTTGGCAAATCGTGAGCAATCTTCAATGTAAACAAACAAATAATACTGCATGGTAGGATCTTTTCTAGTTTCTAAATTCTTTTTCTTGTAAAAATTGCTATATAATTTTTACATGAAATTTACTTTTATTTTATAAACAGGTCTTTTTTCATTTGGATTTTACTGAGGCTTTACATGGAGTTGTCAATAGCATTGCATTCTTTGTAGTTTCATCCTCGTATGTTTTGAAATTCTGATGAATAATCTTTGTAGAAAGGGAAAATGGTCTGTATTTATCATTGTTTTCTGATACTGTTATAGTGAATGTTGACTTGTCTCAGTTTTGTATGTCAGGCATTGATATTTTGCATATGGAGTGGATTTCCATGCACATAAGAGATACCTTTTTATGTCCACAACAGAAACCCTGTTTGACTCTTGTATTTACTGTTATGTTCCTTATATTGCACAACCTCTTATTAAATCTCCCCAAGCTTCCCCCCCGCCGAAAATGGGCATTATCCGGTAATAATGAATGAATGAATGTTGTTTTATGGCGCATCGACAACTTTGGTCATTTAGCGCGCATATCAATGTTAAAAGATAATAAACGTGGAGTTGTTTAAACTGAATAAAGTTTGAATGACAATAAAAGAATTGAATTAAGAAAATTTAATGCATAAAGGGCATCATCGAGTTACAGGGCAATCCCTATATACTCAAAAGTATTAAATGATAAGATTTAAGAATGTGATAAAAAGGTTTAAACTCAATGCTGGTTTGATAAAAAGTTTTTTAAATGAAAAAGAAATATGTGTCATTTATAATGTGCATAAAATATGATATTGAGTGGCTGGGCATTCCCTGCCTACTCAACAGTTTTAGATTAAAAGGCAAGACTGATAATATTCTTTTTCCTTGGAAATGAGGTTAAAACTGGTAAAGATTGGAGCCTCCAATGGGATCAATACACTCCCATTAAAGAGGTCCTGTCTCCAATGAGATCAGATGTCTCCAAGAGAGCCAATCCTCCCATTAAGGAGATGCAAACTGAATATTAAGCCGGTAATAAATTTGAAGTAAATCAGCTAGAATAAACTTATGGCATCAATTTAATCCTAATAACTTCACAAATCTATGTTATTAACACCTCTCTGATTACACACTGACTTCCAATAACAGGATTAAATTCCAATAATAACTTAGAAAAAGCTTAAAGAGAAAGAGTAAATGAAGTTTGAAGGAAAGATGGTGAATTAAAAAAAAATATTGAACTTCCATAACAGCAGATTTTTATTTGTATCGAAATCATCTGGCATCACAATATCATTCATATAGAGCCATAGGGAAACTTTGTTTAAATCTACTAATATATATCTACTAATATATATTGAAGTTGTTTGACAGAGGCAAGGAAGTTTCTAGTTCAGTCGGATAGAGTTTGATGGATGAATTAAATCTGTTGATGGAAATTCTTAAAATGGCTGGCGTAATTGCAGTACTTTGGCAAAAAACTTGTGTGAAATAAATCTCGATAAACTTTTTTCACTACTAGAATGGATGATTGTGTGGGTTTCTGGTAAAATAGATGTCTTTTGACAGATAGCTTAGTGTTTAGTGTATCGAAATTCCAACATGGTGATCTGATACCTGTTTGAGGCCAACTTTCTGTCAATTTTTCACCTCTTGCCTATAAAATATGTAGGAAAAGTTATTGGTGGCTTGGAAAGAACATTGTCTTAGTACTGTAAGAAAGCCAGGAAGTGTGTGCAAGTGCATTGACTGCTGTGATTTATACCGGTAACCTAGCTAAGCTGCTAAAACAGTGTTAAACTGCAATACAAATAATACAAATTGGATTTTCCAATTAGGAACCAAACTAAAAAGTGGAGGTAAACTGTCACCAATGACGGATTTAGACAATCCAGAAAGGTTGTTGATCTATTCAGGGGCAGATTTTTGTAGGAAATTCATTTGCTTAAGGTTTGAATCCACAGCCAGTTTTACGCACATGCTAAGAAAGTGTGCCATCAGTGCAAATAAGAGAGAGACTTGCACATTTTTCACAAACAGTTCCAGAAGTTCTAGCAGGCTCATTATAAATGTAGTCAGATGCAAATAAGAAGGAAGCTGATACAGCCACCAATAATGGGTTGAACCAAGCTTGAGCTTTGTTGATCTCTTTTGGGACAGCCATGTTTCATCTCGGCACACTCAACCTTTCACATCTGAGCATTTTGGTCAAAAGTCAGCCAACTCGAAAACAAATATTCCAAGAAGAGCACTTTGAACAAAAGCCATTTTGAACAATTAATAGATTTATTTTACTTTTTCTATACCAAGGAAATATAGCAATAGAGAGCAAGATCAGAAAATTATTTTTGGACCTTGGCATGCAAACAGCTTTGGTATATACCGGTACATGTGGAGAGAAACACATCCTTTCCTTTGAATTGCCTACCATAGTCGATGTTTATTTAGAACTGTGTAGATCAAGGTTAGACAGTGCATAGTCTGATCTTGGACCCATACTGTCCAATAGTTTATGCAGAGACATTCTGTATTAATTCAGTCATTATAACTCTTGGCCCCTGAGATCAAAGATTGGGTTGCATGTTGTCTGAAATCCATCTATTAGTTAGTCAGCATAACATAGTTCTTGTTAAATACAGCCGTTGAAAAGAAAAGGTTCGTTTCTGGGAGATTCTCTAATGCATCTCTTTTTCAATAGAGTGTTTTTTATTGAGTTTTGTTCAAGTTAAAAAAAAAAACAATTTTTATTTAAATGCAGGTTTCAGACTAAATGAATAAAACTTGACAATATGAATGTTTTTATAGGTTGCTCTTTATTCCATCCAGAAGTCCATGCATTTAACCATATTTTACCAAACAACTACCATAGTTTTAAAGACCCTTTAGAAGTTAGCTTTAGAACACAAAGCTGGGAAAACGAGAAAGGCCACACTTTCAGTTTGATACTCATGAAACCTAGTCAGAATGTTTGTCTTGATTATACAAAACATCTAATGGCAACATCTGTAGACATTTGCCAAATTAGGCAATTTAGAGATTTCTTTTTATCTGTCCAATAACTTCAGTATTTATTAACAAATATGAAAAATGATAAATGAAAAAAATATTGGTAAGTAGGTATTTGTTAAAATACTGTTGCAATAAAAGCTACAGCTCTTTATGATCTAAATTTCTTATGTGATCTACTGCAGTAAACACACATTTAGTACATAATGAAATTATGAAATACTCTAAGGGAGTTCATTTCACCAGCTTGTGGTTAATATGTGGAAATACTTGTCGAAAAAGGGAAAGGTATGCGAAAATAAAGAGTGCCGTTTTAACACCGTCTTTCCACTACAAAGTGACAGTTTAAGGCTTAGATTTGGTTGTCATTGTTGAGGATAATGCATGGATATTGTACATTTTGTCTAATCTTGGACCTGATGAATGGGTCATTCAGCAACACTCTATTTTCAATTTCAATGATATGGCTGGCTATAATTTATCTGTTGCCTGTTAATCCTGTTTGGAGTCTTTTTACTAAGTCCACTGTCTTTTTGTATCTTTTAACTGTCTTAGATCCATGGATTTATTCAGTTCCTCATATTTTTTCATCAGTTTTTCATAGACTTGTGTTGATTTATTTGATTCAAGCATTTTAGCTTTTTCTGTCATCACATCGTCATGGGTCTATTTGTATTGTCTTTTTATGTCTTGCAGTGTGGCCCCACTCCAGGGTATTTCTTGATGTATTCAATCAAGGCAACCCCTCGGTATATCTAGAACCCCACCGCCTCTCGAATACTTTTTCCGACTTTGAATAGTACCTATGGAGGTTCAAAAGCATATGCATGTATGACTTTTTTGATTTGTGCATAAGACAAACCCAGTAGTTTCTCCATTAAACAATTCCTTTCTGTTCTCCACTTGGCAGGATCAATAACTGAGAAATAGGACAACCCATCATACACCCCCATACCTCAGTCATCTGAAATTTTGTCCATTGGTATAACTTCCATTCAGTTTTTTTCAAGTGTATGGAAAAGTCACTAAGTTTGACAAATTTTTAGCTCATCTGAGCACAAAGTGCTCATGGTGAGCTTTTGTGATGGTGCTGTGTCCAACGTCAATCGTTAACTTTTGACCTTGTGTATGCTCTAGAGTCTACATTTTCATTCCGATACTCATGAAACTTTTAGCTCATCTGAGCACAAAGTGCTCATAATGAGCTTTTGTGATAGTGCTGTGTCCAACGTCAATTGTTAACTTTTGATCTTGTCTATGCTCTAGAGTCCACATTTTCATTCTGATACTCATGAAACTTGGTCAGAAGTTTGACAAATTTTTAGCTCATCTGAGCACAAAGTGCTCATGGTGAGCTGTTGTGATCGTGCTGTGTCCAACGTCAATCGTTAACTTTTGACCTTGTGTATGCTCTAGAGTCTACATTTTCATTCCGATACTCATGAAACTTTTAGCTCATCTGAGCACAAAGTGCTCATGGGTGAGCTTTTGTGATCGTGCTGTGTCCAACGTCAATCGTTAACTTTTGACCTTGTGTATGCTCTAGAGTCCACATTTTCATTCTGATACTCATGAAATTTGGTCAGAATGTTTGTCTCAATTAAATCTTGGACGACTTTGAAAATGGGTCAAGTCGGGTAAAAAACTAGGCCACTAGGTCAAATCTTTTAAAAACCTTGACCCTAGAGGCTACATTTCTTGCTCAATTGACTTGAAAATTGGTCAGAATGTTTGTCTTGAAGAAATATAGGATGGGTTCAAAATTGGGTAACCTGGGGTCATAAACAAGTATACTTGGCCAAATTTTAGAAATAACTTCTGGGTACTTTAGAGGCCACAATTATTGCTCTGAAAACTGATAAGACTGTATCTTGATAGATTTTTTTTAAAAGTTTTAAATTGGTTCATGTCGGGTTATAAACGTCACTAGGTCAGCTGACAGAAATTCCTTGTGGACGCTCTAGAGGCCACATTTTACGCTCAATTGACCTTACAATTTGTCGGAAATTGAATTATGCATGTGGAGGGAATTTCGCCTATTCACTCAGGGGAGCAATCCAGGGCCATGATGGCCCTCTTGTTTATTATCCGATATGCAGTAATTTGAAGTATTCTTTCTCTTCCAGTAATTTTTACCCAACATTAGGGTGCTGTTTGCAGTTTGTTTGTTTTGTAAAAGCTGGACTACCTAAAACTGACGATGAAAACCTGTTAATGGCTCTGCTAAGGATATCACCCTTCCTGGTCTCAACGCTGGGTCCCCAGCCAGCAACTTCTACACATTAACGTACTGCTAGGTTCTTGGGTCACGGCTACTTTCTTTGTTTGAGTGTCAGTCACAAATGACTTTTTGCCAGGAAATGAGATACCCAATCTGTCCAGTTGTCAATTTTGAAAGTGTTTGCAGCAGGCAAATGTTGTTGTAGGTTTATTATTTCTCTTCAATAGGGAAGAAGACACAGTGGGTATCAGGCGTTACTCCTTACCACATGATCCCGACTTTTTAATGACCCTTTGAAAGAAAGCTTTTGAAAACATTGTGGGAAAACGAGAAAATGCTGCAAAAAATGTCTTTGTCCTAATGCCATAATTTTCGCATGGGCTTTTTCTAAGAGAAAATTTTACTTGTCTTCTAGTTTAATTGCAAAAGGATTATAATGACTGGTGTGATGGGTTTTTACTTATTAAGCCACCATGACCCTCTGGTTCCCAAGTTTAAGTTATGAAGGATTTTGATCACTAGATTGAAGGATCAGTTTCCCCAATTCAAACATACGAAATACAAATCATTCAACTCCACACATTTAGAACTGGTACAGGACTTGTTGTATACTTCACAACTTTCGATTCATGGCTTTACTAGCAACTATCAGACTTCTGTGAGGGGATAGTGTTGGGATAGTTACCATTGATTGACATAGGGACAGTTGTCTTCCAGTAACTGAGGTGCTTTTGTCTGCCTCTCAGGTTTGATGAAGGGAATAATGGCTGCCATTGAAAAATTCTAAAGGGGATTTCGTTAAGCTCAAGATTTGATCAAGGGGATAATGTCAGCCATTGGAAAATCATGAAGTTGCTTTTGACCTTTTTCCTATTTTGGGGGTAGGAAATTATGAGTATATAAGAGCTTTTGACTGTATACTAAATCAAAGTATATGTGATACTGTGACAAAAATGATAATACTATCGTAACATCCCATTGGTCTACTCCCATTTTATCTACTTTGCTCAGCAGTCCCATTTCGTCTACACCTGTTTTGCAAAGTATTCCCATTTCATTTACATTTTATTTTTTCATGATGTTTTTCACTAATAAATTATTTATTTCCAATTTTTACTCCCCCAAAAAATGACTTAGATGTTATCTTATTTAATTTGTACAGCAAGTTTGTTGATAGTTTCTATTGATATATTAACACCAATGCAGACTTGGGCAGGACAGTTTTTGAGCAGGGATTATGACACCAAATTTGCAAGTTTACAACTGTCACGTTCACTAATGTATAGTAAACTTTTTAATTTTGTCTGTTTAGCATACAAATTACTAGACAATAATGCTGAGCCTCCGTAGCCAAGGAATCCCAGTTCCGTGTTGGTTCGAATCCCGGCTTGGCTAACTTTCTTTCTGATGTTTGAAGAAAGTCAAAGCGACCTGTTTCACCAATGGACTTTGTCTATAAGAAAAAAAGCAGTCAGTGACTTGGAAGGAAAGTTGTGTTTGGTACTGGTGAAGAAACAATAGGACCACATGGATGGGTGCACTGACCAACAGGAAATGACTGAAATACTGTTGAAAATGGCATAAAACCCAAAAACCAAACCAAGCTAGACAACAAAATTTTGGACTCACTGTAATTCAAGTTTTTAGCTCTAAAGCCAGTACAGCTTATTTCATGGTAGGGTTTCTGTCGTCTGTCCATCTGTCCCTCCCTCAGTCTTTTTCTTGTCACTCAATAAGGTCCACATTTCTTGTCAGATTTTTGTGAAACTTGTCTGTTTGGAAGTCCACTATGCTCTAGCTGAACGGTCTTCACTAACGACTTCTTCTTGCTTAAAAGCAGTTGCAATAACTTCCAAATGTTGGGATGACTTCTTCCTGTTCCAGGCTGTTGTTGGTGCAGTGTCCGGCGGTCATGTAGTGGTTCCATGTACTGATTGGAAGCATGTGGACTTGAAGCACTCGATATATTCGTTGGTGGCCTCGTAGTCAGGTGGAGAAGATGTCTTTATAGCAAACCATGCTATATAGACTGAAGGTATAGGAACCAAAGCGATAGCAGCTGTCAGTCTGATAAAGTCGTAGAAAGAAGTGTAGTTTCAGAGACTGCATCAGGGACAGCTAAAAGTCTGTCAGTCAGGTGGAAGAAGGTTCAGCCGTCTGCACTGTAGTTCTTCTTTCAGGATGGTGAATAGTCCGTTGTAAAGTACTCCAGACTTTGATGGCAGAAGAGGGAAGACAGCAAGATACTGTTATTCGTCTATGTATGGTAGAACAGTCTTGGATAACTGTGAAAGTACCATCCATATACAACGATGAAGCAGTTGAGAGCCTCTGTAGCATGCTGTCTGTGGCGAGAATGATGATCTTTTCATGATGATCACAGTCAAGACATAGCAGAAAAGGTTCATGTGTCATAATTTCTGCCCATTCCCCTTCTACAGTGAGATATTCAGGTTGCCTGGGAAGACATGGTATTTTCTTCTGTCTGGCTCTGTACAATGATGACTTGATACTTGGGTAAGTTGGCATATGGATGGCTGTCTCATGATTGTTGATATCAGCAATTTCAGTGAGTATGTCGTTGTACAGCTTTTGAATGGTGTCGGTAGTGGTTGTACACTTATCTTTGGTTTGTCTGATATACTTCTCAACATGATTGGAAGCAAGTGTGGATGGCAATGCTCTGTTTTGTTTACCACTGATCCATTCTGAGCTATAGCATGGCCTGTGCACTATCGTCGTGGCAACCCAAAAAACCTATAACCTTCATACAATAACTGTACAGCACCATGTTGGGTCTTACAGTACTCCATTATTATTGTCACTATATTGAAACAATAGAAGCACAGAATTTGGTAAAATCCAATTTACAATTTATCCAATATAGAATTTGTAAGTGAAGTAAAATCCATGTAATCAAGTCATATATTACAGAACACAATATAGAATACTTTTGAGTATGAAGATATGATGGATACTATTTATATAGGCAAAAGTCCTAATATTTTTTACACAATTTCTTTCATTTATGTTTGAGACGAAAAAAAAACTATTCTAATTAGGAAATAAGCTTTTCTTCATTACTTGTAATCATATCTATAATCAAATTTTCACACCATGTTGTTTAAAGTGCATGAAGTATCTATTAAATATTCATGTAATTGTTACTAAAGACATTCCATACTTAGTTTGATTTATAGATTGTATGGTGTTTAACACCGCTTTCAACATTATTTCAGTTATATTGCGGCAGCCAGTATACCCATCCATGGTTTCTTGGAGTTTCTGTTACCAGTACTCCACACAATATTCTTTACAAGCCACTGGCTGCTTTCCCACATAACCATCATCGAAACAACGATCAGCGGTGAGAGAGGACTTAATCCTGTCATAATGACTATCATCACAAAGAAATTGACCGAGTCTGGGATGGAACTCACAGCTCCCTGTTCTCAAGTCACGTACGCTACCGACCGAGCTACCCAAGCTCGGCCCATACTTTGAAGGCACACTTCAATGAAAACAGAAGGTGGGAAAATTTGATTTATAATAAACAATGTAATCATTTTAAAATTATCGTAGTTATTATTAAAGTGTTTTATTCATTTATCATTTATCCATTTATTTTTTGTTAGGATAATATATATCATGACTTAATGCAATAACTGAGATGATTAAACTCACTTGTATCTAAACATTTCTATTTATTTGTAAAGTTGTACATATAAAAGCACCAAATAAGAAAACACTATGTAAAAAATTCAAAAATCAATTAAATTCATTTTCAAAGTTAATTTAGACAAATATATTCAAACATATCTTATTGTAGATGAAATGGGATCAGACAAACTGGGACTGTAGATAAAAATGCGACTGACTACACAAAAAAATCTGTAGACAGACCAAGTTGGATTTGATAATGAGAATTTGTGAAACTTGCCATATACTTCATGTAACTTGAAACAAACATGAGATAGAGAGACTCTGTTCTTTGTTATAATTGGGGAAGCCCGAATTAAATAAACGACCAGCTAGGACGGAATAATTTTTTGTTAGAATCAATGAATCCATAAAGCATGGTTACAGAATTCAGATTATGTTAAGAAAAAATAAAATTCGTGGACACGAGAAAAATCAGTGATGTCTAGGTTTACGCCTCCAGAAAACTTCAACTTTGGCAGCCCAGTGGAATGGCCTGACTGGAAGGAACAATTTTCTTGCTTCAGGATGGCAACAGACTGAGCAAAGATGAGGAGGAGGTACAGATCTGCACTCATCCACACAATGGGGAGAGAAGCCGAAGATATATTCAAATCATTTGTATTTGACAACGAAGATGACAAGAAAGACTACGAAATAGTGTTGGAAAACTATGACGAATATTTCGTGCCTAAGAGAAATATAATTCATGCAAGGGCGAAATTCCGCCAAAATAGCAGTGAAACTTTGGAAACTTTTGTGAGAAGTTTGTATGAAATTGTGGAACACTGTGAATTTTTGGATAAAAAGGAACAAATTTGTGATCGACTTTATATTGGGATATTAGATGGGGAGCTATCAGAAAAATTCCAGTTAACACCTGAGCTTACTTTGGAAAAGGCAGTAGACATGGCTCAAGAATTTGAATTAGTAAAAAGTCAAATAAATGACCAGGTAGCTGCACAAAACATCGAAGCTGTTCGAAAGCAAAGTCAACCGTTTGATAGCAATAATCAACAAAGAAGCCTAAATTTTTGAGGACCAAGTCAGCCACGAGAGCGAAGTCCGGCGTGAAAAAGCTGCACAAGGTGCAATAGAATCCACACTGTTACCCAAAGGGCAAACAATGCTGCTTGATAACAAATATAATCATTCTGTGGTGCGATGTAGGACAACAAAACAAGGCAAAAATAAACAAAGGGTTAATGAAATGACGGGTAATGATTTATATTTGGGATCGGTTACATCATGTCAAGACAACACAGAACTATGGAGAGTAAAACTGAAAATCAAAATTGACACTGGAGCAGACACGTCTGTAATTAGTTACCAAACTTTCAAAGCACTGAAATTAACGGAGACTCTACAACCAGCATCAGACAAGGACAAGGAGGAAAATTAATCTGCAAAGAAATGTTTACGGCAGAAACTGTTTACAAGTCCAAAACTTATTCTTTCCCAATACAAATGATTGATGGAAAAATGACTAATAACTTATTAGGGCGCTCCATAGCAGAACAAATGGGCCTTATCTGCAGAATTGAATATGTATCAGTAAACAAAGACATATTTGGGTCATATGGTCTTTTAAAATATGAACCGGTGAAATAACGTTAAAAGAAAACGCAAAAAACATATTGTCTTAAGATGGCATGTAGGGTAGTATTTCCGTTACTCAAGAAAGTAGAAGCAGAGTTGAACAAACTTGAAAACGCAGGAATCATTGAAAAAGTTAACCCTTTACCACACAATCCTGACTTTTAACACCCCTGAGAAAGAAGCCTTTCGAAAACATTGTGGGAAAAAGAGAAAATGCTGGTAACCAGCATTTTCTCTTTTTCCCACAATGTTTTCTACCCTTCTGGAAAAAAATTTCTTTTTTCAAATTATATTTAATTTGTTGTCTGCAAGTGCTTTCGATTTGGAATAGTCTAAAATTTTGTTGTTTGGTGAAGAGTTAACAAGCTAACAGACTGGTGTGCAGTTATGGTACCGGTAGTGAAACCAAATAATACTGTAAGGATATGCGTCGACCTACAGAAATAAAACAGTGCAGTCAAAAGAGAGAATTATATGTTACCTAACTAAGAAGACATAGCACCAAAATTAACAGGATCAACATTATTTTGGAAGTTAGATGCATCAAGTGGATTCTATCAAATTCCACTGGACAGAGATAGTTGTGAATTGACCACGTTCATCACACCATTGGGAAGATATTGCTTCAAATGAGTACTGTTCGGCATCACATCAGCATCAGAAATATTTAAAACAAGCATTCTGATAGTATTGCATAGCAATACTGAGTCCCTTACTGACTATATACCATATATATTGCTGGCAGGTATAGTTTGCGAAACCCTGTGGAGGAGAAAGAACATATTTGACCCACTTTCAGAGTTATAGGCATCATGTCTGTCTTTGTATGCAATGCTTTAACGAAAGTCAGATATATAAGCGCTTTTCTCGTTAAAGTAAGTTCAATGAAGAAGTTTTACAAAGACAAGATGTGTGTGTGAAACACAGTTGCCCCTGTAAAAGCAAATTTTCAGAAATATGACCTCTAACTTGTGAGATGACCATGGCCTTATCATCAGCAGGTGTGTACCAATGAGAGGTACTAGCTTACCGTGTATAAGTGTTATAATTTAATTACTTTAACTAGAGCTGTCACTGAATGTGACTTAACACGCCCGCGAGCCCTTTGACAGAAAAAGTGTCAAGTTCAAGGGAAGTTAGTTCCTCGACCAAGGGGAGTTGAAACTTGGAAATTGCATCTTGCAAATCTTCAATATATATTCAATATATGTGCATAGTTTCAACACAATTGAAGGAAAACTGTGGGAGGAATTTACGACACAAAATTGCTATATTCTGTACACAGATGGACACACAGACACATGGACACACAGACAGACAGGCTTATTCCAGTATACCCCCGAAAACATTCATTTTGCGGGGATATAATGAATTGAATACGTACGAGGGTTTAGAAAAAAAGTAAGGAAAACTGTTTTATCAGTCCAAGGCCTGTAAATGTGTAAAAGCAGTGGAGCCGTAAGTGGTCTGTAAGTCATGGTGGTTGGCTTACACACCAAAAATAAAGTGAATATGTACCAGGATTAAGAAAAAAGTGTTTCATCAGTGAAAAAGTCCAAGGCCCGTAAATCTGTGAAAAAGGAGTGGAATGAAAGGTTGAACTTGATAGCAAAAAATCAGGTCAATATCCACCATCATTTAGAAAAAAGGTCGGGAAACTTTTTTTCCCATGAAAATTCCTAAGTCCAAGGCCCATAATTTTGTTAAAAATCAGTAGACCAGTAAGAAACTCGAACTTGATCTGTTAGTCATGGTGGTTGACTTGACCATCTGCTCAATATCTCCCAGCATATTGGAAAAAAGTCGGGAAAACTGTTTTTACCACGAAAATTCTAAGTCCAAGGCCAGTATTTTTATTAAAAATCAGTAGACCAGAATGAAACTCGAATTTGATCTGTAAGTCATGGTGGTTGACTTGTCCTCCAAAAATCAGCTCAATATTTCCCAGTGTTTAGAAAAAAAAGTTCAGAAAACTGTTTTTTCCATGAAAATTACTAACTCAATGGCCCGTAATTTCGTTAAAAATCAGTAGACTGGAATGAAACTCAAACTTGGTCTGTAACAGACTGACAGACGGACTGCAAACCTAAAGTTCCCTCCGGCTTTAATTTGCCGGTTGGTGACTTAAAAAAAATGAAAGAAATTTTATGTGACTTACAAGGGTCGAGGTCATAATTGATGACATTTTGATACATGGTAAAACAATCTACGAACATGATAAAAACCTAGAAAAAATGTTTTAAGAAAAATCTCTGAGGTGGGGTTGAAACTGAATTACGACAAATGTGAATTCCGTAAAACCAAAATTGAATACTTTGGACATTTTATCACTCCAGAAGGCATTCTTCCAAGCCAACAGAGAATTGAAGCCATTAAATCCATGAGATCACCCACAAATGTCACGGATCTGAGAAAAATTGTTGGCAATTACTTTGGAAGGTTCATTCCAGATCTCACATCAATAATACAACCATTAACTGACTTGCTAAACCCTTCCAACATACGGTACTGGGACTCGAAACAAGAAGAATCATTCACAAAAATCAAGGGCTTACTTACAAAAGTACCAGTGTTGACACTGTATGATCAAAACAAACCAATTATCATGAGTGCTGATGCAAGTAGCTATGGGATTGGAGCAGCATTATTTCAAGAAGAGCAGGGAGAAATAAAGCCAATAGCTTACTGTTTAAGAAAACTAACAGAAACTGAACCAAAGTATGCTCAGATCGAAAAAGAATGTTTAGCAGCAGTTTGGACATGCGAAAAATTTTCATGATACGTGGTAGGGCTAAACACAAATTACTTACCAATCACAAGCCAAATGTATCCAGTTGAGAAAATTTATGCAGCTTGAACCCAGGACCCCTCACTTACAGGGTGAGTGCTCTACCGACTGAGCTACCGGGCTGCTTACACAAATCACTCTCAGATATGGGTTCTTAACTGTTACATTGTAGGCTGTTACATTTCAAAAGGCTGCACATCATGGCATACGACTGTGTAACACCAAATAGTAACTTAACAAGATTTGTTTGTTTGTGATGGGGTTTAACGCCACTTTAACAGCTAAGGTCATATCATGGCGGTGTGATGCACATGTGTTTCTTGGCTTTCTCATACCGGTACTAACCCTACTTTCTTTCTAAAGCCACCGACTACTTTTCCCCCATGCTGCAGCAGAAGTGAGAGGCGAAAATACGCCAGAAAGAAAGTTCGCCTCAACCCGGTATCGAACTCACAACCACCTGGTCACCACTGAGCCACCAGGGCGGGCAACTTAACAAGAAAAATTGTGTAAAATTTATGTTCCTTGAAAACTTTTAAAATCATGACTTTACTTCTAAATTACATGGTAACTACTTGTTATGTTACCGGTAATTGTGATGATACAATATCTAATGAATATTGAGTAAAACAGAAAAAACAGAAAAAAAGGACTATTGTATCCTATTGCACTTTATCTATGACTAAATTACATACATGTGTAAAAAAGTGAAAGTACATGTACTTCAGTAGCTGAGGCTGAGTTGTTCCTTTTTTAACATCAGTGTTTAACCCATTACCACTCAATCCCTACTTTTGACGCCCCTGACAAAGAAGCCTTTTGAAAACACTGTGGGAAAAGAAGAAAATGCTGGTAACCAGCATTTTCTCCTTTTCCCACAGTGTTTTCTACCCTTTCCAGAACAAATTTCAATTTTTCAGTCACCTTTATTTTGTCGTCTGCAAATGCTTTGAATTTGAACCAGTCTAAAATTTTGTCGTTTGGTAATGGGTGTAAGGTTTTAACCCATTACCAAACGACAAAACCTTACACCCATTAAACCTTTAGTATGTGTATATCATTAAGATTTTCAGCACATGAATGTTTTTCCCTTCCATAGACAAATCTCAACATTTGATTTGTTGCCACGAGAGTCTTGTCTGCGCATGTGACAATTAAAAATGTCTGGTCTTATTCCCAAGCCTATAGGGGCTCTGTTTATAAATGACTGGTGCAAAGGTCATATGGACTAGCTCGCATAGCTCAATAGGTAGAGCATAGGACTCGTGAATGTGATGTTTCGAGTCCCTTAAGGGTGTGGGTTGATCCCCACAGCTGGCCATCTAAAATTAAAAATAGTCTTTTGGATAAGACATTAACCCGAGGTCCCATGTGACGGTGCTACACACCAAGCACATTAAACAACCAGGCAAAACTTAGGATGGGTTTCGTCCTGTATCTCCACTATCCCCCATAACAATACTAATAGCCTTCAAGGGGTGTTGCCCATATGGGCAACTGCTAGTGGCGATAAATAAATGCAAATTCAATCTGTCATATGCTAGCTAACCTTAGATGGATGAATTTTATCACTTAGCATTTATTTAGTGAATGTTTATTTTGAAATTTGAAGTAATGTTTGCTGTTTTGAAAAGTAGTCCAGTTCTGTACCCACAATGCCCAAATCAGATAGGTGTGTATCTGAAAAATGCCACCTAGCAGAAGATAATGGCCGCCAGAGGAAATGGATGAGGAAATGTATGAATTCAAAGTTCTGTCATCTTGTAATGTGTGAATCTGCACCTCTTTGAGTAAAAACTCAACACAAATGATCACCGGTATTTTCAAAGACTAACTATTACCTGTAGGTTATCACCAAAGCAAGTATTTAGTGGTATAGGTGTTTGTCAACCTTTAACTCTTTACCACACAAGAAAATTTTAGACTGGTCCAAATTGAAAGCATTTGCAGACGACAAAATAAATGTGAATGAAAATTTGAAATTTGTTTTGTGAAGGGTAGAAAACACTGGGGGAAAAGGAGAAAATGCTGGTTACCAGCATTTTCTCCTTTTCCCACAGTGTTTTCAAAAGGCTTCTTTCTCAGGGGCGTCAAAAGTAGGGATTGTGTGGTAATGGGTTAACCAAGCGCCAAATTTTTAGGCTTGCCCAAATTGAAAGCATGTGCAGATGACAAAAAAAACGTAACTCTAAAATTGAAACTTGACCTAAGAGGAATAGAAAACATTGTGGAAAAAGGAGAAATTCCTGGTTTGGCTACAAGTATTTTCTCCTTTTTCCTTGATGATTTCACAAGGCTTCTTCCTCTGATTCGTAAAAACCAGGGATTGTTTGGTAAAGGGTTAACGCTTTTTACTCTTCAACCCTATTCCAAACAATGGCGACTCTTAACAACCCTGAGGAAGATGCATTTTCAAAACTTTATTGAAAAAGGACACAATGCTGGTAACCAGCATTTTCTCTTTTACCCACAATGTTTCCTATCCTTTCAAAGAAAAAATGCATCATGTGGCTAACATGTACACTGGTATTGTCGCCTGCAATTATTTTGGAATCTGATTGAGTCTAAAATTTCATTGTGTGGTTAAGGGATAATCATATATTCATTTAACTTCAATTTTATGTAGTTGTTATTTATGTGTAAAATTGTTACATGTCTGTTTTAATTGTAATAATTGGCAGCATGCCAAAAAAAGAATACTAAACTGTATTTGTCACATGTGAAATTGTGAATGTACCTTATTATGGGCAAGTCAAAAATCTCATTGTCTGTTAAAGAGATCAGGAGGTCTTAAGTACAAAGTCATGCAAATAATAGATACTTATGAAGTTTATTAACCCATTACCACACAATCCCTACTTTTGAGGTCCCCGAGATAGAAGCCTTTTGAAAACACTGTGGGAAAAGGAGAAAATGCTGGTAACCAGCATTTTCTCCTTTTCCCACAGTGTTTTCTATCCTTCCCAGAACAAATTTCAATTTTTCAGTCACCTTTATTTTGTGTTGTCTGCAAATGTTTTCAGTTTGGACCAGTCTAGAATTTTCTTGTGTGTTAAAGAGTTAATACATGTATTACCGTTGATTTTTACCAAAAGACAAAATTTTAGACTGGTCCAAACTGAAAGTACCTGCAGATAACAAAATAAACATAACTCTAAATTTGAAATTTGTTTCCAGCAGGGTAGAAAACATTGTGGGAAAAGGAGAAAATGCTGGTTACCAGCATTTTCTCCTTTTACCCACAATGTTTTCAAAAGGCTTCTATCTCAGGGTCATTAAAAGCCGTGAGTGTGTGATGAAGAGTCGATGATATTTCTACAAGAAATTACAATGTATTTTAATAAATCTGAAGAACATCAGTAAAACAGCCTATTCTATTTGTCGAATTTAAAGTTGACTGTTGTCCAATCACTTTTTGTTGTATGTAGGCTCAGCCAATCAAATTTGAACACATGATAGCTAGTACAAACATGGAATTCCTCATCACACCATGTCACAGTTTTCAATTTTCCCTCACAGTATGATCCCTCAGACTTTTGTGAACACCGATACCCTTCTTTAGCTAAATCAAACTGCAGACAGGCTGCCACACTGTTCATTACTTCATCCGGATGACCAAGAACATCGTCTGACGGGATGTGAACATACAATTTACCATAGCACTTTTCAAATGATTCGTAAGTTTTGAATTTGCGATAATACTGTTTGTAGGCTTGCTTTGAAAACTGTAAATCCCTTGGTATTGGTTGATTTTTTGTCGTCACCAGTTTAACGTAAGATACTATTACACTATCCTCTTCTGCCTCTAGCCTTGCAAGGCGGATAAGTTCTTCTTGCACATAATTGTAGCATGTCAGCTTCTTACGAATGTTTTCCCTCACAACATACTCTGAAAACAAGGCCGGTGAAGATTTAAGAAAGTCTGAAAGTTCATCGATGCCATAATAAACTGATTCTGCCAAGACTTTTTCTGCCTCGCTACATGGGGGTATACTGTCATCTCTCAAAAAATTCAAAATATGATGAAAGTATGTTCCATCCCTAGAATACAGAAAACAATGCAGTGATACCCGTATAACCCTTTTCCGAACAATCCCTGGTTTTTACGACCCTGAGATAGAAGCCTTTTGAAAACATTGTGGGAAAAGGAGAAAATGCTCCTTTTCCCACAATATTTTCTACCATGCCGGAAACCATTTTCAATTTTTGAGTTGCATGTATTTCGACGTTTTCAAGTGCTTTCAATTTGGACCTGTCTTAAAGTTTGACAAGTGGTAAAGGGATAAGCAATGCTTTGTATAAAGGGGTCTTAATGTATCTGTGAAAAGTATTAACCCCGGTCTGCCTGCGCAGTACATACTGACTGACCCAGGCTGGTACTTTTCGCTTTCAGTCAATTTTCTGTATGTCCAAGGACCAGTCTACCTCATGATTCAGTCGATTAATTAAAAAAAAAGGTTGTTTTTATGGACTCATCACTACATGATAGCTTCACTGGTACATTGCATGATGGAGATGCATTAAGCCCCCTTTTTCAAGAGCATGGCTCATATTGTCACTAACCATATAACAAAAGCTTAGATGTGTCAAATTTACTGCATTTCCTCCTTTTCCCACAATGTTTTCTACCATGTCAAGGATAGGAATCACTAATTCATCAACTTTTAAGTTGTCATCTGCAAATGCTTTCAATTTGGTCCTGTCAAAAATTTTGTCCTTTGGTAAAGAGTTACATAATTTTGGCAGAGACCAGTTAGATGATTTATAAGACTCACAAAATATTACATCTGTATCTTAAGGTCAGGAACAAGATCTTTAACTCATTACAAAACAATGATATTTTAGGTTTGTCCAAATCCAATTCATTTGCAGACGAAAAAATAAAAGTGACTGAAAATTTGTTTTGTGAAGGGTAGAAAACATTGTGGTAAAAGGAGAAAATGCCTGGTTACCGGCATTTTCTCCTTTTCCCACAATGTTTCCTATAGGTGTGGTAATGGGTTAATTCATTACCAAATGACAAAATTTCAGATTAGTCCAAATCAAATGCATTTGCAGAGGACAAAATAAAAGTGACTGAAAATTTGAAATTTGTTTTGTGAAGGGTAGAAAGCATTTTGGGAAAAGGAGAAAATGCCAGTTACCAGCATTTTCTCCTTTTCCCACAATGTTTCCTATAGGCCTCTTTCTCAGGGTCGTCAAAAGTAAGGATTGTGTGGTAATGGGTTAAAGTTTTAACAATAAAAGCCTGTGTAACTATATTTATGACTTCTGGGGCAGGACAGGCTTTGACCCCAGGACTATAATTTGAGTAATCTTGAAAGGGGATATAAGATTAATTCATATGCAAAACTTTGTAGCCCTAGGGTTACAGTCACCAATGTTTTCTCCAATTTTTTCCCCGCAATAATTTCAAAAGCCTTCAGACTGAAACTTGCCATTTGTTCAGTAGGGGTTGACTCCCAAACAACCACAACATAATAACCTTATCCATTTTGAAATCATTAATTTTGTAGATGATCAATCTAGTTGCCAAAAAGCAGAGTTTATAACAAGGATTTTTCTCCATTTGATTTTCCCACAATGTGTTCTAACTTTTCCAAGATGAATCCTATTATCTGAGCCATGTTTTATTGATCACTTGCTAAGCTTTAACTCGTTACTACACAATCCCTACTTTTGACAACCCAGAGAAAGATGCCTATGAAAACATTGTGGGAAAAGGAGAAAATGCTGGTAGCATTTTCTCCTTTTCCCAAAATGTTTTCTGCTCTTCTCAAAATAAATTTCTCTAGTTTTACAGTCACTTTTGTTATCTGCAAATGCTTTTGATTTGGACATTGAAGCCTAAAAAATTGTTGTTTGATAATGTGTTAATTTGGACTGGTTAAAATATTTTAAAGTCTGGTGATGAGTTAACCCTTGCCACCTTGTAAAACAAAATTTTACACCTATCAATATAAAAGGAATTTATAGACAACAACTCCAACTCTTTTTCAAATGATAGCAAACATACTTGTACATGAATAGGTAGTATACATCATGGGAAAAAGTAGAAAACGCTGGTCTGCCAGCAATAGGATGGTGTGGTAATGGAAGAAATAAAATTACAAATGTCCAACCTGTCAATGAAATAGTTACCATCCCGGTCCAGATCCAACTCGTGACGTCCGCTAAACATTACAGCTAGCATAGAATCAGGAAATCTCAGCAGTGTTGCAAGCCTCGTAGTAAACAACTTCCCACCAACATTGAGGTTGATCACTTTTGGAAACTATAATAGATGAAACAGATTGTACATAACTAACAGTGAAACAGCTAGTAATGTAAAAAAAGATGCCTTAATGATTTACCAGGAAACAAAATTTTAGCCTTGTTCCAAGTGAAAACATTTGCGGACAAAAATTTCAGCTTGACTCAAATTGTCGTCAATAGGATAGATAACATTGTGGGAAACGAAGAAAATGCTGGTAACCAGCATTTTCTCCTTTTCCCACAATGTGTTCAACTCTTCCCAATGCAAACTTCAATTTTTCAACCACGTTTGTTGGCGCCAAATGCTTTCAATTTGGACCAGCCTACAATTCTGTGTTCAGTAAAGGGTTATTTATATCTACAGTTTAAAGTTGTGTCTATGCCTCATAATCCTCAGTTTAACCCATGACCACACAATGCCTACTTTTAACAACCCTGGGAAAGAAGCCTTTAGTCTAGAAAACATTGTAGGAAAAGGTGAAAATAACTGGTTACCTCACAAAACAAATTTCAAATTTTCAGTCACTTCTATTTTGTCGTCTGCAAATGCTTTTGATGTGGACAAACCTAAAATTTTGTTGTTTGGTAATGAGTTAAGCAACCCTATAAAGGAAGGCTTTTGATAACATTGGAAAAAGACAAAATGCATGTTACCACAGTTTTCTCCTTTTCTCACAGTGTTTCCTAACCTATCTAAGATAAGTGCCATCACTTTAGCTTCATGTGAAATTGTTGCCAGAAAAAGAGAAACCTTTCTATTTCTCCAAATGTGTCGGGGGGAACTGTCTTGAAACCCTTTTACACTTTTCCAAAACAAGGGAACCTGTGAATCCATCACATCAATAATTATGCATAATCAGACTGGTTCAGTTGTTCAAAGATAACTAACCGTATTTGCGACACTTTCTCTAGATGACAAATTACATGGTTTGCATTCAGACATCCTAGAAAGGCGAAATGTGATGAGCAACTCAAATGATTGGTAAAATTCTGTACGAATGGCGTTCTCCTTTGCAGAGAGTTATCAGGGGACGTAACTTTTGTTGTTGTTGTTGTTGTTTGTCACGATCAAAGTACCCTCAGTATATTTAGTCGCACAAAAAGAGATATAAATGTTAATGTGTTTAGTGCTGAATAATAGACGATTTGCCAAATACATTAGATGAAAGTGGTACGATATCGAAATTTGTTGTTGAAGTAAAACGAACAAGATTCTTCCTAAAGCTAGGGATCTTATATAGATCTAGTAGTTTATAAAAGATCCAAAAGATCCCTGCTAAAGCCAAGGCGGTCTACGGTGGGGTATACATGAGGTTCATTCATTAATTCAACTAATAACTTGTGCGACTTTTTGAAGTTCCTGTATTTCATGAGCACGTTTACTTTCTTTCCATTCTGTTGACACTGATTTACGTCATTGTGAAGCTCTGTGTGGCACGAACAGGAAACCGCTTGAATTAGCAATAATTTTATGGTCAAAGGGAGAAAACTCGTACATACTAAAAACCTCCTTTTCATGGCAGAGTTACATCCCTTGTATTTGTGGACAACATAAAACCGAAGACGAATAAACATCGTTGCAGTTTATGAAGACGATCTGTATCGTAAAAAAAATCTTCGTAGAGGTGTCATTATTTATTGTAAAGATTAAGACAGAACTGAAGATACTACTACTTCTGAAAATATCATGACAGTTGACAAAAGAAAGAAAAAGTAATTGCAGACGTGCTTACTATTCTTTAAATAGCGGTAGTCTCTCTTGTATTTAGTCACATTTGTAAACATGGCGACCGCCGAAATTTAAACTTGGAATTGACAATTCGGTTATCAAAATAAGAGCTCACGCAGAATCGAGATAAATATTTATAGATATAAATTTATCGATCGACTGATGAATTTAAACGACAAACTTAGTAAGCTTTCGTATATTACAATTTAAACTTATAAACCACCGACATTTTTTCGTGCAATAAGGTTTTCGAGGTTATTGGATAAATGTCGTTAATACGTGCTGAATTGTCAAATTCCAATAATTTCTTTGATCATTGGCCGTTAGGAAAAGGAGACAGAGTGTAAATACATACAGGTCTAATTCTTCGATGATAATAAATTAAGATAAAAGCTATGTTTTTTTCCTCCCGATTTTATTGATGTTGGCAGCAATTTTAAAGACCCCGCCCCCTTTTTTTAATTGGAAAATGGTTATATGAGGAAAGGTCATTCTCTATCCATTTGAACACCAAACCCCTCAGATAATAACCTGATTTAAAATAACGCAACATCATCTTGCCTTTGACCGAAAAATACCAGCAGGCAAACAACAACTTCAAGAATCAGTACAGACTGAACTCGGTTGTACTTACGAAGGTGTAGTTTGATCTTGAATCTACACGGTCCAATAAGACCATTTTTCCAAAAGAAAACTTCAAAATAGCAAAGATTGGGTATTTCTAAATTCGGCTTGAAACTGATATTATACTTATTTAACTGGATAAGGGTTAACGGACGGTCCGTGTGTTTCGATAGACCGTAAAGGCATAAATTAACCCTGCACCGGTTGTTCAAGTTTCTTTGAGACTGTTTTGTACTGGTTGGAAAAAAGACTATCCGGTGGGGGGGGGGAATAACAAGGGAGAGCACTCTTTGTTATTATGGATTTAAAGATTGTACGAGTTTTTTCCCTTTGACCATAAAAATCACAATGGGGTCTGACCTTTTCCGTCCATTAGCATCTTTCTTGTTTATGCGATAAAGTCTGCATTTCTTGTCAGATTTTTGTGAAACTTGCACAGTTTGTTTATCTCATTAATAGCTTGAACCAACTTGATTGAGAGAAAAATCCAACGATCAGTATGGGAAAAGTAGCCATTTCAAGTTTGAAATGTCCTTTCCTTGTTTTCGTAATAAAGTCCACCATTGTGGTCGGATTTCAGTGCAACTTGCACAGTTTGTTTATCTTATCAATATAGGATCGACTGTATTGAATTTAGAAAAAAAATCTTACAATCAGTATGGGAAAAGTAGCCAGTCAAAGATGAAAGTTTGCATTTTTTGTTCACGTGATATAGTATGCATATGTAATCAGATTTATATGAAACTTGCACAGTTTGTTTATCTCATCAATAGCTAATGATTTTGAAAAAAAAATGTAACAAACAGTATGGAAAAAGTAGCCATTCTAAGTTGAAAATTTTAATTTCTGCAGTTTACAATTTAGTGTCTGCATTTGTTGGTGGATTTGTGTGAAACTTACCGTTTGTTTATCTTATCAATAGTTTGAGCCCTATTGATTTTGAAAAACATCCAAGAAACAGTATGAGAGAAGTAGCTATTTTAATTTTGAAATTTCCATTTCTAGTTTTCTTAATAAAGTCTACATCTGCGGTCAGATTTCAGTTAAACTTGCACTTAGTTTATCTTATCAATAGCTTCTATCAACCCTATTGAATTTGAAAAACAATCCGACATTCAGTATGGGAAAAGTGGCCATTCAAAGATGAAAATTTCCATTTCTTGTTTAGGCAATGAAGCTAACAGTGTTGATCCAATTTTTTAAAACTTGCTAAGATAGTTTGGTACATCAAGGGACTGAACTTCATCAAAAGCTGTTTATTCAAATTTATAATTTTGGCACATTTTTAGACTGTGCTCATGAAATTCAAATAAACAGGCTAAATCTTTTTTCAAGAAACACTTGCCATGTTACATATAGATCTAAGCAGTCAAAACAGTGTACTGTCATTGGTCTGGCCATGGCCGATCTGCATTGCTTGCAGGAGCCTTTGGAAAACATTGTGGCAAAAGGTGGAATTGCTCGTGACGAGCAATTTCACCTTTTGCCACAATGTTTTCTACACTATCAAAAAGTGTCATATACACATAAGAAATGGCTTCATCCTTGCTGTTATTTAGGGTCAATTAGAGATATCACAGAAATGCCTTATGAGGTAAAGGGTTAGGTTAGGTCATCTCCATTCCACACAGTCCAAAGTTTTAACAAACCTGTGAAAAGGCCTTTGAAAACATTATGGGAATAAAAGAAATATCTAGCAACCAGGGTTTTTTTCCTTTTCCCACCAAGTTTTCTTCCCTATCAAAGACCAAATCCATTATTTGAGTCCCAATAGTCGCCTGCATATGCTTTCAATTTTGACAAATCTAAAATTTTGTCTTTTGGTAAAGTTTAGGGTGACGCATAGGTTCAATTTAGGTTCAAACATTTAATACTCCATTTATCAAATTTGACCTTAATGACTCACAGATAGATCTCAAAAACTTGAATGTCCCTAGAAATTCCGTACAGGGTACCGGTATAGAATTATGGCTGGTTGATTGGTTGTATTGGGTTTTAATGCCACTTTAACAGCTAAGGTCATATCATGGCAGTCGGTGACGCACATGTGTTTCCTGGCTTTCTCACACCGTTACTAACACAACTTTCTTTCCAAAGCCACCGACTACTTTTCTCTCATGCTTTAGCAGAGGTGAGAGGCGAAAATACAGATAGATCTCAAAAACTTGGATGTCCCTAGAAATTCCATACAGGGTACCGGTATAGAATTATGGCTGGTTGATTGGTTGTATTGGGTTTTAACGCCACTTTAACAGCTAAGGTCATATCATGGCAGTCGGTGATGCACATGTGTTTCCTGGCTTTCTCACACCGTTACTAACACAACTTTCTTTCCAAAGCCACCGACTACTTTTCTCACATGCTTTAGCAGAGGTGAGAGGCGAAAATATGCCGGAAAGAAAGTTCGCCTCAACTCACAACCACCAGATTATGAGTCCAACACACTCACCACTGAGCCACCCGGGCAGCTTTATAGAATTATGGAAAGGAAATGGCATTTACTCAGCAACAGAGACTTTTTTCAGTTGAAATATCTGTTTATGTCTGTGACTCATACAAACTCTGTTTAAATTATGCTGTTTAACCCATTACCAAGCAAGCCTTACTTTTGACAACCCTGAGAAAGAATTAAGCCTTTAGAAAACATTGTGGGAAAAGGAGAAAATGCTGGTGTAACCAGCATTTTCTCCTTTTCGCACAATGTTTTCTACCCTCCACAAAGATATGTCAAATTTTCAGTCACTTTTATTTTGTCATCTGCAGACGCTTTCAATTTGGACGAACCTAAAATTTTGTCTTTTGGTAATGATCCAGTTAAACATACCAAAATGAAAAAGAATGAAATAGGTATTTACTCTTTACCAAACAACTAAATCTAGACTTGCTTGTTTTTAAAGTACTGGCAAATGGGCTAAAACTTATGGAATTTATAGTTTAAAGTGGGCATTGTGTGGTACAGGATTACCTTCATAGTAGAAAAGCATTTTCTTCTTTGATTGCAATGTTTTGCCTTTTCAAAGACAACTGCCATCATTTGAAGCATTTTTATTATCATCAATGAATGCTTTCACACAGTAGATTGGTTTAAAACTTTATCATCTACGTGACAAACAATTTGAATGGAGAAAATTGAGGGCATTTGTAGATGACAAATCGACTTTCGCGTAACCCTTGACCAGACAATCCTGACTTTTAACAACCTTGAAAAAGAAGCTTTTTGAAAAAAAATTGTAGAAAAAGAAGAAAAGGCTGGTAACCAGCTTTTTCTCCTTTTCCTATAATGTTTTCTACTGTTCCCAAAACAAATTTTAGTTTTTTGAGTCATGTTTAATTTGTCATCTGCAAATGCATTCAATTTGGGCAAGTGTAAAATTTTGTCGTTTGGTAAAGAGTTCACTAGTGATTCCCTACATTTGATAGTAGTGAAAAGATTGTGGGAAAAGGAGAAAATGCTGGTTTCCAGCATTTTCTCCTTTTCCAACAATGTTTTCAAAAGCCCACTCTAGTAGTTGGATATGTGTGGTAATGGGTTTTTCAAATTGGCAGGCCTCCTAGCAGGCCAAAACAAAAATAAAGGTTTTTATAAAGGCTCCAATGTATGAAAATAAAGGCCTTTTAGTGTAAAATATGAAAAAATAAAGAGTAAATAAAGGCTATTTTCGTCGAGTTCTCATTTCTTTATTAACCCCACAGTCATACCAAAGTCATTTTTTTGATGTTATATACTGTTTGAATTATGCAATATAATACATACCTTATTTAATGTGTATACCTATTTTCTCTGCATATTTATCATACATAGCTCCTGTTTTACAGTGTAGGATCTACATCACCTTTATTCAGAATGCTGTAGCTTCACCAAACCTTGTCCATCATTACAGTAGTGCAAACATCTCACCAGACCTGAATTTTTTTTTCTTTCTTTATTCAACTTGTCACAATCAGTAGAACTTGGCATTTGTTATAATCACCCAATCATTTTCCAACCTAAGAATTTGGACATTCCTGGAGGCAGGCAATACTAAACTGTGGTTAAAATGATTGGGTATTTTAACAAATGCCAAGTTCAAACACAAATCATCCAGGTCCATGGCTGATAACATGACACCATCCATGGTTTGGTGAGTGCACTACTGCAAACAGCTACTGCATGGTAGTCTGGTGAACACAACAGCATTCTGAAAAACTCAAGATGAAAGAAACAAAAGCAGCATTGTTTAACTACACATAAAAGAAGGGAAAATGCAGAACAAAATCCATTACTTGCTTTAAGCTAGCTCGGCAACCAGTCAGAGCAAATATAAAGGTTTTGAGTGAGAATTACAGGCTATTTTGGCGTTTTAAAGGTTTTCTGGGGAAATGTAAAGGTTTTAAAGGTTTGCTCTGAAATTAAAGGTTTTTAAAGGTTTTAAAGGTTTCACTAGGAGGCCTGAATTGGTCGCAGACAAATTTAGAAAACATACATGTACATGAGAAATATGAACATGAATTGACCTTTTTACCACTTGACAAAATTTTGGACTTGTTATTATCAAAAGCATTTGTGGATGATTAACTGAATGTGACTCAAGTTAGGGAATTTGCCTTTGAAACAGTAGAAAACATTGTTGCAAAAAGAGAATATCTTGAAACTAGTACCAATATTGTCTCCTTTTCCAACAATGGTATCAAAAGCCACCACATTTTAGGGTTTGGTAAATTTGAATTGGGGGTGGGGGGGGGGGGAGAACATGCTGGTTACAACTATTTTTTATTGGTCCTTAGAAAGACAGAAAAACACCTAATGACCAAAAGATGCCGGAAAACACAGGAAAACACTCACAATTTGCATTTTACCTTTTCAGATTGTCTTTGGGATTATGCAGGAAGGATGTTTGGGCTGTTTAACCCATTACCACACAATGGCGACTTTTGACACCCCTGAGGAAAGAGCCTTTTGAAAACATTGTGGGAAAAGAAGAAAATGCTGGTAACCAGCATTTTCTCCTTTTCCCACAATGTTTTCTACCCTAGGAAAGCAAAATTGCATCATTTGAGCCACTTTGAAATTGTCTTCTGCTCTCAATTTGGTTAGGTCTAATATTTTGCCATGTGGTAAAGGGCTAACCCTTTACCAGACGACAAAATTCTAGCCTTGTCCAAATTGAAAGCATTTGCAGACGTATATTTCAATGTGGCTCAAATGGTGCAACTTTTCTTTGATTGGGTAGAAAACATTGTTGAAAAAGGAGAAAATGCTGGTTACCAGCATTTTCTCCTTTTCCCACAATGTTTTCAAAGGCTTCTTCCCCAGGGGCGTCAACAGGCGGCATTGTGCGGTTTAGAGGGTTTTGAGAGTAATGGTGACAGAGTCAGTAGACATGATCTAGGTTAAAATGGATGCAAATTTTCGGCATAAGGTGTTTTTCAGCAAAAGTAGGCTGTGCTCCAGAGCATTTCAAAAGGATTTGAACGCGGTCAATGGGAGATCAAAATCCATAGTTTATCTTTTATAAAAATGAATTTGAAATATGGTAAACTTAAGAACAATTTTCAATCTCTCTCTCTCTCTCTCTTGCACACACACTCTTCTCAGTCATTTTCAACAGACTTTGAAGAGTTTTTTTTGGTATTTCAGTGGAACTGGAATAAAGCTGTTTTTTTCCCCTGAGATACTATCACTAGAACTATATATTTCATCAACGAAAGATTTTTTTTCGGATTATAAAAGTGGTTTTCGGCAAAACAAATGCTAGAGCAGATGAGTTATCATCAATGGTGTTTTCTGGCATATTTAGGTGGGTTCATAAGAGTAAATTTAAGGGTAACCCCTAGTTAAACTCTAACTAAACAACACCCATCCACCCACTTGATATGTTGTTGTTTTTCTGAAGTTTTTCTGAACTTCCTTCCTCCAATTCTGCTAGTTCACATGTGAACCCACCCATTTGACCCTTACCCGCACTCACTATGTATTTTGGTAAATTTTGGGTGTTTCCTGGCATTTTTCAAGTCATTGGGTGGTTTTCGGTCTTTTAGGGACTAGTTTTTACTCCTTTTGCCATGTTTTCAAAAGCCACCTCATTTAAGGGTTGTTAAATTCGAGATTATGTGGTAAAGGGTTAAGGGTACATTTATGAATATTCATTTTAAGTCAACAAGAATAAGTTACAAACGGCCTTCCACAAGGAATTATGTTGCCGACACGTTTCTAAAAGTGAACTCTAGGAATTTTTAACCCTTTATCCCATAAGGCATTTCTATGGTATCTCTAATTGACCCTAAATAACAGCAAGGATGAAGCTGTTTCTTTTGTGTATATGACACCTTTTGACAGCATAGAAAACATTGTGACAAAAGGTGAAATTGCTCGTGACGAGCAATTTCACCTTTTGCCACAATGTTTTCCAAAAACTCCTACAAGCAATGTGCAAAAATGAGTATCTATGGAGTAAAGGGTTGAGAAGTTTCAAATCAACAAAGTGTCTCTCAACTTGAGGTTATGCTCCTGTCTTAATGATTACATAGTATTTGCAACAAACTTATATCACATTTTGAGCCCTAGAATAAAATCTTTGCACGTAATGAGAACTGCAGAATGTGTTGTCCGATTTTTGATCCATTTCATGTGCAGAAGCCTCAAGTATTCCAATGTAGCTGCGAGTCTTGAACCTCTACCAAACATAAAAGAAATGCAAAATACTTAATCATTTGTGCGATATTTAGAAGTTCCTGTATTTCATGAACACTTTTAATTTCTTTCAACTCTGTTGATCGATAACGATTTATGTCAATGGGAAGCTCTGTGTGGCACGAACAGGAAACCGGCTTTTAGGTATAGTTTTATAGTCAAAGGGAGAAAACTCGTTAATACTTCATCACCTTCTTCATGGCAGAGTTACATCCCTTATATTTGTGGACAGCATAAAACCACAGACGAATAAACATCGTTGCAGTTTTTCGAAGACGATCTGTATCAAAAATAAGTTTGTTGAGGTGTCATTATTTCTGGTAGAGGTTAAGACAGAATTGAAGATGCTGCTACTTCTGAAAATATCATGGTAGTTGACAAAAGAAAGAAAAATCAATCGCAGACGAGCTTACTTTTTTGTAAATAGGCTCTGCAGTAGTCTCCCTTGTATTTCGTAATATTTGTAAACATGGCGACCGCCGAAATTTTAAATTGGAAAAAAAAAAACCCAATCTGCATGGTCATCAAAGTAAGAGCCCACGCGGAATCGAAATATATTTTTATAATGAAACTTATCAACTGATGCATGTGTACGATAAATAATCTTTCTTATATTACAAATTAAACTTGCAAACCAACGACAAGCTTTCGCTCAATAAGGTTTTCGAGGTTATTAGATAAATATCGTTAATACGGGCAAAATTGTCAAATTCCAATCATTTCTTTGATCATTGACCGTAAGGAACAGGAGATGGAGAGAAAATCTTCCAAGCTAATAAACGAAGATAAAAGCTGTGCTTTTCCCGGCATTATTGATGTTGTTTCTAGTTTAACCTGCCCCACCCCCTATTTTTCTGAGTGGAAGAAGTTTATAAGATTGGAGGCCACTCTCTAACAGTTTAACCCATTACCACACAATCCCTACCTTTGACGCCCCAGAGAAAGGAGCCTTTTGAAAACACTGTGGGAAAAGGAGAAAATGCTGGTAACCAGCATTTTCTCCTTTTCCCACAATGTTTTCTACCCTTCACAAAACAAATTTCAAATTTTCAGTCACTTTTATTTTGTCGTCTGCAAATGCTTTCGATTTGGACAAACCTAAAATATTGTCGTTTGGTAATGAGTTAAACATTTAACCCCCTGTGACCAAAAAATGATTTGAAATAACACAACTCCGTTCCCTCTTTGACTGAAAAATAAAAACGGGCAAACCAAACTTTTAAATTCAATCAGTGGACAATACTCGTGTGTACACATGAACGTGCAGTAGGATCTTGAATCTACACGGTCCAATCAGAACATTTTTAAAAAGAAAAATCCTTTGAAATACCAAAGATTGGGTTTTTTAAATCGGCTTCAAAAGTTCATTTTACTTATGAAGCAGAATAAGGGTTAACAGAGGGTCCGGGTTTTTCGATGAACCGTATCTTATCAATAGCTTGATTCCAATTGATTTTGAAAAAGATTCCAACAAATAGTGTGGGAAAAGAAGCCATTTCATGTTTCAGGTTTTAACAAACATGTGAAAGGCCTTTTGAAAACATTATGGAAATAGAAGAAGAATCTGGCAACCACCATTTTTTCCTTTTCCCTCTAAGTTTTCTTCCCAAAGACATCTACCATCATTTGAGTCCCAGTAGTCACCTTCAAACGCCTTCAGTTTGGACAACTCCAGAATTTTGTCTTTTGGTAAAGTTTATGGTGCTGCATAGGTTCAATTTAGGTTTAACCAAATTAAAAGCATTTGCAGACGATAAAATAAAAGTTACTGAAATGTTAAAATTTGTTTTATGAAGGGTAGAAAACATTGCGGGAAAAGGAGAAAATGCTGGTTACCAGCATTTTCTCCTTTTCTCAAAATGTTTTCAAAACACTTCTTTTCCAGGAGCATCAAAAGTAGGGATTGTGTGGTAATGGGTTAACTCTTTAGCACACAACAAAATTTAGGACTAGTCCAATTTGAAAGCATTTTCAATTCCCCCGTCCAAAACATTTATCAATTTTGACCCTGATGACTCACAGATAGATCTCAAAAACTGAACATCCCTAAAATTAAATACAGGGTATTGAATTATGCAAAGAAAGTGGCATTTACACAGCAACAAAGACTTTTTTCTAAAGAAATATCTGTTTATTTCTGCGACACATACAAATTCTGTTTACATTATGCAGTTTAAACATACTGAAATGAAATAGGGATTCACTCTTTACCATACCAAAAAATCAACTTGTTAGTTTCTAATTAAAGTACTGGCAGATGGAGTATTAAAGTACTGGCAGATGGAGTATTAAAATAATGTGGGTCAAAATTATGGAATTTATATTTGAGTAGAAAACATTGCGGAAAAGGGTAAAATGCTGGTAACCAGCATTTCATCCTTTTTCCACAAATTAAATTATTAGACAAATTAGATATTGCATGACTGATGATTTCTGTATTTGATAGGGTAGAAAACATTGTGGGAAAAGGAGAAAATGCTGGTTACCAGCATTTTCTCTTTATCCCACAATGTTTTCAAAGGCCTACTCTAGTAGTCAGATTTGTGTGGTAATGGGTTTATCAAACTGGCTGTAGACAAATTTAGAGAACATACAGGTGAAATTTTAATCCTTTTACCACATGGCATAATTTTGGACTTTTTTTTTTTTCATGAAAAACATTTGGAGATGATAAATGGAATGTGACTCGAAGTCAGGGACTTTGCGTTTGATACAGTAGAAAACATTGTGTTAAAAGGAAAAAAAGACTGGTTATAAGTATTTCTCCTTTATCCATAATGTTTTAAAAAGCCACCTCATTTGAGTTGTCAAATTCAAGGTTGTGTGGTAAAAGGTTAAGGCTACAGTTAAGAATATTCATTTAAAGTCAACAAGAATAAGTTAAAACAGCCTTCCACAAGGAATTCTGCTGCCGACATGTTTCTAAAAGTGAACTGTAGGAGCTTTTAAGAAGTTTCAAATCAACAAAGTGTCTCTCAATTTGAGGTTATGTTCCTGTCTTAATAATTTCAATAAGTATTTGCAACAAACTATTATCACATTTTGAGAGCAGAGGATAAAGTTATTGCACATAAAGAGAATGGCAGACTGCACTGTCCGATCTTGATCTACTTCATGTGCAAGTATTTCAGCGCAAGTATTTCACCTGTAGCAGTGAGTGTTAATCCTCTATCAAACACAGAGAAAAGTCAGACCCCCCCCCAACAACAACAACAAAAAAACAAGCCGTTTCTAGATTGTCTGGTTCACTTTTACCACACAGTCCCGACTTTTAACAAGCCTGAGAAAGAAGCCTTATGAAACATTGTGAGTAAAGGAGAAAATGCTGGTAGCCATCATTTTCTCCTTTTTTCACAATGTTTTCTGCTCTATTAAAGAAAACCGTGTCATTTTTGCCACTTATAATTTGTCGTCTGCAATTGCTTTGAATTAAGACAACTCTAAACTTTTGTCATTTGGTAACAGGTTAAATGATCTTTTCTGTCTAAAGAAAAATTTGTGAAAAAAAAGAAGACAATTCTTCTTTGAAAAAAAGAAGACAATTCTTCTGAACAATATATTCACCTCTCCTTTTCCTACAGTTTTTTTCAAAACCCCTCTTGTAGGTTGTTAAGACATAAATTTGTGTGGTAAAGTATTAAAAAAATTACAAATAAATAAATTAACAAATGATCAAAAAAAGAAATTCCCAGTCGGATATGAATATGCATTTACTTACAGAAGCCATTTCTCTCAACATGTAGAGTTACTTCCTGAAAAATTTATATCATACCAGTATTCTGTTTGTCATGGAAAGCAACATAAAATATTTGTTTATAAACTTACCATATGTGAAGCACTCTTTTTTTTATTGAAACCCTGAGCAAATAACCTTTGTTCTAAAAACCTTTAGAGAGGGAAAACTTTGAAAACATGGTGGGAAAAGAAAATGAGGCTAAGCAGCATGTTTTCATTTTTTCCCACAGTGTTTTCTACTCATTCAAATACAGTTTACATAATTAGGCCACATAAACTCTTTACCGAACAACAAAATTATAGACTGGTCCAAATTTAACCCTTTACCACACAATGACAACTTTTAACACCCCTGAAAGAGAAGGCTTTTAAAAACATTGTGGGAAAAGGAGAAAATCATTTCATATGAACCACATTGAAACTGTCATCAGCAAATTCTTTCAATTGGGACAGGTCTAAAATCTTGTCATGTGGTAAAGGGTTAAAGCATTTGCAGATGACAAAATGAATGTGACTAAAAACTGAAATTCTGTTTGGGAAGGATAGAAAACATTGTGAGAAAAGGAGAAAATGCTGGTTACCACCAGCATTTTCTCCTTTCCCACAATGTTCGCACTTTCTCCTTTTCCCACAATGTTTTCAAAAGGCTTCTTTCTCAGGACTGTTAAAAGTTGGGATTGTGTGGTAAAGAGTTAAATTTGTTTCCTGCAAATGCTTTCAATGAGGAATAGTCTGAAATTTTGTAGTCTGGAATTCATTTGTAGAAAATACGTCTTGCCCTTTACATTTTTTTTTTTCAAACTTACACATGTACAACAACATGATATCAGAAAATCATCCCTGCATTAAATGTTCCATGATTTCAGAGAATTTTCATGAAAAAAGGAACAAAGTTTAAGATATCAAAAATGTACGAGATAAAATGTGAATAGCAAATGCCATTTTGTAACTAAATGAAAGAAAAAAATAAACATATAATGTTTTTAGAATATCATAGAGTAGCAAAGGTTTAAAAATCACAAAATAAAAGAAAAATATAACAAAAGATTCCAAAATTTTACAAAAGAACTGTTTCTGTTTCAGCACATCATTCATCAAAACAATAAACACCATGGTTCTACATTTCTCACCTGAGTTCAAAGCTCATAACAAGAGGAAATATCACATCTGTTGCACAGTAAAATGATACGCGACAAGAGAATAGTTTAAAAAACTTCATTTTATGCCAATGTGATTATGCAGTACAGTATACTATATTTAACTAGAGCTGTCACTGAATATGACTTAATACCCCCGCCAGCACTTTGACAGAACAGGCAATTACTTATACTAGTATTCTGTAAATAGAAGGACACACAGATGGATGGACTGACACACAGACGGACAGACACAAGGGCCATTAGACCCTTTATATTTTTCTTTAACCCTTTCCCAAACAACAAATTTTGTATCCTTCCAAACCGAAAGAGTTTGCAGACGACAATTTTAGATTTGGAGAAAATTGCAGAAAGCTCTCAAAAAGGGTAGAAAACACTGTGGGAAATGCAGAAACTGCTCGTTACGAGCAAATTCTCCTTTTCCCACAGTGTTTTCAAAGACTTTTACTGCAGACACGTAAAAACCAGGGCTTATTTGGGAAAGGGTTAAAAAGTCTACAAGAGTTCCTAAGACATTAATCCCATTTTCAACAATCCATATATTTCAATTATGTCCAACTTGTAAGCCCCTGTCTTTAACTCTTTACCAAATGACAGAATTTTGGACTTATAAATGAAAAAACACTTGTATACATCAAATTAAATCTGGTCCAAATTTATTTTGGAAGCGTAGAAAACATCGTGGGAAGAAGAAAAAATGGTGGTAACCAGCATTTTCTCCTTATCCACCAATGATTTGAAAAGCTTTGTGAGGCTAATAATAAATTAGCCATTTGATCAGCTGGACAGAGTGGTACGACCTTATTTGGAAAAAAACCCACACACTTTCTTATCATTTGCCATTCTAGGGTTAGACAGTTTTTACCCTTTCCAAAGCAACAAAGTTTGGACTCTTCCTAACCGAAAGAGTTTGCAGACAACAAGTTTAGATTGTGAAAAAATGGCAGAAAGTTCTCAAAAAGGGTAGAAAACACTGTGGGAAAAGGAGGAATTGCTTTTTAAGAGCAATTTCTCCTTTTCCCACAGTGTTTTCAAAATACTTTTACTGCAGACACGTAAAAACCAGGGCTTGTTTGGGAAAGGGTTAAGAACTCTCAATAATGAATACTTTAAATAAAAATTTTCACAACAAAGTGCTTGACTCTTCACCACACAACAAAAATGTACACTGTCCAAACTGAAAGCATTTGCCAACAACAAATAAATATGGCTCAAGTGATGGAACTTGTCTTTGATATGGTAGAAAACATTGTAGGAAGAGTAGAAAATGCTGTTTACCAGCACTTTCCTAGGTCCATATTCATCAACCACTCTTAACCCATTACCAAACGACAATATTTTGGACTTGTCTAAATTGAAAGCATTTGCAGATGACAAAATAAAAGTGACTGAAAATTTGAAATTTGTTTTGTGAAGGGTAGAAAACAATATGGGAAAAGGAGAAAATGCTGGTTACCAGCATTTTCTCCTTTTCCCACATTGTTTTCTAAAGGTTTCTTTCTTAGGGTTGTCAAAAGTAGGGATTGTGTGGTATTGGGTTAAGAGCATTCTTTGTCTTGTTCTTCAAGATTTTCTAACTGTGAAAGTACCAGAACTTCTGATTGGCTAAACCAAATGGTTAGCCAGTCAGAAGTTCTGTTACTTTCACATTGACAAAATTCTGAAAAATAAGTCTAAAAATGTTCTTAAGAATGGTTGGTGAATACAGACCCAGGTTGTAAGAACTTGGGAGTAAGTGGTAAACAATTCAACAACCTGTTACCAGATGGTTCCGTGTTCCTACAACCCTGAAAAAAAATTTTTTTGAAAACACCATGTGAAAGGCAGAAAAAGCTGGTAACCAGTGTTTTCTCCCATTCCCAGTGTTTTAAACCCTTTATGTAACAGATCCCTTCGTATGCATCAAAATTTAATACGGAGAATGATTTCAATTTTGTTGCTAGGTAAAGAGTCAACAAAAAATATCTTCAAACATATCACAGCTACAACTCTACAGTGATGAACAAATCATTGAGCTAGCTTAAGGTTATAGAAAGAGCATTATCTAAGGAATCTGACTGCATCTAAATATAACAAATCTGATTAGAATTCTAACCTTGTCTGTTGAATTCATAGACTGAAATTCACAGACTTCATATCCACACACTGTATTCTAAAATGACTGTTGAATTTATACCATGTACATGTATTCATAACAATCTTAATACATGTACATTGTAGTAACAAGTTGATTGTTTACCAAACAATCTCTGTTTTAGACGACCCAGAGGAAAAAAGTCTTCTGAAAACATAGTGGGAAAAGTAGAAAATGCTGGTAATCTGCAAATGCTTTCAATTTGGACATGCCTAAAATTTTTTTGTTTGGTAAAGGGTTAAGGCTTTTTGCTTCAAAATGATCATACTGAATCAGATTTTGAATGCACTGGCCCACTAAAATTCCTAGTCATAATTCTTTTTTCAGATAGGTAAAACAATTTCTCACTGGCTAAACCAAATAAGCCATACTCTGGCAAAGAGGAGCTTTTTGCATATTGGTATGGTATCTTAATGGTAAAATGTTAGACCTATCCGAATTGAAAGCATTTGCAGGCAACAATTTCACAGCAGCTCAAATGACGCAATTTTTCTTTTATAGGATAGAAAACTTTGTGGGAAAAGGAGAAAATGCTGTTCACCAGCATTTTCTTCTTTTCCCACAATGTTTTCAAAAGGCCTCTTCCTCAGGGTCATTAAAAGGCGTCATCGTGTGGTAAATTAATGTATGATGCCAAGTAAGTCATTGTGTAATTATGCATCCATAAAATCAATTTTGTTTAAAACACAACAGAACCATGAGGTAGACTGGACCTTTGAGCTGCAGAAAATTTTAAAATAGCAAAAAATTTCAAACCAGGTTAGCCTGCGCTGAATGCGCAGGCAAACTTGGATTGATACTATTTGCAGATGCATAAAGCCCCCTTTTCATAGAGCATGGCTCGAACATTTTGGTCAAAAAAGATTTGTGCCAATCAGTATTGGTGCAACTTTGGTATTAAGAAAGTTCTTCAGAATTAGATTAACCCTTTACCTGACGACAAAATTTTGGCCATGTCCAAATTGAAAGCATTTGCAGACAAAAATATCACTGTAACCAAAATGATGCAATTTTCTTTGGATAGAGAAGAAAACATTGTGGGAAAAGGAGAAAATGCTGGTTACCAGCATTTTCTCCTTTTCCCACAATGTTTTTAACGGGCTTCTTTCGCAGGGTCCTTAAAAGTCAGCATTGTGTGGTAAAGGGTTAAGAGTACAATTGAGAATGGTTGTGTGAAAACAAGTCAAACATGTGTATAAAGTTTGTCCGCAGCAAATTTGTCCCTTGTAAACGTGATATGATTGTACAGATAGACATGGTGGTACATGGTTTAACAGCGAGCCAATGCTCCCATTGGATCCCATGCTGGCAGCACATTCAGCTCATTTTTGGCAAGTAATTCTTGCGTCTCTTTGTCTAATAGCTTTTTGTTGATTACGACCTCGTATACAAACTCCGAGAACCAACCATCTGTCATCACAAGGTAACCTGAAACATAAAATATCATCAGTCATGAAACACATTGGTAGATGATGACTTGGACTGTTTATGAAACAACAAATTTTCAATTGTTTAAATCAGTAGATGGCAAAATGTTGCAAGTAAACATGTGTGTAGAAACAATTCAGAAAAATGAGAAAATGCTAGTTACCAGCATTTTCTTCTTTTCCCACAATGTTTTCAAAAGCTGTCTTGTGTGTTGTTAACTTTTTACCAAATGACGAAATTTTAGACTTGCCCAAATTGGGAGCACCTGTAGACGACAAAATTAATGAGACTCAAAATTTTAAATTTGTTTTGAGAAAGGTAGGAAAACATTGTGGGAAAAGGAGAAAATGCTGGTTACCAGAATTTTCTCCTTTTCCCCACAATGTTTTCAGAAGGCTTCTTTGTCAGGGTCGTGAAAACAGACAACTTTTTGGTTAAGGGTTAAATCATCGGTTTGTTTTGTAGAGGGTAAAAATGGCCCCTTAAAATAAGATAAGTCGGCATAAATACAAGCTGAGTACATGAATATGTGTGATGAAAATGTGACCAAAGGAGAAATTGCTTGTCACTCACAATATCAACTTGTAACCCAATGGCTTAAAAGTGGTCTTATGCAAGGTTCAAAACCTTGTCACAGAGAAAAATGGTTCTGTAGGGAAAAAATATAGGATAAGGAGAATTGTGAGAAATTTCAATTTACCACTTTGATCACAATTCACCCTTAATTCATTACCAAATGACAAAATTTTAGGCTTAAAGCATTTCAGACAACAAGATAAAAGTGACTGAAAATTTGAAATTTGTTTTGTGAAGAGTAGAAAACATTGTGGGAAAAGGAGAAAATGCTGGTTACCAGCATTTTCTCCTTTTCCCACAATATTTCCTAAAGGCTTTTTTCTCTGGGTCGTCAAAAGTAGGGATTGATTGCCTTTCATGACTACAGTTACTTTTGCAGCCAGTGTAGATTAAGACCATATTGCACTAAACACGAGGTGCCAATTGTGAAAATTACCAATGATGTTCCCTCAATAAAAGGGATTTCCATCTTTCGTTGAAAAAAAAAAACCCCAAATACTTATGTATTTTCAGCAGTTGAAAAAAGTAAGTTTATCTCTTTGGTGTTGACAGGTAAATCAGAACACCAGGTGTTAGAAACTTGGCTGAGTGGGTTTTTATAGGACTTATTTACATACCTTTATCACCTTTCTCGCCACCCCAGGAATTCTCAACTCTCCATTTTTCTGTCCCTGTTATTTTACCACTGTCATCTTCCTACAAATCCAAATCCAAATAATTTATTCACAATTTCGGCCTCCAGCCTATAATGAACATGATACAATAAATTACACAGTTTGGAGAGAGGTATTACTTGAACAAACTGACCCCGAAATTGACCTCCTTGCAAAGACAAATTAACCCCAAATTTTTCAGATCTTAAACAAAAATACATTTGAAGTAACAGTATGTGAAATTATTTTTTTTTGAATATGAAATTTTTCATAGAACATGGAGATTTTATTAAATGCAATTGCTTGCTTCTAATAGTTTAACCCTTTACCCCATATCGCATTACTATGGCATCTCTAATTGACCCTAAATGACGGCAAGGATGAATCTGTTTCTTATGGTAAATGACACCTTTTGATAGCATAGAAAACATTGTGACAAAAGGTGAAATTGCTCGTCACGAGCAATTTCACCTTTTGCCACAATGTTTTCCAAAGGCTCCTAGAAGCAATGTGTAGAAATGAGTATCTATGGAGTAAAGGGTTAAAAAATTTCATAGTTGTGAAATGTTGTATATGTGTAATTATAAGCCACACCCAGACAAAAAAGCAGTGTTCAATCTACAGTGCACCATATGTGAACTGAAGTCCCAGATGGCGCTATTCTATGTAAATCCCTGGCCCTTTAAGCATACTTGATCATAAGAAAAGCCATTCCGCAAATAAGGCTGTATTTGTTTGTTTCTGCTCTTTCAGCTAAATAAACATAATACTGCATCTTCCAGTAAAAATTCATGGATAACTTGCCTGTACTGTCACTCAGGAAAAAGGAGAAAATCATTGTTACCAAGTATTTTCTCCCTTTTCCCACAAAGTTTTTAAGAGGTTTCTTTCTTGGGTTGTTAAAACCCTAAATCCTATGGTGAAGGATTAATAGTCCTACAGGTAAAACAGCTGGGAAAACCTTATAATTGTTTAACTCTTTACCAAACTGCAAAATTATAGCTTGGTCCAAATTGAAAACACTTACAGACAACAAAATAAACATAACTCAAAAACTGAAATTTGTTTCTAGTATGGTAGAAAACATGGTGGGAAAAGGAGAAAATGCTGGTTCAAAAGGCTTATATCTCAGAGTTGTAAAAACAAGGGATTGTTTGGGAAAGGATTAACAAACTGAGGATCAACTTACACTGGTGTGAACAGCTGTAAGTACCATGGCATGTGTCATCAGTGACTCACAGTACATAAGCCTTTCTGGCTTTGTCATTTTAAAAGTATCGATGTCAAACACCAGCTTGAAGTCCAAACTGAAATTAATGAAAATGCATAAGGTCAAATGAAAGAACAGCACCACATCTAGGTGCCAATGCTTGACTGCAGTTGCATGATTTTCAGCGAATATCCTGTGAAGGGGCATAACTGTGTCAAAAATACATTGATGCTTATCTGCTCTTGTTGTATGGGTTCTTCTTTTATCTCTACCAGATGGCAAAATTTTAGACCTGTCCAAATTGAAAGCATTTGCAGATGACAAAATAAATGTGACTTAAAAACAGAAATATCTACTTGGAAGTGTAGAAAACATTATGGGAAAAGGAGAAAAGGCTGGCTACCAGCATTTTCTCCTTTTCCCACATTTTTTTCAAAAGCTTTCTCCCTCAAGATCATCAAAACTTGGAACTGTGTGGTTAATAGTTATTAGTTAACCCATTACCACACAATCCTTACTTTTGACAACCCTAAGAAAGAAGCTTTTAGGAAACATTGTGGGAAAAGGAGAAAATGCTGTTAACCAGCATTTTCTCCTTTTCCCACAATGTTTACTACCCTTCACATAACAAATCTTAAATTTTCAGTCACTTTTTTTATTTTGTTATCTGCAAATACTTTCGATTTGGACAAGCCTAAAATATTGTTGTTTGGTAATGAGTTAACAGCTTGTTTGAATTAAATTTTGATGTATATATCTTCAGTTATAATAGAGATATTGCAAAATATCAGCTTTTATAAGACTACCACGACGCAGACAAGACGTAAGATCTATGATAATTAACTTGAAGCAGAGCTAAAAATTGATATAATACTAGGGGTATAAAAACATTTACTGGATAGAAATGAATAGTGTTTATTCATCTTCTCAGGTTATTTTGGCCACATCACATCAAAATGTCACAATGCATGTGTATTTCATCATTGTTTGGATGTATTTTTGCAAAGTGCACTTCAATGAAAATGCAAGTGCCTTTCATAAAACTCAACCCCAGGCCTATAGGACCCGTATTCACCAACCATTCTTAAGAACGTTCTTTGTCTAATTCTCCAGAAATTTCTACAAGTAAAAGTGACACAACTTCTGATTGGCTAAACCAAACAGTTTAGCCAATCAGAAACTGCATTACTTTCAAATTTGGAACATCTTGGAGAATAAGACAAAGAATGTTCTTAATGTAGTGGACCCATAAAAGAAAACAGATATTTCCACCATAATATTATCCTACAAAATTTGCTAAGATTAAAAATTAATATTACTCTACTACTTTCACCAAGCCACTTTTCCCTTTTTCTCCCTTTTAGAATTATCCTTTATAAATCTAAAACCACTATATTCTCATTACAAAGGAATATGATAAGTACCTCCCTTTTCTGGAAACTAACAAAAGTATCAACAAATAATTTCGCGATAGACATCAAAGGAATTTCTGGTCGGTTAAAAATGTGCAGAAATATTACATCTGTATAAATCTGTCGTTATCAACTGTCAAGAAATTTTATGCCGTGTTGCACTAGAAGTATTACGGGTCCACTACCTTAAGAATGGTTGGTGAATACAGGCCCAGATTGCAATTCAAACACTTCAGCTGATTTAGACCTGTTTCTAATCTGACATCTGCACATGCATTCAATCTTGCAGAGCTAAAAGTTTATTGTTTGGAAAGTTGATAAACTAGCCTGACAGAGAAGGCTTCCTTAAAAAACATTGTGGAAACAACACAATAAAAGCTGCAAACCAGTATTTTCTACTTTCCCACCATGCTTTCTTTCCTTTCAAAGACAAATCTTATCACAGGAACTATATTTAATTTGTTCACTGCAAGCACTTTCAACAGTAATGTACCTAAAATTTTGTCATCTGGTAAAGAGGTCAGCTCTGCATTTTGCTGCAGCTGTTGTTCACAGGAGCTTTAATATTCACCTAAAAACCTTTGCCAAAGATATTTTTATATGAATAAGTCTTGGTAGTTGAATGTTAAAATGTGGCTTGCATGTAAAATATGCTAACATTTCGTAATACATACGTGTTTAGATCTAGAAATCCATTCTTTCCATCAAAGTACTGTACAACATCACAACCAAACCATACAGGCTGAAAAATAGATAATTAGATACAGACATTTTTTTTTCAAGAATGTGAATGAATATGTATACATGTATGAACCATGCTCTGTAAAAAGGGGCTTACTGTATCTGCAAAAAGTACAGAACCATGTCAACCTGTGTAGTATGCGCATGCTGACCTTAGTCCATTTTTGTTGCCTTTTGTAAATTTTCTACTTGTCTAAGGACCAGCTTTCTTCACAATTCAGTCAGTTGATATGCTAAATGGATTTCATGGATCTATATTTATGTGATCACTTGCTTGGTATCACATGTGTCTTGCAACACATGAATAGGGGCTTTCGGACATATGTGTAAAGTATCCGTGCAGGCTGATCCAAGACAGCACTTTACAACTTCATTAGATTTTTCCCTACAGTAGACTTGCACATAACAGAAAATTATATAAAAATGGAAAGGTTAGTTTCGGTTCAGACTGCGCACTCTGCGCAGGCTGATCCAAAATGACACTTTACGCAAATGTCTGAATGCCCCTTTTTGTGTGTTGCAAGCAATATCAAGGAGATGCATTAACCCTTTACCCCATAAGGTATTTCTATGGTATCTCTAATTGACCCTAAATAACAGCAAGGATGAAGCCATTTCTTATGTGTATATGACTCCTTTTGATAGTGTAGAAAACATTGTGACAAAAGGTGAAATTGCTCGTGACGAGCAATTTCACCTTTTGCCACAATGTTTTCCAAAGGCTCCTATATGCAATGGGTAGAAATGAGTATCTATGGAGTAAAGGGTTAAACTCCCCCCCCCCCCCTCCTTTCCAAGAGCATAACTCATATACATAACACACTGAATTATCAACTTAGACCATTTTATTTTTTTTCCCTGTCTTACAGCAGACATGACCAAAGGAGACATTCTTCATAACATAACAATGTTGCTTAACCTTACACCTGATATGCCAATTTGAGGCTCTTCCATTTCAGCAGCAAATTAAGATATGATGTCAAAAATATGGACAAATGAGGATACAAATATCTGATTGTCTGGAAAACATTGTGGGAAAAGGAGAAATTGCTCGTTATGAGCAATTTCTCCTTTTTCCTCAATGTTCTCAAAAGCTGTCTGTTGTTGATACGTCAAAATGAGTATCTATGGAGTAAACCTTAATTTACATTCATTACTGACATCATTCAGGGATGTTCTTGAATTATCCAGTGCAATTTTGTTTGAAACCAATGATTTTTTTACAAAATTTTTTGACAGATATGTTAAAAATCTATACATGTGTTTAGATTAACCCATTACCACATGACAAAATTTTGGACTAGTCCAAATTGAAAGTATTTGCAGACGACAAAATAAAGGTGACTAAAAAATAGAAATTTGTTCTGGGAAGGGTAGAAAACACTGTGGGAAAAGGAGAAAGTGCTGGTTACCAGCACTTTCTCCTTTTCCCATAGTGTTTTCAAAAGGCTTCTGTCTTAGGGGCGTCAAAAGTAGGGATTGTGTGGTAATGGGTTAAAAAATAATTGACATGAAATACCCATTTTCCAACTTGGAGAAATATCCAAATATAGTTATTTGATGCCGTTTTTAATACAAAATTATACAGCAAGAGGAAAGTTGATATTTGTTAACATGTATAACAAACAGCAAATCTCTCAATAAATAAAGTTTTGACTCACTGTTCCTTCATCCACAATAGACTTCACTGCCAGGTCCTTCAACTCTTTAATAGGTTTATTGACATACACCACTGGTTTGCCATTTGTCATATTTCCCAGGTATTCCACTGTGTACAGTTTGTTATAGGGGTTCTGTGTTCGGGGGTCATTCACTATACAAACCTGCCAAAAGAGAAAACCATGTTGCACAATGAGATTACTCTCTGTCCAATGTTTTGTACAAAAAAATCAATCACCATTCTAAGCACTTTCCATCCTTGAATGTAGGTTTTAATCAGTAAGAACAAATTTCTAGGGAAGTCTAAGAAAGACTTAAACATGATTCACTGGTAAATACTGCTATTTAACCCTTTACAATATAATCCTCCCTTTAAACAATCCTAAAGAAGAATGTTTTTAAAAACTTTATGGGAAAATGAGAAAATGCTGTAACCAGTCTTTTCTTCTTTTCTTACAATGTTTCTCCTCTTTAAAGGACATTTAATTGAGCAAATTTAAACTGTTGTTTGCAATCATTTTGGAACAGTCTAGAATTCTATTGTTTGATAGAGAGATAAATTAATACATGTACTTCCAGTCTGCCACATTTTATTTTTATTTAACCCTTTATTAAGTCTTTCCCAAACAATCCCTTGTTTTTACAACCCTCAGATAGAGTCCTTTTGAAAACATTGTGGGAAAAGGAGAAAATGCTGGTAACCAGCATTTTCTCTTTTTCCCACAATGTTTTCTACCCTGCTGAAAACATATTTTTCAATTTTTGAGTTACGTTTATTTTGTCATCTGCAAGTGCTTTAAATTTGGACCAGTCTAAAATGTTGTCTTAGGGTAAATCAACCCCAAGTTTTCAAAACTCTTAAGAAGACAGCTTTTAAAAACTTTCACTGAAAACATTCACTCAATATAAAGTCATCAAGTTTGCAAGAGCTTGACAGTCTTGACTTGATATTTAAATTTTGAAAATGAAATGTACATGTGCAAAAACTGATAAATTTGACTGCTTAACACAGATGGCTTTTTACCTAAGATGTTGACAGATAATGTTAAAAATATTAATACATTTAAAATAATGGGTATAACTCATGTAAAATAATGAATAGTTGGTATTGGTTTTGACTACAAGTTGTGAACTTTGCTGATTCTGTTTCCTCTGATAGCATTTTTCCTTTGGTATGATAGACAAAATATAGCTAAAGCTGTTTAACATTGTATTTGTAAGGCTCCTTAAATGTGCACAGGGTTTATTGACCTACATTTGGATCCACAATTGTCAGCATGTTATCTTAACCCTTTATTCCATAGATACTCATTTCTACGCATTGCTTGTAGGAGCCTTTGGAAAACATTGTAGCAAGAGGTGAAATTGCTTGTCACAGGAGAAACTGCTCGTGACAAGCAATTTTACCTTATGCCACAATGTTTTCTGCACTATCAAAAGGTGTCATATACACATAAGAAACGGCTTCATCCTTGCTGCTATTCAGGGTCAATTAGAGATACCATAGAAATGCCTTATGGGCTAAAGAGTCAAAGCTGACCAAGTATGATCAAGCCATGTGAAAATAATGCTAACATTTTAAATTGATTTTATTATTAAAGCAATTGCAGGAAAAGTGAATAAGAGCCATGCTCTGTGAAATGGAAGCTTGATGCATTTGCAATAAACATAGTCACAGGTCAGCCTGCGCACTTTGTGCAAGCTGAACCTGGCAAAAACTGTTCACTATTTGTCAATTTTTTATATGTTCAAGGACCAGATTACCACAGTTGTTAGAAGAAATGTACCTTAACCCTTTACCACACAAGAAAATTTTAAGCTGGTCCAAATTGAAAGCATTTACAGACCACAAAATAAAGGTGACTGAAAAATTAAAAGTTGGTTTGGGGAAGGGCAGAAAACACTGTGGGAAAAGGAGAAAATGCTGGTTACCAGCATTTTCTCCTTTTCCCACAGTTTTTTCAAAAGGCTTCTTTTTCAGGGTCTTTAACCCATTACCACTCAATCCCTACTTTTGACGCCCCTGAGAAAGAAGCCTTTTGAAAACACTGTAGGAAAAGGAGAAAATGCTGGTAACCAGCATTTTCTCCTTTTCCCACAGTGTTTTCTATCCTTCCCAGAACAAATTTCTATTTTTCAGTCACTTTTATTTTGTCGTCTGCAAATGCTTTCAATTTGGACCAGTCCAAAATTTTCTCGTGTGGTAATGAGTTAAAAGTCGGGATTGTGTGGTAAAGAGATAATGGATCTATAATTATCTGATAAATTGCTTGGTATCATGCTTTACATACTTGGTATCATGCACTAAGCCCCCTTTTGCCATAGCATGACTCAATGAATTAAACAAAACAGAAAAAAGAAGTTACCATGTCTTCCATATTGAGGATATCAGGTTTGATGTATTGGTGGTAAAAGTCCCGAGGAGATATTGGTCCAAAGCTTTCATATTTTGACTTTTTGTCATCTCCCTTTTGGTAGTATTGATATGTAAATGTGGCTGGTGGAGTTCCTAACAGTGTACAGGCTATCTGGTAAATCTAAAATATCAAAAGAGTTCCATTTGCAACTAAAGTTTCTTTGTATTGGATTTTAACACAGCTTCGGTCATATCATGGCCCTCGGTGCACCTTATGCATGTGTTTCCTAGCTTTCTCACACTAGAGCAAACACAACTTTCTTTCCAAGTCACCCAATTACAGCTCCATTTTATTGTAGGGCATATATATTACAGTCAACCAACAAATCCCAATCATTCTTGCATATTAAAATATCAGTCACTTAACCCATTACCACACAATCCATACTTTTGAAGACTCCGAGAAAGAAGCCTTTAGAAAACACTGTGGGAAAAAGGAGAAAATGCTGGTAACCAGCATTTTCTCCTTTTCCCACAATGTTTTCTAACCTACTGGACACAAATTTCAATTTTTGAGTTACGTTTATTTTGTCGTCGACAAGTGCTTTCCATTTGGACAAGCCTAAAATACTGTCATTTGGTAGAGAGTTAAACTGCTCTCTATATGTATGCAGAATAGCAACTATGCTTTCTTTATTTAATACCTTGAGCCTAGGTTTACTGGTGCAGACAATTTAAAAGACAAAATTAATATGTTTTCTTTTTTCTTCATGAAATCTGGAATCTTCATCACAACTAAAATTGTTTTAAAAGAATGATAATTGAAACAATGCAAAGCCGATTTCCGGGAAAACTTTAGGCAGCTAGCTGTAGTTGTGATAGAAAATGAAATATATCATACAGTTAAAAAGCTGCTCCAACCACCCTGTAACTCTTTACTACACAATCCAGAGTTTTAGCAACTCTGAGAAAAATTTGCATTTGGAAAACATTCTGGGCAAAAAGACAAAATGCTGGTATACAGCATCTTCTCTTTCTCCCACAATGTTTTCTACCCTTTCAGAGACCTATCCCATTATTTACCCTACAATTATGTCGCTGTCTGAAAATGCTTTTAAATAGGATAAGTCTAAACCTCTGGTGTTTGGTAGAGAGTTAACCCATTACCACTCAATCCCTAATTATGACGACCCTGAGAAAGAAGCCTTTAGAAAACATTACGGGAAAAGGAGAAAATGCTGGTAACCAGCATTTTCTCCTTTTTCCACCATGTTTTCTACCCTTCACAAAACAAATTTCAAATTTTCAGTCACTTTCATTTTGTCATCTGCAATTTCGATTTGGACAAACCTAAAATACTGTAGTTTAGTAATGAGTTAAACAAACTGAAAAAGATTTAAAGTCATACCTCCCCAACCATCCTGGTTTTCTCAGCTTCAATAAGTTCATTGGAGCTTTTCTCCTCCACCAGTTTATGAAGTGTCATACAGTACTCCCGCAACTACAAGAATTAAAATGTTATACACAATACACTACTCTTAACCCTTTACCAAACAATCCTGAGTTATTAAGGCTCTCAGCAAAAACAATCTTTAAAATGTGGCTCACATGTAATGTCTTAAAAAGTCTCAGTTCAGTCCAATTGATGAAACATGCGTTTATAAAATAAAAGTAAATTTCGTTTTTACCATGTAAAAATATGGTGATTATTATGATGTGCATGATATGTCAAGGTGCAATTTGTAAAAGTTCTCAACAATGGCATAAAAAAGAATTTGAAGTGACTCATAACGCTTAAATTCCATTACATAACAAACATGTAATACTTATTTTCCATAATGTCTTCTTCGGACGCTTTGTTTGAACTGTGTATTCCTGTATGTAAATGAGCGAATTGATCATCTAAAAATAGAATGTGTCTCCCGTTGGTGTCAACCTGGGCTGTAGTAAATCTATGATTTCTCGTGCTGTTGGGTGATTTTTGACCACTGGGGTTTAATGAATGAAAATTAAAAGGCTTTGCGAGTATATGGATGATTTTTTTGCATTTTTGTAATTCGTCCCAAAATTTGAAGGGCCACCTTTAAAGCTGAAGACAATATCAAACCTACCCGATTGTTCAACAGCTTGCCAAACTGACGCGACTTCTCACTGCTGTCTGAGTCAGGGTACACACTTTTTGGTACTACGCCATATTTCTCAACTAAATTTGTCAGCATGTCCCACTGTCCACCATCTTCTGATGGATTAAACAATAAATGGCGTATAAGTCTGCCTTCATAGGTCTCACCCTTTTGCGCACATTCAACAAAAGCATTTATCAAGTAATTTGCCCTCTCAACCTGAAAAGGTATAGGTTCATGAATTTAGCAAAGAAACTGTATATCCATTTCCCTCCAGTAGCAGATCATTTCTCCATTTTTCAAAATATTTTCTTCACTGTCTCATACTTTGTGAGATATCTGACCCCAAAAGAGCCTTGAAGTCACAAAATGCGAGATATTCCTTCAGAATAGAAGTGTTGATTCTATTCATCTGGTACTCTCAATACCTCTACCAAACAATTTTGTGTTTCTATAACTACCACACAATGCTATTTTTTTTCTATAATAAAGAGAGAATTCAAATGAATAGTTGAAAAAGCAGAAAATGTTTCATACCAGCAATGTTCAAATGCCCCTTTTCTCAGGTTGCAGGCCAAATATGGTTCAAATGTTGATATTTGTCTGTGAAAGGGTACAAAACACTGAAGGAAAAGGAGGAAATGCTGGTTGTTTCAATGCAGTTTCTTGGTGATTATATGGTTCCAGGCTTCTGTGATGCTTTATCTCATTACCAAACAACAATATTTAAGGCTTGTCCAAATATTGTAAGCATTTGCAGACGAAAAAAAAAAAACTAAAAATTTGAAATTTGTTTTGTGAAGTGTGGAAAACATTGTTGGAAAAGGAGAAAATGCTGGTTACCAGCATTTTCTCCTTTTCCCACAATTTTTTCTAAAGGCTTCTTTCTTAGAGTCATCAAAAGTAGGGATTGTGTGGTAATGGGTTAAAGTCAAATATTGACTGGAGCCAAAAACCAGTTTTGACTTCTCACAAAAATTATAAATAACCACTAAAGGATTTTCTCTGTCAACCTACCTGTTGTTTAGAATGAAATGGATAAGCTTTTCACTTATCAGTATTTATAGGTAAAATATAATAAGCCTTATTGACTTTCCATAATTTGCACTTGCATTTTTTTTTTTCAAGCATTTGAAAATTCTGGTCATATGTCCAATCCTAAGTAGCCCTACAAAGGCAACTGAGGTTGTAATAGATACTGTAAGGGTGAACACTCAACTTAAATGGTGGTAAATAGACTTTTTGCATAGACTTCCTGCACTGAGCGTCAACCACCAACAAAAACCCACCTTGTCCCAGAAGAATAAGTAAGACTGTGAAAATTCAAATTCCTCAATCTTGTATTTCTTCATAAATGGTATTCTCATGATGTTCAAACAGGCATAGATCCAACAACGCCCTGAGCTTTTCTGATCTGTGATGGGTTTACCTTCACTCTCAATCTGAAAAAGAGGTCAGGTTCAAGGTCATTATCAAAGTTGATACATCTTTGCGCAACAAGTTTTTGTTCATATTGCTTAGCTTTGAATCAGTTATCCCTTTACAAGATGACAAAATTTCAGGCTTGAGCAAATTAAGCACATTTGCAGACATTTCCAATGTGGCTCAAATGAAGCAATTTTAATTTGATAGGGTAAAAAACATTGTGGGTAAAGGAGAAAATGTTGGTTATCAGCATTTTCTCCTTTCCCTCAATGTTTTTAACAGGCTTCTTTCACAAGGTTGTTACAAGTCTGTATCATGCGGTATAAGGTTAACCCATTACCACACAATCCCTACTTTTGACACCTCTGAGAAAGAAGCCTTTAGAAAACATTGTGGGAAAAGGAGAAAATGCTGATAACCAGCATTTTCTCCTTTTCCCACAATGTTTTCTAACCTTCACGAAACAAAATTTTAAATTTTCAGTCACATTTATTTTGTCGTCTGCAATGCTTTCGATTTGGACAAGCCTAAAATATTGTCGTTTGGTAATGAGTTAAATAATCTAATCCTTCACAATACATTTTACAGATTGATTAAATTTGATATTCAAAGAGCATGGCTTATGCAATAGTTTTGATGTGGGTGAACAAACTGAACAAAGCCATACCTTATGGTTGAAACATACCTTATGGTTGAAACATACCTTATGGTTGAAACAATGTTGTGTTGATTGCTTAACATCTCTACTAGCCAAAATCTCCCACAGAGAATGGTTTGCACAGACATTTTGGGCTAGTTTATTCTTGTCTTGACTATCAAAATCAGCCTGAAACTTCTGGATAAGCTGTGCTGAGATTCCTGGTTCTGGTGATAGAGAAAAATGAATTAGTATGGGTTAGTATGCATTTTTTAATTCAAACATTTTCTTTACCTCTTTGCCAAACGACAAAATTTTGGACTTGTCCAAATTGAAAGCATTTGCAGACGACAAAAATAAATGTGAATCAAAAAATGAAATTACATTTGGAAAGGGTAGAAAACATTGTGGGAAAAGGAGAAAATGCTAGTTACCAGCATTTTCTCCTTTTCCCACAATGTTTTCAAAGGCCCTTTTTCTCTGGTTGTTAAAAATTGGGATTGTGTGGTAAAGAGTTAAACTCCTTACATTGGAAATTTTGTTTCATAGAGCCGTTTGAAAAGATAAGGGTAAATCTTACTAATTCCAGACGTCTTTAAAGAGAGCTGATGTGAAGGTATGCGAAAACCAGTAACAAAAAAATAGCATTGGAGCAGACCTTCAGACTGAAGGTACCCTATCACAAAGCTCAATTGTACCATTTTTTTTGTCATCTTAAGGTTTGAATTTAAAATTCTATTTTTTTTCAGTTTGGTTTTTATCCCTTTACTACACAAGTCTATGTTTTAATGTCTTTGAGATAAGGGTCTTCGAAAGTTTTGTGAGGAAAGGAGACCATCATTCTCTTTGTTTTATGGCCTTCTCTCATTTCTCTGTTCATTCTCGTTTCTCCGTTCAGGTACTGAGCAGAAGGAATAACCGCTTGTCACGTTTTTTTCCACCCGGGTTCTATTCTAATCCGTCAGATATTATGCACGACATCCTATCCTACATCGATATATCCATCAGTCCTTAGCACCTGTCCTTAACAACGAATCAAATGAACAAAAAAATGAGAAAGCGGCAATACTGCCCAGATTGGTGAGGTAGGTTTGAAAATGCCCTCGAATTGAACCTTTTGATGGAAGTTGTAGTGACTTTTTCAGTTAAACCTTTACCACATGACAAGATTTTAGACCCAACGGAATTGAAAGCATTTGCTGATTACATTTAAAAAGTGGCTCATATGAAATGAGTTTTCTTTGATAGGGTGGAAAACATTGTTGGAAAAGGAGAAACTGCTGGTAACCAGCATTTTCTCCTTTTGCCACAATGTTTTCAAAAGGCTTCTTTCCTAAGGGTCCCCAAAGTTGTCATTTTTTGGGAAAAGTTTAAAAGCTTGATTCAGATTTTTAAATATGATGACTACACAAAAAATTTGATTCCTTGACCAAGTATGTGTATTTTGTGGGCTTACATGTATTTACGCTTAGGTGGACAGAGAAAGGAGAAAACGGTTTGTTTCGGTTTACAGTCAAAACGTCCCACAGTCAAAACGTCCCACTGTCAAAACGTCCAACTTTTGGTTAAAACGTCCCCCTGATTTGGTTAAAATGTCCCACTATTCCAAAAAATTGGTCAAAACGTCCCACTTTGAATTATTTAGTTCTTATCAGCGACTGATAAAAGTGTAAGTGGTTGATAAATTTGATAATTTTTTTGTATAAATTATAACAATAAAATTGTTTCTTCACAGATTTTGTTGATGTTAATTGCAAGTGTGATAAATCGGGTATAGGTGAAAAAGAAACCTGGTTAATTGGCCGGCATACAATGACTAATGAACAGAACAGAACACGCATTTTAAATACTTTCTAGTCGTACATAGTCATGCAAAATAAAAACGAATTAATGGGAGTCAACGTTTTTTGACATTGTTCCTTTGTGCAGATAAAGCGGAATCTCGAACATTTATAAATTGCAATTGGAATATATTTCTGTGCGTTGTGTGCTCTGCAGTGCTCTTGTAATCGAGTGTTTATGCAATATTAGTACATTATATTATTCCTTAGAGTAGGAAATTTAAGATAAATTTTATTCACTAAGTATGCACATATATTTTGCATCACGCAGATTCATGTTAATTCACATATTAATAGGTAATCACAGATAATTATGTACTGACTCTTAGCCTCATGATCCTTAGATTTAATAAATATGAAAGAGAATGCTTTTGAAAATAGCTTTGGACAATGAGAAAACACTGGTAACAGCCTAAAATTGATTCTTTTTCCCTCGTTAATTCTACAATATCAAAGACAACAAAAACTGTCATTTGAGCAAATGCAGTACATTGTAATTTGTTCGTGTATGTTGGCATACTTGTAAAATACTTTCAGTTTGCTCCAGTCCAAAATTTCATCGTTTTGTAAAGTGTTAGACGTAATTTTTAAATGCTATATCATGAGAGAGAGAAAAAAAGAAAATGTGAAAGATGGAAAGAAAGCAAGGACAATTCAAGTTTTTAGTTACAGTAAAGTCTATCGTATACGACATTCTTGCAATTCGCATTAGTTAGTTAGATTTGCTGCAGTATTGATCGAAGGGTCAATTAACTTTTTCAAAACCTATATCACTATTAAGTGTGACAAATTTGATTTTTAACACCTAACCCTTTACACAGCCTGGGTTTCAGTTCAATCGGGGCTCAATCACTCCCCCTTTTATATTCGGACATTTATTTTTTTTTTCAAAAACATGACGCATAAATATTTTTGAAAAAGTAATGGCAGAATACAAAAGAGGACAATTATCAACCACACTGAAGAATTGGAGTCGACCATTGTGTGAGAATTAGGAAAAGCCGTTTATACATGATTTCCCGTTCCTGTTAAAATTTCTGAGACTGCAATCACTATAACGGCAAAGCCGTAATAAACTTATTGTTTGCAGCTGCTTTTTATTGAATGTCCGATTTACTCATTTAGTTTGTACATGGTCAACTATTGTTCCTATAAATGGGCAAATCATTGCAAACAGTGATTGCTCTTTTCCTTCTTTGCTCCCAACAGAAAAAAATACTTTGTCGAGAAACAATACTGGAAAAGAATATAATGCTGATTACTGGCATTTGTCCTTTTCTTACGATGATATGAAAATGTTTCATTCTCTTGCTAGATAAGATTTCGGATCGTTTGGATAAGGGTTAAATGAAAACTTAACACAATAAAATAAATCAGTTATCTCAAAACACTTCAGATAGCGAGGCGTTTGAGCGTGTCGAATAAACATTCGTGTAGGTAGACAATATAGGCCTTAACCCTTAGCCCACGTTTATAAAAATATTAAAATCGTAAAAAAAAAAAAGGATCCATGGACATGAGTGTAGTCTGGTATTGAAGTACACAGCTACGGTATTGAATATTGATTTAAGTCATATTAATTAAGTTGAATGTCATAAGATTTGTCGAAAATTAATTTTTTGCCCTTTAAAACTATAGGTTCGGCAGGATATGGGTTAATATGCAAAGCCCTGTAACAATAAATTTATGACATCATAATGTTACACATCAACTGTGAAAGTTTTCTGAAATAATCAACCAAGATTAAAGTAATTATTTTTCATAAGATATACGGGGACATATTAGGGGGACGTTTTAACCAATTTGGAATGGAATAGGGGACGTTTTAACCAAAAGTGGGACGTTTTGACTGTGGGACGTTTTGACCGGATACCGGAGAAAACAGTACTGGTATATATGGTACTTTTTACTTTGGAAGTGTCTAGGGGTATGGATTCGTACCTCTGACCTCTGGGTCTAGAGGTAGGGATCTATATCCCTAGCCTGCCCCTGCCAGGCTCGGGGTACGGATCCGTATCTCTAGCCTCGTTGGTTAAGGGTACGGATCCGTACCCCTAGACACTTCCTTCTTTTTCCATGACAGGTGTACTATGTCGTCTTTAGATGGTTTGGAGTTCGTCAAGTCCAAAATTTTGCCATTTGATTCGAGATTTGTGGCATGTGGAACCTCAATATTGGTAATCTAGGTCACAGACACTTCGTCAGTCACTCAGAGCTGTGATGATTATTGGGAACGAATAATCAAAGCGAACAACAACAATCCTCTTTAAGTACGTGCGGCTGTAAGGTTTGCGAAAAAAGGACTATGTTTAATGTTTTCCTTCTAGGATAAAATAAAAACCTTACCTGACATGACTGGAATGGGAAACGCAACAAATTATGCTTTGAATATTGTAAGCAGGAACGTTTTCTGGAGGTGTTTCGCCGGGGAAGGGAAATAACTGTGTGTAGTCAATGATCAAAGTACAAAGGTATTTCACATGTGTCCCCTGTTGTGCAATATTACTGATTATTAAAAAAGCTCTAAACTGTGCAATATGACCATAGTATGCAGTATGGAAATACTGCATACTTTCATCTTGTGCAATATCATAGTAAATGATAAAAATGATAATTACATGCATAAACATATCTTTACTCACACAGATTAACTATCTCCACATTGATCATGAGACAACTCTGTAGCTCCGCGTGGAAGTTCTGGGTTAGCCTGTACAATTTGCCAATGAGATTAACTTTGATCATTAACCCAGCGCAGAGATGTAATGCATACAGTTGAGTTCTAAACATGACTGAACTATGTACCTGTAAAGAACAAATTATTCAAAATACAGAAAGAGTTGCCAGTTATTTTGTTGGTGAGGCCATTGTAGTGCACCATGCGGTTGACACTACAGCCAAGTTTAACTCATTACCAAACGACAAAATTTTAGGTTTATCCAAATTAAAGCATTTGCAGACTACAAAATAAAAGTGACTGAAAATTTGAAATTTGTTTTGTAAGGGGAAGAAAACATTGTGGGAAAAGGAGAAAATGCTGGTTACCAGCATTTTCTCCTTTTCCCACAATTTTTTTAAAGGCTTCTATCTCAGGGGCGTCAAAAGTAGGGATTGTGTACGTGGTAATGGGCTAAGGCGAGATTTCAACAGTTTAGCACACTTGTTAGCCTGGGCGTTGTTTTAGCTCTTGAGTCAGCTATATACGTCTCCTTACCAAACGACAAAATTTTAGACTTAACCAAATTTAAAGCTTTTCAGACTACAGAATAATCGTGACTCAAAATTTAAAACTTGACTCCAGAAGAGTATAAAACATTGTGGGAAAAGGAGAAAATGCTGGTTACCAGCATTTTCTCCTTTTCCCACAATGTTTTCAGAAGGCTTCCATCTCTGAATCGTAAAAACCAGGGCTTTTTCTGGTATAGGGTGAAAAAAATTCAGTGTTTTTTATGCTCTTCTGCAAATACTTTATGTCCGGACAATTAAGTCTAATATATTAATAATATTCTGTACACGTAGTTTGGTAAAGAGTTAATGGGCAAAAGAGTACAAACTGATCTGGATATGACGTAGGGCGATATTATTTTTTAGTAACTTGTTTTTAGCTCTTGAGTCAGCTAACATCTCCTTATCATCTACTTTATTGTAGAGTTACGCATTATCTATATCCCTTAACCCTTTCCCGTACGACAAAGTTTAGATTCTTTCAAATTCGATCGAAATATCAGCAGACAAAAAAAAAATAACATTGATACATGGGAGCTTTTAAAAGCCGTTCTCTGAAGAACAAAAAAAAAAACATCGTGGAAAATGGAGAAAATGCTAGTAATTAGCATTTTCTCCTTTTCCAACAATGTTCTCACCAGATTTTTTTCCTAGGGTCATTACAACCAGGGATTGCTTGCGAAGGGGTTAACCTGCTAAATAAGAGAAACGAAACATCCCAAATCGATAATAAAAACCAAAATTTTGCTCTTTCAAAGGTTTTTCTCTCGCGGAAAATATCTTCTTATCGGCCAATTTAGATTAACGATCAGACTGCACGTTCGATCTGTACAATCTGATCTTGATCTACAGTCCCCGCATAAGATCTTTAAATTGCAATGAGCAGCTTAAGGATTAAATATTTACAGATTTCAAGATGTAACTAAAAATGACGAGGTTTGTTTATGAAAGGAAATATTGAAAAGGTATAGGAGAAATAACTGGTTACCAGCTTTCTTAACGTCTACCATGTTTTTTGTTTTTCAAGTCTTCTTCCTCGATGTGAAGCGGGATCGTAAATTTTTAAGTAGATTTACTAATTGACAACAAAACACTTACTGCCTTACGTAATGGGTGTAAGAAGACTGCACTGTATAACTTTATTGTTGACCAAAATAAACTGCATACCACAAAATTGTTATAGTTTTTGACGCACATCATCAACCAGTCAGATCAAATGAAATCGGAAATAGTGCAATTTATCTTCGGGTTCGGGTTCCTTATATTAAAACTTTTTACTGGTTGATCGAGCGTCAAGTGACAAATCTTGATTTTCCAAAACGATTTCCTGTTCTCGTATTTAACACCCATTGAATCTTAGAAACAGTCCTAAAAGTAATGCGACCTCTGATTGGCTAAGCCATTTGGTTTAGCCAGTCAGGGTCCGTATTCACCAACCATTCTTAAGACTATTCTTTGTCTTGTTCTCCAGAATTTTCTATATTTGATAGTGATACCAGTCAGAAGCTGTGTTTCTTTCAAACTTGGAACATGTTGAAGAATAAGACAAAGAATGATCTTAAGAATGGTTGATGAATAGGCCTAGGAACCCATAAGTCGTGAACATACTTTCAAATGTAGAAAATATTGTTGAATAAGACAAATAATATTCTTAAGAATGGTTGGTAAATACGAACTCTGATTAATTCAGTAAATTGAATAGTGCTAAAATTTCACCGGTTATCACCCAGTTCAGACCTCAACCCAGTCCTGATTAATTAAACCCTGGAAAATATGAATGAAATGAGCTGTTGCCGTGATAATGTTGAAGCTGTGAGCATTCTAATCCATCCATCCATCCATCCATCCATCCGATCAATCAATCAATCAATCAATCAATCGATCAATCGATCAAATGCCCGGTCTGGTAGCTCAGTGGTTAGCATATCTGGCCCGTGATCAGGTGCTGAGATTCCAGGTTCGATACCCAATTGCGGCGAACTTGCTGTCCGGCGTTTTTTCGCATCTCACCTCTGATGCACATGTGAACAGTTGTCAATGGCTTTGGAAAGAAAGTTGTGTCAGTAACGTAAGTGGTGTAGGCCACGAAACACATGGGTAAGTCACTGACCGCCTTGATATAACCTAAGCTGATAAAATGGCTTTAAACTCCAATACAAACAAAATCATAAAAGATACCAATGCAGCATCCCCTTCCTCGACCATTCGCCCTAAAAAATTGAAAACAAAAAAAAAAACGTTATCCGCTAACCTACATGCCATATTAGCTAATTAGTCGACAAAAGAGCTCTTTAATGCCGAAGATTGAAAGAATGGATTTGATGGGCATTTCCCGTGTTTTTTCCAGTTTGTATGAAAACAAACAACTCCCTAGCGAGCACATGGCATCATATTACAGTCATGTCTAAATACGCGGCCAAACGTTACATTAACCCACTACCACACAATCCCTACTTTTGACGCCCCTGAGAAAGAAGCCTTTAGAAGACATTGTGGAAAAAGGAGAAAATGCTGGTAACCAGCATTTTCTCCTTTTTCCATAATGTTTTCTACCCTTCAGAAAACATTTTTTTCAAATTTTCAGTCACTTTTATGTTTTCGTCTGCAAATGCTTGCAATTTGGAAAAGTACAAAATTTTGTCGTTTGGTAAAGGTTTAATCCTTAGGTTACTGAGTGCAATTCACTGACCTTTTGCGGGCAATGTAAACCAAGATCAGACTGCACAAAACGTGCAGTCTGGTCCTTGATCTCCTCTGTCCGATATGGTGATAGTTTTCTCCAAAAGTAAGATTAAAGCAGGATTAGATCTAATTATTTGGATTTTTATTATCAGTTCAAAAAATTATTTGGATTTTTACTATCAGTTCAAAAATCTATTCAAATTTTTACTATTAATAGTTAAAACAAGCAATTTCGTTGAAATGATATCCCCCGCCGAAAAAGACCTTTTTTGATATAAACGTATAAGAGGTATTGTGTTTTGCATGTACATGTGGCCTTTTTGTTATTGGTCCATGATAAAATTATACATTTAGCTCCCTTGTTCCATGGCACAGAATTTCATTACATAATAACTCAAAAATCATAAAAAGCAGAGTTATCATTCTTGTACAATGCAGTCCCCCACAATAAAATCTATCCACGTATGAAGAAACATGTCATTAACTGAAATAAATTTTGAGTTGTGTCCTGGACAAAAAATGAGCCTGAAAAATAACAAAGGGCAATAATTCAAAAATCATATTGCCAGAGTTATCGTTCTTGTACACTGCACTCCTCACAGTAAGATCCATCCACCGATTAAGTTACATGTTCATATCTGAAATAGTTTTTCAATTATGTTCTGGACAAAAGTTAAGCCTGAAAAATAAGAAGGGGTAATAACTCAAAAATTATGAAAGTTAGAGTTATGCACAGCACTTCTCCTTATTGAAATCTAGACACATACAAATTTTCAAGTTGATATGTGTGACAATTTTCAAGTTATGTGCTAGAGAAAAAAAATTAAGCCTGAAAAATAACGAAGGGCAATAACTCCAAAAATTTGAAGGACACTGCACTCCTCCTTAACGAGATCTATCCACTTACGAAGTTTGAAGTTGGTATCTGAAATACTGGTTAAGTTATCTTCCGGATAAAAATCGGGGACGGAAGGAGGGACTGACAGAGACTATTACCATATCCACCCACCAGGGGGATAATAAGTATGAAAAATAAACTAGCACTTGTTCCAGAACAGGATAAATTCATCAAAGGGTAATCAGTCAAAAAAAGGCTGTGAATCTAAAAAGAAATGTGCGAACAAAAATCCAAAGTAAAAATTTACAAAGGGCAATAACTCCAAAAATACTGAAGATAGAGTTATGGTTCTTGTGCACTGCACTTCTCCTCAATTAGTTCTATATGTGTGTGAAGTTTCAAGTTCCTACCTTTTATACTTTTGGAGCTATGCTCCAGACAAAAATCCAAAGTTAAAATTTACAAAGGGCAATAACTCCAAAAATACAGAAGACAGAGTTATGGTTGTTGTGCACTGCACTTCTCCTCAATTAGTTCTATATGTGTGTGAAATTTCAAGTTTTTATACCTTTGGAGATATGCTCCGGACAAAAATCCAAAGTTAAAATTTACAAAGGGCAATAACTCCAAAAAATACTGAAGACAGAGGTATGGTTGTTTGGCACTGCCCTTGTCCTCAGTGAGTTCTATATATGTGTGAAGTTTCAAGTTCCTATCTTTTATACTTTTGGAGATATGCTCCAGACAAAAATCCAAAGTTAAAATGTACAAAGGGCAATAACTCCAAAAATACTGAAGATAGAGTTATGGTTCTTGTGCACTGCACTTCTCCTCAATGAGTTCTATATATGTGTGAAGTTTCAAGTTCCTAGCTTTTATACCTATGGAGATATGCTCCAGACAAAAATCCAAAGTTAAAATTTACAAAGGGCAATAACTCCAAAAATACTGAAGACAGAGTTATGGTTGTTGTGCACTGCACTTCTCCTCAATTAGTTCTATATGTGTGTGAAGTTCCAAGTTTTTATACCTTTGGAGATATGCTCTGGACAAAAAACCAAAGTTAAAATGTACAAAGGGCAATAACTCCAAAAATACTGAAGACAGAGTTATGGTTGTTGTGCACTGCACTTCTCCTCAATGAGTTCTATATGTGTGTGAAGTTTCAAGTTCCTAGCTTTTATACTTTTAGAGATATGCTCCGGACAAAAATCCAAAGTAAAAATGTACAAAGGGGAATAACTCCAAAAATACTGAAGATAGAGTTATGGTTCTTGTACACTGCACGCCTCCTTAATGAGATCTATCCACTTGTGAAGTTTGAAGATGATATCTCAAATACTTTTGGAGATATGCTCCGGACAAAAATGTGGGACGGAAGGACGGAAGGACGGAATGACGGAAGGACGGACGGAGACTATTACCATATCCCCCGCCGCCTTTCGGCGGGGGATAAAAATCATTTGGATTTTTACTATCAGTTCAAAAATTTTATTTAGGTATCAGATAGTTATTAAACGTTTCCCAGCTTGAGCGATGCAAACTGCTTACTTGGAACCTTTGAACGTTGCTAAGAACGTGTCAGGGGCGAAGCATTCTGTAAGAAAAAAAAAAGTTGAGCACACAGTGAAAAAAGAAGACAAATTTGCCAAAAGGCGTCACCACAGGCTACCATACAGCTTCTACAATTTGAACATTTTTTGAGGGGAGATCTTCAAGACCCTCCGGTTTCTGCACTCTGACATTGTATTCAGACCTTAATCTGAAAGCTGGTTCGGCTGAGTCTTAATACTGCTAAATAACCCTTTACCAAACAATCCCTGCTTTTTATGACCCTGATATAGAAGCCTTTTGAAAACCTTGTGGGAAAAGGAGAAAATGCTGGTAACCAGCATTTTCTCCTCTTCCCACAATGTTTTCTACCCTGCTGGAAACAAATTTCAGTTTTTGAGTTACGTTTATTATGTCGTCTTCTAATGTTTTCAATTTGGACCAATCTGAAATTTTGTGGTTTGGGAAAGGGACAACTGAATTTAAATTTTCAGTTCGATATCAACCCAAATACATGTATTACTTTTTCAAAGTTACGATTTGGGGAATGAAATCCCCTTATCGGACATAGTAGATCAAAGATCAGACTGCACGTTCTGTGCAGTCTGATCTTGATCTACCCTGTCCGCAAAAAGGTCGGCGCTTGGCAACCAAGGGTTAACAGGGTCAGATAGATTTGGATTTGATACGTAAATAGTGAGTGCCGTGTGAGTGATTTACACGGTTAAAGGTCAAGTAGCTACCCTCTTGATTCTAGGGCTTTTTAGATACCGGACAAAGGGGGCTTTTGTCTTAAAAGGTCGGACTTGTTTTGATGTGGTTTTTGACCTATAAAAGAATGTGTTTGTACGACGTAATGGTATTTTTTGTAGATTAAGCATAATGAATGGAGAGAAACTTTTAATTGTGTTGTTTTTGTGGTGTTTGTGTGGAGGCAGCAGGGCTGCGGTTGTGAACGAGGCTGGTTCGAGCCTCAACAGGGTGAAACGTCAGAAAAAGCCAGACCTCGTCCCGGTTGTAAGTTCACTTTGCAACATCTAAATCATATATATCGTTTTTTTCCCCAAAACCTTTTAGCGATTCCTCTGCTTCCTTCTCGTCAGAGCTTTCTATGCGTCTATCTGTCCGCCCGTACGTCGACGATCTGTCTGCCCGTCCCCCTGTCTATCCTTCTGTCTAGCTGTTTTTTTTTTTTAATCTTATCAACAACGCTGACTTGAAACAACCGCAAAAAATGATCCTTTGGAAGACATTTCGGGAAAAAGAGAAAAGTTAGTTACAAGAATTGCTCCTTTTCTCAAAATGTTTTTTATCTATTTTAAGACAAATTTCAATGTTTTAGTCAGATTTATGCATCATCTGCAAATGCTCTCAATTTGGATAAGCCTGAATTTTTTTTTTTTTAACATGAAACAGTTTTTGCACATGTGGTCATTTATGCACAGAATAATACAGAACTATGGGACAGTACAGAACCAAAACCAGGCCCGCGCGGGTGGCTCAGTGGTGAGCGTGTTTGACTCATGACCTGGTGGTTGTGAGTTTGATTACCGGTTGAGGCGAACTTTCTTTCCGGCGTATTTTCGCCTCTCACCTCTGCTGAAGCATGTGAGAAAAGTAGTCGGTGGCTTTGGAAAGAAAGTAGTGTAAGTACCGGTGTGAGAAAGCCAGGAAACACATGTGCGTTACCGACCGCCATGATATGAGCTTAGCTGTTAAAGTGGTGTTAAACCCCTATACAACCAACCAACCAAAGAACCAAAATCAGAATGCACGTTTTTGCGTGATTTGAACTAATCTAATCTGCCAAATTAAACTTGAATCGAACCCTTTGAGAAATTTTGTGTGCGAAGATTAGTAAACAATGTATATGCATTAGGGATGGCAACGGTTAGTAAATTTGCTAACCGGTTAACCGTTCAATCTTTCGATCGGTTAACCGGTTAACCGAACGACCATGTAAAAACATTTAAGATGAAGGTACCTGCTCGATATGTCAACATTGATAACCGGTGCGTGAGTAATGCATTCCCGTGATGTTTACTATTTCTGTACTTTAACGCAAAAGACTGCCAATCTATCGACGATCTCTCACCCTCTCAGCAGTAAAATCATTTTACCACAATATTTTCTATAGAGGACTAGAAATTATCAGGCCATTTCAGTGTTTCGACTACGCAAATTATTGCGTAAATCACCTAATATAACTGAAATTCACGTGGAAAAAAAGTTTGGTTTCACGTGAGACCTCACGTTGGAAAGGAAAAAAAAAAACAGTATCTGCTTAACTTGTGTAAAATACCAGGATTTGAAGTTACTTGCTACCCATTTTGATAAATTATTGTCAAATCAGGCGGAAATACCTATCCATAAATAAAAACACATGAAAAAATGCTCGATGCAAGAAACACGGAAACCCATGACAGAACAAAATGTCCCTTTCGACAATGTCTGATCAGAGTCACTTCAGATCGTCTTTTTAGCTTTTTAATGATTTTAAGCAGTAAATTTCCATAGATATATTAATAACAGACTTTAGTGCTGCATCGAAAGAAAAAACTAGTGGGATCACTGCTATTTACAACTTCAAAAAATCTACAGAATCATACAGATGATGGTATGGTTATTGATATTCAAACGAAGTGGCTATTGCTAAGTGATCGGGTGTTAGCCATCGCCCAAACGACAGATTTAAATTTTAGACACTCCCAAATTCAAAGCCTCTGCACCATACTATGATTTACGAAGATACTTATCGAAGTGATAATGAACGAACGAAGAGAAACCGCTATGCCTGCTTGAACACAGAATGATTGACTTTATAAATTTCAATCTCTCTTACGCTGATTGGTCAATCCATGCATATATTTGATTAGGGGCGGGTACTTAATGAAATAATCCAAGCAAATCAATTAGGATAAGCCAGTGCCTTCGACCCAAAGAGGACACGTGTTTGACTGTTTATTATCGGAGACTGGGGACTAATTAGCGAATTAACAATGTTTAATATTGCACCGACATGTCAAACTGTATATCACACCTTCGCCGCGTCTTGGCTACATTGGATGTGCGTATGACGCAGTTTTGGTTGTCAGAACCAGCAAAGTTAACTTTGTATTTTTTTTTATCATAATGATTATTTTGGTAAACTTTTGATAATATAGGCCTTTTTTTTGTTTCTGGTTAACCGGTTACCAATTTCCTAACCGGTTAATCGGCCATTTGATCGGTTAACCGGTTAACCGGTTAACCGTTGCCATCCCTAATATGCATACAATATGACACTTATTAGCCACTAAAATTTTACTTTTAATGAACAGGGTATACAAAGATTTTGGGTCCGCATTCACCGACCATTCACCACTCCAATGTATAGGTAATATTCTTCATTGAGAAAGTAACGTAATTTCTGATTGGTGTTTAGCTTATAAATGAGAAATAATTATTGTGTTACATTCGAATTCAGAAAATTCTGAAGAATAAGACCAAGAACGATATTAACCCTTCGGCTGCTAAGCGCGACTTACTGACCTCTTTCGGACAGCGTAGATCAAGATCAGACTGCACAGAACGTGCAGTCTGATCTTGGATCTACGCTGTCCGATCTGGAGATATTTTTCCCCGAAACATACTATTGAAATATCAATTTATGGGTTTTTACTTTTTACTATAGAATTGAAGAGTTAATTTTGGTAACCCAGCGGGATAAGGGTTTACCCAGCAATTTTGGTGTTTAACAATCGGCTGAATTTCCTTTTCTTTTTTATAAAGTTCCGTTTCTTTTTTTTATAGCAGAATAAGTTGTTAGAGTGGCAAGAATAAACAAAACTTGCAGTCTGGTCTTCAATTAATACTGTGTGATAAATTGTGAGTCACTTACCGTATGTATAGTATATATTTTGTTCGGATTATGTTCTGTATAATAATTGCCACACTCGTTTTTCTTTTTTCTGAAGGGATTTTCTTTTCAGCTTTTTAGGTTTTGTTAGCAGGTATTTCATGCTGTAATTAATAGAATTTCATTTATATTAAGGCGACCAGCGTTTCAGCCAGTGCACTGCTTGTGTTTCGTGAACTGGACAGTGAGCACAACTTTTTCCCCAGTCACTAACTACTTTTCCATATAAATAATATACTACAGAGAGAGAGAGAGAGAGAGAGAGAGAGAGAGAGAGAGTATAAACTATACCCTATGATTGATTTTATCATCGGCTCTAAAGGAGATCGATCAATCGATCACCTGTCATTGATTTATGGGTTAGACTTCACAAGACAAAATGATACCAGGGGCCACTATTAGACTGACAGCATTTGCCCACGACAAAGTAACTAAAACTCAAACAATCTCATTTGCCGTTAAAAGTCACAAAACGTGGTGGGAAATGGAGAAAATGCTGGTTACCAGCATTTTCTCCTTTTCCTACAACGTTTTCAAAAGGGTCCTTTCCAAGGTTCGATAAACCGAGTGATTGTTTAGTAAAGGACCAATGTTATTGTACTAGTGCAAGACACCACTGGTTTTTCCTTAACCTACTGTCGCCGTGATGTGACTGAAATAACGTTGAAAGCGGCGTAAAACACCATTCAGCCAATCCTTAACTCTTTACCACACGAGAAAATTTTAGACAGGTCCAAATTGAAAGCATTTGCAGATGACAAAATAAAGGCGACTGAAAATTTGAAATTTGTTCTGGGAAGGGTAGAAAACATTATGGGAAAAGGAGAAAATGCTGGTTACCAGCATTTTCTCCTTTTCCCACAATGTTTTCTAAAGGCTTCTTTCTCAGGTGCGTCAAAAGTAGGGATTGTGTGGTAATGGGTTAACCCACTAAATACCAGTAAATGTAAAGTAACTTTCAACTCGACAGTAAAAACGCGAATGTTGCTGCTTCAAAGATATACTTTTGTGATGAATATCTCCTTATCGGACACTGTAGATACAAGATCAGGCTGCACTTTATGTACAGGCTGATCTTGAACTACACTGTCCACAATAGGTCCCAGACAAGAAGGACAAGGGAGCGACAGCATGTCAAAAAGTCTCTAAGAAATGCTATCAGGTAAATAATAGACCGACAACCAGCAACATAGAGCCTTGGTCCACAATGAGTCGTTCTGCTTCACCCATTACCACACAATGCCTACTTTTGACGCCCCTGAGGAAGAAGCCTTTTGAAAACACTATGGGAAAAGGAGAAAATGCTGGTAACCAGCATTTTCTCCTTTTCCCATAGTGTTTTCTATCCTTCCCAGAACAAATTTCTATTTTTTAGTCACATTTATTTTGTCGTCTGCAATTGCTTTCATTTTGGACCAGTCTAAAATTTTCTCGTGTGGTAAAGGGATTTTCTTTTCAGCTTTTTAGGTTTTGTTAGCAGGTATTTCATGCTGTAATTAATAGAATTTCATTTATATTAAGGCGACCAGCGTTTCAGCCAGTGCACTGCTTGTGTTTCGTGAACTGGACAGTGAGCACAACTTTTTCCCCAGTCACTAACTACTTTTCCATATAAATAATATACTACAGAGAGAGAGAGAGAGAGAGAGAGAGAGAGAGAGAGAGTATAAACTATACCCTATGATTGATTTTATCATCGGCTCTAAAGGAGATCGATCAATCGATCACCTGTCATTGATTTATGGGTTAGACTTCACAAGACAAAATGATACCAGGGGCCACTATTAGACTGACAGCATTTGCCCACGACAAAGTAACTAAAACTCAAACAATCTCATTTGCCGTTAAAAGTCACAAAACGTGGTGGGAAATGGAGAAAATGCTGGTTACCAGCATTTTCTCCTTTTCCTACAACGTTTTCAAAAGGGTCCTTTCCAAGGTTCGATAAACCGAGTGATTGTTTAGTAAAGGACCAATGTTATTGTACTAGTGCAAGACACCACTGGTTTTTCCTTAACCTACTGTCGCCGTGATGTGACTGAAATAACGTTGAAAGCGGCGTAAAACACCATTCAGCCAATCCTTAACTCTTTACCACACGAGAAAATTTTAGACAGGTCCAAATTGAAAGCATTTGCAGATGACAAAATAAAGGCGACTGAAAATTTGAAATTTGTTCTGGGAAGGGTAGAAAACATTATGGGAAAAGGAGAAAATGCTGGTTACCAGCATTTTCTCCTTTTCCCACAATGTTTTCTAAAGGCTTCTTTCTCAGGTGCGTCAAAAGTAGGGATTGTGTGGTAATGGGTTAACCCACTAAATACCAGTAAATGTAAAGTAACTTTCAACTCGACAGTAAAAACGCGAATGTTGCTGCTTCAAAGATATACTTTTGTGATGAATATCTCCTTATCGGACACTGTAGATACAAGATCAGGCTGCACTTTATGTACAGGCTGATCTTGAACTACACTGTCCACAATAGGTCCCAGACAAGAAGGACAAGGGAGCGACAGCATGTCAAAAAGTCTCTAAGAAATGCTATCAGGTAAATAATAGACCGACAACCAGCAACATAGAGCCTTGGTCCACAATGAGTCGTTCTGCTTCACCCATTACCACACAATGCCTACTTTTGACGCCCCTGAGGAAGAAGCCTTTTGAAAACACTATGGGAAAAGGAGAAAATGCTGGTAACCAGCATTTTCTCCTTTTCCCATAGTGTTTTCTATCCTTCCCAGAACAAATTTCTATTTTTTAGTCACATTTATTTTGTCGTCTGCAATTGCTTTCATTTTGGACCAGTCTAAAATTTTCTCGTGTGGTAAAGGGTTGAAGGAGTCTAAGGGTTGATACTTATGCAGGTAAACCTATCATAGATGTTTTAGTGATTTTAAATGAGTCCAATGGGCTTTAGCTCTCAGCTGGTGACGTAGGCCTACGAGCTTAACCCATTACCTCACAATCCCTACTCAGTTTGACGCCCCGGACAAAAAAGCCTGACCTCTAGAAAACATTGCGAGAAACTCGATTTTCGGAAATGCTGGTAATCAGCATTTTCTCCTTTTCCCACTGTGTTTTGTACCCTTCATGGAATAAATTTCAAATTTTCAGTTATTTTTATTTTGTCGTCTGCAAATGCTTTTGATTTTGACAAGCCTGAAATACTGTTGTTTGGTATACCTAATGATTTAAAATCATAGGGGTCGAAGTTTCAAATTCTCGACTCACCCAATTTCCGAAAGTTGATCATATATAGTCAAAGCGACATTCACTCCTATCCCACTGTTGATTATTAGTTCTACGGTCCTAACACGAGAAAGCAGTCTAGTAGTGGCTTCAGAAGAATATATGTCCTGAAAAAGAAATCGTTAAAAAAGATTGTGTGAAAAATAAATATCGCTAACCAGCATTTTCTCCTTTTACAACACTGTTTTCTACCCGAGGCTTCCAAGCAAAAATCACATTAATCTACAAATGCTTTCAATTTGAACAAGTCCACAATTTTGCCGCCAGTAAGAGTGGAACGTTCAAATCCTTAGATTGTTACAAGTTTCCAATTTAGACAAGTTAACTCTTTCCCAAACAGGCCCTGGTTTTTACGTGTCTGCAGGACAAGTCTTTAGAAAACACTGTGGGAAAAGGAGAAAATTAATCGTAACGAGCAATTTCTCCTTTTCCCACAGTGTTTTCTAGCCTTTCGGAAAACTTTCTGCCATTCTTATCAAATTCAAAATTGTCATCTGCAAACACTTTGAGTTTGGGACAGTCTAAAATTTGTCATTTGGGAAAAGGTTAACATTTCACTTATAGGCCCGGCTGCTTAGCTCAGAGTTTAGCGTATCTGACTCAGGACCTAGTGGTTGCGCGCTAGATACCTAGTTGAGGCTAACTTTCCTTCCAGCCCTTTTTTGCCTCTCACTTCTGATCAATGAATGTGAAAGAGCAGTCAATAGCTTGGAATAAAAGTTGCGTCACTATTCGTGTCAGAAGGTCAGGAAACACATATATAAGTACACTCACCACTACGATACAACTTAAACCTTTACCGAACAGTCCCTGGTTTTTACGACCCTGGGATGGAAGCCTTTTGAAAACCTTGTTGGAAAAGGAGAAAATGCTGGTAACCCGCATTTTCTCCTTTTCCCACAATGTTTTCTAACCTGCTGGAAGCAAATTACAATTCTGAGTTATGTTTATTTTGTCGTATGCGAGTGCTTTCAATTTGGACCAGTCTAAAATTTTGTCGTGTGCGAGTGCTTTCAATTTGGACCAGTCTAAAATTTTGTCGTATGCGAGTGCTTTCAATTTGGACCAGTCTAAAATTTTGTCGCTTGGGAAAGGATTAAAGATGTTAAGACGGCATTTAACTCCAAATACAAATAAACAGGTCTACGGCATCTATTAGATCTATTCAATCTCAATGACAGAAAAATGAAAAGTAATTACCCAACATTGTAAGTAATTCCACGGAATGACGCATCGGTCATTACAAAATTGGAACTCTGAAATCCTGCTTAGAGCATCTTCGCGAGCCAAGGTTACAATCACTACGTGGATCTTACCTTGGCTGATTGAGCCCGATTTCGAGATTCCTGCGATGCTCCCTCTATTGGATGCTCGTTATTACCTGCCTTTACATCATATTTGTAAAAGCCAATGAAATATCGTTTTACAAACCGCTTACGAATACACGTGGGTTTCTATGTTTACCTTCTATTCGAAAAGTAGCGACCTCGTTCTATTTTTATCAAAGATGAAATGCTACGAGCGATTTTATTCGTTGCAGTTAGAGCTGACTGCATCCAATGAAAAAGCGCATCGAAGGAATGTAAAAATCAAGCTCGATCCGCCAAGGGTAGTGTAGCGTAGTGAATCGTCAGCCTTGGCTTGCGAAGATGGCTTTGAGAGGCTCGCTGATCGATTAGGCCTATATCTACTCACAATCATTTTGATTCTAATTTTCAGGACTACTTCGAACAGTTCGGGTATTTAGTGCAGAAGGAAAAGGGGCAACAGCATGATGAACAGTCTCTCAGAAATGCTATCAGGTAAATACTGGACCGACATGTTAGAGACTTGGTCCAGGTGCTAATAATTTCTGAATATCACGTACCTTATCGCTAGATACCAAAAACGTTTCATAGCTCTGAAGAAACCGTCTGTTTACTCTTTATCACATGAGAAAATCTTAGGCTGGTCGAAATTGAAAGCATTTGCAGACGACAAAATAAAGGTGGTTGAAAATTGAAATTTGATCCGGGAGGGGTTGAAAACATTGTGGGAAAAGGAGAAAATGCTGGTTACCAGCATTTTCTCCTTTTTCGACAGTGTTTTCAAAAGGCTTCTTTCTCAGGGGTGTCAAAAGTAGGGATTGTGTGGTAATGCGTTAATCTGTTCCGCTATTTTTGTCTTTTATATATTTAAAATGAAGAAACACCAGACTGGAACCAATGCTTAAAACAGCTCAGATACAAGTGACAAGCTGTGTGCTCCGAAAAGGGAAGCATAATATAATTAAGCTTTAGACCGCCAAGCACGTACACTGCTCAATTTAAAGAGTTAACCCATTACCACGATTCTATGACAATTGCCCTCCCCCCCCGCCGCCCCCCCGGACTATTGCTCACCGAGGACAATCCCTCCCCCCCGGACTATTGCCCTCCGAGGACGATTCAACCCGGACCATTGCCCCCTGAGGACAAAAAATTGTCCTCAGAGGGCAATAGTCGGGGGAAATTGTCCGGGGGGGATAGTCCGGGGGATGGGGTTTGTCCGGGGGATGGGGGGGGAACAATGGTCCGAGGGGAATTGTCCTCCGGGGGAAATTGTCCGGGGGGGGCAATTGTCCGGGGGAGTGTCCTGATACGCATTACCACACAATCCCTACTTTTGACGACACTGAGAAAGAAGCCTTCGGAAAACATTGTGGAAAAAGAAGAAAACGCTGGTAACCAGCATTTTCTCCTTTTCCTACAATGTTATCTTCCCTTCACAAAACAAATTTCAAATTTTCAGTCACTTTTATGTTTTCGTCTGCAAATGCTTTCGATTTAGACAAAACTAAAATTTCGTCGTTTGGTATAATGAGTTGAAGGATCGCACAAATACCGAAATTTAAATCTTTCATTTTGTCAAACACTCAATTTTTGTGCCTTTTAAAACATCAACTTACACTATCATTGGACAAAATGGCTTGATTATTTTCTTGTTTCTTTGATTTTAAATGCTGATAAGCCATGTTCGGAAGAAAATGAAGAAATTTGTTTTCCTTGTTCTTTTGTTTAACTACTCATATTTTTCCCGATCTTTTGTAAATGTTTTTCTCGAATTTAATGAAAGAGAGACAAAAAAAGAAAATGACACCATTGATTCAATTTTAAAAAACCTGTGTGGCATAATAAACAAGAGGGTCAAGATGGCCCTGGATGGCCCACCTGAATTTTTGAGAGGACCATAGCCATTTTTAGGCCAGGGAATCCCTCTCAAGGGATTCCCTTGCCTATAGGGATCGTAAGCTGCCTATTCAGACAAAAATGTTGGACTGTGTGTCCACTCTATATCGCTGAGTCCGCCAAAACAACTAGTTTCCCAAGTATATACAGAGATTGCTTATCACACGGTGTGAATGCTTTCCTTTCCTCAAAGCTTTCATCTGCAAAATGCCATGGAATTGCAAGGGTATAACAATCCTTTAATAACTGATGAGTGTGTGTTTTTTATCCCATTTTTGTCATTAACACTGACCTAATAAAGGCGGAACCTAATGAACTTGGCTTTATCCGGCAGTTGTGTATTCTTACGCGCTATATACGGTTAATATCTATAACGCTCTCTCTTGCACTCCGGATCATTCACATTCAGGTATGGTGAGATTAACGAACGACGACTCTGCTGGGAGTTTGTCTATATAAGGTTGTGTTGACATTTGAACATGTGTGTCACAAAACAAGTCTCAGCTAAAATGCGATTGTAAATAAAGCAAACTACATATAGAATATTGGCCCGTGTTATGTATATCACTTTTTCTTATGTATATCGACTAAATCTAGGGTACTTCAGCGGAATGCTGGAGAAATCGGCCCCTGGAGAAATCGTCCCCAAACTGCTTGGCCCGTGTTATGTTTATCACTCCGGAGAAATCGTCCCCTGAAGACGATTTCTTTGGTGAAATCGTCCCCAAATAAAATTTTAGAAAAATCGGCCCCACCATCAAATTTCATCCATATCGTTAATCAAGTTGTCTATAAAAAATATTTTTGAAATTTCGTTGTCTTTAGTATGTACATTATGTGTATTAGTTACCTTTATCCAAGAGTTATTTGGTAGTTTTGTCATTGCTTATACTGCCTATTTCACACTGATAGGATGTATTTCACACCTTTTACACCTGTCACAAATAGATTACACCTGTGTGATTGTTAAAAATGTCTTTGATTGACTTTGATTTGAAACCAAATAAATGCATATAATTTTTTTCTGTAGTCGTTCGCTTGTCATTTAATGTATTTTTTTTTTTATCTCTCTCACTCTCTCTCTACTAGTGTCATATGACATACCTGTGACCAATACCATTTAGCAGGGGCATCAGTGTCTCTGACACACATATTTCTAGTGTTCACTAGGGCTTGTGTGTATCCGGATATTTCCGGTCCATAACATTTACAATTGTGGATGGATTTCAAAATAATTTGGCACAATTGACCTCCATCAAGGTTAGATGTGCCATTTGAAACATCTGTTCAAGTAGGTTCAAGATTAAGGCCACATTGAAGGCCAATTTTTCGTCCTCCCTTTTCTGAAACCCCTACATTTTTGGATAGATTCCGATATAAATTAGCATAATGCATTGTTCTCCATCATGAGTAGAAGTTCCCTTTGAAACATTTATTCAGGTCCAGGGTCTAGGTCAAGCTTGAGAGTCAAGTGTTCGCGGGCTTGACACAAATTGTCCTTGGACAACGATTATGAATTAGGATTAACGTCTTTTTATATTATGTAGATATAAGTATCGAAGCTCAAGTCACTGTGACTTGTCCGTAAAAAAGGCAAGTAAAATAGGAAAACCGAGCCTAATCATTTTCCTAAAACAATCCAACCTTTTCACAGTATTTTATTGAGAAAATATTTTGGCTAAAAGAGAATTTGCATGTAACAAGCAATTCCTCCCAATTTCCCCAAAATCTTACTTTTCAATATACACGAAGAACTAGTTTGGATTTTCATCTACAACTTCCTTCAAATATGACCAGTTAAAAATTTCGTCGACTTGTGGAAGGTACTCTAGACAACATGACCAACTGCCATATCACTCCAATCTTTATTATTCATTACATTTTACCTTGATATCTATCTTACATGTATTTTCATTGAAATCAATAAAAATAATATGTTCTTGTTTCATAAATGTAAAAAATAACGTCATTCAGGACTACAAGACATCACATGTCTCAGAAAATTTAGATAACCAAAGTTGGTATGCGCCGATTGAATACGGTTCAATTTTGACTTGGAATTGTTTACAAGCACGACAAATTACTAAGTATTCTAAGCCATTATCAAGCACCCCATAACTGTGAGCACATGCCTAGCTCTGGCTTAATTAGTTTCTGGCTGGTGCTTTCTAGTATCAGTTCAAAATTTCCTGATAAAACCAAGAATTCCAGGGGCTTAGTGGAATCCGCTTGTATCCCTGTCCGTCTACCTGTTTGTATTAATTAAAATTGACCTCATGTGTTGTTTTGTATCCTCAATTTCCTGGCCTTCAGTACTATCAGTACTTTGATTTTTTTAGGTTTTGAAACTTCCAAGCGATTTTGAAAAGGTCATCTGTAATTTAAGTCATTTCAAAATCTGTCACCACCCTTAAAATCATCACCACAGCAATGATTTTGAAGAATCAGAATTTTGCCAATAAATTTTTGGATAGATCACCCAAGAAAAAAATCTTGAAGAAGAGCACATGCTCTATAGTCCAGTGACTAAAAAAAATAAGTCAAACAATGAGACGCTACGGTTTTTCATATTTGGATATTTATTGCAGCTCGGCGACCAGTCAAAAAGTAGCATCGCCTTTGGGGACAGTTATCCGTGTACTAACAGCTAAATCTGACAACGACTGCATCATCTGTGTACAGTTCTCAGCGGTTATAGATCTAGATCTAATAGCTAAATTATGAACCTTTGTAACTAGAATTTCCGTGAGACAGACCTATGTAAGCTATTTTTAGACAGACCTGTGTACGCATTTTAAAGCTGTCTGGCACGCTTTAAACAATCTATCTTTTTCTAATTAAATGTTATGGACAGGCCTAACAATTTTATTTTTCTACTTTCTACAAACAGTGAATTCCAGAAAATGGCGGGCCTTAAAGAAACAGGTGAGCTTAACAAAGCGACACTAGCGAAAATGAGAGCTCCTCGATGTGGCCTTCCGGATGTCATCAGGCCTAGTGATCGAATAGCGCCACAGAAGCCCGGATCTAGGAACACGCCGCTTCAGTTCCAAGCACCCGGTAAGCTGCTTTAAAAACCCTCACATTGCTAAACGCGACTCTCTGAACTTTTTGTGGACAGTGTTGATCAAAGATCAGACTGCACAGAACGTGCAGTCTGATCTTTTATCAACACTGTCGCATACCGAGATACTTTCTTCAAAAAATAAGTTTGAAATATGCCTAGCATTCATGTGAGAGCGACTAACCTGTGCTCATCGCTTTTTCAAACGCCGTCTCGAAATAAAAAGAGTCAAAGTCTAATTGTGTAACCTTATGTTCTGGGAGGAAACGTTTTCGGTGCTAGAAGAATCACTTTAATCTGACTATACCTCATTTTCCACTTTTTGCAGACGAAAGTAGTGACACCAAATAGTCATTATCTTCCGCTAGGTGGCAGAACTAGTCTTCGAAGACTATGAATGGGCAGACAACGACAAATCCTACATCATCACGAACCTTGTAAGGCAAAAGGAAAAATTATTTAAGTGACTCGACGGCATAGGCTCCAGAGCAGCCACAAGAATAATGCAGGTGTTAAAATGCATTTAAATTAAATAATCCTATTTAAAAGTATGTGCATTATAATGCTTTTATTGCACGGTCCATGCGTTTGTCACTGGCAGAAAAATGAAATTAAAAACTTGGTTTAGATCTACCCAAATTTAGCAGGTTGAACTGTCCATAGGAATTTGACATTCTATGTAAAGAACAATGCAGGTGTTAAAATGCATTTAAATTCAATAATCTTATTTAAAAGTAGATCTATGTGCATTATAATGCTTTTATTGTACGGTCCATGTGTTTTTCACTGGCAGAAAAATGAAATAAACTTGGTTTAGATCTACCCAAAAGTTAGCAGGTTGAACTGTCCATAGGAATTTGACATTCTATAATGTAAAAAATTGATAAAATATGAAAAAAAAACACCCCCTTATATAGAAACACAAAGGATGCAACACCTCGATTACTAGCTACACCACATAAATGTCCTACCCACCCAAATTCACCAACAAAACAAAGAGTGATCACAATATCCTTTACCCTAGTAACAGATAAAGTCAAAATGTACCCGTTGGATGGTTATTTGCGTTAACTTATCGTCGCTACTGGTTGCTCATCTGAGCTAACCTAATTCACGTTGCTTAACTATCACAGAGAGAAATACACCAAACAGCATCGCTGTAAAAGCTAGCTCAACAGCAAGGCAGGTTTCAAGTGCTTATATATCTAACCTCTCTCCGTGACACTACTGAGAGCTTTGCCTGGTTCTTTAACGTGCTCGGTGTATAGCACCGTTACATGGGACCTCAGTTTAATGTCTCATCCGAAAGACTATAAGTAATTTTAGTTGGCCAGCTAGGGATTTGAACCCACAACTTGTAGCGCCCCGATACATTATGTTCATGAGTCTTGTGCTCTATCTACTGAGCCATATCCACTGGTAAAATGTATACCTGTGACATTCGACGATCTTTAAGAAGACACCTTTTCACCGGAAATATTCCATTGTTTTTTAAAGCTTTTTTGCCAATTTCAAACCATTGAGAAGGCCATTCGCTGACGTCACAAATCGATCCCCAGTAAATGTTCTGGCCTGGTCCACTATGCGCCTTTGCCTTGTTTTCCATGACCTTGGCTCTAGACTCACAACATAATGAGACAAAGCCTAATTTAATATTGGAATGATTAGTATAACTTGGCACAATCCTTTTCTTAAATCAATGGCTGTTTATTGAACAAGGGATTGTTTGTTAAATTGTCGATATTTCATTTCCGTGCATCATGAAAAATGACCAGTAGAATATACCTAAAGTCTATAGAGTCACATCCCCTGATGAGGGGTTTTCCCTGAAATGAAAATGAAAGAAATATTTTCTGAAGAACGTGACGTCATGGAATGGCCCCTTTGATGGTATTTTTTGCCAAAAAAGCTGTAAAAAATGATGGATATAGATCTACGGTTAAAAGGTGTCTACAGAGGTATTGCTGAATGTTGCAGGTACATTTTTGTGTTGTCTATTTCTAGGGTAAAGGAAATTATGATGAATGTTTGTTTCGTTGATGATTTTGGTCGGGAAGGGCTGTCTTGTGTTGTCATCGGCAATCAAGGTGTTGCATTCCTTTTGTTTCTATATATATAGAGAGGTTAATTTTTCATATTTTATCACTTATTTTGGTTACAGAATGTCAAATTCCTGTGCTCTGTCCTTTGTTACCCTATTTGAAAATTCAGTTTTCTGCAAGAGAATATTTCTCAGATCGACTGGACAGTAACAGATTGTTATCCTCACAGTAACATATTATCCTCACAGTAATCTACATAATGTTAATTGGAATAATTCAAATCTTAATGCATTTCATCACCCCCTTTGATTACTTTTTGGAAGCTATTGGGCCTGTAACGGATGTATAGGTCAGAACAGGGGTGGATAATACAATCCCTGGTCAGAATTTTAAAGTTTAACATGAATTTTGACTTAAAAAAGAGACCACTTATTAGTCACATTTTTTTTTAAAAGTTAAAAGTCAGGAGATAACTTAAATGATCATTGTAAAATAGGGATATTTGACAAAAATAAATCACTGTAGATTCTAAACTATTATTTTTCAATGAACTACCAAACGATCTTACTTGAGAAAGAGAGAGCTGAATATGCTAGCATCAGTATTGAAATCTCCTTCTCTCAATGTGTTTAACCCCTTTCTAAAGACTTAGTCTATCATTTTGGCAACTTTTTATTTGTGAACTGTAATGGTTCTAAAGATAGGCCAGTCTGAAACAATTGTCTTCTGGTACAAAAAAATCAAAGCACTAAGAGGAGTGTTTGGCACACGTCTGCACATATTTTTCAAAGATTCGACCTGCCCTATGATGCATCACTCCCCGCAATATTAAGGGGATTGTAGTAATACCTGCTATAAAGTAGCAAAGGAGAAAATGACTTTTATCACTACGTTTGAGGAAAAATCAGGCCTGTTTTAGCTCCACATTTCTCTAAACTACTTATCATAGCTGAATGAATCGCACCACTTAGCATTTTATTGATTAAACATTTATTTAAGTTTGAAATCCAAAGTAATGGCTGTCGCATAGAAAAAGTAGTCTGGTTCTGTACCCAGGATGCCCAAATTAGATGGATGTGTATTTGTAGAATGTCATCTCGAGGGAGATAATTGTTTGGCACAATCTTAATAATTGTTGGGAATGCTGGTTTTTATCTTCATCAGGCTATAAATGGAAGAAGACTGACCTTACTTACAAATTTGTTGGCTACAGCAGGCAGTTGCCTCAATCTAGTCAGAGGTAAGTGTTAAAATGAAATAGAAACTGATTGGTCGATGAAATCTTTATGTAACTAATTGTAAAAGTATTTAGAGTTTGTGTATTTGGCTCATACCAATTACTTGCCACAGCAAGTGCATTTGTCAATTAATAAAATAGAAAAATACAGTAACATTACGGAGCTAGAACACTGACATTTGCTCAAAACAGCAGTTTCTCATTTTTCTATAATGTATCTTTTCTGATGCAAATGGCATTTTCTGTTTCATTAACTTTTATTTCAACAGACTTTTCCTAAATGTAATTTTGAACAAGCCAGGTTCAAAGCATAGAATAAACAGTTAATATTTCTCATAAACTAGGAGAGCCATACGAAATGCATTCACAAAATGGTCAGAAGTCGCTCCACTTACTTTCCGTGAAGTTAGGTCAGACAATGCAGACATTTTGATCAACTGGACATGGAGAGATCATCGTGATGGCGCCCCTTTTGATGGTAGAGGTAAATAATTTTACATTTTTGATACCAGAAATACTGATTTGGCCAAACCCATTGACAGCAAATGCAATCTCTCATAATGTTTGCAGGTAATGGTTACATGTAGCACAGGCAAAGAGTTGTTAACAAGTCTGTGCTCTCCAATTACTTCAATACAAAATTATTTGTGTCATCTTTGCAAAGCACAGACACTCTCAGTTAGTAGGTCCAAGTCAAGGTTTGATTGAGTTGATTAACTAAATTCAGTGAGAAAATACTTAACACTTCCCAAAACAATCCCTGGTTTCCAAGGCCCTGAAAAAGAAGCCTGGTAACCAGCATTTTCTCCTTTTCGCACAATATTTTCTACCCTGCCAGAAACAAATTTCAATTTTTGAGTCACATTAATTTTGCCATGTGCAAATGCTCCCAGTTTGGACCTGTCTAAAGTTTTATTGTACCAGCATTTTCTCCTTTTCCTACAGTGTTTTCAAAAGGCTTCTCTCTCAGGGTCGTTAAAAGCTGGGATCTTGTGGTAGAGAGTTAATGAATGAAACTGTAGATACAGAAGAGGAGAGTGTAGGCCAAGATTGGACAGCACTTGAAGGCTGGTTTTGGGCTGTAGTTGCCGCAAAATAAATTTATGGTCTATTATTTCTGGACAAGAGTAAATGATATTTTGTAAGCACCAATATCTTAACCCTTTACCAGACGACAAAAATTTAGCCCTGTTCAAAGCATTTGCTGAGAATAATTTCAATATGGCTCAAATGGTGCATTACTGGTTATTGACAGGGTAGAAAACATTGTGGAAAAAGGAGAAAATGCTGGTCACCAGCATTTTCTCCTTTTCCCACCATGTTTTTTAAAGGCTTCTTTCCAAAGGTCATCAAAAGTCATTGTGTGGTAGGTTAAGTTGTAATAGTAGCATTTTTTGCTACATGTATATGTTAAAAGTTTTAAATTTAATTAATATTTCAGGAGGCACACTTGCACATGCATTTTTCCCTGGTACCTCACCCATCAGTGGCGACACTCACTTTGATGAAGAAGAAGAGTGGACAGAAAATGAGGACAAAGGAACCAACCTGGAGATCGTTGCTGCCCACGAATTTGGCCATGCCCTGGGTTTGGGACACTCGGCAACTAGCGGGGCACTCATGCAGCCTTTTTATGGAGGATACAACCCAGACTACAGGCTACATTCAGATGACATCAGAGGCATTCAAAGTCTTTATGGTTAGTCATGAATTTTTGTGGTCAGGCTGTTTCTCTTTTTCTAAACTTAATTGACCCATTACCGCACAATTACAAGTTTTTAATGATTCCAAGAAAAGAGGCCTATTGAGAATATTTTTGGAAAAGGAGAAAATGCTAGCAATCACCATTTTCTCCTTTTCCAACACTATTTTCTGACCCTTTCACAGACAGTTTCCATTATTTCATCCATATTTAATTTTTTGTCTGCAAATGCTTCCAATTCTGACCATTCTGAAATTTCTTTAGTGGTAAAAGGTTTTGTATTTAAGTCAAAGTGTCTTTGGTTTGGGGAAACTGGCAAATCTAAGCTTCTTTATAAACTAAAACACTATGCAGAAAAAGTAGATGTGGCTCCAAAAGTGTTTTATGTCTGTACAAGGCCCGAAAACATGGTGGGAAAAGGAGAAAAAAAATAGTTAACCAACATTTTTTTCTTTCCCCACGATGTTGTCAAAGCCATCTTAAAGGTCATTAAAATTTGTGATTGTAATTAAGATTATATTGACAATTATCAAAAAAAAAATTGATAGCTGTGATGTAAGACTTAAGTGACATATATGTATTTTTGGTATTGCATGACAGGGGCAAGGCAAAGAAGACCCCAGCCTCGGCCACCAAGGACAACACAGAAACCTCAACCAAGGCCTGATCCCAAGCCAGAGCCCAAACCCAAACCCAGACCCAGACCTCCAAATAGTCCAGAGGATAAATGCAGCCTTAAGTTTGACGATATAACCAATGGTAAGAAATTTTATTAAACAGGAGGCAAAATGATAGTTAAATGTTAATTATATGTTAATGATTAATAACTCTTCCTCCCTTTGCTAAACAGTTGCGGGTTTGAAAGACCTTGAAGTCTTTTGAAAACATTATGGAAAAAGGAGAAAATGCTGGAAACCAACATTTTCTCCTTTTCCCATTCTGTTTTCTTCTCGGTCAAGAACAAACTCCAGCATTTGAGCCATCTTTATATTGCTGTCAAAATTTTTGTCATATGGTAAAGAGTTAATAAACAATAGTATAGATTTGTACATACTTAAGTATTTGCATGCAACGAATCAAATGCAGCCTAGCTGATAAAAAACTGCTTTAGATTGATTGAAAGAATTTACTTTTATTGTCAGGGGGAGGAAAGGCTCACATGTTTTTCACATGTAAAATCAAAATGAAGTCCCCTGCCATGTTTTTTGTTGCAGGCCCTTGGGATGTAATATATGGTAGGCATATGAGACAGAGAAATGTAATTCAAGTATGACTAATTATAAATACAAAGTTTCATAGATATTATCCTTAATTCTATACCACATACCACTTTTCTATACCACTTTTAACGACCCTTAGAAAGAAGCCTTTTGAAAACATTGTGATTTTTATTCTACAGAATTCAAAAAGATTTCAGGTATCAGCCTTTACAGAAGTACCTTTTATACTGCAAAGAAATTTCTCACAATCTGATTGGATTATATGCCACAAACAACATATTATAGATCATGCACACTGGCTAAACCTACATAAAAACAGTTTCCCGCTCCGAATACATGACTACACTATCAACACAATATCCAAAATGGCGGCATTAAGATTGTTGCCAAGCTGCATGTTTTAGCATGTATTACAAAGGTTTCATTGAGGTCAGTTCCCGGTGACGTCAGTTTTCATTGAATTTGGGCACTCAGAAGGAAGAATTCTACCTCATCAGCATACTCAATTTTTAAAAAAAATCAGGTAATATTCACTTAACTCATTACCAAATGACAAAATTTTAGACTAGTCTAAATTGAAGGCATTTGCAGACGACAAAATAAATGTGATTAAAGAATTGAAATTTGTTTTAGGAAGGGAAGAAAACATTGTGGGAAAAGAAGAAAATGCTGATTACCAGCATTTTCTCCTTTTCCCACACTGTTTTCTAAAGGCTTCTTTCTCAGGGTCGTGAAAAGTAGGGATTGTGTGGAAATGGGTTAACAAATGTTGGAATGGTAAACTTTGCAGTATAATAAATTTGTTGTACAGTAGGGGGTAGGGGACTTGGAAACTTGTTCATGGCCATGGAAAATCATGCTTGGAGCGACATGCAGTGAACAAGTTTCCAAGTCCTCTGCCACCTGAACGTACAACTAATATTCTATAGTGATGACTTGTATTCTTAAATAGGTCCAGATGGTAGACTCTATGCGTTTCGAGGAAAAAAGGTCCACAGATTTAACGCAAATGGTGTGGGGGTAGAGAAAGGATATCCCAAGAATACAAGAAAACTTTTCGAAAAAGCACCAAAGAGCATAGGGTCGGCTGTCTATGATCGATGGAGACGACGATTTTATATTTTCAAAAGTAGGTTTTTTTTCCTGTATTTCATAATTGACCTTCGTTTTTTATATTGAGTTTACTCCGTTTTCAGCAGCATTACAATTACATGTATATTACAACTAACCATGTGTTCCTAGCATTTTTTTTACAGCATTGTGCACAGTTTTCTTTCTTTCCAAGTAACAATCAAAGTGAAAATGATGCTCAGTGGTGAGTGGAATGTATATGCTTTCACAATGACTGTCATTAACCCTGAAAAGTTTTGGATCATGTTGACTAGCATATTCTCCAAAAATCAATTTGATTTAACGTAAACCAGGACTGTTATAAGGTTTACTTCAAGTGTTATCGCTCATAGATAACACCATCAGTTTTTTCCACAGACTGTTTTTAAAACTTTGTAACAAAGGCTTAAAATTCATTTAACCCATTACCACACAAACCCTACTTTCGACAACCCTGAGAAAGAAGCCTATAGAAAACATTGTAGGAAAAGGAGAAAATGCTGGTAACCAGCATTTTCTCCTTTCCTACAATGTTTTCTACTCTTCCCAAAACAGATTTAAGATTTTCAGTCTGTTATTTTGTCGTGTGCAAATGCTTTGAATTTGGACAAGCCTATAATATTGTCGTTTGGTAATGAGTTAAAACATCCTTGCAAAAATGGATAATCAAAATGTATTAATCCATACTAAACAACAGATTGTTTTACTTTTCCAAATTCAAAGCAGTTGCAGCCTATACACATTGAATTTGACTCAGAAGTTTAAGTTTATTCTTGGACAGGTAGAAAACATTGCAGGAAAAGATGAATATGCTGGTTACAAGCATTCTTTCCGTTTTTCAGATATCTTCTTTAGGGTTGTATAGATTTAGGATTGTGTGACAAAGGGTTAAGGTAGAACCTTGTGGCAAAAGAAGACATTGCACGCTGTTAGTACTCCTTTTGTCACCATTTTTTCGAAAGAGGTCTGCAAGACCATAAAATTGCCTGTTTGTGGTATGATGTCAATATTTATTTCATGGTAGATAGGCATTTGAAATACAAGTGGGTGGATAATTTTTTTTATACCTTTTTTATCCCTCTTACTGATTTGATCTTCACTGATGCGACTGGTTTTCAACGGAGTGTCCATGGGCAAGGCACTGGAGAGCCGCAGCCTAGTGCATGAGAAACACAAAAACGCACATAAAGGTGAGTTATTCAATCAATTTTACTGAAATTCTGCTTTACTTGGCTGGAAAATCCATGAAAAAAACCTTTACAAATCATTCCTTATATCATTGAAGCATCAAAAGTATGGCGCTATTCCTACACGGCTCCAGTTAGGGGATCCCTTCCCAGCTTCAAGTTAGATACTGGATTTCCCAAGCGGCTGAAGAAAGGTTTCTACAGATACTCTCAGGCAGCTATTCAAAATGATCGTGGAGAAATCATCCTACTGAAGGTAAACTTTCTGTAGAGATCTTGCCTACTGCATGATACAAAAGATTGTGTTGTGCTGTTTTATGTTATTGCTAGATGTATATGTCATCCAAATATGACCTTTTACATTCATAGTGCAAGCTGGAGATGAAGATCAGAATGCAGAGAACATTAAATCTGATCTTGGATCTATATTGGGTCTCTGTAATATACGGGTAGACAGTGCCTAACATATTATATAAAGAAAACCTACTTACTTATGTAATACTATTATTTTTTATGCTGACGCTGTGTCAGGTAATACTTTATTATGATGTGCTTTGTCATGCCATGGTTGTGCAAAGTCATTTTATACTTTCTCTGAAACTTATTTATTATACCCCTCACAACGTAGTTGATGGGGGTATACTGGAATCGCCATGGCTGTCTTTCTGTGTGTCCGTCCGTCTGTCCATCTGTCTGTACGTAGACACAAATTTGATCTCAGTAATACTCTTACAGTTTTTCACGTACTGAACTCAAATTTACACACAGGGTTCCTATATATACGAATGTGCAATGTTCATGACCCTGCTGCGATTTATTACAGAATTATCTCCCCTTGAATCCCTTGAAAATTTTCAGCTCTTGTTTTTTTTGTACTAAATCATTCTGCATTCTGCCACAAAGACCTGTTTTGTGGCAAGGAGCTAGTGGGGGGTGTATAATTGCATTTAGTGATAGCTCTAGTTTGATATACTTATGCCATTGTATGTTATACTTATAGCTTTGTTATTTCAGCAGGCAAAATAGAGTGATGACGATTTTATTCCAATTATTTGAAATACTAAAATTTGATATGGAAACAAAATTACATTTATTCAATAGATTGATATCAACAATTTTGCTATATGCTGCAGAGGTATGGGGAATATGTGGTTTTAACCCTTTACTCCATAGATACTCATTTCTATACGTTGCTTGTAGGAGCCTGTGAAAAACTTGTGGCAAAAGGTGAAATTGCTCGTGACGAGCAATTTCTCCTTTTGCCTTAATGTTTTCTATGCTATCAAAAGGTGTCATATACACATAAGAAACAGCTTCATCCTTGCTGTTATTTAGGGTCAATTACAGATACCATAGAAATGCCTTACGTCGTAAAGGGTCAAAACAGGTCAATAGACTGCACATAAAGTTTTGCAAAAGTATTCTAGGTGTTCATACAGAGACCCCAAAACTTTGTGGTATATGGTGAACTTGGTAAGTTTCCTCTTTCTATTATAGCAAAAGAGAGAGCTATGAAATATTGGGTAAAGGTAAGAAATAATGATGAAAATCTACATGTGATATGTAAAATATATAACAAGCAAAATCTAATCACAAATTAGCAACACACTTTATAGGTCAAAAAGATCAGGCAGATTTTGAATAACACAGATCTAGCATACCTTTTGGAGCAAAAATAATTTGAATAACATGGATATTTTACTAGAACAACATCACCTGAGAGACAGTTTTAAACAAGAATGGCACGGCAGTATAAATAATTGTTCAAAATTTGAGTATTACTGTAAGTTTAACTCATAATATTTTATACTGGTCCAAATTGAAAGATTTTTCACACGAAAAAATAAAAGTGACTGAAAATTTGAAAATTGTTTTCTGAAGGGTAGAAAACATTGTGGGAAAAGGAGAAAATGCTGGTTACCAGCATTTTCTCCTTTTCCCACAATGTTTTCTAAAGGATTCTTTCTCAGGGGCGTCAAAAGTAGGGATTGTGTGGTAATAGGTTAAAGACTGTTTTGAGTATGAATCATATTTAAATAATGTATTTAACGAAACTGAGAATAAAGCTTATACAATTTAGATTGGCATCCCATAAACTTGTAATTGAAACGGGGAGAATTCTTAACATAAGTAGAAGTCAAAGAATATGTAAACTTTGCGCTTGTTCTTTAGTTGAATCTATCACTTTCTTGGCATATGCGGTAAATTTAGTGATCTTAAAACTAAGTTTCTTTCCTGTACTAGGCTCAATTTCAGTAAATTTATCCACATCTTGTTGTCAAAAAACAAGAGAGCACAAATCAACACAGCAAAATTCATAAAGGAAGCTTTACAAAGAAAGAAATTTTTAATCACATTGATTAATTCTGAATAATCTTTTTGTATAATGATAGTTAATGTTAAATGTATATGCATGTATACGTAGTATATCTGTCATTGCCATGTTGTTTTTTTTGTAAATAGCCAATGACACATTTGTTTGCCAAATGCCTAATACAGTTGAGTTATTTAATCACTATTGCATGTTATCTTGTTCTGTCTACTCTACTGTCCAGAGAGTGGCATTTAAAACCAGTATCTTAAGCAACTCTATATTGAGTTGTCCCTTTGTATGTTTAAATGAATATATATATTTATGCTATGTTTTGTTAGATTCTATGCTGTAATTTTACAGGGGGACAGTGCCAGTGTTTGGAGAGAGGACTTTGAACAGCCCCCTAGTGGTTACCCTGTTCCCATCACTAGACTGTGGAATGGTTTGAGATCAGACCTTGAGGCAGCCGTGAATTTCAACCGTCAGGACTATTTCTTCAAAGGAGCAAAGTAAGGTTTAACTCTTTACCACACAACAACATTTTAGACTGGTTCAAATTGAAAGCATTTGCAGACGACAAAATAAAGGTGACTGTGAAAAATTGAAATTTGTTCTGGAAAGGGTAGAAAACACTGTGGGAAAAGGAGAAAATGCTGGTTACCAGCATTTTCTCCTTTTTCCTACAGTGTTTTCAAAAGGCTTCTTTCTCAGGGGCGTCAAAAGTAGGGATTGTGTGGTAATGTGTTAATCCATATCTCCCATAATTATATTGGCCCTCTATATCTGTTTTGAAAAGTGTAGAACAAGATTAGACTGTAGGTGCAATCTGATTTTGGTCTAAATTCTTAAATACTGGAACCCAAAACCACTTTCATCAGCTATTCAAAAATCTATTTCCAATCTTATTCTAGATTTGGAAAGTAACATGATTTCTAATTTGCTAAACCATATAGATTAGCCAATTGGCTAAACCATTTATTTAAGCCAATTAGAAATTGCATTACTTCCAAATTAAGGTTGTCGTTTCATGAATTAAATCAAGAATATTATTGTGAATGATTTATTGCTGGAGCCAGAGTATACTCATTTTAACTCTTTACCACACGAGAAAATATTAGACTGGTCCAAATTGAAAGCGTTTGCAGACGACAAAATAAAGGCGACTAAAAATAGAAATTTGTTCTGGGAAGGGTAGAAAACACTGTGGGAAAAGGAGAAAATGCTGGTTACCAGCATTTTCTCCTTTTCCCATAGTGTTTTCTAAAGGCTTCTTTCTCAGGGGCATCAAAAGTAGGGAATGTGTGGTAATGAGTTAACTCTTCACCAAACAACAAATTTTGGACTGGACCAAATTCAAAGCATCTGCAGACAACAAATTGTATCTCTGTAATATGATGATTTTTGACTTTGATAGGGTAGAAAATATTGAGGGAAAAATTGAAAATGGTGGTTGTCAGCATTTTCTCCTTTTCCCACAATGTTTTCTAAAGCTTCTTTCTCAGGACCGCTAAAAGTTGGGATTGAGTGGTAAAGAGTCAACCAAAAAAGTTTGTCCCAGTGAATAATTGGTTCATTTCAATATCTCCTGCAGTTGCCATTTTTCATTTAGCATCAAACTATGGTAGTTTTAAAATTATTAATGTATAAACCTCAATTCATGTTGTTTGTTGAATTTGTCATGGGTTACAAATAAATTCAACATATTACATGTGTATGAATATGTATGAGGCAGAAAAAGATATTAAAGTAGGATGCCAACATTTTGGAAATGATTTTATTTCTTAAAGGTGGGTATTTAGATTTTTTACATAACACCAAATTAAAAAAAAATTATATTGCTGAAATTTATATGAAAAAAAAAAACAGTACAAATCATTGATAAGTAAAAATCATAAAATTACAAAAATATTTTTTGATGGTATTTCCCTAAAAGTCTATGTAGCCTCTTAAGCTATTTTTAGATTTCTTGCCAAAAATCAAACAAGCGTTGTGGGAATGTTAAGTGACTGGCATGTGACTAATGACCCTTAAATTCAATAACATAACAAACAGGTAATTATTTTCCATAATGCCTTCTTCGGATACTATGTTTGAAATTTCGTCTGTATATTTCCATTATGTAAATAAGCGAGTTGCTCATGTAAAAATAAACTGTGTTTCCAGTTGTTGTCGACCTGGGCTTTTGTGAAGCTCTAATTTCTCTTGTTGTGGGAGGGTTTTTAGCTACTGGGGTTTTATAAATGAAAATTAAAAGGCTTTGGAGGTACAGGGATGATTTTTTTTGTATTTTTGTAAAATATTTTCGTCCCAAAATCTGAAGGGCCACCTTTAAAAGATGGTTTATTTTTCTTATTGTTTTAGTTACTTCAAATATGACAAATACAGGAGAAAGGTAGCATACAGAAAGACAAAAGCAGGACCATGGCTTGGATGTGGGAGGATCGAACCCAAGTAGGGTAGCCATTACCTTTATCAGGCAATGAAATATTGGACTTGTCCATTGGAAGAGTATCCAGTTATAAACTTACAATAACGGAATTTGTTTTTGATAGATCAAAAACAGTTTGTAGGATAAGTATAGGTTGAAAGTGTATGTATGTATGTGAAAAAAGAAACTGAGTGTACATAAATATATGTCTGTTGCTTTATAAGTTTATATGGTAAACACTTACCTCAATTGTTCTTAGCAGTCCCGGCAAATGGAGACTGTTTGTTCTGAACTATATTTGTAGACTCAGGTATATACCAGTATGGGTAGAAAATATTGTGGGAAAACGAGAAAATGCAGGTAATATCATTTTATTCCTTTTCCTACCATGTCTTCAAAAGCGTTTTCTCTCAGGGCTGTAAAAAAGAGTGACTGTCTGGGGATATAGTTTGTATCAATAAAGGAGGGCAAAGTCAGGAATCAGCTCACTTATTATATTAATAAAACATTTAGAAAAGGAAACATTTTTAATTCTTTGTTATTTTTGCACCCAAAAGCAAGCCAAGTAAATGGTGTCATAATTATCAGTCCAAATAAATAGAAGTTATTTTGTTACAAGATTTTGTTTCTATTCCATACATTTGGGAAACAGATAAAGCATATTATGGGTAGATCTGCAGCTGATTCTGTTTATAGACCTGAATATGTTAACAGATCAAAGTGATATAACTGTCTCAGCACTGGAGATGCACTGCATGCTAATTAACTTCACAAATATAATGGCAGCTCCTACCAATACCTCTGGGGAAAAAAAAAATTGATACAACAAATGCCACGTTAGCTCATATCTACATGTACAAGCCAACTCAAAGTTGCAAATGAACTTTTGTTTCAATTTACTTCAGGCTATGTATTTTAGTTCCATAATTGAATACTGCCACATAAAATTTTTTTGAACAATGTTTAAGCATAATAATGCAGATGACAAATTTGGCCCAAATAATTGGATTTGTCATTTTGCTAGCCAGTAACAAGACTCAAAAGTGTATATTTTACGTCATGCTTGCCTTGTATCTGGTGAGTTTTCATTTTCATTTTTGTATCTTTATGGGCTATGTACAACTGTGTACTTGTTGTAAAATAAAATTTGTTCTGTTTTGTTCTGTTGTTCATTTAGATAACAAAACATATTATGAGAAATGGTTGCCAACATTTTGACCATTTCTCTCAATGTTTTGAAAAGATGTCTTCTTCTACATTGGAATTCTTTGGTAAAATACATGTAGTTAATTTTTTGAAAGGTTGCTCTAATAAAAGGTTCAACTCTTTACCAAATGACAAAATTTTGGACTAGTCCAAATTGAAAGCATTAGCAGACCATATAATAAATGTGAATCAAAAATTGAAATTTGATTTGGAAAGGGTAGAAAACATTGTGGGAAAAGGAGACAGTGCTGGTTACCAACATTATCTCCTATTCCCACAATGTTTTCCAAAGGCTTCTATCAATGGGTCGTAAAAACCAGGGATTGTTTGGTAAAGGGTTAACTCTTTACCAAATGACAAAATTTCGGTATAGTCCAAAATTGAAAGCATATGCAGACCACAAAATAAATTAATGTGAATCAAAAACTGAAATTTGATTTGGAAAGGGTAGAAAAAATTGTGGGAAAAGGAAAAAATGCTGGTAACTTTTCCCACATTGTTTTCAAAGGCTTTCTTTTTCAGGGTTGTTAAAGTTGGGATTGTGTGGTAAAGAGTTAAATCATCACTATGACGCATTATTCAAAGAAGTCGTTTTTTATTTATAGATCAGTAAAATTGAATTTGTCTAAGAACTGGCTGAATGCTGTTGTAGAATGATCCTTGTACATGCAAAAAATTGACCTATACATGTAGCAAAATGTTTCAACCAATGGCAGCATGCATAGACTGTGAAGACCATCTTCGCCAGCCAAGTTTACGATCACTATGTGGATCTTACCTTGGCTGATTGAGCCCGATTTCGAGATTCCTGTGGTTTTACTGGCTGAATGCTGTTGTAGAATGATCCTTGTACATGCAAAAAATTGACCTATACATGTAGCAAAATGTTTCAACCAATGGCAGCATGCATAGACTGTGAAGACCATCTTCGCCAGCCAAGTTTACGATCACTATGTGGATCTTACCTTGGCGGATTGAGCTTGATTTTTACAACCCCACAATACCCCTTTTCATTGGATGCAGCCAGCTCTAGCTGCAACGAATGAAATCGCTCTCAGCATTTCATCTTTGATAAAAACTAGAACACAGTCTCTACCTTTCGAATAATAGGTAAAACATGGAAACCCACATGGATGTCTGCTTATGGCTGCATGTGTGTTCGTAAGAAGTCTGTAAAATGATATTTCATTTGCTTTTATAAACATGATGTAAATGGAGTAATAACCAGCATCCAACAGAGGGCGCATCACAGGAATCTCGAAATCAGGCTCAATCAGCCAAGGTAAGATCCACATAGTGATGGTAAACTTGGCTCGCGAAGATGTGTGAAGACTGACAAGGGTAGATACTTTTTTTTTTCTGATGCATTAAATCCCTTCTCACAGAAAATGACTCATTTGTCGGGTGAGGGGGTGCAAATATACATGTGTATATTTTGAATGACACTGAAATTGTTCGATAAGGAGTGACTGCAGATGGCCAGTATACGCATTTCCTTCCTTTCTAAACAAAATTATTAACTCTTCACCAAACAACAAAATTTTAGACTGGTTGAAATTGAAAGCAATTGCAGACGACAAAATAAAGGTGACTGAAAAATTGAAATTTGTTATGGGAAGGATAGAAACCACTGTGGTAAAAGAGGAAAATGCTGGTTACCAGCATTTTCTCCTTTTCCTACAGTGTTTTCAAAAGACTTCTTTCTCAGGGGGCGTCAAAAGTAGGGATTGTGTGGTAAAGGGTTAAGCAGCTGTTAACCCTTAGGATGCTTAGCATGACTCAGTGACATTTTATGGACAATGTAGATCTACATCAGCCTGCACAAAACATGCAGTCTGATCTTAGATCTACACTGTCCAAGAAGGAGATGTTTAACTCCAAAAACTGAGTTTGAAGTAGCTACATTCAGATCTCTATTATTTACTTGAGAGTTTCGTTTAACTTATTTAGCATGAGAAGATATAACACGTTACCAAACAACAATATTTTAGACCAGTCCAAATTGAAAGCATTTGCAGACGACAAAATTAGTTTGATTCAAAAACTGAATTTTTCTTTGGGAAGAGTGGAAAACATTGTTGGAAAAGGAGAAAATGCTGGCTACCAGCATTTTCTCCTTTTCCAACTATGTATTTTGAAGGCTTCTTTCTCAGTCGTGAAAACCGGAGATTGTTTGGCAAAGAGTTAACCCTACTTGTTTTTTAGTGTTTATAGGTTGAAATGGCCAACAGTTTGCAGTTTTAACACATAACAACACGAAAAACAACTTTCTGTGGTGTGAAACCATTTTTGCGATGGGGGCTTGTTACTGTGGGCTAACAAAAATGAAACGGGAGAGACTGGTTGATCAATAAATATTTATCAATTCCAGGAAAACTTTATGTCAAGCAAAATGAATTACGAGATCTTATCGAATATCTTCCTGGAAAATTCCCCGAATGTTGGAGATAAAATCAGAACAACGGCAGTCAAATTACCCAATACAAAATACTAGAGACAGTTAATAAAATATGATGCATGACGCATAGGAAATTAAAATCCCTGACCATATATAGCATTTCTCGGTTCTCTCCATAACCATTTACCCAACATTCTACTATTCTGAAAACCCTGAGGAAAAAAGCCTTTTGAAAAATGTTGTTGGAAAAAGAAAGAATATCTGGTAACCAGGATTTTCATCTTTTCCAACAGTTTTTTTGTCCTTTCCAAAACAACTCAGTCATTTAACTCCTTACTAAATGACAAATTTTTGGACTGGACAAAATTCAAAACATCTGCAGACAATAAATCAAATCTTGTTAACTCTTTACCACACGAGAAAATTTTAGACTGCTCCAAATTGAAAGCATTTGCAGAAGACAAAATAAAGGTTACTAAAAAAAAGAAATTTGTTCTGGGAAGGGTAGAAAACACTATGGGAAAAGGAGAAAATGCTGGTTACCAGCATTTTCTCCTTTTCCCATAGTGTTTTCAAAAGGCTTCTTTCTCAGGGGCGTCAAAAGTAGGGATTGTGTGGTAAAGAGTTAATATGATTTCTGAATTTGAATTTGATGGTTACCACCATTTTTTCCTTTTCCTGCAATATTTTCTAGAGGCTTCAGAGTTGTTAAAAGACGAGATTGTTTGGTAGAGTTAACCAGAAAAAGCAAAATGCTCTTAATCATGGACAGTTCTAAACTTATGTTACATGTCAACCTCAGCAGGGATTGTATTACACATCTACATGAACCATGCTGCGTGAAAAGGGGGCTTTATGCATCTGTAAAAAGTATTGACCCATGTCAGTCTGCACAGGCTGATACAGGTCAAAACTCTGTCATTGGTCAATTTTCTGCATGCCAAAGGACAATTCTACCTCATGGTCCTGTCAATGGTTAGAAACATTAGATTTTTATGATCCAGTATAAATGATGGTTTGCATTATGTAATGAACAATGGATATGCATGAAGGCCCCAACTCACAGGACACTGGATATTGAACCTTTGAAAAACGCAGAAACCAGTTCTGAAGGTTGTGAGGTTTAGATATATTTATCAGAGTGCCAGATGGAGGGAGTGATGTTGATTTCAAACTTGAAAATATTACTTATTCTCCACTTAACGCTATACTGTGGGTACTCATTAGAATCCTCTCATCGAGTTGATTCTAATGAGTACCCACTGCATAAGGTTTTGAAAAGAAACAATGGATTTAGATTACCATAACTCACTCTTATCTGGAGGTCTGTCTACTTTTAATGGAAAAATATTCTCCCATATTCCTGAAATCCTTTTTGAATAACAAAATATAGATGCAGGCGTCTGTCTTCTATAATAATCTTGTGATTCAGTCCAAACCTGTCTACTATAGCAAGGCTGTAAACAGAAAAAGGATATGTTAAAAGTGCATTCGAACAAGTGTCAAATCAAGCCACAATTTAGAATGATTGGGCAGACAAACTAAGATATCTTTTTCAACCCATAAAGCGGCTTTCACACCTACACTTGCATTTATGACAAGTGTAGGTCAAGATCAGGCTGTACAAAACATGCAGTCTGACCTTTGCTCTACACTGTCTGCTGTGCTCAAACACTTGTTACAAAAGCAACCTGAAAAATGTGAGTATTTGGGTCTTATTTCTATATTTGAAATATCTTTTGGATTTATTTGGTGCTCTAAGGTCCACACAATCCATACTTTTGACGACCCTGTGGAGAAATCCTTAAGAAAATACTGTGGGAAAAAGGAGAAAATGCTGGTAACCAGGATTTTCTCCTTTTCCCACAATATTTTCTACCCCTCATAAGAAATATTACAAATTTTCAGTCACTTTTATTTTGTCGTCTGCAAATGCTTTCGATTTGGATGAGCCTGAAATATTGTCGTTTGGTAATAAGTTAAATTGTTTTGTGTTGTATGTATCCTGTGATCCCCAGATTAAGGTAGAAAGAGAAACTGGGTTGCCAGTGTAGTACTGGTTACAACTGCCGTGACCAACCAGGGTCCGTATTCACCTACCATTCTTAAGAACATTCTTTGTCTTATTCTACAGAATTTCGTCAAACTGAAAGTAACAGAACTTCTTATTGCTTAAACCATTCTGATTGGCTAAACCAATTTCCACAGTTTATGTGGAAATTAGTAATGGGCTGCAGAATTTAGTACTGATTAACCCATTACCACACAATCCCTACTTTTGACGCCCCAGAGACAGACGCCTTTAGAAAACATTGTGGGAAAAGGAGAAAATGCTGGTAACCAGCATTTTCTCCTTTTCCCACAATGTTTTCTACCCTTCACGAAACAAATTTAAAATTTTCAGTCACTTTTTTTTTTGTCGTCTGCAATTCCTTTCAATTTGGCCAAACCTAAAATTTTGTCGTTTGGTAATGGGTTAATCTCCAAGTTGCATGGTTGCTGAAGAAACCAATCATAGTCTGCAAGTTATAAAGTGTATATATGTAGCAACAACAAGTTAATACAAAGATAGATAAAAGCTTGTAAAAGCCTGTACCTAATATATCCCACATAACCATCTGTTTAACCCATTACCACTCAATCCCTGATTTTGACGCCCCTGAGAAAGAAGCCTTTTGAAAACACTGTGGGAAAAGGAGAAAATGCTGGTAACCAGCATTTTCTCCTTTTCCCACAATGATTTCTTACATTCACAAAACAAATTTCAAATTTTCAGTCACTTTTATTTTGTCGTCTGCAAATGCTTTCAATTTGGACAAGTCTAAAATATTGTCATTTGGTAATGAGTTAATACAAAGATAGATAACAGCTTGCGAAAGTTTGTACCTGTTATATCCCACATAACCATCTATTTGATGTAGAAATGGATAAAAGGCCTTCTGTATAGTGCACCATGGTTTTGTAGTAAGAGAGAGAGGGAGAGGGGGGAGAGAGAGAGAGAGAGAGAGAGAGAGGGGGGGGGGAAGAGAGAGAGACAGACAGAGTTAAGGACAACAAACTAAGAAAGAACATACACTGTTTTCTTTTCAATTTTACACTTTATTGCGACTTACATATAGATTTTAAGAAAAAACATGGTCATTAATACAAGGATTAGTAATCTATCATCACTTTAAGTGACAAACTTTGGGTTTTAATACCATTTACAGTAAAACTAAATGGTAAAAATCATGTTTATATAAAGAATAGATAATCTGATGAAAAAAAAAATACCCAAAAGTCCTAATTTCTTGGAACTATGACCCTTGTCCAACCTTCTTTGTATAATTATGTATTTAACTCATTACCAAACGACAAATTTATAGAATGGTCCAAATTGAAAGCATTTGCAGACGACAAGATAAGTGTGACTGAAAAATCAAAATTTGATTTGGGAAGGATAGAAAACATTGCGGGAAAAGGAGAAAATGCTGGTCACCAGCATTTTCTCCTTTTCCCACAATGTTTTCAAAGGCTTTCTTTCTCAGGGTCGTTAAAAGTTGGGATTGTGTGGTAAAGAGTTAAAAAAAATAATAATGACAGTGTCTCTAAAGAAGAATTAAAGGATTAATGCTTTAAATTCCTTGGATTAATGACCACGCTTTATATTGCACATACATGATGGTTATCATCAAGGCAAGAAAAATCTCCAGAATAGAAGCTTTGCATTTTGTTTAACCCTTTACCAAAAAAATCCCTGGTTTTTACCACCCTGGGATAGAAGCCTTTCGAAAACATTGTGGGATAAGGAGAAAATGCTGATAACCAGCATTTTCTCCTTTTCCCACAATGATTTCTACCCTGCTGGAAACAAATTTCAATTTCTAATTTGTTGTTTGCAAGTGCTTGAAACCTTTTGGACCTGTCAAAAGTTTTGTCATTTGGTTAAAAGAGAGAGAAAAATGATGAAATTGATTAACTTTTATTCTGCTAAATAATTAAAAAGAAATTTTCAATTTCTTAAAGAAAACTCCATTATTGTTATTTCAAAGTTATGTTTTGGGGAATAATATCTCCATATCGGACAGTGTAGATCCAAGATCAGACTGCACATTCTGTGCAGTCTGATCTTGATCTACATTGTCTGAAAAAGGTCGGTGAATCGTGCTTGGCAGCCTAAAGGTTAAGTTATAGGTACATGTATTGTGGATGTTTTTCATCTCCATTTTCCCCAACAAAGAGAGTTGGACCAAGACCAGACTGCACAGTCATGCAGTCTAATCTATGGTTTACTCTTATGGTTAGTTCTTTTAGAATAATGATCAACATTTTTTTAGCTTATCTCAAATAAATGAATGTGTTCTTAACCCTGTACCAACAATACTGTTTTCACATCTTTTGAAAACTTTTAGTGAAAAAAGGAAACAAAAGAGCCAAAAAACATGTAATTATGTGGTAAAGGTTTTCTCCTTTTTTCACTATGTTTTCTATTCTATCAAAGAAAAATTGCATCGTGTGATCCATACAGAAATTGCCATCTTCAAAACGATGCTTTTAATTTGGTCAAGGCTAAAATTTTGTAGTCTGGTAAAGGAATAAGTTACTTCTCTCATTTACAGGATAAAACTTCAGTTGTATTATAACACTGAACTCTTTATCAAAAGACAAAAAAGTTAGAATGGCCCAAACTCAAAGCATTTGCAGACAACAAACTAAACTTGAATCCAAAATTGAAACTTGACTTTCAAAGAGTAGAAATCATTGTGGGAAATCATAATCCAAGGTCTTAACGATCCTGAAAAAGAAAAACGTCCTCAGGGTCGTTAAAAGTCGGGATTGTGTGGTAATGGGTTAAGTCACCTTATAGGTCAACTATATGTATAAAAGATAAAAAATGCAGACATGAGTATTTAGTAGTCATAAAGTCAATAAAACAAAATTAATGAGAAAAAAAGTAAGACATGCAAAAGAACAAAATAAGTAATATAATAAAATTATGTTACAAGTGAACTTTTGAGGATTTTTGACTTATCAAATAGATGTTGAAACATTTGTACACCCATTTACAAAGAAATATATCCTTAACAGATTTTCATACTCGATTATCAATAAAGTTTTCACTCTTTCTCATAATTATATGCTGTCACACCTTTGCTTGATTTCTCAGATTTTGTGGATCAAATTTAGAACATGTAGTCCAATCTTAAAATCTGTACTGTCTAGCATGTTCTGATTAACCCTTTACCAAACCACAAAATCTTAGCCTTGTCCAAACTCAAAGCATTTGCAGATTACACTTTAAAAATGTGGCTCAAATGAAACAATTTTTCTTTGATAGGGTAGAAAACAATGTTGAAGAAGAAAATGCTGATTACCAGCATTTTCTTCTTTTCCAACAGTGTTTTAAAATTGGCTTCTTTCCCAGGCTTGTGGCATCATGTGATAAAGAGTTAAGACCAACTTAAAGAAAGGATACTGCTTTTGCACTTGTACTAATTCCCAAGCACTGCATTTGTACTTATTCCCAGGTATGCCACTTGTACTAATTCCCTAGCACTGCACTTGTACTAATTTCCAAGCATTACTACATTCATTTTGATTGATGTATCACAAGAAAAAAAATTCTCTTATAATTACAATATTTTCAAATATTCATGTGTAAGCCTGAATTTAGGCTAGTTATTAAATTCTGATAACAATGCTCTTAAATGCTGTTTGCTGCAATTTTACAAGGAGGTAATTAGAAGAGCCCAAAGTAAATGAATACTCCCCCTTTTGCACAGAGTCCAAATTTACTCCATATCAAAAATGATATTTCAGAAAAGTCCAAACTGGAAGCATAATTATGCAGATGACAAAAACAAATGCAACTAAACAACTTAAAATTATTTTGGGAAGGGTAGGAAACAATTTTCAAAAAGGAGAAAATATTTTTTTGTTTTTCTTACATTGGATGAAAAAAAAAAGAGAAAATCACACTTACGCACTGGTGAAAGGATATGGAAGAATTAAATCTGATATTATTGTATTACATAAGGTTATTAAACTCTGAACTAGTTGACAAATTTTAGACATTATCCAACCTGAAACAACACAAGTGACAAATGTGACTCAAAAAAGTGAACTTTGTCTGTGACAAGACTAGAAAATATTGTGGGAAAGGGAGAAAATGCTGGTCACCACAATTTTTTCTACCTGATAAAGGCAAATTCTATCATTAATTTTGGTCTACATTTGTCATTTGCAAATGACTTTGATTTGGATAAGTCTAATAATTTATTCATCCCGTGAAAGGTTGGATATTTCTTGTATTGTTTAACCTTTTACATAATCCCAAGTCTTCACAAACCTGAGAAAGACAACTTTTGAAAACATTGTGGGAAAACGAGAAATTGCTGGTAAGCAACATTTTCTCTTTTTCCCACAATGTTTTCTTCCCTCTCAAAGACATAACTTGTGGTCTGAAACTGCTTTCAATTTAAAAAAGTCTTAAAGTTGGTCATTTAACCCTTTACCACACAATCCCGTCTTTTAATGACCCTGAAAAAGACGGCTTTTGAAAACATTATGGGAAAAGAAGAAAATGCTGGTAACCAGCATTTTCTCCTTTTCCCATAATGTTTTCAACCGTTTCAATTACAAATACCATTATTTGAAAACATGCGGATGTTCCTCTGTGAATTTCCTCAATGTGGCCGGGTATGAAATTTTACTGCATGGGAAAGGGTTAATTAAGATATAATTTTTAGTTTCAAGACAAGTCAACTGATTTGTCAGGACAATCCACCTTGGCTAATCTGCTAACTAGTCTTTAAAATTAGAACTAGTTTACAGTGGTTGATAAATATGTACCTTGGCAATAAGTAGACATTCACTTTCTTGTTTGAAAAAATCAGTAAAAATAAAAATAAGAAAAATGAATACATACGTAACAGAAGCATTAGACTTTATACAGGGAGACAAGATAATACATGTATATGGCAAGAGGAAAATCAAATTATATACATAAACAAATGTTTATATAACCTTACACAAAATAAATAAATACATAAAAAAAACTGCAAAATATATATATGAAAACAAAGCTGTTTTTGCTGACAATGACATTTAATGACAAACATAAGAAAAGCTAATACATGAATTTAACAATCTTATAAAATATAATGTTAAAAAACAAAGCTTTGTATGCTTTTTGTAGATAATATATCCAAATGATAACTATATATATACCTTTTGTATCAAGTTAACCCTTTATCAAACATTCTTGAATGTCATTGACCCCGAAGAAAAAAAATCTTGAAGGCATTTTTACCAGCATGTTCTCCTTTTCACACAATGATTTCAAAAGAATTTTCTCCAAGGTTTGGAAACAATCTGGCTTGTTTGGTCAAGGGTTAAAAAGAACCATTTCAGTAAAGGTATGGATTTCTTTTCAATATGGATTTCAAATCATGATCATAATATATGAAAAATACAATGAAAATTTTAAGTCCAAATTTTCCTGCATTTACACTAATGCAATTCCTTCAGGCTGTTTTAGTCCAAATAACATGATGAAGAATTCTTCTCCAGTAATCTAATGTATGTATAGGATTAATACGTATGGCTTTGAAATGTACAAATAAAGTTTACAATAGTCCAAGAATTTTGATGGAAAATTTCCGTTTCTTTTTTCAAAGAAAAAACAATGTAAGAAATTTGCATACAATATATAGATCTAAAGAGTATGAATTTTTACAGAGTTTAGAAAAAGTATTTGTAACTAAATTATTGTTCATAACTGTCGACCATTTGTCTGTTCTTCACATGTTCTTCAAGGAGTTTATTTATCTCGACTTTTGAATGGCATTAAAAAATAAATAGGTACATGTATATCACGGTGGCTATATCCTGTTCTCTAAGTCTTCAAACTTGTGATAATTTCAGTGATTTCAAGGTTAAAAGCATGCATCAGTTCATACCCTTTACCAAAAGACTTATTTTTCCACCATATTTAGGACCAAAGATTTTGCAAACATTTGGCAAAAAGGCCATATTCTCATCACTGGAGCCATGCTTAATTTGTTGCTTCCAGATTTTGGTAGCAAGACAGATCTTGAGATATGTCGGAATAAACAGGCCCATTGGTAGGTTATTGAATATTGAGAAATACCAGTGAAATATTTTTTGGCTATTTCATGGTTACAAACAGTGAAAATACCTAATTTAATATTCTAACTCTTCAACTGAAGGCGGAAACAGTTGTTCCCACATAGTAGTTAACCCTTTACCAAACGACAAAATTTTAGAATGGTCCAAATTGAAAGCACTTTCAGACGACAAAATCAACGTAACTCAAAAATTGAAATTTGCTTTGAGTAGGGTAGAAAACATTGTGGGAAAAGGAGAAAATGCTGGTTACCAGCATTTTCTCCTTTTCCCACAATGTTTCAAAAGGCTTCTGTCTCGGGGACGTAAAAACCAGGGATTGTTTGGTAAAGTTTAAATCGGTAAAATGCATGTGCCTCACATCTGGATGGAAATATGATGTAATTTACATTTCTCACACTTGATATTGTAGAGCATTTGTATGCATAGGGGTTTTGCCACAGGGAATAAACGAAAAGAACTGTACTGAGTTTTGATAAAGTTCCACCCAGAAAGGGTAAAAAGCATGAAATGAATAAAATACTTGTTTGTTTGTTTTTTTCGGTGAAAGATTGAAATTAATTTCATCTCCTAAACATCATTGGTAATATTTTTACTCATGGCTGTGACACTTGTAAAAACTTTACCGATGATGTTAACTTGATGAAATAAATTTTGATCTTTCAGCATAAAAAAACCCCAAATATCATCTATATCTTTCTTAACTCATTACCAAACAACAAAACTTTAGGTTTGTCCAAATCGAAAACATTTGCAGACGACAAAATGAAAGTGACTGAAGGTTTGAAATTTCCTTCATGAAGGGTAGAAAACATTGTGGGAAAAGGAGAAAATGCTGGTTACCAGCATTTTGTCCTTTTCCGACAAGGTTTTCTAAAGGCTTCTTTCCCAGGGTCGTCAAAAGTAGGGATTGTGTGGTAATGGGTTAAAGCTATTTTTTCAGACATCTTTTGATACTTGAAAGAACATGTAACAAACAAAAAAGAAAATGTTTTACAAAATTTATTTATTTCTTTAATCATCAAGACCTGTCTATTTTTTCACCTTAAATGCACAGCTTTTGTTTTATTTCACTTATTAACTCTCAGGAGCCCAAGAACAAAAAGTGATTCTGTCAACAGAGTTGATCAAGATCTGATAGCACAGAATATACTTTCCAATAACTTACTGTTACTTAAAATGTATACAGATATTTAGAATATCTTTATCTATACAGTTTTGAATGGCTAAAAGTGAGTATTGTCAAAAAAAAAGTTTTAAAAAAATGTATATATGGAAGCTGAACTAGTATGGGAGGGAAAATCAGAAGGTGACAAGAGAAAAGCAAAAGATGCAAAACTGTTACTGTGATTCTCCTATGATACATTGTAGATCTTGACCGAAATTGAGACAGCAGGGGAAAAAAAAATGGAACACAGCTTAAAGCCAGCCACAAGATTAAAACTGTGGCTCAAATAATGAAATTGGTCTTTAACTCTTTACCACACAATCCCTGGTTTTAATGACCCTGAGAAAGCAGCCTTTTGAAAACATTGTGGAAAAAAGAGAAAATATTGGTAACCAGCATTTTCTCCTTATCCCACAATGTTTTCTTTATTTTCAGTATCAAGTTTCATCATTTTATTGGCATTTATTTTGTTGTCTGCAAATGCTTTCAATTTAGACAAGTCTAAGTAATCGTTGAGAGGTAAAGAGTTAAATGAAGAAGGTCATTCAAACAAATTGCATAAAGTGCAGACTAATCCTGTATGAAATGTTTAAATGCCCTTTTTCGTGTGTTGCAGACTAAATGGTATAGAAAAGGTTTTCACATCTACCTCCTCTTCCCACAGTGAAATTCGAAAGCCATTTTTCCTCTTTGAGAAAAGAGATGAAAAAAGGCAGGATGTCTTATAACGAAAAAAGGGTTTGATGACACAAATATGTGGTAAAGGAGCTCTAAAATCAACAGCAGTCTGTATGAAAATGGTTTGATATCGACAAGACTTAGAACTGAGTATTAGTTGATACCAATGAGCAATCGTTATAGCACACACTATCACTCTAAAACACAACTATCACAATATGGTTTGCTGATGACATTTCTTTAACATGCAGCAGATCATTTAGGCAAAACACAGGAGCAAAAGGAAAAAACCAAGCTTTTTTTTTTCGTTTTACTGCAATATTTCTACCTTCATTCCTTTCTAACTACACTTCATGCTTTCTTATATCATAAGTATTACATAAAGCCGCCTGCTGCAAAGTCATTTAACCCTTTACCAAACAACTAAAGTTTTAAAACTCTGAAGAAAAATGCAGTTGAAAAAAGCAGGTACCAGAGAAAATGCTGGTAACCATCTCCTGTTCAAAAAAATGTTTCCTACCCATTAACAGAAAAATTCAATCATTAACCCTTTCCCAAACAAGCCCTTGTTTTTATGTGTCTACAGTACAAGTCTTTGGAAAACACTGAGGGAAAAGGAAAAATTGCTCGTAACGAGCAATTTTTCCTTTTCCCACAGTGTTTTCTGCCCCTTCAGATAATTTTCTGCCATTGTTATGAGAGTTAAAATTGTCGACTGCAAACTCTTTCAGTTTGGAAGAGTCTAAAATTTGTCGTTTGGGAAAGAGTTAAAGCTGCATTTCATTTTGCTGTCTGCAAATGCCTTTAATTTCCGCAGGTCAAACATAATGTCATTTAGTAAAGAGACTAATAAATACAATGCTACAGATAGATGTGATGTAACATTTACGAAATTGTTGAGTAGGAAACAAAAATTATAATTGAGCCATGATCTGGGAAAAAGGAGTTAAACCCATTACCACACAATACCTACTTTTGACGCCCCTGAGAAAGAAGCCTTTTGAAAACACTGCAGGAAAAGGAGAAAATGCTGGTAACCAGCATTTTCTCCTTTTCCCATAGTGTTTTCTACCCTTCCCAGAACAAATTTCAATTTTTCAGTCACCTTTATTTTGTCGTCTGCAAATGCTTTCAATTTGGACCAGTCTAAAATTTTCTCGTGTGGTAAAGAGTTAATTCATTAGCAAGAAGTACTGACCAAGGTTAGTATATTGGCAGACCTGAGTCAAAACTTTTTGCTTTTTTAACCCTTTGTCTGCTTATCGCATCTCACTGACCTTTTTCGGACTGTGTAGATCAAGATCAGACTGCACAGAATGTGCAGTCTGATCTTTGATCTACACTGTCCGATGGGGAGATGCTATTCCCAAAATCATAAGTTTGAAATTACACTATTTTGGGTTTTACTATCAAATTGAAAATTTCTTATTAGTTATTTAGCAGGATAAGAGTTAACCCTTTACCTGACATGCCAATTTGAGGCTCTTCCATTTCAGCATCAAATAAAGATATGATGTCAACAATATGGACAAATGAGGTTACAAATATCTAATTGAGTGGAAAACAATGTGGAAAAAGGAGAAATTCCCCATAACGAGCAATTTCTCCTTTTCCCACAATGTTTTCAAAAGCTGTCTGTCGTTGATACGTAAAAATCAGTATCTATGGAGTAAAGGCTTAAAAAAATATTCTGTATATTCAAAGACCTATCTGTCTCATGTATCAGTGGATTATTTGACTAAAAATATTTTACAAATCTATGAATTTTGAGATCACATAGTTAGTATAATGTATTAAACCCCCCTTTTTCCAGAGCATGACTCATATATTATGGCACATTGATACATAATAACATTAGCTCTTCACCAGATGACAAAGTTTTAGACTAGTCCTTGTTAACTCTTTACCAAACGACAAAATTTTTGACAAGTCTTAATTGAAAGCATTTGCAGACGACAAATTAACCCTTTCCCAAAAGACAAATTTTGGGCTCTTCCAAACCAAAAGAGTTTGCAGACGACAATTTTAGATTTAGAGAAAATGCCAGAAAATTCTGAAAAAGGGTAGAAAATACTGTGGGGTTTCTGCCCGGGTTTTTTAAAAGACTTTTACTGCAAAAAAAACAGTGCTTGTTTGGGAACGGGTCTTGTTTGGGAAAGGGTTTTGAATCAAAAATTGAAATTTGATTTCGGAAGGGTAGAAAACTTCGTGGGAAAAGGAAAAAATGCTGGTTACCAGCATTTGTCCTTTTTCCACAAGGTTTTCAAAAGCTTTCTTTCTCAGGGGCATCAAAAGTCGGCATTGTGTGGTAAAGAATTAAGAGCATTCCAATTTTGCAAACAACAATTCAATGCAGCAAACTTGTTTGGATTTGACTTTGAAAGGGTAGAAAACATTATGGGTAAATGAGAAAATGCTGGTTACCAGCATTTTTTCGTTTACCCACTGTTTTCATTTGCCTTCTTCCTAAGCATCACTAAAAAACAGGCCTGTATGGTGAACGGTTAAACTATTGACACAAAAAAATATCACATTATACAATATGTGAAAATTATGATTTACAAGCATCCATACATTTATTACTAATTTGCACACAACTATTTTTGTCATGCAAGAGGACAACTTTTGAAAAAGCTTTTCCAATAGAAAAATACCAAATATTGACCAATTTCTTCTTTACTCAAATGTTTTCATTTGTGTTTATTGTTTAAACTCTTCCAAACGACAAAATTTTAGACTTGTCCAAATGATAAGCAGTTGCAGACGACAATTTAAAAGTGACTGAAAAACTAAAATTTGTTTTGGGAAGGGTAGAAAATATGGTGGGAAAAGGAGAAAATGCTGGTAAACAGCATTTTCTCCTTTTTCCACTATGTTTTGTTCAAAAGGCTTAATCAATAAGGTTGTTAAAAGTCGGGATTCTGTGGAAAAGGGCTAACTCTTCATCACATATATAAAAATTTAGACTTTACCAAATTAAAAAGCATTTGCAGATGACCTATAACAACCCTGAAGAAGACAGCTTTTGAAGACATTGTATGAAAAGAAGAAAATGCTGGTTACCAGCATTTTTTTTTGTTTTCCCACAATGATTTCTACCCTTCCAAGGGCATATTTTAGAATTTTAGCCATATTCAGATTGTCGTCTGCAAATCTTTTCAATTTTGACAAGTCTTAAATTTTGTTGTTAAGTAAAGAGCTAACCGTATCCCAATGAATTCCAGTGTTTTAACCCTTTACCACATGAGTAAAAAAAAAATAAAACTTGTCTAAATCAAAGGCATTAGGAGACGTCAAAATATAGCCAAGGCTATTGGATTGGTCTTTGAAAAGGCTAAAAAACATGGTATAAATGGGAGAAAGATTTATGTAAGTAAAAAAGAAGACAGCTGAAAACATTGAGGGAAAAAGAGGAATATCCTTGTTCATGCATATGTCCCTTTTCCCAGAAAGTTTTCTATGGTTTTGACAACAAAATCAGATTTTGCCTCATTTAAAATTTTCGTTTGCAAATGACTTCAATTTAACCCTTTCCCAGATGACAAATTTTAGGCTGTCCCAAACTCAAAGTATTTGCAGATGACAATATTGAATTTGATGAGAATGGCAGAGAGTTTTCCGATAGGCTAGAAAACACTGTGGGAAAAGGAGAAATTGCTTGTTATGAGCAATTTCTCCTTTTCCCACAGTGTTTTCTAAAGACTTGTACTGCAGATACATAAAAATCCGGGGCTTGTTTGGGAAAGAGTTAAAGAAATCTGCAAGGTTTTCATCTGATAAAGTGTCTATGCATTTTAACTTTCTTTTATGCAACAGACCATTCACATAAACACAGAGCAATCAAAAAGCAATTTCTTCTTTCCAACGCAGCATTTCACACATGTACATATACTTTTGTTTTGGGATGTGTGGTTTTGATCATGTGACAGATGCAAAGTGCCACTTTATTGGAGGTATGCAAATAACATTGTTTTAAAGACCTAGCTAACAAAACATTAATGAAACCATACTACAAAGACAATGGATAAAAATAAATTTGACAAGACTATCTGATAAATGGCAGGAGCGGAGGAGTGAGGATTGTCGCTATCGAGTATAATATTTTCACTTTCAGGAAGACTCTGCTCTCCGACTAATTTTCCATCCTTGCAGCGTAACAACTTGTGTATGGGTGATCCTGTTAACTTTCTTGTTTTCATTCTAGCATCGTGAAATTCCCAGAATTGGTCCCCTTTAAGGAAATAGGTTTTACCTGAAAAATATGTTTGGACTTTTAGATTATGGGCTTTGACACTGTTATCTATTCAAATCACTTTAGATGCAATATATTTTAATTCTTTATTACAAAACGAATACATAGATATGACAAAATTAGGATAAAAGTAATTGGGGGGAAGATATAATAACTGGCCCTCAAATAATGAGATTTACCTTTAACCCTTTACTCCATAAGTCATTTCTATGGTATCTCTTATTGACCATAAATAACAGCAAGGATGAAGCCATTTCTTATGTGTATATGACACCTATTGACAGCATAGAAAACATTGTGACAAAATGTGGAATTGCTCGTCACCAGCAATTTCACCTTTTGCCACAATGTTTTCCAAAGGCTCCTACGGTAAAGCCATAACTCATACTAAACGATATGTTTTTAGCAAAACCATATACAAAGCATCTGAAGACAAAAAAATCAAAGTCAGGCAACTTTGCCTGGCTGGAATATTGAAGTGGTTACAATTCATTAGTCGGAGAGATGTTCTCACGACCTGAAGCAGCAGCATATCCAATGAACAGATTTTATATGTCGCATTCAACATTATCCCAGTCATATCACACTAACAGCTCACATATTCATGTATTTCCTGGCTTTCTCCAACACTAGTCTGTACCGATGTGTCTTGCACAACGACACTCACACAAAAACCCCAGTGGATCCAGAAAGGCTCAAACCCGAAAGCTCTCAGTCACAAATCCTACACTTTACCATTGAACCACAAAGGAGCCCTTCATAGGATAAATAACTGTGGGAATAGATTAACCCTTTTCCAAACAATCTCTGCTTTTCACGACCTTGAAATAGAAGGCTTCTGAAAACATCATGGGCAAAGGAGAAAAATGCTGGTTACCAGCATTTTCTCCTTTTCACATAATGTTTTCTACCCCTCCAGAATAAATTCCAAACTTTTGAGTTGAGTTAATATCACTTTCTCTTTTGCATACAATGTTTTCAAAAACCTTTTCATCTGGGTCATTAAAACACAAGTTGTGGTAAAGAATAGTCTTACCGTCCCAATGCTGAAAGGCACTATCTAAAGGCACAGGCACATTTCTCCATATACTCATGTCACGCGGGTAGTCATATTCTTTGTATGTGTCTTTAGCATTCAGTTTCCAGTACATGTTGCCCGTCACGAGATATGTTCTTTTATTATACGCCCAAACAAACACCGCATCAATCCTTTTAATATCACGACCTATACCAAGTTCCGTAATTGGCTTGCCTTCTTTCGGAAAATTGTGCACCATAGAATTGCTACTGTATACCCAGAACCTATCACCTGAAATGTACAATAAAAGAATATCTATAAATGTTGCTTCATTCAGGAGAAGTCTGGCATTTTGAGGTTAGGTAAAAAATCAACTTTTTATCTCCTGACACAAATTTTAAGCAACAAATATTTGAAATGTTTATGTAAAATAAGGATTTGAATCTTTTGATTTATTAATACGACTTTGAAAACTGTGAAAGTATAAAGCATTTAAGAAAAGGTTTAATGAAAGGCAGAAAACAGTTCAAAGTAGCAAGATTTCTGATTGGATTAACCAAATGGTTTAGCCATTCAGAAATGGGGTTTATTCGAAATTTTAAGGTAATCTTTCTGACTTAGCTGGATTTTATTTTCAGAAATTCAAAAAAAATTGATATATTGACTGGTGTTTAACTCTTTACCACACGAGAAAAGTTTAGACTGGTCCAAATTGAAAGCATTTGCAGACGACAAAATAAAGGTGACTGAAAAATTGAAATTTGTTCTGGGAAGGGTAGAAAACACTGTGGGAAAAGGTGAAAATGCTGGTTACCAGCATTTTCTCCTTTTCCCACAGTGTTTTCAAAAGGCTTCTTTCTCAGGGGCTTCAAAAGTAGGGATTGTGTGGTAATGGGTTAATGTAGTTATATTTTGTTTAATGTAGCTATATTTAAGTTATACTGCAATGGCTAGTGCACCTTTCTATGCTTTCCTGGAGTTCCTTTTAACCAACACTGTGCAGAATTTTCTTTCCAAGCCACTGGCCGCTTCCCGACATAACCGTTATCGATGTAATGGTCAGAGCTAAGACAGGAATGAATCCTGTCACACTGGCTACAGAACAATCCTCGGAGGGAAAATTGAATGAGCCATGGATCGAAACAGCCATCCCCTGTCCTCAAGTTCCGTATGCTAACCTCTGAGCGACTGGGGCTTGCCCCATCCAAAGAGGTAAAATACATTTGATGCTGGAATTACACATACGTAGAACTCACAAATCTTCTTGGGTAGAAAATGATAAGTGTGACCTACCTTTAAAAAATACAATTTTTCCATCATATCTCTCGTATAGAGCATCTATTCCATCATCAGGTAAACCATACCAAAATTTACTAATTTCTGTTGGTGCTCCGCGTATACCATTTGATCCGAGCCGCCAAAACATCTAAAATATTAGATTTTATTTTGTTTAACTCTTTACCAAACCACAGAATTTTCAACTGGACCATACTGAGGGGACATATAAAATGATATTCAAATGATGGAGTTTGTATAAGAAAGGATAGAAAATATTGTGGGAAAAGGAGAAAATGCTGGTTACAACCATTTTCTCCTTTTTCTACAATGTTCTTAAATGCTGTTTACCTCACAGTTATTAAAACTACATATTGTGTAGTAAGGGGTTAAATGTTATTTTTATGTCCCCATACAACAGCAATGTACAGATGGATTTCATTGGTACTGGACTGGATCATTACAGTTTCTTGCCAAAGGGCACTTCCATTATACCAGCTACAATGGCAGATATTGACAAGGCCTACTTGATTATAGAATTAATTTCTTAACTTTGGTTCTGAGAAGACCTTTACCCTTTGGTAGCAACTGGTTGAACATGATTATCAGTATGATACCTTTACCACACAATCCAGAACTTTAACTGCCTTGAGAAAAAAAAGTACTTGTAACAACCAGAAGCTTTTGTGGACAATCTAGATCAAGATCAGACTGCACAGAATGTGCAGTCTGATCTCTGATCAACACTGTCCACAGATATATTCTTGATTATGAAGTAAGCGTCACTTGACCTTGTAGCAGAGCTGTATTTGTGGCTTTTGTGAAAACAAATTTCATCTATTTCGTAGTGAAAGAGTTAACCCATTACTAAACAATCCCTACTTTTGACGACCCTGAGAAAGAAGCCTTTAGAAAACATTGTGGGAAAAGGAGAAAATGCTGGTAACCAGCATTTTCTCCTTTTCCCACGATGTTTTCTGCCCTTCACAAAACAAATTTCAAATATTCAGTCACTTTTATTTTGTCTTCTGCTTTCAACTTGAACCAGCCTAAAGTTTTGTCCATTGGTTAAGGATTAACTCTTCACCGAATGACAGTTTTTTGAGACTTGTCCAATTTGAAAGCAGTTGCAGACAACAATATCAGTGCGACTCGGAAATTGAGATTTTGTTTATGGAAGGGCAGAAAACATTGTGGAAAAAGGTAAAAATGCTGGTTACCAGCATTTTCTCCTTTTTCCACAATGTTTTCCATAGGCGTCTTTGGTAGGGTTGTTAAAAGTCGGGAAAGTGCGTTAAAGAGTTAAAAACAATGTGGTTCAAAGAGGAGGGTTTAATGCGACTTACATCACCAATGAAAATAAAAACTTCCTTTCGTATAACTGTTATGGCATCTATGGGGTGGTTACAGGGATTGGACTCGTTTCCGGGTTTAAAAGGCGGTCTTGGTCTGGGTGGTTTGTCAGGCACGTCTTTGCCTTTATCTGGCACTTTGTCTGGTACTTTATCAGGTACATCTTTGAATGGATTTCTAGGGTCACCAATTTTTGCTCCTAAAATGTAAAACAAATTCTATGCAGTGTTAACCCATTACCACACAATCCCTACTTTTGACGCCCCTCAGAATGAAAACCTTTAGAAAACATTGTGGGAAAAGGAGAAAATGCTGGTAATAACCAGCATTTTCTCCTTTTCTCACATTGTTTTCTACCCTTCATAAAACAAATTTCAAATTTTCAGTCACTTTTATTTTGTAGTCTGCAAATGCTTTCAACTTGGACCAGTCTAAAATTTTGTCGTTTGGTAATGGATTAAGTTCGAAACATTCCATCAAACAACCCTGACTTTTAAAAACTTTGTGGGAAAAGGAGAAAATGCCCACCAGCATTTTCACCTTTTTCCATGTTTTTCACCCTTGAATACATCAAAGTCAAAAATGTTTTTGTCTGGAAACCGGTTAAGCCTCTGCCAAGTTACCAGCATTTCCACCTTTTTTTCCACATGCAGACATGCAGAAAATTAGCCAATGGCTGAAAGTTACAGAAAATTAACCAATGGCGAAAAGTTACAGAAAATCAACCAATGGCAAAAAGTTACAGAAAATCAACCAATGGCAAAAAGTTACAGAAAATTAACCAATGGCTAAAAGTTACAGAAAATCAACCAATGGCGAAAAGTTACAGAAAATTAACCAATGTCAAAAAGTTACAGAAAATTAACCAATGGCAAAAATTTATGGCCCATGTCAGCCTGTGTAGACTGCTCAGGCTGACAATGGTAGATATTATTTGTATTAACCCTTTGCCAAACAAGCCCTGGTTTTTGTGACCCAGAGGAAGAAGCCTTCTGAAAACATTGTGGGAAAAGGAGAAAATGCTGGTCACCAGCATTTTCTCCTTTTCCCACAAAGTTTTCTACTCTTCCAAAGTCAAGTTTTAATTTTTGAGTCACATTTATTTTGTCATCTGCAAATGCTTTCAATTTGGACAAGTCCAATATTTTGTCGTTATACCCCCTTTTCACCGATCATAGTTCAAATGAAATACATCTTTTGCCATTGAAAAAGATTCCGGTATTTCAGTTTCAACACTCTTGTTGTCAGTACATCTGACAAGGTAGCTCAGATATCAGGCAGTATGTTCTGGAGTTAGACCTGTGATTCCTCGGTTTCAATATTTATATGGTTTACAAAAAATAAACCTTCAATCCCCCAACCCTCCTTTCCTCGTCTTGACTTCCACTCACCATATTGTGCTTGTATGCCTTGTACATCATCCAGAGGTAATTTGAAATTCTCTTGGTAGCCCTGATACCAAGGGTACATCAGTGCCTCTGTGTTACTGGAATGGGCCAGACCAAGAGCATGTCCAAATTCATGAGCAGCTACCATGAACAAGTCAACACCTGGAAAATATGATTTTATGATTTACATTTTATTCATGTTGTAATTCATGGGCAACCGACACTGACAAGTCAACACCTGGAAAATACAATCTTATGGTTTATGTTTGATTCAGGTAGTATTTTGACCTATTACCACTCAATCCCTACTTTTGACGCCCCTGAGAAAGAAGCCTTTAGAAAACATTGTGGGAAAAGGAGAAAGTGCTGGTAACCAGCATTTTCTCCTTCTCCCACATTGTTTTCTACCCTTCACAAAACAAATTTCAAATTTTCAGTGACTTTTATTTTGTCATCTGCAAATGCTTTCAATTTGGACCAGTCTAAAATATTATCGTTTGGTAATGGCTTAAGGGTGACCAGTATGAACAGGTCACAACTTTGAAAATACAATCTAATGTTTTACATTTCATTTATTTTGCAATTCATGGGCAACCAACAAGGCAATACTTACAAAATAGAGTATTATGATTCACAGTTTATTTATGTTGTTATTCATGGGCAACAAACATGAACAGGTCAACACATGGAAAATACAATCTGATAATTCACATCCGATTCATACTGTAGGTCACATGCAACCAACAGGAATGGTCAACCACTTGCAAATTAGAATCATTGTTATTATAATTTACATTGGAAGCATGTCCAGATTCATGGGTCACAACAAACACAACATAACAAAACTAACATTTAACCTATTACCACATAATCCCTCCTTTTGACGACTCTGAGAAAGAAGCCTTTAGAAAACACTGTGGGAAAAGGAGAAAATGCTGGTAACCAGCATTTTCTCCTTTTCCCACAATGTTTTCGACCCAATACGAAACAAATTTCAAATTTTCAGTCATTTTTATTTTGTCGTCTGCAAATGCTTTCGATTTGGACAAGCCTAAAATATTGTCATTTGGTAATGAGTTTAAGCACCTTTCAGAACTATAGTTGCCTTTATAGCCAGTGTAAATCAAAATGGGCAGCCTGATCTTTGATCTACACCGTCTGCTCTGCTGAAACACTACTAAGACAAAAGCATCTATGAAATTCCAATTATTTGGGTTTTATTTTTTGAATGGAAATGTCTAACCCCATCCTCGGATACCCCGGGGTCTCCCTATTTGCTACACTACATCGACCCCTGGGACAATTAATTGAATTTCCCTCGCTTTACCGCTGGCCGAATGCTGGCTTTTCATTGGTTCCATCATCATTTTGTGACGGGCGAGTGGACTGTACGCTATGACGTTTCGTATCGATTTTCGGCGGCTGATTCAAAGTTTTATTAGTCAATTGTCCCAGGGGTCGATGTAGCGTAGCAAATAGGGAGACCCCGGGGTATCCGAGGATGGTCTAACCCATGCAGAAAAAGTTTTATTACTGACCATTTGAAGAGTTGAATGTCCAGGTCTCTGCATCATCAAAGTGGGTATCTCCACCACGATCTTCTCCGGGAAAGAATGCATGTGCCAGTACCGAACCTACAACAAAAGGAGCATAGGTTCTGATTTACAAGAACAATAACATTTAATTAACAATTAACGACCCTGAGATAGTGACTTTTAAAAACATTGTGGAAAAAAGAAGAAAATGCTGGTTACTAGCATTTTCTCCTTTTCCCACAATGTTTTCTAACCTGGATAAATCTTACTTTTCTACCACTGATAAATCTTACTAATTAAGTTACATTTGATTTGTCAACTGCAAATACTTCCAATTCAATAAGGTATAAAACTTAGTTGTGTAGTAAAGGGTTATACAAAGCCTCCCCAAATTAACCCTTTGGTGCCTGTTTTATGAATAGCCAGCTGCCTGTCCGCTGCAGTTCAGGGAGGTAAACAAAATGATCTTGTAATAACAGGGTTGTGAGTTTGAATCTTGACTTGGACAAAACTCTTTTTTCAATGTTAAACCCTTTCCCAAACAAACCCTGGTTTTTACTGGTCAGGAATAGAAGCCTTTTGAAAACATTGTGGAAAAAGGAGAAAATGCTGGTAACCAGCATTTTCTCCTATTCCCACAATGTTTTCTCCCCTATCATATAGAAAAATCGTCTTTTTAGCAACTATTAAGTTGTCATCTGCAGAATATTTTCGGTTTGGTGTGGTCCAAAATTTGCTGTTTGGGAAAGGGTTAATGAAAGTCTTTGAAACAGAATTTATTCCTCTCTCATCTCTGAGCAGTGTTTCCATTCTGTTTAACCCTTTACCAAATGACAAATTTATAGACTGGTCCAAATTGAAAGCACTTGCAGACGTCAAAATAAATGTGGCTCAAAAATTAAAATTTAGTTTGGAAATGGTAGAAAACATTGTGAGGAAAGGAGAAAATGCAGGTTACCAGCATTGTCTCCTTTTCCCACAATGTTTTCAAAAGGCTTCTTTTTCAGGGTCGTTAAAAGTCGGGATTGTGTGGTAAAGAGTTAAAGAAAAAAGAGCCAAAGGAAAGTCAATCCGTTCAGTCTGATCTTGATCCACTCTGTCCATCAGTTGTTACTGGTGTAATCAAAGATATGACATGTCAAATATTTTGTATTTGATAAAAGAATGAGAATGAACAATACAAAGATTGAGGAAAGCTGCCAAGTAATTATACATTTATGAGACATAATTATAAGCTATGTGTTATAGTAATAAAGGCAGTACCATACTGAATGTTTCCATTACATAACTCTCATGATGACGTAGAGCATGCAAATACATGTACCATTGTAGAAACCCGCTACAGACATATTTCTCTTTAAAAATGGACTAATGTAATGAATGTTATGTCTACAAATAACTGAAATTTATTCCTACAAATTTGTTATGTCCCTTTCATGCAACAAAAATTTCTTGTTTTTCATTTCTCAAATAGAGTGTTAGCTAAGGCCATAATGACCTCCCCTTCCAAACATGATCAAATTAAACCTTTATCATTTTTTACATGCTTAACCCATTACCACTCAATCCCTACTTTCGACGCCCCTGAGAAAGAAGCCTTTTGAAAACACTGTGGGAAAAGGAGAAAATGCTGGTAACCAGCAGTTTCTTCTTTTCCCACAGTGTTTTTTACCCTTTCCAGAACAAATTTCTATTTTTCAGTCACCTTTATTTTGTCGTCTGCAAATGCTTTCAATTTGGACCAGTCCAAAATTGTCTTGTGTGGTAATGAGTTAAAATATTAAAAAATTGCTTAAGATGGCCGACTACTGAAATGGACGTAGCATCCATAACACAATACTATTAATATGCAAATGCGTAAGACAAAAAATGGGAATTGGCAAAACATTCTTTCATCACTTAACCCTTTACCGAACAAGAAAATTTTCGGACTAGTCCAAATGGAAAGAAAAAAAAAACACACATATTTCAAAATTGAAATTTGTTTCCAGCGGGGTAGAAAACATTGTGAGAAAAGGAGAAAATGCTGGTTACCAGCATTTTCTTCATTTCCAACAATGTTTTCAAAATGCTTCTGTCTCAGGGTCGTAAAAACCAGGGATTGTTTGGTAAAGGGTTAACTCATTACCAAATAACAAAATTTTAGGTTTGTCCGAATCGAAAGCATTTGCAGACAACAAAATAAAAGTGACTGAAAAGTTGAAATTTGTTTTCTGAAGGGTAGAAAACATTGTGGGAAGAGAAGAAAATGCTGGTAACCAGCATTTTCTCCTTTTCCCACAATGTTTTCTAAAGGCTTCTTTCTCAGGGTTGTCAAAAGTGGGGATTTGAGAGGTAATTGGTAAATAAAACAGTTCCATCTTCAGAGTTGAGCCTAAAATTGCTAAGAAATATAAATTTCCATTAAAAGCAAAGAAAACTTAAAACCTCACTGTACTGGTTTGTTTAGATCAAGATCAGAAAGCATATTCTGAGTAGTCTGTTCTTGATTTACAATGTCACAATAAGCAGCATAATAGTGAAATAGCAATCACAATTTTGAGTGCATAATGATTCTAAACTCCTAGTTATGCCCCTGGTTGTGCAGATTTTGGAAAAAATAACATGATGAGAAAAGGAGTAAATGCTAGTCACTTACTGGTAGTTTAATTAACCCTTTCCCAAACGACAAAATTTTTGACCTGTCCAAACTCAAAGCATTTGCAGATGACAAAATCAGTGTGACTGAAAAGTTGTAATTTGGTTTGGGAAGGGTAGAAAACATTGTGGGAAAAGGAGAAAATGCTGGTTACCAGCATTTTCTCCTTTTCCTACAATGTTTTCAAAAGGCTCCTTTCTTAGGGTCGTTGAAATTCGGGATTGTGTGGTAAAGAGTTAATACAAAAATATTGTAGTAAACCGGAAATTGCTAAGCTAAAGTGGTCTGCTGCAGGAGCAATGAAATCAATCTATATATGTCAAAGGAAAAGCAACTGCGTGAACCCTTTACAAAACCGTCCAGTGCACACCAAACCTTGATGAAGAAAGCTTCTTCTTTTATCATTGAATTAAAAAGGAGGAAATGCTGGTAAGCAGCATTTTTCTCTGGTTTCCACAATGTTTTCTAACCTTTGAAAGACAAACCCAATCATTAGAACCACATTTAGTTTGTTGTCTGTGGTTTCTTTTAATTTGGAAATGTCTACAATATTGTCGTCTTGTACAAGTCTTGTAAAAGATATTGCCTCTACATGGCACTGAATGGCACCAGTATTAGTAACCTAGTGACCCAGTGTATAATTAAGTGTTTTATATATACAATTCTAAATTTAAATAGTAAACCCTTCTCCACATAAACCTAGTAACCAGCATATTCTCCTTTACACACAATATTTTCTACCCTATCAGTCAGAAAGTATAATTTGAACCTCATTTACTTTAAATACTTTAACAAATAGTATGTTGACTAAAATCACCATATTTGTCTTTAAAAGTTTGGAAAACACTGTTGGAAAAAGTTAAAACAGGACTACCAGACAATGAATTATAATATTTCTAAAATCATCTATATGTCACAGTATAATCTGAAATTGTCATCAATAGATTTACAAATTGAGGTACTTTATGTTTCTTCTTTAGATGTCTGCAAAGTATGTGACCATACCAGTCTAAATTTATTTAAAACATCTACCAATGAAGGTCCAAAAAGTGGCAGCACACTCTAAACAGTCTGATCTTATTCCACACTATTGGGAAAAGGCAACCAAAATTGTGTTGAGTCTCAAAGGGCCAAAAGAAAACACTTCAGATTAGGTATAATTAATAAGACTTTTCAGAGGCTTTTTTTACAGATGCGCCATACATCAAGTTAACTCATACAGATCTATAAATCATTAGCTGGATTTGCTGACAGTTTAGATCAAGATCAGACTGCACAGAGCATGCAGTCTGATCTTGGTCTACACTGTGTGCTAGGTAATGACTGTCCAGAGACTTTTTTTTTACTGTTGCACCATGAAATCAAGTTTACTCATGGTTTTACTGTATAACATCAGCTGCTTTTGCAAAAAGAGTAGATCAAGATCAGACTGCATAGAACATTTGGTTTAGCCAACTGGGAAGTTGGTTTAGCCAACTGGGATATTGTGCGACTTTCAAATTTTGAAAAACTTAGAGAACTAGACAAAGAACATGCTGAACGATAGATGGTGAATAAAGGATGCTTGATTAACTCTTCACCAAACGACAAAATTTTAGACTAGTAATGTGACTCAGAAATTGAAAGTTGTTTCCAGTAGGGTAGAAAACATAGTGGGAAAAGGAGAAAATGCTGGTAATCAGCATTTTCTCCTTTTCCCACAATGTTTTCAAAAGACTTCTATCTTAGGGTTGTTAAAACCAGGGATTGCTAAGGAAAGGTTCAATGTAGTCACAGATGAGAGCACCTTACCAAGCAATCCTGGGTTCTAACAACACTCAGGTAAAAGGCTTTTGAAAAACAAAATTGGAAAATGAGATATGTTGGCAATAAGCATTTTCTTCCTTTCATTTCACATTGATTTGTTCTTGTATCATTAAAACAAAGTTGGAAAATGAGATATGCTGGTAACAAGCATTTTCTTCCTTTCATTTCACATTGATTTGTTCTTGTATCATTAAAACAAAGTTGGAAAATGAGATATGCTGGTAACAAGCATTTTCTCCCTTTTTTTTTCACATTGATTTGTTCTTGTATTATTTTGACCTACATTTTAATTGTCATCTGTAAATTGTCTCAATTTGGTAATGTCTGGAATTTTGTTGCTTGGTACAGGCTTAGCCATTTACTGTACAGTGCCATCATTTGATGACTCTGAATGAAAGAGCTTTTGGAAGCAATTATTGTGAAAAGGCTTTTGAAATTGAAAAGGCTTTCGAAAACAGTTGAAAACAATTGTGGGAAAAGGAGAAAATGCTGTTACCAGCATTTTCTCCTTTTCCCCCAATGTTTCCTGCCCTATCAAACTCCCAAGTCACCTCTTGAGCTACATTTAATTTTCTATCTGTAAATTCTCTCGAATTAGTAATGTCTAAAACTTTGTTGCTTAGTTAGAGGGCTTAACTTTAATATAAAACAACAACAACTACAACATCATAAGTACAGACTGAGATCAGAATACCTTTCCCATCAAATGGGTATCCATCATGATGATAAAGCTCTGCAAACTGGATCATAATGTCAGCATCTTCGTTGAATACCTCGGTAAACGTCAGAATTGTAACATCACTCCAAACTTTAAAGGCATCCAAAATAGCCTGTCGCACTCGTGCAGCGCTCATGTCTGGAGTAGTATTTAAAATTCTGAAAATAAAACAAAATTGAGCCATGTACTGTGAAAAGGGAGCTTTATACATCTCTGTGATGCATGATACCGAGTTGCTCATAACATGATTATAGATCCATATTACTCATATAGTGATTATGGATCCATATTACGCATAACATGATTATAGATCCATATTACTCATGATTATGGGTCCATATTACTCATATCATGATTAGGTATCCATATTACTCATATCATGATTATGGATCCATATTACTCATATCATGATTATGGATACATATTAGATCTACTCATATCATGATTATGAATCCATAAAGTGTAGTTTGACTTACAAATGACTAAATCATAAGGTAAACTGGTGCTTGGACATACGGAAAATTGATCAATGGCAAAGTTTCGGTTCAGGTCAGCCTACGCGGACTACGCAGGCTGATCTATGACGATACTTTTCCCAGAGGTATTGAGCCCCCTGCTCATTGAACATGGTTGAAATATGTATCAAAACTTTTCAGCTTTGTTACAAACGGAAACATCTTTCCTGGAGTTAGCGCATTCGGTAATGGAAAAAAAGGCCAAAGCTTTCATGATAGAAATCTGAAATAATCGATTGAAAATATGCGGGATGTCTGTACAAAAATAATAAAATTGACAATAGCCCCTTGAGAACTGTGCTAAAATGTTTTACTTTTCGGTTACCAATTACCTACAAAGGTTCGATTGAGTTTGATGACGAAGAGGACGACAACTACAACATCGCCATGTTGTCGTTCCCATCTTTTTAGTTGCAGGAGTGTTTATAAAATAATTTGAAGAGAAGGAGTGAATATGATAATTGGCCAAGTGGATTATGTTCTAAAACTCAATACAGAGAGACGAAATCCAACTTATTGTATCAAAACTTCACATGTCAAAAAATGCCCGCTTCCCAAATTCAACCACTGGTAACTTCGAAAGTTTTGACAACTAGAACACCGCAGTTCTTAAAAGACTAGCAAGGACAGTTAAAATGTTTCAACTTTTGTAATTTAACTCTAGATTTGAACTGGAACGATGTATATTGTAAATAGATAAAATTTTGAGCTTGGTGAGAACGTCTAAGTGGAAGACAAGGATTTTCAAGATGGTACAGTATGACAGGAAATCGCCGGAAATGAAATTTACAAACAGACATCCGCTGTCAATCTAGGACAAGATTTTGACGCAAATCTATCGTTAGTGTCTATTCACTGTATAGATACTTAAATCATTTTTGAGCTTACCATGTAACATGTAGCCGGAAATTATTGCGGATGTAGAGTCGAACCTTTCAGCTTATGGTAAGGAGTAAAATCGAGATAGATACTAAACCCGTTTTCAATTTGTGACCGTTTGACAGCAGGAAAATTATAGGCACTGGGTATTTTACTACATGAGCAAGATCCTTGAATAAAAAAAAAAACCGCATGGTTAAAAAAAAGGGACCGCGAATCAAACCGTCAACCCTGTTTGTTTGTCATTGTTTAACCCTTAACCCTTTCCCAAACAACAAATTTTGGACCCCTCCAAACCGAAAGAGTTTGCAGACGACAATTCTAGATTTGGAGAAAATTGCAAATAAATTCTATTGGACTAATTTTAGAATGGAATTGGTGAAAACAGCCCTGAGATCACCTGTCAAGGCATTGAACTACACTACATAACCCACAATTTATGACAACTTTTTTTTTCTCTAAAAAAATCGCTTAGAACTTTTTAAACAGAACTTGCATCACCGCAGAAAATATGAGAGAAAGAACCGAGCGTGACTCATGCAACACTTGCCAGCGTGTTCGTTTTGCCATGCAGAAACGTGACTCAGAGTTATTCATTTGTCAATTGTGTTTGCTCTAGAAATTGTGCTGTGCCTAAATTTCGGGTCGAGTGGCGTCAAATTCAAAGTTTCTGAATGGTGTTCCTATTTAATGAAGCAGCCTGAATACATTTGCTGTAATAGACAGATAACTGCTCTCTTTATACCCAAAACCAAAAATTCCCGCATTGTAACGACCATAAAGAAGACAGCTTTTAAAAACAATGTGAGAAGATGAGAAAATGCTGGTGACCAGCATTTTCTCATCTTCTCACAATGTTTTTTTTTTTCTGCCATGTAAAACACATATCTTATCACCACTGAAGCACTATTTATATGTCTTTAATTCATTACCAAACGACAATATTTTAGGCTTGTCCATATCGAAAGCATTTGCAGACGACAAAATAAAAGTGACAGAAAATTTGAAATTTGTTGTGTGAAGGGTAGAAAAGATAGTGAGGAAAGGAGAAAATGCTGGTTATTTTCTCCTTTCCCCTCAATGTTTTCTAATGGCTTCTTTCTAAGGGTCGTCAAAAGTAGGGATAGTGTGGTAATGGGTTAAAGGCTTTCAATATATAAAGGAGTAAACTTTGTCTCACGGTACAGTGTAAACTGGCTTCAAATCTATATTTTCGAATTATTTTTCTCTTGAGAAAAGAGGGGTGGAAGGAGCCTAAAAGAATGTATGTCACACATAATTAAGATCTGCAAATGACAGTTTTTAAAAACATTATAACCGGTGGAGCAATTCCTCCTTCTGAGTAAGCTAATTCATCTTTGTTTCTTTGAAACATAATTCAGCTGTTTTGTGAAAATGGTGTTAAACCCTTTAAACAAAATTTTAGACTTGTCAAAGTTGAAAGCGTTTGCAGACGACAATGTCTGTGTGGCTCAAATGGTGCATTTTTTTTCTTTGGAAGGGGAGAAAACATTGGTTACCAGCATTTTCTGCTTTTCGCAAAATGTTTTCAAAAGGCTTCTTTACCAGGGGTGTTAAAAGTCGGGATGTGGGTTAATACATTTGCAAAAAGTATCTCCTCATGACAGCCTGATCTAAAATCGAAACTTTTTGAAATCAGTCATTTTTTTTGGCAAGTTATCGGACCTGTCAATAATATGATTCATTCGATTATAATACAAGATGGATTTCCACAGAAAACATACAAAACAGCTTAAATAATGTTTAATCCTTTACCAAACGACAAAATTTCAGGCTGGTCCAAATTCAGAGCATTAGCAGACGACAAAATAAACGTAGTTCAACAAAATGAAAAATTGTTTTTGGGAGGGGTAGAAAACATTGCGGGAAAAGGAGAAAATGCTGGTTACCAGCATTTTCTCCTTTTCCCACAATGTTTTGAAAAGGCTTTTTCTTCAAGGGCGTCAAAACTCGGGATTTTGTGGTAAAGAATTTTAATACTCGGTAACACGTGTAAGAATTGTCACAAAAGCAAGCATTACTCGTTCAGTGAGCAATGCCTTCTGAAGAAAAATGATTTCAAAGGATGATCTTTTGTTAACTGCTAAAAAAATGTATTTAGAGAGAATGAGGATGCAAGCAAGGTCGTGGTGTCCGTGGTCGTGAGGTAGAGCGTCGGCCTCATAACCTAAAAGTCCTGAGTTCAATATCCGGAAGCGGGTGTCAACTTTGGGACTTTTCATTGGCCCACACATTCGGCGCGAGTACTGGTGTAGTTCCCAGGAAGCAGAATCGAGAGAGATTAGTATAAGTTGTAAGAACTTGTTTCTCAATCGATGTAAAATAAATATGTATAAACTAAACTAAGCAAGGTCGCAAGCAAGAGAGACACTTGCCTTGAGAGAAAGAAAGTACACAAGAAAGCAAGTACGCCGTTTTAACTGAGAGAGAGAGAGAGAGAGAGAGAGAGAGGTATAATGAAAGCGAGAAGCAAGCAAGAAAGCAAGCGAGTTAGCCAGCAAGAAAGCAAAAGACCAAGCAAGCAAGAAGTAACTTTTACTTAACCCTTTCCCAAACAATCCCTGGTTTTTACGGGTCTGGAATATTAGCCTTTTGAAAAAATTGTGGGAAAAGGAGAAAATGCTGGTAACCAGCATTTTCTCCTTTTCCCACAATATTTTCTACCCTATCATAGACAGAAATCATCTTTTCAGCAAGAGTTGAATTGTCGTCTGCAAATGCTTTCAATTTGGTCTAGTCCAAAAATTTGTCGTAAGGGAAAGGGTTAAATCGGGCTTAATCATAAGACTTACTGACAGTATTAGCTGTCAGTCACTGCCAGAACACGTGATATCATAGATATACAGTAAGAAACAGATGCTCGAATCAACCCCATTATTGATGATACAGAATGAGGCTGCTCTGTGAAAAGTGGTCTAAATGCAACACTGAAAAGTATCGATTCAGGTTAACCCGCGCAGGCTGACCCGGCCATTTTTTTTTATTAGTCAAATGACTGTTTTGTATGTTCACGACCATGTCTACTTCATAATTAAGACTATTGTTATACCCCCGCAAAATGAATGTTTTCGGAGGTATACTGGAATCAGCCTGTCTGTCCGTGTGTCCGTCTGTTTACAAAATATTTGTATTTTTGTGCCGCGAACTCTCGGCCTCCTACAGTTTTCCTTCAATTGTATTGAAACTTGTACATATATTGATCATATACCGATATTGAAGATTTGCAAGGCGCAATTTTCAAGTGTCAACTCTTCCTGGTTGTAAATGTTACAGTTTTGTCAAACAAAATATGCCCAAAATATGTGTGGCCTCGGGTCATTGAATTGATTAACAACCCCTTCCCCACCCACTGACTTGTATTAGGTGGTCACGGTTTAAAAATCAAATCAAACATGGCACTCTTCGTCGCTTTCAGCATTATTTCATATCTCGGCGACAGTATTTAACTCTTTAATAAAAGTACAAAATTTTAGACTGGTCCAAACTGAAAGCACTTGCAGACGGCAAAATAAACGTAACTCAAAAATTGAAATTTGTTTCCAGCAGGGTTGAAAACAATGTGGGAAAAAGGAGAAAATGCTGATTACCAGCATTTTCTCCTTTTCCCACAATGTTTTCAAAAGGCTTCTATCTCAGGGTCGTAAAAACCAGGCAGGTGAAGGGTCTTGGATTTCAATACTAGACTACGGCTCTGCAGTGTATCATCCATGAGCACCATGACTTAACTCTTAACCACACGACAAAATTTCAGACTGGTTCAAATTGAAAGCATTTGCAGACGACAAAATAAAGGTGACTAAAAAATTGATAATTGATCTGGGAAGGGTAGAAAACACTGTGGGAAAAGGAGAAAATGCTGGTTACCAGCATTTTCTCCTTTTCCTACAGTGTTTTCAAAAGACTTCTTTCTCAGGGGCGTCAAAAGTAAAGATTGTATGGTAATGGGTTAAAAGTCTATCCCATCCAGTGAGAATCGAACTTGGTTATTTGGTTCTAAACCTATCAAACCTCCAACACCATCCTTGAGCTGCCCAGGGCCCGTATTCACCAACCATTCTTAATAACGTTCTTTGGTCTTATTCGCCAGAATTTTCTACATTTGTAAGTAACACAACCTCTGAATGGCTAAACCGAATGGTTTAGCCAATCAGAAGTTGTGTTACTTACAAATTTAGAAAACCTTGGAGAATAAGACTAAGACCATTCTCAAGAATGGTTGGTGAATACGGGCACCTGCTGTACCCAACAATTCCAGGTAAGCTCGAACCACACTTACACAACTTTAGATAAAAGACAGACGTTCCTGCAAAATCGATGAATTTCTTACTTATCGTCAACCTGATAGTAACAAAGTTTTATTTCATAAAAAGAACGAATATGAGATATAATGAAATATATTTCTAATCTCATATTATTTCTGGAATTTCGTGAAAGACGGCTTTGTTTTTTTTTCCACTTGTCCTTGAAATTTTTTACCCCAGGTGGAGCTCCTATAGGCAGTTAGAATTATGGCTGCAGTTAAATGCAGTTTAATTTACCCTCATCTCACTGAATTACTAAAATTAAATTTTCAATTCGATAATACAAACCCTAGATATTGCTTTTTCAAATTTATGTTTTGGGGAATTTAATGAGCCTACCGGATAGGGTAAATAGAAGATCAGACTGCATGTTCTGTGCAGTCCGATCTTGATCTACACGGTCCACAAAAAGGTCTGTGCAGCGTTAGAGATAACACTTTACCAATAATTCTGTTTTTAACCTCTACCAAACGACACAATTTTTAGCCTTGTCCAAATTGAAAGCATTTGCAGACGACAATTTTAATGTGGCTCAAATGATGTTTTTTTTATTTCTTAGATAGGATAGAAAACATTGTGTGAAAAGGAGAAAATGCTGGTAACCACCATTTTCTCCTTTTCCCACAATGTTTCCAGAAGGATTCTTTTCTATGATCTTTAAAAGTAGGCATTGCACGAAAGGATTAATTTAACGACACTGGGAAATATACAGGTGTTTGTAGGAGATGTAGAAAATGATGGTAATGAGCAATTGCTCTATTTTCCCACGATGTTCCTTTCATTTTCAAAGACTGTAATATCTCAAATATTGTCTGCGAACGTTGTCCATTTTGTCGAATCCAAAGTTTTGTCGTGTGGTGTAAATTAAAAGCTTGTAAATTTTCTACTTTGAATCATATTTTGAGTTCTCAAATCGTTTCTCGTGTTATATTAATTTCAATTTGAAACGCCCGTCGAAACGAACAGTGGCATTTGTCTTGGGAAGGGGGGGGGGGGGAATTGTCCTAGACTCATTGTTTTCGTATCAGAAATCAAGTGAGTGCTTGGTAAAAGAATTAAGGATATGGTACCCTGATCGGATTCGTCTAACATCGCCATTCATCGCCAAAAATCGATTACGGATTCGGCCAAGACTCGGGCAATACGTAATCGATGTTGGGAAATATCATCTATCGGCCGATCTATTACGGATTACCCGAGTCTTAGCCGAATCTGTACGTTTTTTCGGCGATCTTGCACGAATACAAATAGGGTGCTCTATCTTTGCGAACAGAAAAATCAAAGCACTGAAGGCACGGAGAGATATATTTGGGTCGACGCCATTTTCTTGAAAAATATTTTATTGTAATTACAAACCAGAGTAAATCATTATTTCATTCAGCAATTTTATATTAGCCCTTTCCCAAACAATCCCTGGTTTTTACGGGTCAGGAATAGAAGCCTTCTGAAAACATTGTAGGAAAAGGAGAAAATGCTGGTAACCAGCATTTTCTCCTTTTCCCACAATGTTTTCTACCCTACCACATAGAAATATCATCTTTTTAGCAACTGTTAATTTGTCATTTGCAAAATGCTTTCAATTTGGTCTGGTCCAAAATTTGCTGTTTGGGAAAGGGTAAACCCTTTATCAAACGATCCTATAGCTTTACGATCCTGAAAAAGAAAGTTTCCGAATATTCTGAGAGAAAACGGATATAGTGCAGAGTAGAGCGTTTTCTCATATTCCACAGAATTCCACTTTGAGTCTGGTTTAGATTATCGCTAAGGCGTTCAATATAGACAATTTCAAACTTTTATCGTTTGGAAAAGAGAAAAAAAAAAAAAGATAACAAATAAATAATACTTCAACAAATTAGGAATTAATAATTTCTTCAGGGGATTGTGGCTTGCACTTCTTTTGAATGCCATTGAATGTAATAAAGAAGGAATAATAAAAACTTTCTTTCTGCACTGAAATTATAACGAACTTTTGCAACAGAGAATAAATTTGACCTGTAGAGAATCGGCGAATGCTTCAATAGTTTGACAGAAATAAATTTAGTATTAACCCTTTCCCAAACAATTCCTGGTTTTTACATGTCTGGAATAGTAGCCTTATGAAAACATTGTGGGAAAAGGAGAAAATGCTGGTAACCAGCATTTTCTCCTTTTCCAACAATGTTTTCTACCTTATCATAGACAGTAATCATCTTTTCAGCAAGAGTTGAATTGTCGTCTGCAAATGCTTTCAATTTGGTCTAGTTCAAAAGTTTGGCGTTTGGGAAAGGGTTAAGCTACGTATCAGCCGTTCATCACGGGATACATTTACTATTTTCAATACACTTTCTATTCGAATAGGAATGAATTCGCTAATTAATGAGACATAAAACTTTTCTTTTGACAGACAAAATTCTGCCATTCGTCAGAAAGTAAAAATCGCTATTTTCTTTCTTCTATTTTGCTCCAGACCAAAATCTGAATACAAATAATTTCTGACGAACAAAAATTTTCACGGACATCATTATGGTTTCAAGGTTTCCGTTAACAGTCTTTTACCAGGCGACCATATTTAAGCATCAAAATAAATGTTAAATATGTTATACACTGGGTTTTAATTCGTAAAATCACGTACAAACATTGTGTCAGCAGGTGCCTGTGTTAAACATCCAAATCTTATTTGGTGCATATTTGGTACATATGTGCGTAACTGTGTCCTGGGCATTACTTATTATGACTATAGAAATGGTTTTAATCGACAGCTTAGCATTTTAAACTCGAAAAATTAACGGAAACCTTGAAACCATAATGATGTCCCTGAATTTTTGTGTCAGCAGGTGCCTGTGTTTTTTGAATTTTTTGTCAGCAGGTGCCTGTGTTAAACATCCAAATCTTATTTGGTACACATTTGGTACATATGTGCGTAACTGTGTCCTGGGCATAACTTATTATGACTAAAGAAATGGGTTTAATCGACAGCTTAGCATTTTAAACTCAGCTTTGAGGCTGCATGCCTGGTAAGAAGTTTAATGTCTGTATTGTCTGTAAAATAGAGATAATTAAAGTACTTCAACTACATAACATGGGTGCCAGTTCGACCTCGTGCTAATTAAACAATTATAAGAGATACACAATTAACTCTATGGAATTCCATCAAAAGGAAAACACGTTTTTCAAAAATAGAGAGTTTGAAATGTCGACAAAAGTTTTGCAAACCTCAGCGATAAATGAAACAAGAATGTTAGAGAGGGAATAAAAATCGAGAACGACGCACGGTTAGCCTTTAACAAAATGGCCTCCTAGTTTACAACACTTAACCCTTTCCCAAACAATCCCTGGTTTTTACGACCCTGAGATAGAAGCCTTTTGAAAACATTGTGGGAAAAGGAGGAAATGTTGCTAATCAGCATTTCCTCCTTTTCCCACAATGTTTTCTAACCTGCTGGAAACATATTCCAATTTTCGAGTTACATTTATTTTGTTGTCTACAAGTGCTTTCAATTTGGATCGGTCATAAATTTTGTCGTTTGGTAAAAGGTGAAGGCTTTTTCAAATATTGACGGGACAGAGGGGACTAAGTGATAATAAGCAGTTATTCATTTTCTTACAATGCTTTTTATGCTTTCAATCATTAATCCTGTTAACCTTTTACCACACGAGAAAAATTTAGACTGGTCCACATTGAAAGCATTTGCAGACAACAAAATTAAGGTGACTGAAAAATTGAAATTTGATCTGGGAAGGGTAGAAAACACTGTGGGAAAAAGAGAAAATGCTGGTTACCAGCATTTTCTCCTTTTCCCACAGTGTTTTCAAAAGGCTTCTTTCTCAGGGGCGTCAAAAGTAGGGATTTTGTGGTAATGGGTTTTAACTGAGCCGAAACATCTATTCTAGTTTTGAAATTACATACCCGACAGGTAGAAGAACATTGACAGACTGTACTGTAACAAACTGTCAGACTCATGCAAATTCCATACTTTTAAATGGTATGAAAAAAACCCCATGTCTGCATTTTTTAATTTTAATTATAATTGAATTGTTTACTTTTGGTCGCAAGTGGGCGTTTAACCTTTAACATGTTGGGGAACAACTTGTGTGTCTATTGCAGACAAAACAGATCGTTATCAGACTGCACTAAATGTGAGTGTGCACATCGTCCAATACTTTCATATTGCTTATTACAGGGTAAAAGAAACTATGAAACTAGAAGAAAATGGCTGTAACAAATAATTTCTACTTTTCCCACAATGTTTCATACCTTTCTTCATAAAGATTGTTTAATCCAGGATTGTGTAGTGAAATGTCAAAGGCCAGTGACCATTTCGGTTTTCAGGTGTTTCCTGGGTTTCATCAGAGGGAGGAAGGTCTGCAAGCCCTTGCCAAAGGACACCCACAGAAAACAACAGGCGCCGTCAATGAGAAAGGAACCCAGGAAATTTTGTTTTGAAAGACTTAAGTCTGCTCCTGCTCAGTTGGCGAAAGCTGCTCCTCTGCTCCATTCCCCTCCTCCATGGTTACGGACGTGGTACAGTGCACCTGTCCTCATTCAAGCAGGTTGTGATGATTTCTATTACATCGCAACCCAGCTGAACAAGGTCACGAACGCTGCAGCTGCCAAGATCATCTTGTCAATCTGTCCAGACGATGTTGAATTCTTCCATAGGTCCAGTAATTACCGCTGAAGAGTTTGGTTTGGTACCTGTCATAAGCAAAGAATGCGGGAAAAAAAGAGAAAACGTGCGCCATAAACAACGGGGACCAATATCACAGCAAGTAATAAAAGAGAAAACTAAGAACAGTTAAAAGTCCGAAGCATGCAAATACCGTACAAAAGCTCGAACAGATCCTAGTTCCAACGGCCAGTATCAAATACCAAACATTGGTGTCATACATGAAAGCCAACAAGTCAAAACCTAGCTTAAAAACCCATTAAGACCAGCTGCATCTTAATTCATAGCGACCATGCACCGAGCGCCGAGTAAAAAGAGCGAGTAAACAATGTGTTACCTAAGACGTGTAATAACAGCAACAACCGAAAGACAAGCTGAGATCTAAAGGCATAAAAAAGCGACAACAAATGCTCGACAAAAAAAGAAACCCCGATGATAACAAACATGTGACATGAATGAAAACTTTATCATATACAATGAAAGAGTCACAAAGATTGCAGAGATAAATTTCCCAAAATCCAAAACAAAATGATCTGACTTATACAAAATATTTACAAAAACTCTAACCGCACATAATTCAAAAAGAAAACCAACCGGTATGCATGCAAGTTTACAACATCCACCATGCAAACAGAAAATCACAAAGTTTCTTCAGACAACTGAACGCTCGACGATAAAAGCAAAGCCGCCTTGCAAAGCATTTTGACCCCGTATGTCGAAGAAAAATAGAAAACATATGAAATTTAAGACGCAAAACTCCCTATTAAATATCTTAGCTGCGGCGTTTGATTGGCTGCTGACAGCATCACACACTTGAGAGATGAGGGACCGTCGGGGTTCAGAGAATCTGTTTACTCTACCCTTATCTTTGAAGTGAACACATTACTATGTCAAAAGAATTTTCACATACATCCTGCTTTTGACATCATTTTGGGAAAAGGAGCACCTACTTGTAACAAAAAGCCTACCTAACAGACATAAAAATCAATTAGCAACAAATATCGGACCAGGACAGTTTCTTTAACCCTTAGGTTGCTAAGCGTGACCCGCTGACCTTTTGCGGACAGTGTAGATCATGATCAGACTGTACAGAACGTGCAGTCTGATCATGGATCTACACTGTCCAATACGGAGAAATTATTCTTTAAAACATAAATTTAGAATAGTAATATTTGGGGTTTTACTATCGATTTGAAAATTTTCAATTAAGTTATTCAGCGGGATAAGGGTTAAATGACAAGGAGAATTAACACTACAATTTCGATGTATTTTTTTGTTTCGCCAGATTATCTCCACACAGCAAACTTGGTTGCCTACAGGTCAACCTTAATATAGGTGCAGTCTGATCTTGTCTTTACTTGTACACTACCTAGAGCAGCTTAAGTTGTCCGTAGCTCATACGCACATGTCATCGGTAAGAGTGTAAAATGAGATAAGAAATTTTGTATTTCATTTTTGCTCACGGCTGCACTTTCAGGAAAAGGATTTTTTAAAGTAGCTGAAAGACCTCGGTTCTCTACAGTTTTTACCCGAAACATGAACTTAAAAGCTTCTGTGAAATATAAGTTCGGTTTTTAATGCCAGTCTCAACAGTATTTCAGTAGTATAACGACGACAAATTCGTAGCTATCAATGCAATCCCGATGATTTTTTTCACAAGTGCTTTCTTTAAAAACACACTGTGTGGTCCGCTGGCTGCTTCTCTATATAGACAAGAGTCGCAACAGAATTCAGAGTAAGCGAAATGCGAAGCTAAACACGAAGACTATCTTTAGTGGCCAAAAACAGTTGACCAGCAGCAGCAGCAGGGTCCGAGTTCACCAACCATTCTTATGACCATTCTTGGTCTTATTCGTCAAAATTTTGTCAAATGTGAAAGTAACAGAACTTCTGATTGGCTAAACCAAATGGTTTAGCCAATCAGAAGTTCTGTTACTATCACAGTCAGGAAATCTTGAAGAACAAGACAAAGAACACTCTTAAGAATGGTTGGTGAATACAGACACACATGCACAGGACTTAACTTTGATTCAACTATTTAAGAACTAGTCATGTACTTTGCTAGCTTAATTAACTAGATTACGTTGCTTTCTATCATATTCAGACGACGAAAAAGGCTTGGTCCGACTTACATTCGTACAAAGTCATATTTTATTTGGCACAGTATTTTTAAACAATCTGCTGGAACACGTAAAAGTGTTCTCTGCAGGTTGACACTTTGTTCTCTGCAGGTTGACATTATCTTTATAGAATTTCGATTTTTTTCGAGAACGCCCAAGCAAAGGAGATCACCGAGGTACCAGTCTAGTAACTTTGCCGCAGATCATTAAAATTAATGGGAATCATAGACTTTTGACCATCTTCGCAAGCCAAGGCTGACGATTCACTACACTACTCTACCCTTGGCGGATCGAGCTTGATTTTTACATTCCCTCGATACGCTTTTTCATTGGATGCAGCCAGCTCCAGCTGCCACGAATGAAATCGCTCGTAGCATTTCAACTTTGATAAGAATAGAACAAGGTCACTACCTTTCAAATAGAAGGTAAACATGGAAACCCACGTGTTATCGCTTCATATGTATTCGTAAGCGGTTTGTAAAACGATATTTCATTTGCTTTTAGAAATATGACGTAAAGGTGGGTAATAACCAGCATCCAATACTACCAATAGAGGGCGCATCGCAGAAATCTCGAAATCGCGTTCAATCAGCCAAGGTAAGATCCACGTAGTGATGGTAAACTTGGCTGGCGAAAATGACTTTTGACAGGCAAATTAAACTTTCAAACTGGCTATAAATCAAACACTCTTGCAGGTCCTCCTTCCATATATATCTATAACATTGTATATACAATGGTACACGCTGGACTTCGACTGACTTGTCATACTTCCTGAAGCTTTAAGGACACTTTTCCTGTTCTTTAAGTGTGCATATGTGAGCCTGAATAGGATTTTAACCCTTCAGTCTGCTGAACTCAGTTCTAGCTGCTTTTGTGGAAAGTGTAGATCAAGATCAGGCTCAACAGAATGTTCATGCTGATCTTCGGTCTACGCTCCCCAGTACCTTGTCATATATTCTGGCCAAAACAACATTGAAATACATGTAGTAATAGTTTTACATTCTTTTTTTCTTTGTTAAAGGCGTCAATTTCATTATATCCGAAATAATTTAACCCATTACCATACAATCCTTACTTTTGGCGACACTGAGAAAGAAGCCTTTAGAAAATATTGTGGGAAAAGGAGAAAATGCTGGTAACCAGCATTTTCTCCTTTTCCCACAATGTTTTCTACCCTTTCGTAAAACAAAATTCAAATTTTCGATCATTTTTTTGTCGTCTGCAAATGCTTTCGATTTGGACAAGCCCAAAAATGTTGTCCTTTGGCAATGAGTTAACGCTGTTTATTTAACCCCTATAACACAATTCCCACTTTTGACAACCCCTGGAAGGAGACTTGTTCGTCAAAACATTGTGGGAAATGGAGAAGATGTTGATAATCAGTATTTGATCATTTTTCCAACATTTTTTCATCTACATTTATTTTGTAGTATTCAAATGAGATTTGGTTTCAGATAAGCAAAAATGTTGCCGTTTGTTGAAAAGTTTAGAGATTTTCTTTGCTCGTCTATATCATCAGAACTAGATATAAAAGGGGGTGGGTATCAAAATTCAAAATGTGTATCTCTCAATTAAAACCTATATTGTGGATACTCGTTCAGAATCGACCCTAGAAAATTCTAATGAACTCTCTGAAAACAAGTTTTAGTGAAGGACAGAACAGATATCAGACCCCAACTCCTTAACCCATTACCAAACGACAATATTTTAGACTGGTCCAAATTGAAAGCATTTGCAGACGGCTAAATAATAGTGACTGAAAATTTAAAATTTGTTTTGTGAAGGGGAGAAAACATTGTGGGAAAAGGAGAAAATGCTGGTTACCAGCATTTTCTCCTTTTCCCACAATGTTTTCTACAGGCTTCTTTCTCAGGGGCGTCAAAAGTAGGGATTGTGTGGTAATGGGTTAACCCGTTACCACACAACAAACTTGTAGACCTATCCAAATTGAAAGCATTTGCAGACGTCAATTTCAAAGTGGCTCAAATGGTGCAAGTTTGCTTTGATATGGTAGAAAACTTTGTGGGAAAAAGAGAAAATGCTGGTTATCAGCATTTTCTCCTTTTCCCACAATGTTTTCAAAAGGCTTTTCCTTCAGGGACGTTAAAAGTCGTCACTGTGTGGTGAAGGGTTAAACAAAATTTTAGATTTGTCCAAATTGAAAGCAATTGCAAACGATACGTCAAAAGTGTCTAAAATGGTGAGCGTTGTGATAGGGTTTGAAAACATTGCTGTAAGAGGAGAAAATGTTGGCATTTTCTCCTTTTTCCACAATGTTTTCAAAAAGCTTTTCCCCAAGGGTAGTTAAAATACGGAAATGTTTTCAATTTGGATAAGCCTAAATGTTTGTTGTATTGTAAAGGAATAAGCAGTAAAGATGTACAAGAGTGTGTCTTGTGACAGTAGAATAGACATTGACGGAAGAAGGAAATATAATGCTATTGTCTTCTTGAGATAAACTAAGCTTTGAAGGATCTCAAGTGTCCTTTATCTTCCTTACAAACTGGTTACCTCCCCTTCTCACTCCTTCTATCCTTTTCTCTCTCTCTTTCTCTCTCTCTCTCTTCTCCTTCTCTCTATCTTTCCTTCTCTCTCCCCTTCCCTCTCCCTCTTCTCCTTCTCTCTCTCCTTCTCTGTCCCTCCCTCCCTCTCTCTCTTTTTTCTCCTTCTCTCTCTCCTTTTCTCTCCCTCCCCCCTCTCTCTCTCCATCTCTCTCTTTTTTCTCATTCTGTCTCTCTCTCTCTCTTTCTCTCTCTCTCACTCACCCTCTCTCTCTCTCTCCACCCACCCCTTTTTTTACTCGTTTACAAAGTTTCTTCACAAAAGTTTTAACTTTTATTGCCAGAGGCGACTTTTAGAGATTTTGCAGACGGCGTAGATCAAGATCAGACTGCTCAGAATGTGTAGTCTGATCATGGATTTACACTGTCTGCAACCTGATACTTACATGGTATTTGTTTATCTATAAGTTACCTCAAGTTGCCTTAACTCTCTACCAAACGACAAAATTTTAAACTTGTCCAGATTGAAAGCATCTGAATACGACAAAATAAATGTAACTCAATAACTGAAATTTGTTTCCAGCTGGGTAGAAAACATAATGGGAAAAGGAGAAAATGCTGGTTACCAGCATTTTCTCCTTTTCCCATAGTGTTTTCAAGATACTTCTATCTCAGGGTAAAAAAAAAAAAACCAGGGTTTATTTGGTAAAGGGTTAACCCTTATCTTGCCGAAAAACTAAAATAAAATTTTCATTTTTGAACTCTTTACCACACGACAAAATTTTAGACTGGTTCAAATCGAAAGCATTTGCAGACAAAACAAAGGTGACTGAAAAATTGAATTTTTTTCTGGAAAGAGGAAAACACTGTGGAAAAAGGAGAAAATGCTGGTTTCCAGCATTTTCTCCTTTTCCCACAGTGTTTTCAAAAGGCTTCTTTCTCAGAGGCGTCAAAAGTAGGGATTGTGTGGTAATGGGTTAAGGAAAAACCCAAACACTGCTGTGTCAAAGTTATGCTTTGGGGAAGTAGAATCTCCTCATCGCGGACAGTGTAGATCCAAGATCAGACTGCACGTTCTGTGCAGTCTGATCTTGGATCTACACTGTCCGCAAAAGGTCAGCGAGTCGCGCTGAGCAGCCTAAGGGTTAAATTCAAATTCTAGGAAACGAAAATTATAAAGACAAAATTATTTAGTAAGTTACGACAGGGTGATAAAAGTTTTTTGTCAATCATGTCACGGCGACAGTTCAGTGTTTCAAATCATTTCCAAAATTTCACCACTACAAAGGTTGGAGGGTTTTGCAGTGATGTGCACAAGAACACTCTAGGGTGACCTGATCCGCTATCGGGGATTAATTTCAGGATTTCCTGACAAATCAACGCCCTAACGCTTGTTCCGCGAATTAATCTTTTCACCATACAGACACTTATTTCATATTACAATAAGTGCTTCTCTTTGTTTGTAAAGTTTTTATAGTATTTATCCCATTACCACACAATCCCTACTTATGACCACCCTGAGAAAGAAGCCTTTAGAAAACACTGTGGAAAAAGGAGAAAATGCTGGTAACCAGCCGATGATTTTCTCCTTTTCCCACAATGTTTTCTACCCTTCACAAAACAAATTTCAAGTTTTCATTCACTTTTATTTTGTCGTCTGCAAATCCGTTCGATTTGGACAAACCTGAGATTTTGTCGTTTGGTAATGAGTTAACGTCGTTTTTTTTAACGTTCTTTCAACGTCATCGCCGTTGTAAATGAACCTATCTATAATAATTTCAATTTGACGTTTCTTTTACATGTACTTCGCACAATATTCTATAAAAGCCACGAGCTGCTTTTCCGCTTAAATATCATCGTAACGATGTTGAGTTGTATGACAGAAATCAATCCCGGCAGAAAGACTGTGCCCTTTTTGCATTAAACATTGCGCATAGAACAATATTTCAAATCAGAGTAGCCAATGTACCTGTTCAATAGCGCGCTGGTTTGTCTGTAGCTAATACGCACAGCCCTCTGTCAAAGTCAGGTAAAGTCACTGGTGAAACATCTAAAATTGTAAACCCTCTCCCAACATCGGGTCGTTTAACCCTTTCCCAAACAAGCCCTGGTTTTTACGTACCAGCAGTAAAAGTCTTTTGAAAACACTGTGGGAAAAGGAGAAATTGCTCGTAACGAGCAATTTCTCCTTTTCCCACCGTGTTTTCTACTCTTTTTGAGAATTTTCTGCAATTTTCTCCAAATCTAAAATTGTCGTCTGCAAACTCTTTTGGTTTGGATGAGTCCAAAATTTGTCGTTTGGGAAAGGGTTAAGACTTTGACTCTTTCACTACTACAGAAATTCCACTTATTTTATTTCGAAGTCTAAAAGAAGATTCCCATTGATTTTGAATAAGTACTGCGTCATAGTCATGCATCGGGTGTGCAGTCTGATCCTTGATCTACACCATACGGAAAAGCTGATTAAGGCGTCAGGCTGGTAAGCAGCATTTTCTCCTTTTCTCTCAATATTTCCACCGTTTCGAAGACAAATACATGTACCATCATTTGTGCGTTGGATATGTTGTCTTCAAATGCTTTCCATCTCGAGGAGTCTACATATTTCTGACGTTTGGTTGGGCACTGATAGAGAAACGAATCCAGTCTCGTTGACGTACATTGTACCAAACGACAAAAAAAATTAGACGAGTCCAAATTGAAAGCATTTGCAGACGACAAAATTAATATTACTGAAAATTTGAACTTTGTTTTGGAAAGGATAGAAAACATTACCACCATTATCTCCCTTTCAAACAATGTTTTCAAAAGGCATCTATCTTTGAACTTTGTGTTTGTGCAAGACGGATAACATTGTGGGTAAAGCAGAAAATGCTTATTACCAGCATTTTCTTCTTTTCCCACAATGTTTTCAAAGGGCTCCTTTCTCAGGATCATCGAAAGTCGGAATAGCGTAAGATATGGTTTCCGCAGAAAGAGTATTTGACAGAGCCAAGATTCTTAACATGAGGTAAACGGCTAAAACATTTCACACAAATCCTGGCCGGTACATTTATTTACGTATAGGATTTGAGCCAAGTTGAAAACAATAACCATTCTTTTGTGCAGAACAATTGCCACTTACGGTATCTTGCATCCACGTCTATCGCCCACTTCCGGTTCCGGTTTGAGCTAAAGTTTACCCTTTCACCAGTAATGGCGATATAAACAAATATTCCGGAGGGCGTAGGTCCAAGATCAGACTGCATGTTCAGTAAAGTCTGATTTTTTAACTCCTTACCAAACGACAAAATTTTAGACTGGTCTTAATTGAAAGCGCTTGCAGACGACAAAAGAAACGTAACTCATAAACTGAAATTTGTTTCCAGCAGGGTAGAAAACATTGTGGGAAAAGGAGAAAATGCTGGTTACAAGCATTTTCTCCTTTTCCCACAATGTTTTCAATAGGCTCCTATCTCAGGGTCGTAAAAAACATGGATTGTTTGGTAAAGGGTTAAAAAAAATTGGACTCGTAAACATTTGGAGACGATAAATTGACTGTAGCTGAAACCTTTACCAAATAACCCCTGTTTTTTACGACCCTTATATAGAGAAAATGATGGTAACCAGCATTTTCTCCTTTTCCCACAATGTTTTCTACTCTTCTTAAGTCAGGTTTCAGCTTTTGAGTCACGTTCATTTCGTCGTCTACTAAATACTTTCAATTTGGACAAACTTGTGTAAAGATATGATAGCTTATATTTTTGTTTGCAGACAAATTTCCATTTTTGAGTTACTTTCATTGTGAGGTCTGCAACTGCTTTCAATTCGGATCCGTCTAAGATTTTGTCGTGTGGTAAAAGATTAACCCATTACCACACAATCCCTACTTTTGACACCCCTGAGAAAGAAGCCTTTGGAAAACATTGTGGGAAAAGGAGAAAATGCTGGTAACCAGCATTTTCTCCTTTTCCCACATTGTTTTCTACCCTTCACAAAACAAATTTCAAATTTTCAGTCACTTTTATTTTTTCGTCTGCAAATGCTTTCAATTTGGACCAGTCTAAAATTCTCTTGTGTGGTAATGAGTTAAGGGTTGTACCCTAATTGGATTCGTTTAACATCGCCTTTCATTCGGATTCGGCTAAAACTCCGGCAATGCGTAATCGAGGCTGGGAATTATTACGGAAAACCCCGAGTCCTTGTCGAATCCGTACGATTTTCGGCGATGAAAGGCGATTTTACAGGAATCTGCATTAGGGTGCCTTATCGTAAAATAGATTAATTTGTCATGTTTAGGGTACAAAATATTGCTTCTCCTTTTCTAAACATTTTTTTCTTTTCAAAATTCCCCTGTAACATGGTCGTTGAAACACGTGACTATGCAATACGAGTCAAACACACTTACCGGAATGTGAGATCCTTTTTCTCCCACTTCGACGGAGCCACGACGTACCGACGCCGGCGTCGTCCGCGATATGTGACGTCTCTGACGCCACACCGTGGCTTTTTCATGAGTTCTAACGTTCTTCGATCTATGACGCCGGTCTCCGGTATATTTCCCCATCTCTGTAGGTCTTTTAAGGCGTTGATATATGTATCTTTGGAGGTCAAACCGGCTGGCCCGGCCTCCCTGCTGGCGTCGACTAGATATCCGAATTGTCCTAAATATTTCTGGAAAAAGAAAAACAAACTGTTAGTGATCATTGAAACATGTAGAACTTAGTACAGTTTTCTACCCCATTTTTCACCATTTCATCGTTCTTTTCCCACAATGTTTTGAAGTCTTTTTCTTTAGGGCCGCCACACCCGGACTTGTCTGGTAAAGGATTTGAACCAAACGAAGCGGAATTTTCTTTCAGGACAAGAAAAACCTTTGATATGGCAAGTTTGTGGCAATTTCTATTAACCCTTTACCACACGAGCAAATTTTTAGACTGGTCCAAATTGAAAGCATTTGCTAACGACAAAATAAAAGTCTATGAAAAATTGAAACTTATTCTAGGAAGGGTAGAAAACACTGTGGGAAAAGGAGAAAATGCTGGTTACCAGCATTTTCTCCTTTTCCCACAGTGTTTTCAAAGGGCTTCTTTCTCAGGGGCGTCAAAAGCATGGATTGTGTGATAATGGGTTAACACTCATTATTGAAAAATTACCTATTGAAAAAAAAAAATTCTAATAACACTTATTCTGCTGAATAACTAAAGGGAGAAAATATCTCCTTATCGGACGGTGTACATGTAAGATCAGACTGCACGATCTGTCCAGTCTGGTCTTGATCTACACTGCAAAAGGTCGACAAGTCGCGCTCAGAAGCCTTGGGGTTATTTCTGCTCTCCTTGTGATGTTTTGAAAAGTGTCCAGCAATAAGGGCGCGAAAGCTTTTACAGTAAAATCTGTGGAGTTCCAGTATAAGGGCGATCACTTGAAAGAAATCAAGCCGAAGCTGATATTTTCCCATCTTCGCAAGCCAAGGCTGACGATTCACTACGCTACTCTACCCTCGGCGGATCGAGCTTGATTTTTACATTCCCCCGATACGCTTTTTCATTGGATGCAGCCAGCTCTAACTGCAACGAATGAAATCGCTCGTAGCATTTCATCTTTGATAGAAATAGAATAAGACCGCGACCTTTCGAATTGAAGGTAAACATGGAAACCCACGTGGATGTCTGCTTATCGCTTCATGTTGAATAACTGTATTCGTAAGCGATATATCATTGGCTTTCAGAAATATGATGTAAAGGGGGGTAATAACCAGCATCCAATAGAGGGCGCATCGCAGGAATCTCGAAATCGGGCTCAATCAGCCAAGGTAAGATTCGTAACCTTGGCTCGCGAAGATGATATTTTCCTGGAAAGATGTTTCTTCCTAACAACGGAAGCCGGAAAAGGACTAAACCACATGATTCTGTTATCTTCGAACTGCAGTCGTGCAAATAGGAAGATAAATTGACAGAAATCTAGCTGATATTTTCCTGGAAAGATGTTTTATGCTAAAAACGGAAAATCTGCTTTTCATATCTTTACTGAAATAGTTTCGTATTTTAACGAACAACAGAAAGAAAATGAGCAATGGTCTGTAAAAATGGGTCTTAATGCATCTGCGAAAAGTATCGACCCAGATCAGCCTGCGCAGTCCGCGCAGGCTGACCTGGGCCGAAACTTTTCGCTATTGGTGAATTTTCTGTATATGCAAAGACCAGTCTACCTTATGGTTAAGTCAGTTGTTAAGGACAGTGGGTATTATAGATACATAACTACGTGATAGCTTGTTTTGTAAAATGCATCATGGGGGAATGTGCAATAAGCCCCCTATTGTCAGAGCATGGCCAAAATATCGTGATACAAGTAGAAATCTTCACTACATCTCACATTTCCTTGTACTTATATCACATGCGTGTACGACGTAACCGCCATTGCTGACCTACATTTTGGTACTGATACCAATCGAATAAACAGAAAAGTTTGATTGGTCAAAAATGTAGACATGTTTATTCTAAGGAGCACCTGCCCATATTTACTGACAAATTTACGCCCATTATCTTTTTTAAAGAAATATTCCTTGCTGAAATTGAACGCAATAGCAGAGGGAAAAATAGTTTCAGGTTCAACTCAGCTAATAATAATAATGATGATGATAATAAATTAATAATAATAATAATAATAATAATAATAATAATAATAATAATAAATGGCTTTCAAAAGGGAAAATAATTGTGGGACAAAGGAAAAAAAAACATGCTGGGTACCAACATCCATCATATCTTTTCTCCACAGTTTTCTCAAAAGTCCTTTTCGTAAGGGTTGTCAAAATACGGGGTCGTTTGAAAAGATGGGTCAGCTCTTTACCAGACGACAAAATTTTAGGTTGTTCCAAATTGACAGCAGTTACAGACGACAAATCGAAGGCGGCCAAAATGACGAAACTTGTCCTTGATAGGGTAGAAAACATTGTGGGAAAAGGAGAAAATGCTGGTTACCAGCATTTTCTCCTTTTCCCACAATGTTTTCAAAAGAATTTTTCGAAGAAAAAAAAGGTCGCTATGGAAGAGTTCAAGTGGTGATGAGTGTTTTGCTAACAGGCGGAAATGCTGCGCAATTACTGTTTGTCAATGAAGCCTTGTTTTGTACAGTTGACAAGACGAAGCTCATCCTCAGAGTGTCACATATTTTCAGCCAGTAAAATAAATACCCACAATATTACAAACGACAAAGCTGTGTTCTCCTATCAGGTCCGAGACCCGATAACGCAGGCGATAGTGAACAGGACTTGAAGCCAGGATGTCGCCGCAACAAATCAGTCACAGCTTTGCGAATTTTCTAAACTGTGATTGATGATAGTCATTGTAACAGGATGATTTCCTCTCTCACTGCTTATCATTGTTTCAACGATTATTATGCGGGAAAGCAGCCTATGGTTTACGAAGCACTGGTAACAGAAACTTAAGAAAAGAATGAATAGATGCATTGGCCGCCGCGACATAAGTGCAATGATGTTATAACAATGACGTTAAAGGTGGCCCTTCAGATTTTGGGATGAAAATTTTGCAAAAAAACAAAAAAAAAAAAATCATCCTTATACTCCCAAAGCCTTATAATTTTCTTTCATTAAAATCCAGTAGTCGAAAACCATTCGACATCTAGATAAATTAGAGATTTACTACAGCCCAGGTCGACACTGAAGGGAAACACGATCTATTTTTACACGAGCAACTCGCTCATTTACATACCGGAAATGTACAGATGAAGCTTCAAGCATAGCATCCGAAGTTCTGGACATTGTGGAAAATAATTACATGTTTGCTATTTTATGGAATTTAATAGTCATTAGTCACGTGCAAGTCACTTAACTTTCCCACAGGCTTTTTTTTTTTTTATTTTGGCGGGAAATCTAAAAATAGCTTAAGTGGCTACGTAGCCTTTTAAGGAAATACCATCAAATTTTTTTTTTTTATAATCTTATGATTCTTAATTACTGATATTCACCAACCATTTGGTTTAACCAATCAGAAGTTCTGATACTTTCACATTAACAAATTTTTGAAGAATAAGACCAAGAATGGTCTGAAGAATGGTCGGTGAATACACACCCAGGATAGTCTGCATGGCTGACTTTGTCCTTCTCTACTCGCAAAGGAAAAATGGCAATGAATTGGATAAAAGGTTCACTTAACCCTCTACCCCATAAGGCATTTCTGTGGTGTATATATATATATTTGACCCTAAATAACAGCAAGGATGATGCAGTTTCTTATGTGTCTATTACACCTTTTGATAGTGTAGAAAACATTGTGACAAAAGGTGAAATTGCTCGTTACCAGCAATGTCACCTTTTGCCACAATGTTTTCCAAAGTCTCCCACAAGTAATACGTAGAAATGAGTATCTGTGGAGTAAAGGGTTAAAACCTAAGAGCAGGCTAGTCAAGTGTTTTTGTAAGAAGTCTACTTTCGTATCAGTTCAAAGAAGAATCTAACACATAAGTTGAATGTTACACACTTAAGCCGCTAATATCAGCTTGATAATCTTTTGAGGACAATGTAGATCAAGATCAGACTTCACAGACGTGCAGTCTGATCTTGGATCTACACTGTCTGATAGGGAGGCTATTCTTTTTCATCGAAAAATAACTTTGAAATATCACCATTCTGGCCTTTACGATCAGTTGTAAACTCTCATTTGACTTATTTAGCAGATGAAGGTTTAACAAACCAGGGGTTTATTTTTACTCCAGATATGAAGGGGACATTTGATCCATTCACTCTTGTTTTAGGGGATCCAAATAGGCACATCATTTCTTTTATCTAATTTATTTCATTTATTTAATTTCATTATTTTCTAATGTATTACTTTTGATAGCTATAATGTCCATGTATTCTTTTTCAATATTTACGTTTGTTTGTTTGTTTGTTTACGTATATCTGTTCCGCATGTATTTGTATTTGTACATGAAATTGACGAAGAACCTCGTGGTTCAAGTCAAAGAATAAAACTATTGAATTGAATCGAATTATTGACCTACGGTGAATGTCAGAGGAGGGCAAAATTATTTTATTGTATACGTTCAATTTGTTTATTCGCAGGTTTTTCAACATCATTTCAGTTATATCGAGGCTGCCAGGCAGCCATCCATGTCTTTCAGGATATTCATTTACTAGTGCTCAGCACAATATTCTTCCCAAGCCACTGGCTGCTTTCCCACAAGACATTTATCGATACAATAATCAGCAGTGACAGAGATAAAAAGAATCTTGTTGAAATGTTTATCATCAATTTTCTGAAAGAAATTGGCTGAGGCAGGGATCAAACCTGCGACCCCAAAATCCATGTTTTGTACGCAACTGACTGAGATACCAGGGTTCGCCGCAGGTCTCACTAGCCCCAAAATGGAGGGGACAATTTAATCTATATTCAGTCTGTTTTTGGAGATCAAAGTAATAAGCACTTCATGATGGTAATTCTAAACCAAGGTAGATTTCAGATACGGATAATTTAACCGGACAATAAAATTTGTCTACCTGTCCAAATTGAAAGCAAATACAGACGACAAATGAAATGTGATTCAAATGATGAGAAGGTTCTGTAAAGACACAGAAAACATTCTCCTTTTCGCACGATCTTTTAACCCATTACCAAACGACAATATTTTAGGATTGTCCAAATTGAAAGCATTTGCAGACGACAAAATAAAAGTGGCTGAAAATTTGAAATTTGTTTTGTGAAGGGCAGAAAACATTGTGGGAAAAGGAGAAAATGCTAGTTACCAGCATTTTCTCCTTTTCCCACAATGTTTTCTAAAGGTTTCTTCCTCAGGGGCGTCAAAAGTAGGGATTGTGTCGTAATGGGTTAAAAAGCCAAATTTTCCCAGGTTCCCTAAAACATGGGACAGTTTTGTATACTAGGATCAAATATATCGATTTGCGCGCATGTTGTACATATAAACATAAACAAATACCGATAACCCCTACATGACTGTCATTCGATATTATCTACACGACAGCGTCCCTTTGTATAATTACGACAATTAATTATTATCTATGTTATAAGCTACATGTAAATAGTTCCCGAAACAAAGATATATAAGCAGTGCTCCTGGAAAAAATGGTTTAATAGTTAACATATTTTGGGGAAAAAAAGTGGTATACTTTGCACAGGCTGACATGGCTCGAAAGTGTTTTTTTTTGCGCCATGTACTTTTTCTAAACATCATAGGGCCTTTCTATCGTTTGATTAAGTTGGTTAAACCCTTTACCACACAATCCCGACTTTTAACGACCCTGAGAAAGAAGCCCTTTCAAAACATTGTGGTGAAAGGAGAAACCCTTTCCCAAACGACAAACTTTTGGACTAGACCAAATTTAAAGCATTTGCAGACGACAATTCAACTCTTCCTTAAAAGATGATTTCTGTCTATGATAGGGTAGAAAACATCGTGGGAAAAGGAGAAAATGCTGGTAACCAGCATTTTCTCCTTTTCCCACAATGTTTTCTACCCTTCCCAAAACAAATTTCAATTTTTGAGCCACATTTATTTTGTCGTCTGCAAATGCTTTCAATTTGGACCAGTCTAAAATTTTGTCATTTAGTAAAGAGTTAACCCTTTCCCAAACAGTGCCTGGTTTTTACGGGTCTGGAATGGTAACCTTTTGAAAACGTTTTGGGAAAAGGAGAAAATGCTGGTAACCAGCATTTTCTCCTTTTCCCACGACGTTTTCTACCCTATCATAGACAGAAATCATCTTTTAAGGAAGAGTTGAATTGTCGTCTGCAAATGTTTTCAATTTGGTCTAGTCCAAAAGTTTGTCGTTTGGGAAAGGGTTAAAGACAAAATGGTTCCATATTACGCGATGGCATTCTTTTTTATAAAACCTTTGGCTGCTCATAAGCGCGACTCACTGACCTTTTGCGGACAGTGTAGATCAAGATCAGACTGCACAGAACGTGCAGTCTGATCTTTGATCTACACTGTCCGATAAGGAGACATTATTTCCCACTTCATTACTTTTGAAATGACACTATGGTTTTGTTGTACTATCGAACTGAAAAAAAAATCTAGTTATTTCACAAGAAAAGGGTTGAATCCTTTCTTTCCAAAAAGCGCCGCTCATGTGTAAAAAAAGGGATAACCAACAGTAACCCATTACCAAACGACAAAATTTTAGACTGGTCCAAGTTGAAAGCATTTGCAGACGACAAAATAAAAATGACCGAAAATTTGAAATTTGTTCTGTAAAGGGTAGAAAACATTGTGGGAAAAGGAGAAAATGCTGGTTATCAGCATTTTCTGCTTTTCCCACAATGTTTTCTAAAGGTTTCATTCTGAAGGGCGTCAAAAGTAGGGATTGTGTGGTAATGGGTTAAAACGGTTCTGCAAATGGATAAATGCTATAACATCGCGACACGAGGAGAAATTGCTAGTCATGACGTATAATTAATTCTAATGATCATGACACAGAGCTCATGATATATAGAAGGAGTGATTTTGGTTTCATAATTGAAAATAGATATTCTCCGCTAAACCCTGTGTTATGGGTACTCATAAGAATCGTCTCATCGAGACGATTCTAATGAGTACCCACAACATAGGGTTTGGAAGAGAAATAAAGGATTTAGAATGCCAACACTCGATCCCTCTGATCTGGAGCTCTGATTTATTGACAACTTATTCCATGGCATCGGCTCTGTTCAGTGCTGTATGCAAATGTGTATTTCTTTCTCGGAAATGATTTGTTGTAGGTACCCAAGTGAATCTCAAAATCATTGCCACATAAAATGCAATGAACTGCGCTGGACACAAAACGACATTCAAACCTAGGGAGAGGCCGTTTCCAAATAATCAAGATTTATTCGTCTGCAAATTCCACGTGACATTTTCCGTAATCAGACAATCACGCAAAAACGCCGCGTCAAACCAAAAATTGTCTGCAAAAGAGACTAAACAAAATTGGCATATATGTTGCTGCTAAATTTGGCTTTGTCAATTTCATTTAATGTGATTATACGAAAATGTTCTCATACATTATGCGCGCTTACAACACTGGCACAGATCTACTTAACTTTCTTTTCATTGTCTCCACCACCCTTTTGCTCACCAAACTGATCAACTGGACTCTTCAACTGCCAGTACTCTGCAATTTTAATCCTTTACCAAACGACAAAATTTTGGACCTGTCCGAACTGAAAGCATTTGCAGGCCACAAAATAAAAGTGACTGAAAATTGACTGAAATTTGTTTTGTGAAGGGTAGAAAAAATTGTGGGAAAAGGAGAAAATGCTGGTTACCAGCATTTTCTCCTTTTCCTACAATGTTTTCTAAAGGCTTAGTTCTCAGGGGCGTCAAAAGTAGGGATTGTGTGGTAATGGGTTAATTCAATGAAGATGCTTATTGATCGTCAATAAGGTTGCGGTAGTGGGGATGTAGTCGAAGATCAAAGTGCAGTACAACTTTCAAATACGTCGTCCGCAAAACAATAGAAAGTTGCAAATGAATACCATGTATACCTGAGTGTAATTAAAAGTATGTTGTTGTTGTTGTTCTTGAATAGAAAGTTGCAAATGTCATTGAAAAAGTGACCTCCTTTCATTTTCAAGCCCCATTTCAATTTACAAAGCTTACCGTGTCACGGAAGTGGACACCGAAAACCTGACCGGAAGTAGCAACAAATTCCTGTAAGGTAGTTCCTTGAAGTATAAGAGCAGTGGTACAAGAGAATGAAGAGAGGGTTTACTTAATTCTTTCAAGTGGAAAGTAAACGAGTTGGCAGTTTGTGGAATCCCGTTCAAAACAGCATTTTCTATATACTCGATTTATTTTTTTTTCGAGAATGTTGGTTGGGAGACACTTGACCAGTTTTACCGAAACAGTTCGGACTTCAAACGGCTTCTAGGTAGCCCTGCTATTGCTTAGTTTTATGGCCCATTTCTTATGGCAAACTTTAAGCTACTTCCGCGATAAAAAAAAAAAACATGTGTAGCTGACGCAGGGAGTATTACTTTTACATCGCATTTTAACCGTTTACCACGCAATCCCTACTTTTGACGACCCTGAGAAAGAAACCTTTAGAAAACATAGTGGGAAAAGGAGAAAATGCTGGTAACCAGCATTTTCTCCTTTTCCCACAATGTTTTCGACCTTTCACAAAACAAAATTCAAATATTCAGTCTCTTTTATTTTGTCGTCTGCAAATGCTCTCGATTTGGACAAACCTAAATTTTTGTCGTTTGGTAATGAGTTAAACAGTAAAACGAACACATTGCGATTTCAAAGTTCGTGTTACCAGTAAATGTCTAATTATATTGGAAAGTATAGATCAAGATCAGACTGCACATTCTATACTGTCCACATAGGCGTATATAAGCCGCTCATGGTAGCCTATTGGCTCAGTTAAGGACAAAATGCCGCTCCAGTTCAATCAGCTTCCTGAAGAGTTAATTCACGACGATCAAATTTCTCCAGGAACGTTACAGAAGTCTAATATTTCTTTGAAGACCAGCAAATATTGCGTGATCAAAGTAATTGTAAGTGAAACATTCAAAGATCACTTTCTGCTTCTTGCGCTCCGTTCGTGACTGGTTCCCTTTATTCCTATCCGGTGTTACATATCGTTGCGTTTCTTTGGGCAATTTTGTACAGGTTTTACGGGAACCCTTCCAATAAAATTTCATAGGACATCCATAACAATTTTTTGACGACATTAACCCACGAGATCAAGGTTTCTATACTCAGTCTTAATTTGAACAATAAACATCCCATCATCTTTGCAAGCCAAGGCTGACGATTCACTACGTGACTCTACCCTTGGCGGATCAAGCTTGATTTCTACATTCCCCCGATACGCTTTTTCATTGGATGCAGCCAGCTCTAACTGTATCGAATGAAATCGCTCGTAGTATTTCATCTTTGATAAAAATAGAACAAGGTCGCTACCTTTCGAATAGCAGTTAAACATGGAAACCCACGTGGATGTCTGCTTATCGCTTCATGTGTATTCGTAAGCGGTTTGTAAAATGATATTTCATTAGCTTTTAGAAATATGATGTAAACGGGGGTAATAACCAGCACCCAATAGAGGGCGCATCCAAGGAATCTCGAAATCGGGTTCAATCAGCCAAGGTAAGATCCACGTAGTGAACGTTAATTTGGCTCGCGAGGATGACATCCCACTGGCAAAACTAAAATTTCTTATGTGCGGTGAAATCGTATTTTCACGATTGGAAAATGAAACAAATCAGCCATGCTGTGGCAAAAGGGGATCTAACTCATTACCAAACGACAATATTTTAGGCATGTCAAAATCGAAAGCATTTGCAGACGACAAAATAAAAGTAACTGAAAATTTGTAACTTGTTTTGTGAAGGGTAGAAAACATTGTTGGAAGAGGGAAAATGGTAGTTACCAGCATTTTCTCATTTTCCCACAACTTTTTCTAAAGGCTTCTTTCTCAGGGTTCTCAAAAGTAGGGATTGTGTGGTAATGGGTTAACTCATTACCAAACGACAATATTTTAGGCTTGTCCAAAATCGAAAGCATTTGCAGACGACAAAATAAAAGTGACTGAAAATTTGAAATCTGTTTTGTGAAGAGAAGAAAAGATTGTGGGAAAAAGGTGAAAATACTGGTTACAAGCATTTTCTCATTTTCCCACAACTTTTTCTAAAGGCTTCTTTCTCAGGATCGTCAAAATTAGGGATTGTGTGGTAATGGGTTAACCCTGTCCCAAACAATTCCTGTTTTTACGTGTCTGCAATAAAAGTCTTTTGAAAACACTGTGGGAAAAGGAGAAATTGCTCGTAACGAGCAATTTCTCCTTTTCCCACAGTGTTTTCTACCCTTTTTGAGAACTTTCTGCCATTTTCTCAAAATCTAAAATTGTCGTCTGCAAACTCTTTCAGTTTGGTGGAGTTCAAAAATTTGTCGTTTGGGAAAGGGTTAATTCATCTTCGGTAGTGTTTGACTCGGACCAGCCTATCATATACTTATGTATCCGTAAAATCCGCTGTGTCTAGTAACCCACTGTCAAATCATGAAGTACATAGGTCCTTTGAGTTGCAAAACTGGATGTAATAGTAAGAAGTATCTACTCAGCGGTCAGCCTGCGCGGACTGCGCAGGCTGACCTGAGTAGATACTTTTTGCAGATGTATTAAGCCCCCTTTTCATAGATCAAGGCTCATTTTCTTATTTATTACCCACAGACTTAATTGATTATTTATTTATTTATCAGTGAAAGGCTTAATTGCTATTCTGACTACTTTTTTGCCCCCTCGAGGAGAATTGCACATATGTTTCGACAAAATAAAACTTGTTCTCAAATATAACCATGTGTTTTCAAACAACACCATCTGGGTATAAACCCCTATTCTCGTTGTCTGCGCATGTCGTATTCTTCGAAAATTCGACATTTCTTATAGGACGCATCACTCTCCCCGATATCGAGGACACTGTAGTAATAAGCCATGTATAAAGTAGTATAAAGTAGCCATGGAGAAAATGGCTTTTATCAATACGTTCGTTGAAAAATCAGGCCTGTTTTACTCCTGATTTCTCTAAACTGCTGATCATAGCTGAGTGAAATTGCATCAGGTAGCGTTTTATTGAGTAAAGGTTTATTTTATTTTGAAATTTAAAGTAAAGGTTGTCGCGTAGAAAAGTAGTACGGATCTGTACTCGGGATGCCCAAATTAGATGACTATTTGTGGAATGCCATCTAGCGGGAGATAATGCCCTCATCATACGAAATAAGTTAACTCTTTACCAAACGACAAAAATTTAGACTTGTCCAAATTGAAAGCATTTGCAGACGACAAAATAAATGTGACTCAAAAATTGAAACTTGACTTTTGAATAGTGGAAAGCACTGTGGGAAAGGAGAAAATGCTGGTCACCAGCATTTTCTCCATTTTCCACAATGTTTTCAGAAGGCTTCTTCCTCTGGGTCGTAAAAACCAGGGCTTATTTGGTAGAGGGTTGAATGAAACATCCAAGTCAACAGTAAAAACACGAATTATGCTACTTCATGTTTTTCCTTTTAGTGAAAAAAATATCCCCTAATCAGACAGTGAAGATTCAAGATCAGACTGCACGTTCTGTGCAGTCTGATCTTGATCTACACTGTCTGCAAAAGGTCAGTGAGTCGTGCTGTGCAGCCTATAGGTTAGCCCTACATCAAACCTTCCGAAGGAATACGGCATTTAAAAACAGAGTGGAAAAAGATGAAAGTGTTTTAATCAGCGCTTTATTTTTTTTTCCAACAGTGTATCAAGTTCGGTAGCAAAGTCAGTAACTAACAAGGCATCAAACCAAGGGGTCACAGGTTCGAAATTCCAGCTCGACCAATTTTATTTTGAGGATTGATGATAGTCAATGCGAAAGGATTTATTCCTTTCAAACCGCTCATTATTGTAGCGTAAATGATAACGTTATTGAATAATAAACAATAATTATGTCTTTTGATGAAGGTTTGAAATAACCGTCGGGATTAAAATATCTTTTCAAAATGATATTTGGAATTTGATCTCTTTTTTCATTTAACGTTAGAACGCAGCAGAAGTTCCGTGAAAGACGGAGTTTGAAAACCTTGTGGAAAATGGAGAAGAGTCCGGTATTCAGTATTTTCTTCTCTAGCCGCATTATTTTATACTCTTTCACTGAAATTTTTCACCATTCAGGCCAGTTTCTATTTGTTGCTTGCAATTGCTCAAAATTTTGTATAATTTTTTTCTTGAAAAAAGTAGAGAACGAAAAAATAAATCTTCATTCCTAGATTTGAAATAACGCATGTGCGTGTAAGATTTGCAGGTAACAAATATTTTTTTTCCTACGTTAAAAACTCATTTGGCATGTTTCTAATTAATTTTCCTTGCAGAGTTTCTACGCCCAAGGTAAATACTGAAATAAAACTGCCTTTACTCATATTGCACATCTGCGGTTTTTTCTCCTTTTTATATCAGTTTTCAGAAAGCGGAGTCTTGCAGATGTTGGGTATGAGTGCAAGTGATTTCGCGAGCAGTGTATATCCAAGATCAGCAATGTCCGTATTCACCAACCATTCTTAAGAACATTCTTAGTCTTATTCTTCAGAATTTTGTCAATGTGAAAGTAACAGAACTTCTGATTGGCTAAATCAACTGGGTCCGTATTCACTAACCATTCTTAACAACATTCTTAGTCTTATTCTTCAAAATTTTGTCAATGTGAAAGTAACAGATCTTCTGATTGGCTAAACCATTTGGTTTAGCCAATCAGAAGTTCTGTTACTTTCACTGTCAGGAAATGTTGAAGAATAGGACAAAGAACGTTCTTGAGAAATGTTGGTGAATAAGGACTCTGGTTTAGCCGATCAGAAGTTCTGTTACTTTCACAGTTAGAAAATCTTGAAGAACAAGACAAATAATGCTCTTAAGTGAATGGTTAGCGGACCTGGACTGCACAGGACGTGCAGTCTGATCTTGGATCTAAAGTGTCCTAAATTTTCTAAGATACTCTGGCACGAAACGGCATCGACTGGTAATAAACATGTTTTATTGTACTGTATGTTCTTTCCAGGAAACTTATCGCTAACAAGTAAACTGTTTAAATGATACAACTGAAATATTGTTGAGAGCGACGTAAAACAACGGAAACAAACATTTATTTTGGGAGTCCTGTGTCGATAGTCTACTGTATCTATATATATATCAGACAGGAAGAGAAATTCTGCTAGTAAGCAAAACGCACTCTGCAAGGTTGTACAAGTAAATAGAACTGAAATATCGTTGAGAGCGACGTAAAACAACGGAAACAAACATTTATTTTGGGGATTCTGTGTCGATAGTCTACTGTATCAATACATATCAGGCAGGGAGAGAAATTCTGCTAGTAAGCAAAACGCACTCTGCAAGGTTTTACACTGAGTAAATAGAACTGAGATATCGTTGAGAGCGACGTAAAACAACGGAAACAAACATTTATTTTGGGGGTCCTGTGTCGACAGTCTACTGTATCAATATATATCAGGCAGGGAGAGAAATTCTGCCAGTAAGCAAAACGCACTCTGCAAGGTTGTACAAGTAAATAGAACTGAAATATCGTTGAGAGCGACGTAAAACAACGGAAACATTTTATTTTGGGGGTCCTGTATCTATATATATATCAGGCAGGGAGAGAAATTCTGCTAGTAAGCAAAACGCACTCTGCAAGGTTGTATAAGTAAATAGAACTGAAATATCGTTGAGAGCGACGCAAAATAACGGAAACAAACATTTATTTTGGGGGTCCTGTGTCGATAGTCTACTGTATCAATATATATCAGGCAGGGAGAGAAATTCTGCTAGTAAGCAAAACGCACTCTGCAAGGTTGTACAAGTAAATACCTGTCAAAGAAAATACGTACAACGCTCATAAAAAAACACTCATTATATAGCGCTTAAAATGAGTGGTACGCATTCTTCGAGTTAGCTCTTTACCTTTTATTTGAAAGCCTTAGAACACGACAAAAAATTTTTTCTTTGAAAGTATGGAAAACATTGTGGAAAAAAGGAGAAAATGCTGGTTACCAGCATTTTCTCCTTTTTACAACAATGTTTTCCCTCACTATTTCCCCCCTATAGCGGCCAGGTAAACATGGCATCGTATGAAAAAAGATTACATTATTTTTTTCTGATTCATTTTTGAATTTGTTTGAATGGTGTTTTACGCCGCTTTCAACAGTATTTCAGTCATATCACGGCGACAGTTCACATATTCATGTTTCCTGGGTTTCACCAGTACTAGGCTGAAGTGTCTTACCCAAGGACACTCCTGTGAAAAAAACCCAGTGGAGCCAGTGAGGCTCGAACCTGGGACCTCCAGGTTACGAGTCCTACACTTTACCACTGAGCCACACAGGACATAAATGGATGTAAAAACGCTGTTGCAGATGGAGAAATCGCTCATGCCCAACGAATGAATCTTTTGTTCTAGGCCTAGAACTTCGCCACTGAGCTATCTATAAAGGGCCCGTTCTTATCCTTTCAGCCCTAAAGTCGAAAATCGGGGGCTTACTAGGAAAGCGTAGATCAAGATCAGATTAGATAGAAAGTTTTTCAGATAAGAATATCTGACAAGGTATCGAACAGTGTAGATCCAAGACCAGGCTGCACGTTTTGTGCAGTCTGATCTTTGATGTAATGTATACTGTCTCTGCAAAGTTCCTCACAGCATACTATACAATGCTACGACTGAAGTAAAAAGGTAGAAAAACGTAATCAAAGGTACCGGATGATCGTCCTAGTTTGTAGGCCAAGGCAACATGATTAACCCTTTTGGCTGCTAAGCATGGGGGTCTGATCTTGGATCTACCCCACGACTAGCTGACCTTTTGCGGACAGTGCAGATCAAGATCAGACTGCACAGAACGTGCAGTCTGATCTTTGATCTACACTGTCCGATAAGGAGATATTAATTCCAAAATCATAACTTTGTAACAGCAATAGTTGGGTTATTAATATGATATAGGGAAATTAATAATAGTTATATAACAGAATAAGGGTTAACTCATTACCTAATGACAAAATTTTAGGCTTGTCCAAATCGAAATCATTTGCAGACGACAAAATAATAGTGATTGAAAATTTGAAGTTTGTTTTGTAAAGGATAGAAAACATTGTTGGAAAAGGTGAAAATGCTGGTTACCAGCATTTTCTCCTTTACCTACAATGTTTTCTAAAGGCTTCTTTCTCGGGGGCGTCAAAAGTAGGGATTATGTGGTAATGGGTTAAGATAATTTTTTTTTCAAAACTCATTAGCGGTAGATTTACGCGCATGCTGTGTAATAATTGATCCTTATTTTCTGCAGGATTCTATCGAAAATTACATTTTCCCCATTCTTCCGCGGCAAAAAAAGAGTCCCCTTATAATAAAGACTTCTTAATGCCTAGAACTCACAAAAACACTTACCTTTGCGGCCAAAGTAGATCAAGATTAACTGTAAAAACATGCATTCTGATCTTTGATTTACACTATTCGCTTTTTTGAGATGTTTTGAGCAATAGTAACTTTGAAATTGGAGACCTTTTTGGTTTCATTTCTAATTCAAAATGAAAGCTGGGTTTATTCACCGGTCATAGTATATTAAGCTTCCAGTGATAATATTATAGGAACAAGAGCTTTTTGGGAAAACATAAGGCAAATGAAGAAATAATTCGTAGAGTGGACTATTTCTTTTTTGATGGGGGTTTTCACATTACATTAGTGATCACATGGCAACTGCTCAGCTTTACACTTCTTTCCTGTCTTTCAACAGATAGACGGACGGACGGACGGACAGACAGACAGACAGACAAAGCTCAAAACAAGATATTTTCGATGTCTTCTGTAACAACTATTTCATAGGCTCATGGGTTAATCCTTAAATTGCTAAATCAGTCACATGAACAATTCAGCCGACATAGATCTAGTAAACCAACAGGTCATTTCAATTTTCAACGTTTGTCCTATGGCAAAATCACCATATCGGACCGTATAGATCTAAGATCAGACTGCACGTTCCGTGCAGTCTGATCTTGATCTATACAGTCCGCAAAGGTACACAAAATCGAGCTTTTCAGCTTAAAGATTAACGCATCGCAGACAAAGAAACCCAGAAAACCACAGAGGTCAAACTGGAAGAAAGCGCCATGACACGGTGTTTACGTTATATATATTTTTGTATAAATAATACACAGTGTTAAATAAACTGTCCATATGTAGTAGTGTTTTCTTTTGTTCCCCTTTCTGGATTCTGTCTAACCGATTCACCACCGTATGTCCTATATTCCAACACTAATGCTGTGCTTCTTTCTCTACAATGTTTTCGAAACTGGTAAAGTGTAATACGGTATAAGTTATGCCTGTTTTGTCATAGTCCGCCTGCCCACAGGTGATAGAGATTTACAAACACTATCATTCACAAAGTGACAGCAACTGAAAGATTTTGGCAGACAAAGATCAAACTGCATAGAAATTGAGGCTTCTGTGTATACCATAATGTTTTTTTTTTATTTGAAGCTCAGTGGTTACCAGTTTATATTTGTAAACCAGACGCTCTGTGTGCGAATCCACTGTCAGCCTCGGTCGTGGCTATGCCAGTCCAAACAGTAAAGCCAAAAAAAAAAGTATTAAAGAAAGTGTTGTCGCCGTGAAAAATTGGCAATTCAGGTCGAAAATAGCATAAAACAGCATTGTGGTTTTAATGAATTACACATACATAGGTCTTTTCTTTGCAGAGGATTTCATTTCTAGAAAGGCGACCAGCAAAATGGATTTACTAACACTTTGCACGCTGGAAAGTTTTGGCCATGCCTCTACTGAAAATAGGCATGCCCTTTTTGCAAATAAAAACCTGTGGTTGACATGATGGCATTTATGAAAGAAGGTCTAGAAAACATCATGAGAAAAGGAGAAAATGCTGGTAACCAGCATTTTCTCCTTTTCTCATGACGTTTTCTAAAACCTTCAATCGGATCGTAAAACCGAGGTACCATCATCTGGTGAGGGGTTTATTCAAAGAGTGCCATAAAGAAATGATAGAAACGTTTTGTAGCCATTGGATACGGCCCATTAGCTTTATTCCAGAATCCCTGGCCGTTTTCAAACTAATACGCCTCAATTAAAACCATACAGAGTAGTCTGATCTTGATCCACGTCGCCCACAAAAGCATCTAAAGATGTGATCTGCCGTCCGAAGGGTTTACATGAGTTGAGCTCTTCGGGTACATGACGTCTTGGCAGTTAGTCAACATTTGGTTTTTTTTTCCTCAACAGACTATCTAGAGCCCTTTGAGCACGAAATGAGTTAAACATACTAATGATATTCAGCTGATAAAAATAGACCCATAATTTGAAATATTTTAATGTCGTTATGGTTTGAAATTGTTACAAAATATCGGCAAATGTTGATCCAAGGTCATACAGCACTCTCTGTTGTGTAGTCTGATCTCGCTCTGTACGTTCAGGAAAAAAAAAACAACTACAGTTGTCTATTGCGGTGGAAGGGTGAACCAGGTGTGTTTCCAGGGCTTATCAGTTATCATTGATATCCATCTTTCTCTGGGAGAGAATGTATATCAGCTCTAACGATATGGGAACACTGCTCTGGGATTAGTTTAGTTAAATATATCTTATTTGTAGCGTCTACACCACTTTTACCGGTATTTCAATCATTACCACGGCGACAGTTCACATTGTCATGTCTTTCCATGATTTTATCAGTGCTAGACTGGGACACCCCCAGTACGGGTAAGGGCATATATAAAACCATTACCACACAATCCCTACTTTTGACGACCCTGAGAAAGAAGCCTTTAGGAAACATTGTGGGAAAAGGAGAAAATGCTGGTTACCAGCATTTTCTTCTTTCACCACAATGTTTTCTAACCCTTCACAAAACAAATTTCAAATTTTCGGTCACTTTCATTTTATCGTCAGCAAATGCTTTCGATTTGGACAAGCCTAAAATGTTGTCGTTTGGTAATGAGTTAAGCCTATGGTTGCTGAGCAAGACTTGAGACACTTTTTTTGCAGACTGTGTATATCAAGATCAGACTGCACAAAACGTGCAGTCTGATCTTTGACCTACACGGCCTGATATATCTTTATTCCCCGGTGAAATCATCCTTGAAACCTCAATACTTGGGTTTTTTTTTTAAGCACTCAGTGGAAATCGTTTGTTTTAAACAGATTAACCCTTTACCAAACAATTCCTGGTTTTTACGACCCTGAGATGGAAGCCTTTTGAAAACATTGTGGGAAAAGGAGGAAATGCTGGTAACCAGCATTTTCTCCTTTCCCCACAATGTTTTCTACCCCGCTGGAAACAAATTCCAATTTTTTAGTTACGTTTATTGTGTCGTCTGCAAGTGCTGTCAATTTGGACCAGTCTGAAATTTTGTCGTTTGGTAAAAAGTTAAGGGATATGTGTTGAGTAAATGATGTATGGCGGATGTGAGCGTTTGTGAGAGAATGTGTGTGCTTCTGTAAGAATGATTATGAGCATTACATGCGTGCAGGAGATATGTGCGTAATGAAAAATAATGATACAAAATAAAGATGCACGCGAGAGATACAGACAGAGAAACAGACAAGCAGAGAGACAGATTATGAGAGAGAGAGAGAGAGAGAGAGAGAGAGAGAGAGGGGATATGAGAGAGAGAGAGGGAGAGAGAGAGAATATGAGAGATAATATATGAAAGAGAGAGAGAGACAGAGATAGAGACAGAGACAGAGAGACAGAGAAAGAGAGAGAGACACACACACAGACAGACAGATAGAGACAGACAGAAACAGAGACAGGGAGAGACAGAGAGAGAGACAGAAAAAGAGACCAGAGACAGAGACCTGAGACAGAGACAGAGAGAGTAATGGAGGATGGACGGATGGACAATGACAGACTGAAATTAAGAAGTTAAGTTTAATCCTACTAAAACGGATGGACAGAAAAGAGAGCAGATAAGTTACAGCAAACAGGCTTCCGTTGCCATGTTCCTTTACTTACACAGCCTCAAATATAACTTCAAAGAAAAATGTCTTTATTCAAGTGGCAAAGATAATCATCTAGAACCTTTATGAGCCAGTTTCTACAAAGACTACAGCAAAACTGGGTTAGTTCGCACTAATTATACCATTTCTTATTCATAAAACCCTTTCTGTCTACAATTTTACCTTTAGCCTGCTAAGTGCAACTGACAGACCCTTTTTGCGGACAGTGTAGATCAAGATCAGACTGCACAGAACGTGCAGTCTGATATTGGATCTACACTGTCCGATAAGGAGATAGTTATCTAAAAAAGAAAAAAAATAGATATAGCAACATTCGACTTTTTACCATCGGCTTCAAAATTTCATGTAATTTATTTAGTGGTACAAGGGTTATAGACAAACTCCGCGGAAGCACAGATCTTCATAATTCCAGATTGCAGAGATGTCAAGATTCAGGCCTCTATGAATGTTTTCACCAAGATTTGGGTATTTAGCAAGAAGTGTAGATCAAGATCTGCAGACACAGGATCTTAACAGACATACACTAAGAAAAAGCTTTGAATCAAACACTACATATGAGAAAGAACTATTCTTAGAATTCAGGTCATTAAACTCTGCTAAAACAACAAAAGAAATATATAGGTCCATCCATTCAATCCGATGGATTATTACACTTATTCTGGCGGAAATGTTATTATTTAAAGACTGTTGAACCATACGAAAACTGGATAAGATCTCATGTTATAAGTCTAAAATGAGGAACGGAATTCTTTCTAAAACAAATGGGGTTCTTTTCGGGAAAATACTTCCCTTTTGTATTTTTGACATATCAGACCAGATATGTCTATAGGATAAGGATATTTTGATAACAAAAATAACACAAAGGAAAACTCTACAACCCAACGGCAGCAACAGATACCTTATTCAAATTAAACAGACAAGAAAGAGCAATGGATACACACAACATACTGAGGCATCCGATACATGGAACCACTGCTCCATAATTTTACCATCCAAACATTCTATCGACCCACTGTGACATAACTATTACTCTTTACGTCAAACAAATTTGCTCTGATGTGTCCATATGTTGGTTGAACTTATTTGCATACGAAAAGCTAAGTATAGAAGGCAGCAAGATTAAATTTATAGCCGAAGGATCCATACCATCACACAGCCTAAGCACCCAAGACTAGGCAAAAGGCCAAATACATGGCCGAACCAACAAAAACCTTAACAAGCCGATGTTCCCTGGCTTGGGCATACCTTGGCTATATTTGGATAGCAATGCTATGAATCTCTTTACCAGGCGAGGAAATTTTGGACTCGTCCATATTGCTTATACTTGTAGGCAGAAAATAAAATGTATCTTGAATTATGAAATTTGTATAGGAGAAAAAGGAGCGAAAATGTTATCGGAAACTCTGCATTACAAGGGGAGGCCAGAACCTGGATCATCCCAAGATATAGCTCAAAGTTGGTTGAACTACAAGAGCACAGCATACAGATGCCAAACGCTCGGCTGTAAACGCTTGATTTTCAGTGGATATCTAAGTTGTAAAAAGGACATAACAGTGTGAAAAATACTTTGACGGTCATGTCTCTGTTGATTCCCTTTAATAGTTAAACCCTTATCCTGCTAAATAACTGAAATATATTTTTCAATTCGATAGTAAAAATCCTAATATTGTTCTTTCAAAATTATGTTTTGGGGAATGATTATCCCCTTGGGGAACAGTGTAGATCGAAGATCAGACTGCACGTTCTGTGCAGTCTGATCTTCGATCTACACTGTCCACAAAAGGTCAGTGAGTAGCGCTTAGCAGCTAAAGGGTTAAGACTTTGTCCAAGTTGAATCAATGACAGAGAAATGACAAAACAATTGTCAAAATTTTTGGTGTGCGTGGTCGTGAGGTAGAGCGTAGGCCTCGTAACCAAAAGGTCCTGAGTTCGATACCCGTAGGGGGTGTCAACTTTGGGATTTTTCATCGGCCCACACATTCGGCGCGAGTACTGGTGTAGTTCCAAGGAAGCAGAATCGAGAGAGATTAGTATAAGTTGTCAGAATCTGTTTCTCAATCGATGTAAAATAAATATGTTTAAACTAATTGAACTAAAATATGTATCCACGACAGAGTCAGTGCTATGACAATAATTCGTCGAAAACAGTGAAGCAAAGAATGAATGAAAAAACAAAGTATATTATCAAATTAAACCCAGAGGATAATACTCCGCACACTAACACATGATAATTAGATTACGTTAATAGATAATGCAGGTACAAGTGAAGCACTTCCACAGCGCGTTACTCATTTTTTTTTTCATTACGCTTTACTTCATATTTAATCACTCGGTATCTCCTGTAACGATTTTTTTTTTCTTGTCTTCTGGGTGACGAATTTCGAAAACATTGTGGCAAAAGGAGAAATTGCTCATTCCGAGCAATTTCTCCTTTTGTCGCAATGTTTTCACTCGTATAAGAGATGCACAGAGGCAAAAAGGCGGTTTAATTCATGTTCGTGCTGCATTTTTTTCTACACAGTTCCATACGTAATTATGGGCTCACAAAATACATTCTTGTTAATAATTGTCTGAGTCATGGGGTAAAATATTCCTTTGAGTTGCAGGAAAAAAATGTGGCAGCAAAAAGTTTCGAACCATGTCAGCCTTCGGAGTCCGCACAGGTTGGGGTGAGTCGATACTTTTTTTTTTTTGATATGCATTAAACTCCCTTTTCACAGATCGTGGTTCATATAAGTTTGAAATTTTATTCTTGGTGATCATTCGTGTTTTACAAGTATATTTTCAATGCCGTCATCTGCAAAATTTGTTTTAGTAGATAAATATTTTATGATGGGAAAAAATCAATTTGAAAAAAATATATATATAATGAAGATCGATGATAATTATTGTCGACAGTGGAATGTCGAAATAATATCTGACAATTTAGTTTACTCGATGAAACAGAGAAGCGAATGGCAAAAGTATACATAAAAAAGAATCTGTTTGAGAAGGTAAAACTTCGCCTGTTTCAACTAAGTAAGTTAGGCATTTTTCAAAAAAGTTTTAACTCATTACCAAAAGACATTATTCTAGGCTTGTCCAAATGGAAAGCATTTGCAGACGACAAAATAAAAGTGGCTGAAAGTTTGAAATTTGTTTTATGGAGGATAGAAAACATTGTGGGAAAAGGAGAAAATGTGGTTACTGTTTTCTAAAGGCTTCTTTCTCAGGGTCGTAAAAAAGTAAGGACTGTGTGGTAATGGGTTAAGGAGGGTTTTTAATACAATTAAAAGGTATTTTGGTCGTAATTTCGTTTCCAGTAACGGACAATAGAGATCGAAGATCAGACTGCACGTTCTATACAGTTTGATCTTGATCATTTCCATCCATAAAAACTCTTAGATAAGATTTCTATTGGGAGTGAAATACTTAAGATCAGGTACCTTGCTCTAATAAACAGATTTTAATCATTTTTATCTTAATTCAATTATGCTTATCTAATAATCAACCGAATCGGCCGAATTGAAAATGCCAACGCCCTGTGAAATGTATCAATAATGAACCTCGGATAATTCATACACTTACTCTCTCTCTCCTCTTTTTCCCACAATGTTTTCTGTCTGTGAAGAGAGAATCCCTTCCTTAGTCAAATTCGAATTGTCCTCTGCAAGTCCTTTCAGTAAGTCTAAATGTTTTCAAAAGGCTTCTTCTCCAAAGTAGGCATTGTGCGGTAAAGGTTAAAATATCAGTATCACTTATACATGGTTCTGATGCCGTTTATAGAACAGAACAGAACTGTTATGCACTTATCTACTGTGGTTAAGAAGAAAAGAGTAGAGCTGACCTAATGTAGATCCACGGTGCAAGAATATTACGCCAAGATATGCGGACGGTATATCTAGAATAGTAGGGATAAATGAATCTAATTAATTGGGAATTAATTAGAGTAATTAGGAGTGATGAAAAAGTGCCAGAGTCTTATTTTACCTTGTCTCAAACAGGAGTTACTGTACCTGTTAGGTGGCTAGGATTTTTCGTGAATGTCGCACAGAAGACCTAAAGGTCGTTTTCAGTTATTTTGAAGTGCACTGTATGGCTATTTTTTTTTTACAGTTTCAAGTAATGCAGTTTCTGATTGGCTAAACCTGATGGTTTAGCCAATCAGCAATTATGTTACTTTCCAAATCTACAGTACTTCTTTCGAGATCAAAGTACACCAAGGTCAGCATGGACGTTGGGAAGTTAATATCTTTTTCAGCTGTGTCATATTCCAAATGGCCTGAACCTTTTGCGGACAGTGTAGATCAAGATCAGACTGCACAGAACGTGCAGTCTGATCTTGGATCCACACTGTGCGATAAGGAAATATTTCCCCCCAAAACATTTGGTTAGTTGTGTTAGGGTTTAACACCACTTTAACAGCTAAGGTCATATCATGGCACATTATGTTTCCTGGCTTTCTCATACCAGTACTAACACTACTTTCTTTCCAAAGCCACCGACTACTTTTCACACATGCTTTTGCAGAGGTGAGAGGCGAAAATACGCCGGAAAGAAAGTTCGCCTCCAGGTCATGAGTCCGACACGCTCACCACTGAGCCACCCTGGCCGGTTTCTCAAAACATAACTTGAAATCGTAAAATTTGGGACTTTACTATCAGTTTGAAACGTTCATTTCACTTATTTAGCAAGATAAATGCTCATCCTTGACTCATTACCAAACGACAAATTTTTTAGGTTTGTCCAAATCGAAAGCATTTGCAGACGACAAAATATAAGTGACTGAAAATTTGATTTTTTTGTGAAGGATAGAAAACATTGTGGGAAAAGGAGAAAATGCTGGTTACCAGCATTTTCTCCTTTTCCCACAATGTTTTCTAAAGGCTTCTTTCTCAGGATCGTCAAAAGTAGGGTTTGTGCGTGGTAATTGGTTAAACTGCATTCACAGGCTTTTACAGATATTGTAGACTGAAATCAATCTGCACAGGCGGAACAGTGCACTTTGTTCTGTATTGTCCGTTTTTTTTCTTTGGTCAGGCTAAAATTGTTATAGACGATTTCTTCGAGCTAAAAATGTCCATCTAATTACATGTATTTAGCACAAAGAAGCGGAATTAGATTAAATTATTTATTCCTGGCGCAATTCAATTAAGTTATTTTTTCGAAACGCAATAACAAAGAGCGACACGTGGACACTAATTTTGACAGAAATATACTTAAATGAACTCCAGTCTTTCTAGGCACACAGACCTCCCAGTCCTCAGAGCTGTAGTGCTGTACTTAATTGTCTCAGATAAACATGTTTCCTCATTGAACAACAAAAAGGTCCAAATGCTGTTTTGTTTTCTAAATGTGTGTGGTAAAAATATTTAAAAAAAAAATACAACAAACTTTGGACAATAGACCAGATTGCACAAAATAATATGTCGAGCAATTTATGGTGATTCTATTAATCCTAGCATGTTAGACGAAACTTTCAAGCCCACAATAGTTAGTTTTGTTTAACCCATTACCACACAATCCCTACTTGTGACGCCCCTGAGAAAGAAGCCTTTTGAAAACACTGTAGGAAAAGGAGAAAATGCTGGTAACCAGCATTTTCTCCTTTTCCCACAGTGTTTTCTATCCTTCCCAGATCAATTTTCAAATTTTCAGTCACCTTTATTTTGTCGTCTGCAAATGCTTTCAATTTGAACCAGTCTAAAATTTTCTCGTGTGGTAATGGGTTAAACATATTTTGTTGCCAAATAATGTTACAAATAAAATTTTCAATACAGAACAATATACATAATTAAACAACTAAGCAAAAGGGTCTGGCCACAAGTTATCACAACTTAACCCTTCTCCTGCTGAATAAATCAAATTAAACTTTTCAGGCCAACAGTAAAAACCCAAACGATGCTATTTCAAGTATATCTTTTAAAGAAAAATATCTCTTTATCGGACAGTGTAGATCCAAGATCAGACTGCACGTTCTGTGCAGTCTGATCTTGATCTACGCTGTCCGCAAACGATCAGCAAGTCGCGACCGGCAGTTTAAGGGTTAAATTCGGTCATTCCCCTTTATAAAATTACATTTTTTTTTATAGTCGCCCATTTTCACGTTGGGCTTTCGAAATATTACGCTATTCTTTTTAAATTTAATGTTGAACGACAATTTTGTTCCAGTTATTCTCAAACATTGTAATGCAATGAACAAGTCAAGTTATAATAGTCAAGAAACGTATTTCTTTCTTTTCCACTATTATAACAAGCCCACAGAAAAAATCCGAAAGTTGATATCTTAAATTCATTATTTGGGAGAGAGATAACTCCTTATCGGACAGTGTAGACCTAAGATCAGACTGCACGTTCTGTGCAGTCTGATCTTGATCTACACTGTCTGCAAAAGGTCCTTTAGTCGAACCTGGCAGCCTAAAGGTATTTCTTTTGCGCCAAAAAAAGTAGAGTTTTGGCGCAAAAGAAATACCTCTTTCGAGGGCTGAAAATACAATAAACTGACAATCTGAAAGAATCAAATCTTCAAGGCTGTACACAAGCGGACCATATAGATCATTGATCAGACTGAATGTTCTGTGCAGTCTGATCTTGATCTCTACAGTCCGCAAAGTGCATTATGCCTGCCTAAGGCGTTAAAAAGGTTACACCCGTTAAGAGAATTTAACTTTTTTTCTTTTGAATAGAAAACAACATGTGATGATTCTTTGAATGGATTTCAGAGAGAATGGCATCAATGTGATCTAATACACATCTACACTGTTCGGAAAAAAAAATCTCCCTGTTTCTCAATACTTGTATCTTTTTTGACTTCGTCTGATGCATGTATACTCATTTGAAATTGCGTCTTTCAAACAGCCCAACTGGTTAATTTGAATGTCAGACGTGAACCCAGAAATAAGTTTATCCTGACATCAGTAACAAACACTTGTGCTATTTATAGATATGTTGGCGGCAAAACAGCAATGGCGCTCTAAAAACTATACGGATCACATGAACCAAAATACAGGCTTTTACTGACATATGTTAGGCAAACTTTGTTTACCTCTTGGCATCAGCCAGCTACCCAACTAGTTCATTACAATATATTTTTTTTTTTACTGAACCGATTCATATTTTAGTTCCAGTTACCACGGAATTCACAAATGCGAAATCTGTTCCAAAGTCAAATTTATACATGAATAAACAGGTATCTTTACAGGAAAGGAAAAAAAAACTAAAGCGAAAGAATAGAATAATAGATTAAATTCGAGCCATGTTCTATGAAAAACAAGGTTTAGGTCTACGGCCCCTTACCCTCATACCTCATTAAAAGACGTAAGCTGCCGAGGTAAGCCGAATAGCCTTTAAGAAAACGTCGATGTTACACGATATTTACCGATGAGTAAGTGAATCTACGGAAACTGCCGAGATATGCCGAAAAGTCTTTACGAAAACGTCGATGTTACTGTTGAGTTTGGGGCAGAAGATCTTAAATGCATCTGTAAAAATTGTCGACTGATGTCACCATGCGTCGTCCAAAGATGGGGATTTAGCGCATCTTTTTGATATATCATGCCAAGCAAGTAATCACGTGATTATTGACCCAAAAAATTCACTTAGTTTTCAAACAACCGACTGATACCGAGGGTAAACTGGTCATTTGACACGCAGAAAATATTAATAAAAAAAACCACTCCGGGTCAGCATTAACTCATTACCAAACAACAATATTTTAGGCTTGTCCAAACCAAAAGCATTTGCAGACGACAAACTAAAAGTGCATGAAAATTTGAAATTTGTTTTAAAATGGTAGAAACGTTGTGGGAAAAGGAGAAAATGCTGGTTACCAGCATTTTCTCCTTTTCCCACAACGTTTTCTACATGCTTATTTATCAGGGTCGTCAAAAGTAGGGGCTATATGGTAAATGAAATTCGTTTTGAAATGGTAGAAAACGTTGTGGGAATAGGAGAAAATACTGGTTACCAGCATTTTCTCCTTTTCCCACAACGTTTTCCAGAGGCTTATTTTTTATTAGGGTCGTCAAAAGTACGGATTGTGTGGTAATAGGTTAACTCTTTCACTATATTATACAGAGCTTTAACGATCCTGATGAAGAACGCGTTTGAAAACATTGTAGGAAAAGGAGAAAATGCTGGTAACAGCAGCATTTTCTCCTTTTCCAACATTGTTTTCTATCCTTCGATATCAAATTTCGATTTTTGACTCACGTTTACATTGTCGTCTGTAAATGCTTTCAATTTGGACAAGTCTAAAAATTTGTCGTTTGGTAAAGAATTAAACCAACCCTTCCCCACTTTTCACAGAGCATAATTTACCTGACATAAACATGGAGGAAAATAAATGCACATCAGGGGCGTAGCTAGCCTAAAATAAAGTGTACACAAATGTAATACCAGATTCTAGGGTATTATCCGAGGCGGATAAGAGGGGAAAAGTAGATTTCCAAAGATAGTCGGTAGGGGTGGGGGCTTCCCAAAGAGAATGCTTGAATTATAGAAGTTGGTTGGTGGCCTCTGTTGACCTTTCTTTTTGTTTCCTTTTTCTTTCTCTTTGTTATACAAAGTGTACGCAACTGCGTTTTTGCGTACAGGCAGCTAGGCTCCTGCACATGACGTGCTAGTATCATGTGGCGAACGCTGCGTTTTTTTCCATCAATTATTCTGACGTTGTCAATATTTTATACGTTATACTGAGCAGAAACAAAAAGAACCGTCGCCTGCTTCCCCATTATCAGGTGAGAATTGCCTTCACCCTTAACTCATCACCGAACGACAAAATTTTAGGTTTGTAGAAATAGAAAGCATTTGCAGATGACATTATAAAAGTGACTGGAAATTTGAAATTTGTTTGGTGAAGGGTAGTAAACATTGTGGGAAAAGGAGAAAATGCTGGTTACCAGCATTTTCTCCTTTTCCCACAATGTTTTCTAAAGCCTTCTTTGTCAGGGTCGTCAAAAGTGATATTGTGTGGTAATGGGTTAAATACAAACAAATCTTCGTTTTTTTTTGCGACCAAGAGGAAGAGGCCTTCTGAAAACATTGTAGGGAAAAGAAGAAAATGCTGGTAACCAGCATTTTCTCCTTTTCCCACCATGTTTTCTTCTCTTCTAAAGCCGAGTTTAAATTTTAAAGTCACGTTTAATTTGTTGTCTGCAAATGCTTTCAATTTGGACCAGTCTAAATTTTTGTCGTTTGGTAAAGAGTTAACTCTTCATCGGACGAGAAAAATGTAGACTTGTCCTTATCGAAACTACAATATAAATGTGGTTCAAAGACGATGAAAATGTCTTTTATAGGGTAGAAAACATTGTGGGAAAATCAGATAATGCTGGTAATCGATCGATCCGTCCGTCCGTCCGTCCGTCCGTCCGTCCGTCCATCCATCCATCCATCCATCCAGTCTTAACTCTTTCCCAAACAAGACCTGGCTTTTACGTGTCTGCCGTACAAGTCTTTAGAAAACACTGTGGGAAAAGGAGAAATTTCTCCTTTTCCCACAGTGTTTTCTAGCCTATTGGAAAACTTTCTGCCATTCTAATCAAATTCAAAATTTTCATCTGCCAACACTTTGAGTTTGGGACAGTCTAAAGTTTGTCATTTGGGAAAGAGTTAATTTCAACAAAATCGTAGGTCTACATACATTATCTTTAAACATGCTCGTAGAAAACCCAGAATGTCAGTATACATCGATTCCAAGCAAATCTAACAATAACCATTCCCTGAAAATCAATGAAGCCGAGCTATAAATGTCTTGTAAGTGAAATCGACATCGATCAGAAATGGAAGGAGAAACCCGAGTATTTATTTCTACATTCAAAGCCTTTCGTACATCCCATCTAACATTTAAAATGAAAAAAATATTTCTTTGAATGGCATTTTAACCCGTTACCACACGGCAAAATTGTACACCTATCCAAATTGAAAGCATTTGCAGATGGCAATTTCAAAGTGGCTCAAATGGTGCAATTTTGCTTAGATAGGATAGAAAACGTTGTAGGAAAAGGAGAAAATGCTGGTTACCAGCATTTTCTCCTTTTCCCACAATGTTTTCAAAAGGCTTCTTCCTCAGGAGTGTTAAAAGTTGTCAGTGTGGTAAAGGGTAAAACGGTTGTCTTCAACCAAAGGTCAAAGATTGAAAGTGACCATTAGATATTTTTTTAAGATTATTTTTAAGTCTTTTCTGGATTAACCCACAACAAGAATTTGGTCTTGCAGCGCCTTCCCAAAGGCCATGCACACGCGACCAGCATTTCCAGTTTAGACCCGAACCTAGGGCTTCCTGGATACAAATTCACTCCTTTCCCTAAGTCGTCCATGATAAACTTTCACAGTTCGGGTATTTACGACCATCACGTGACTTGGCGGAAAAGCACGACGAATGAAAATCTCTACACAAACACTGAGTCACGGTAATCTGTTTATCATACAATCCCGACCATGAGAAAGTAGCCTTTTGAAAACATCGTTGGAAAAGGAGAAAATGCTGGTAACCAGCATTTTCTCCTTTTCCTACGATGTTTTCTACCCTTCCCAAAAGCAAATTTCAGTTTGTGAGTAACTTTGATTTTGTCGTCTGCAAATGCTTTCAAGTTGGACTAGTCGAAAATTTTGTGGTTTGGTAAAGAGTTAAGCTTTATTTCATTAAATAATATTACCAGACAATAACGCAGACCAGGTAAGGTTTTAGAAACACGACATCAAATGGAGCAATTGCTCATTATAAGCGACTGCTTCTTTTCCAATTAATTTATTTTATATTCAAAATCATTCACAGTTTCCTTTCCTTTAGACGTTCACTCGCTTGTTTTATTCGTTTTCTATTTCGGTACCTATATTATTAATACCTACATCTATTTTGATATCACTTGAGGTATCTATACTTTCCGTACCTTCATTAGCCCTTATCCTTCAAAATAAGTGAAATAAAACTAGGAAGCCGAGACTAAAAACTCATATGTAACCTGCATTTTCTCCTTTTTCCCACAGTGTTTTCTACTCTTCACAAAAAAAAATCGAATTTTCAGCCACCTTTTTTTCTTGTCGTCTGCAAGTGCTTTCCATTTGGACAAGCCTGAGATTTTGTCGTTTGGTAATGAGTTAAGGGTTAACTTAAGTATCAGCTGAATATGCGTTTCATACGTCACTGAAATGAAACGGAATAAACCGGGGGTGTTAACTCCTTACCACACGAGAAAATTTTAGACTGGTCCAAATTGAAAGCATTTGCAGACGACAAAATAAAAATGACTGAAAATTTGAAATTTGTTCTGGGAAGGGTAGAAAACACTGTGGGAAAAGGAGAAAATGCTGGTTACCAGCATTTTCTCCTTTTCCCACAGTGTTTTCAAAAGGCTTCTTTCTCAGGGGCGTCAAAAGTAGGGATTGTGTGGTAATGGGTTAATCGATTACATCTTGCAAATTCCTGGTTGGAAAGCATTTGCAGAATTGTTGAGAAATTATTAGGAGGTCTTGGGGTATTAATTTCCATGAGACAGCAAGTTTCCTGGCTCAGTTATTTTCTCGAAAAGGGTTACAATGTACTTGAGATAAAAAAAAAACCCCGACAAATCTGTGACTCAGGCAATTGACCGGAATCGAGTCGTTTCGCTCTAGTGATTTAAATAAATGGCTGTGAGTCTTTGACTCTTTGAGGGTAAAAATGACGCTTTGGTGTGACTCACGCCTGACACCGGTCTTTGTTTCCGTGTGAACAAAAGATTCGTGGAAAAAACAGCTTTACTCTGCAGACATAACCTTCCTTATGATGTTTTTGATTAAAAAAAAACGACAGAGATAAATGGAACAATACCAACGGAAGAAGCTCTTTTTAATGGTAATATTTCCTCTTTCCTGAGAAAAATTTATAGATCTATACATAATTAAATATGTATAGCCCAGAGATTTTGTTCATTTTCTCTTTTAACCCATTACCAAACAACAAAATTTCAGACTGGTCCAAAATGAAAGCATTTGCAGACGACAAAATAAAGCTGACTGAAAAATTGAAATTTGATCTGGGAAAAGTAGAAAACACTGTGGGAAAAAGAGAAAATGCTGTTTACCAGCATTTTCTCCTTTTCCCACAGTGTTTTCAAAAGGCTTCTTTCTCAGGGGCGTCAAAAGTAGGGATTGTGTGGTAATGGGTTAAGGGACAAAGCCCAAAGTTTCAAAGTAATAGTTCTGTCTTCATAGGTTCAATTCCGCGTGAATGCATTTTATGTGTTTCAAGGCATACCCGCCCAAAACTGTAGTGTTCACTAATAGAGGATTGTCGTTTGTTTTTGGTCTTAAAAAATCCATGACCATGAGGGAAAATACGTTGGAAAACATTGTGGGAAAGGAAGAAAATGCTGGTAATGCGGGGGAGAGGAGGGACGGTGGAGAAACTGACAGATATTGTACAGAGTTAGTTGCAGATGTGGCCATAATAGCAAATGTCGCTTTAACGCATTACCAAACGACAATATTTTAGACTGGTCCAAACTGAAAGCATTTGCAGACGACACAATAAAAGTGACAGAAAATTTGAAAATTTGTTTTTTGAAGGGTAGAAAACATTGGGGGGAAAAGGAGAAAATGCTGGTTATCAGCATTTTCTCCTTTTCCCACAATGTTTTCTACAGGCTTCTTTCATAGGGGCGTCAAAAGTAGGGATTGTGTGGTAATGGGTTTTAAATCAATAAAACATCACGTTATGTATTTTCACATTTTTTTTCTTTGCTGAAATACAAAACTCTGGATGAAAGAGATATCCCCGTTATGAAGTATTTCTAACAATTAACAATTTGTAACTTTGTTGTTCTTGAAATTTCAGTTTAACCCTTTACCACATAAAGGGTTACTTTTGACGTCCCTGACTTAGAAGCCTTTTGAAAGCATTGTGGTAAAAGGAGAAAATGCTGGAAACCAGCATTTTCTCCTTTTACCACAATGTTTTCTACCTTTCCCAAGTCAAATTTCGATTTTTACAGTCAAATTTATTTTGTCGTCTGCAAATGCTTTCAATTTGGACCAGTCTATAAATTTGTCGTTTGGTAAAGGGTAAACCCTTATCTTCCTAAATAACTAAGATGAAGTTTTCAATTCGATCGTGAAAACCCAAATATTAACTAAGTTATGTTTTGGTGTATAATATCTCCTTATTGGACAATGTGGATACAAGATCAGATGGCTCGTTCTGTGCAGTCTGATCTTAATCTACACTGTCCACAGCAGATCCTATAACAGTTAACTCATTACCAAACAACAATATTTTAGGCTTGTCCAAATTCAAAGCAAGCATTTGCAGACGACAAAATATAAGTGACTGATAATTTGAAATTTGTTTTGTGAAGGGTAGAAAACATTGTGGGAAAAGGAGAAAATGCTGGTTACCAGCATTTTCTCCTTTTACCACAATGTTTTCTAAAGGCTTCTTTTTCATGATCGTCAAAAGTAGAGATTGTGTGGTACTGTGTTAATATTATTATTCTAATATCCAAAGCATTTGCAGACGACCAAATAAAAGTGACTGATAATCTGAAATTTGTTTTGTGAAGGGAAGAAAACATTGTGGGAAAAGGAGAAAATGCTGGTTACCAGCATTTTCTCCTCTTCCCACAATATTTTCTAAAAGCTTCTTTCTCAGGATCGTCAAAAGTAGGGACTGCGTATTAATGGGATAATATTGTTATTGTAAATGTTTCAATACACGCCTTCTTAAATGTCATTAATACGTAGATTTTACGATTTATCGCTTAAAGATGTCATGCATAAAACTGAAAGTCAGATTTTAATTAAACATGAAGCAGTGTTTACAATTTGCACTTCGTTGCACACATATAAACTTTTAACCCATTACCACACAATCCCTACTTTTGACGCCCCTAAGCAAGAAGCCTTTTGAAAACACTATGGGAAAAGAAGAAAATGCTGGTAACCAGTATTTTTTCCTTTTCCCACAGTGTTTTCTACCCTTCCCAGAATAAATTTCTAATTTTTAGTCACCTTTATTTTGTCGTCTGCAAATGCTTTCAGTTTGGACCAGTCTAAAATTTTCTCGTGTGGTACAGAGTTAAACGAATTCAAAGTCTATCGGCAAATACAACTGTGACTATATGCATAAAATCCTTTGATTACTATCTCGTATAATGTTGATCAGTTTGTCTGCTTCATTTTCAACACAATGACAACTTTTGACGACCCTAAAAGAGAAGGCTTAAGAAAACATTGTGGGAAAAGGAGAAAATGCTGGTAACCAGCATTTTCTCCTTTTCCCACAATGTTTTCTATCCTTCCCACAGCAAATTCTAACTTGCCAGTCACATTTATTTTGCCGTCTGCAGATGCTCTCAATTTGGACCAGTCCAAAAATTTGTCCTTTGGTAAAGAGTTCAGGCCACTTTCTGTTCCACGAAGTTGAATGTGCTGATTTTTGACCTACTATTTTGTTACTGATAACAAATGAATAAATAGAAACGTCTGATTGGTCAAAAGTGTATATATGTTTATTCTGAGGGCCCGTGTCTGTTGGCTGGCAAATCTACGCGGCTATCTTTTTTTACATATATATTTTGTTTGTTTCGATATCAGTTCAGTTATGGATGCGATATGTGCATTTATTCATGCTTTCCTTTGGTTTCTATCTTCGCAAGCCAAGGCGACGATCACTACGTAGATCTTTCCTGGTAAGATATATGTTGTGATAACACCTTGGCTTGCGATAATGTTGGGTTTTATGAGGAGCTTAGCACATCATTCTTTCTAGGCCACTGGCTGCTTTCTTCTATAAATAACATCGGGAAAAAAAGTTATTTAGCAAAGTCAGTCAGTCATCGACTGTCCTGAAGATTTACTTGTGAACCTTTTCGCTGCGAAAGAAAAATTTGTCGAAGATAATACCACTATGAGTTCAAGATTGAATTTTGATAACCATGGATGTATCTTATTTTGTGCAAATCCGAAGGAAATAAACCCAGTTAAACTCATTCTTTCTCAGGCAAGTGAGTTTTTCGCTGGCACACAGACATGCAATTTGAAATGGCATTTTAAAATACATTGGGCGAGGCCATCGATCGTTGAGATACTTATTTTTGATTGAAAATAGCTTCTCTCGCCCATGGTCTTTTATTGGCGCAATGATACAAATTTGTCTACTGGGATTTTTCTTTCCAAAACCAATTCGTTCCATGGCTTGTTCGTCCTATGATTGCGCGCTACTCCATTTGATTGCTCATGAATATTTATAGATCGAAGTAATTGATTGTAATGTTGGAAATTAAATGTAAAAGGCTAAAAATATTTCAAAATTATAGTTTTAAGGTACATGAGTACTCACCCTTCTACCAAAAAGGTATTTATTTGCTTTTAAGCCAATATTTGAACAATATGTATCTTTTTCTTTCAAACTATTGATTCCACGCAATGGGTTTCATTGACAGATACCACATCAGCGTTCTCAACGCTTTGATTAATTTTAGCATCGTGAATGGATAATAGAAATCAGGACGACGATCAATATGGGACAAAACAAGAGATAGACCACTACCAAACGACAAATTTTTGGACTAGACCGAATTGAAAGCATTTGCCGACTGCACATTAACTGTTACTTAATAGATGACTTCTATGTTTGATGGGATCGAAAACATTGAGGAATAAAGAGAAAATGTTGTTGACCAGCATTTTCTCCTTTTCCCACTATGTTTTCATAGGCCTCCTCTTTCAGGGTCCTTAAAGCTCTGAATTGGGTTGTAAACGTTTAGAAATCTTTCAGATCTATAGTTGCTAGTGTAGACCAGTGTAAATCACGATCAGACTACACAAAAGTATCCAATCTGATCTTTGATCTACACTTTTAGTTTTGCCGAGACATTCGGGACGAAAATGCACCCCAGAATTTCAACTGTATGGATCGTATTTCAAAACAGGAAAATGCGCATTGGGTTTATTCCGCGCTAAGGGTTAGATAACTATTCTCAGAATCTTCTTCGACCTCATTCGTTATTCAAACTTTTCTTTACTTCACTTCCGTGTTTGGTAAAGTTGCATCACTTTTCAGAGCTCTAGATAATAGGGAGTGATGGTAATCTAAATCCATAATTTATCTTCCAAACCCTATGTTGTGGGTACTCATTAGAATCGTCTCGATGAGACGATTCTAATGAATACCCACAGCATAGGATTTGGTTGATATAAATCAAAATATTTAATTTTCAAATCCAAATCACGCCCTCTATCTCCGATTCTTTATTTACCCTTAGCTTACTGAATAAGTGAAATGGAACTTTCAAACCGAGATAAAAATATAAATTTTACTATCTCAAAAGTATTTTTGGGGAGGAAAAAAATCTTCTTTTCGGAGAGTGTAGGTCCAAGATCAGACTGCACGTTCTGTGCAGTCTGATCTTGATCTACATTGTCCGCAAAATAATACAATTGAAATACAGCTGAAAGGGGCGTTAATCGTGCTCAAGTAATACAAGTCATGATGAAATAATTGTCTTCCTGCTCGCTTTTGATAAAAAGACAGAGAGTTATGGGTTTCCATAACTATAAAAGTGCACATATCAAAAACACGTTGTTCCTTTACCAAACAACAAAATTTTAGACTTGTCCAAACTGAAACCATTTGCAGATGAAAAGATAAATGTAACTAAAAAATTTAAACTTATTTCCATCAGGGTAAAAAACATTGTGGGGAATGGAGAAAATGCTGGTTACCAGCATTTTCTCCTTTTCCCACAATGTTTTCAAAAAGGCTTCTATCTCCGGGTCGTAAAAAACCAGGGATTGTTTGGTAAAGGGTTAATTGCGGAACATAATAACGAGCCGTTCCTTTTTGCGGGAACGGTCTGGATTGGTTATGTCAAAGTGCATGGGAAAGTCCAATCAATATGACCCTTTTCCATAACGAACACTTATTATTATCAACATGCCAAGTCTTCTAGCAGTTGATGTCATGGTAAAAATTGTGACAAATGAAGAAATATTGCTCATAATGAGCAATGTTTTCGCTTGTCGCTAAGTTTCCCACAAAGTCTCTTGGCATTCAGCTATTTTCTTTGTTTTCCGTAAGAATCAAATATATAAGAAATTGGTTATAATGTTGAAGTACAGAATAAAGAAATGGGACAGATCATCTGCAGTTTCAATATCGCATTTAACCCTTTACCAAACGACAAAATTTTAGACTGGTCCGAACTGAAAGCATTTGCAAACGAAAAAATAAACATAAACCAAAAATTGAATTTTTTTTCCACCAGGATAGAAAACATGGTGGGAAAAGGAGAAAATGCTGGTTACCAGCATTTTCTCCTTTTCCTACAATGTTTTCAAAAGGCTTCTATCTCAGGGTCGTAAAAACCAGGGATTGTTTGGTAAACGGTTAAGAAATATCTCACACACAATTCTGGACATTGTTGATCGAAGATCAGAGGGTATTCTAAGTGCAGTCTGCTCTTGATCTACACCAAATCTTTAAAGCGTGCTGAGGTTCTAGGTCTAAATGATAAATCAACTGATTCTTCCTTTCAAATCTCAAAAACTGGACTGGTCCAAAAGTTCGCTTATGAAGTAGTGCACAGTGACATGACATAAAACAGACTATGTCTGCAACAAACCCGTCTGTCTGCGGTTGCAAGCTTGAGTCAAGTAGGTGCACAGAAATTGATTTCCTAAATTAGTTTACCATTCGTTGATAGAATCATTTGACGGGAAATGATTGTTATAAGTCATTAGTATGTTCCCTCCTATGTTTTCCAACTAATTTCGTACTAAAATGACTTTGTGGAAAAACTTTTCAGAAAAATATTGTGTAAAAATTACCCAAATTTTCTCCTTTTCCCACAACGTTTTCTAAAAACAATTCTTGTCATTTGAACCACATTTAAATCGTTGTCTATTGAATGCTTCACTTTGGATGAGTAAAAAGTTTAATCAACTGAGTAAATAGTTTTTCAACTATGAGCCACACTCTGTGAAATGGGGGTCTAATGAATCTATAAAAAGTGCAGTTCGCGCACACTGACCCGAGTAGAAACATTTTGTTATTGGTCAATAATCTGATATCAAAGTACCAGACTACTACATGATTTAGTCGGTCATTAGATAAAGTGTCGTTTCGGATCAGCCTGCACATTCCGTCAAAACTGATCCAAACCAATACTTTCTGTTTTCATGCAATTTTCTGTTTCATGCAAGTCTACTGTAGCACACAGTCCAATGTAAGCGTAAAGTGCCGTCTCGGATTAGCCTGTGCGAACTGCGCAGCCCGATCCGAGACGACACTTGTCGCAAATGTCCGACTGCCTCTTTTCGCGAGTTCCAAGCCATATGCTACCTTGTTTGGTATAATGCGTCACGAAGACGTATTAACCCTTGACTCCATAGATACTCATTTCTACGCATTGCTTGTAGGAGGCTTTGGAAAACATTGTGGCAAAAGGTGAAATTGCTCGTGACGAGCAATTTCACCTTTTGTCACAATGTTTTCTATGCTATCAAAAGGTGTCATATACACAAAAAATGGCTTCACGAAGACGTATTAATCCTTTTCTCTATAGATACTAATTTCTACGCATTACTTGTAGGAGGCTTTGGAAAACACTGTGGCAAAAGGTGAAATTGCTCGTGACGAGCAATTTCACCTTTTGTCAAAATGTTTTCTACGCTATCAAAAGGTGTCCTATACACATAATAAAAAACGGCTTCATCCATGCTGTTATTTAGGGTCAATTAGAGATACCATAAAAATGCCTTATGGGGTAAAAGGGTTAACTCCCCCCCCCCTTCCCCCACCCCCTTTTTGCCAGAACATGGTATAATCATGTCCATCCTTTGTATTTAACTCTTTATCACACAATTCCGAGTTTTAACGACCCTGGGGAAGAAGTCCTTTGAAAACATTGTAGGAAAAGGAGAAAATGCTGGTAACCAGCATTTTCTCCTTTTCCCACAATGTTTTCTACCCTATCACATACAGAAATCGTCTGTTTAGCTACAATCAATATGTCGTCTGCAAATGCTTTGAATTTGGTGTAGGCCTGAATTTTGTCGTTTGGTAAAGAGTTAAACTAACTTTGGGATTTTGTCTAAATTTCAAATTTAACCCTTTGCGGGAAAGCAGTTATAGAGTAGACATACTTGTTTCTCTGTGTGTGCATTTCCTGTCTGCGTGATCGTGACCAAACCTACTGCGGTTATAGGTTTGAGTCATTCGAGTGCATTCAGACTGGTTTCCGCGGTCAATGCCCCCTTTTGCCAGACGACAAATATTCAGACTGGTCCAAACTGAAAGGATTTGCAGACGACAAATTAAAGCTGGTCCAAATGACGAATTTTGTTTTGGGTAGAGTAGAAAATACTGTGGGAAAAGGAGAAAATGCTAGTCACCAGCATTTTCCTCCTTTTCCTGCATTTTTTTCAAAGATTCTCTTCCTCGGGGTCATTAAGTCTCGAGATTGTGTGGTAAATGGTTAACTAGCTCTTTATCACACACAATCCTGACTTATAACGACCCTGAGAAAAAAGCCTTTTGAAAACATTGTGGAAAAGGAGAAAATGCTGGTAACCAGCATTTTCTCCTTTTCCTACAATGTTTTCTACCCTTCCCAAACAATTTTCAATTTTTGGGCCACTTTTACTGTTGTCATCTGCAAATGCTTTTAATTTGGACAAATCTACATTTTTTCATAGGGTAACGAGCTTGTAAATACTTACTTTCAATAATTCGTAACAAAAAAAAAAGTCATCGCTGCATAACAATATAGCGTCTGAAAGGATACCACACCTAAATAAGGCGCCCTTGTTCCATTACAGTACAACAATCGACAACTTTCTCAGTTTCTTTTGGTTACATTTCAGTGTAGATCTAAGATCAGGCTGCATGATCTGTCCTATATAGTCACGGCCTACTCCGTTCGACCAAGCTTTTTCCAATGCCATAATATTGCTTGATAAATTATTTTCCTATTTGCTTTGAAATAGAGAGATCAAAATAGGAAGAGGTATTTAAAGCCTAAAGCATTATTTCTCCAGTGAAATTTTAGTCGTCGACACTTACTACAGTTCTAGCAAAATCGAGATAATCATTACTAGTGCCCACAACAAAGGTTCAAGGCATAGAAGTAAGGCTACAATATCATTTGAACTCCAAAACATGCCCCAAATCTGTATCGCTGAAGATTGAACATATATTACACGAAACAATCGAAGTTTTGAAGTCGGTTACCAAGCTATGATTCATCTCCATCCAAAACGAGCCCCACATAAAAGCTAATAGCCATTATTCTGTTGTTCTTGAGGTTTCTGTCAATTTGCTAGTCTGTCTATACCCTGTAATATTTGTTCTGATTGGAGCTCTATAGTATGTCATTTGTTAGGTCATTGATATAAAAGAGTTTTAACTCTTTATTTTATGACAACATTTTAGTCTTGTCCAAATTCAGAACTGTTGCACGGACAACATATCTGAGCATTTGAATTTGATTCACCTAATGAGATTTGTCTGTGGAAAAGTAGCAAGCATTGTAGTGGAAAAAGAAGAAAGAACTGGTTACTAGCATTTTCGCAAATGCCCAAACAGAGATATACACCATTATTTGAATCATATTAACCCTTTCCCAAACAAGCCCTGGTTTTTACGTGTCTGCAGTAAGAGTCTTTTGAAAACACTGTGGGAAAAGGAGAAATTGCTCGTAACGAGCAATTTCTCCTTTTCCTACAGTGTTTTCTATCCTTTTTGAGAACTTTCTGCCATTTTCTCAAAATCTAAAATTGTCGTCTGCAAACTCTTTCAGTTTGGAAGAGTCCAAAATTTGTCGTCTGCAAACTCTTTCAGTTTGGAAGAGTCCAAAATTTGTTGTTTGTGAAAGGGTTAAATTAGTCGTTTGCAAGTGCTTACATTGTGGAAAAGGTTGAAAATTTTTCGGCCACTTAAACAGTTTAGAAACATCGAAAATATCCTATTTTCATTATCAAAGACGGTGTGATGTGTTTGATTTTATAAGTATCATTGGAACTGCAAACAAACTCGCCAGATTTCAAAAAATAAAGAATCTTGTTATGAGTTATGAAGTATACAAAATAGCGATTGAAGCTTTTGCAGTGGTATATCACGTAATTTTAACAGGCTTCAAATCGTGAGCATACCAAAACCTCTTTCCTGAGTTCGATACCTGGGAGCGGGTGTCAACTTTGGGATTTTTCATTGGCCCACACATTCGGCGCGAGTACTGGTGTAGTTCCCAGGAAGCAGAATCGAGAGAGATCAGTATAAGTTGTAAGAACTTGTTTCTCAATCGATGTAAAATAAATATGTTTAAACTAAAACCTCTTACATAGAACTTGCTACGTCTGAAAATACCAAGATGAATTTTGGACTACACTGTCGGACTGAGATTTGGAATTCGTGTCAAGTTTTTTTTCAGATCTTGACATCATCCAAAAACTGAAACAGAACAATAGTAATGCCCCTTGTCCTCTGAACAGGGAGTTTAGTACATCACCAAAAGCAAGTACCGTTACTCGTAGCATGGATTCGAGATCAGTGTACATAAAAAAAGTGCAGACTCATCTTTCATTTGCAATGTCCGAAAAAAAAAAAATGCAACTAAAGCCACCCATAACCATTCTGTAGATTCTGTAAGGGTATACTTTGTGTCGGACAATGTAAACCAAAGAAACGAGATCAAATTGCAACCTTCATGTCTAAAAATAAAGCAACTAAACGCCAAGTACCCACATATTGCAAGGGTATACAATGTATGTACAAGCATCAACCAAGATAACGTTCTGAACACAATACTGTAACAAAGCCGCGATCCGGCACGATTTTATGATTCATCATCACTTTTCGTTGACGTTATCTTCCCTAAACTGTCAGGAATTATAAACACTCTTTTATATTCATTACCTACTGAAACGAATCTGATGCTGACGCCTTTGTAAAACATCTTGCGGGAAGTTTGATTACCGAGCATGCATCTAGGTTTTGATACGAGAATGAAAGAGGAACAAGAAATATCTTTAGCCCCTTTCCTGCTAAATAACTAAACAGAAATTTTTAATTCGATAGTGAAAACCCAAATATTACAATTATGTTTTTGGTAACAACATCTCCTCATCGGACTGTGTAAATTCAAGATCAGACTGCACATTCTGCCCGCTAAAGGTCAGTGAGTAGCGCTTAACAGCCTACGGGTTAACAAAAAGATGGACGGCGTAAATTTGCCAGTAAATAGGGAAGGGACCATTTGAAATAAACATGTCTACATATTTCAACCAATCACAAGTTTCTATTTATTAATTTGTTATCAATGCCAAAAAGTAGGTCAAGAGCCGAAAAAAAGTGCAAGACTAAGCAGGCTTCAGCAGCCCTTTGGTCAGGACTGGTGTTAACCCCAAAGTGTAATACAACTAACAACTTCATCCACACTTTCCCAGACGACAAAATTTTAGCCTTGTCCAAATTGAGAGCATTTGCAAACGACGATATCAATGTGGTTCAATTTGTGCTTGAGAGTGGTGGGTATTCTTGATTGACTGAAAGCATCTGCATTTGAGGAACACGCACAGCTGATTATTTCTAACAAACATTCAGTGGGTTAAATAAGAAAATGTTTGTGTAGTGTATTTCAGTTATATCAAAATTTTCATGAAATTCGACAACAGTGCCATGTTTCTCCGAAATCAAGAGCCAAAAAGTGCAAAAATGCCAAAAAGTAATGACGTAATCGACATTTTCGATCGATGACTCGATTCAATACCTCAAGTATTTAACAGTTTACATTTCGTTCTGTTCGACTGGCTTTGCTACAAATATTATGTTTTGCATCTTATCATAATCCTTGTGAACACCTTCCAAAACATCCTTTGCACACAAGATTACCCATTTAAAGCAATTTCTTGGCGAAACAGCAAATTAACATGATCGTATAAACGACCTTTTCTTCGGTGAGATAGATTTATTTGCATTTTCTTACGTTATATATGAGTGAATATAATTCATAATCTATGCATTGACATGGCATCGTAACGACAGTACCACACTTTTAATAACAAAAACAAATACACCTTTTCAGATTCTTCATAATGAACGACTATTATTTGAGAAAAGCTACCAAAGCGACCAAATGACTTGAAATCTACACTTTCGACTGCTGACTCGAGTAACTAATTCTCCCTTAAGCACAAGATCATTGTGATGAGCCCCTGTGAGAGATGCATGTTGTGTCCAGGAGGTCAACTGCAGGTTAGTTCCAGGGGTCAAGACGAGTAACCATTTCACGTATTGAGAATACGTGTGAAAATAACGGAAAGTTCTTCTTTAACGTTTTTTTCTGTCTAATGCACAGTGGGATTGAAATCAAGTATTTGATGTTATTACTAGTGTTACGTTACATTCACTGTATAGTATTTCTTATTAATGTGTATTATTTGAAAAGTAATTTAGACTCTTGAAAATATCTATGAAAGTGAAATGAAGTGCTGGATAGTGATTCAGTGAACAGCTGTTATTCAAGCTGTAATACAGGGAGCACTATGGCTCTTGTAAAAAGCACTACAAAGATCTTGCTTCCAATGACACGAAGCCCTCTGTGTTTAGTTCAGACTGGAAAGAAAACAGAGAGCATTAAAACTCTCAAAAGGAACTGGAAGAGCTGTAAGCCTCCACAATTCATGCTAATAGAAGCACTAAGACGTAGAACTGCATTTAGTTCAGACTGACAAGGAGACAAGTAGCAATAAAGGTTCTCGCTATATGGGGCACTAATAACCAGAAACCATCACACAGAACATTCCAAGTACACCTATCACAAATCAAGTGATTTCACACAGTATAATTCAAGATTATGCTGCATTGGACATGCATCCTGATCACTGTCTGCTATCTTGAGGTAATTTGTTTCTCCAAGATTAAATTTTTTAACCCACAAACTGTTTGATAAGTCAAATGAAACTTTAAGATGGATAGTAAAAATCCATAGGTTGCTATTTAAAAGTTCTTTTTTGGAAAAAGCGTTTCCTTATTGGACAGTGTAGATCCAAGGGCTGACCAGGGTTCGTGTGTGACATATAATTTACGATCCCTGGCCTGACTGCACGTTCAGTGTAGTGACTGTGCTCTTGATCCACTCTGTCTGCAAAAAGTTTTTGAATCGCGTTCAGCAACCTAGGCGTTAACATATCCAGTTGACTGTTTACCAGACGACAAAATTTTAGACTGGTTCAAATTGAAAGCATTTGCAGACGACAAAATAAAAGTGACTGAAAATTTGAAATTTGTTTTGTGAAGGGTAGAAAACATTGTGGGAAAAGGAGAAAATGCTGGTTACCAGCATTTTCTCCTCTTCCCACAATGTTTTCTAAAGGCTTCTTTCCCAGGGTCGTCAAAAGTTGGGATTGTGTGATAAGGGTTTAGCTGTTGGAGGTCTTTCTTTCTTGACTCGGAACATTTCGCACGTTTAGACCCCGAACAAAAATAATAAGCTCTGTTACAATAGTGTTCAACAAGCGTTTATTTTTTGTTTCTACCTTGTCTATATCATATATGATGAGATTTTCAGAATAAACTTGTACATGGAACACAGGTAAAAAAACTGGGGATTCAGTCTTCGAGATTATAAATCACGTGATAAGGACAAGGAGATAGGTACCATCTGACGATGCGAACATGGATTAGATAATAAGTCAGTAGCTTTCTCCCTTTACATACTTATTCGCTCAATGTATAGAAGAAAAAAAACAATGTGGGAAAAGGAGAAAATGCTGGTAACCAGCATTTTCTCCTTCTCCCACATTGTTTTTTCTGTCTATTTTAAAGATAAGTGCAGTCATTCGGGCCTACACTTAATACGTATGCTGCCAGAAGAGACTTATGATATATAGATGTGTGTGGAATTTAATATTTCTGGTAAAAAACAGTTATACGGATTATATAACTAGTCAATAACCCCCTATCTAAGATATTTTCTTGCTGAATGGCTTATTACCGCAGAGCGAGGGTAAAAAACCCAACAGAATTTTCTTGATACGAAACTTGTGAGAATAAAATTGTGTTCAGCAGAGCTCATTTTAACCCTTTACCCCATAAGGCATTTCTGTGGTATCTCTAATTGACCCTAAATAACAGCAAGGATAAAGCTGTTTCTTATGTGTATATATGACACCTTTTGATAGCATAGAAAACATTGTGGCAAAAGGTGAAATTGCTCGTCAAGAGCAATTTCACCTTTTGTCACAATGTATTCCAAAGGCTCCTACAAGCAATGCGTAGAAATGAGTATCTATGGAATAAAGGGTTAAATATGCTGAAATCTTTACCAAACGACAAAATTTTAGACTTTTTCAAATTGAAAGCGTTTGCAGACGACGAAATAAAAGTGAGTGAAATTTTGAATTTTTTCTTGTGAAGGGTATAAAATATTGTTGGAAAAGGAGAAAATGCTGGTATCCAGCATTTTCTCCTTTTCCAACAATGTTTTCAAAAGGCTTCTATCTCAGGATCGAAAAAAAAAACAGGGATTGTTTGATAAAGGGTTAATATCTTCAAGAATGTAGGTTTTGGTAAATTATGTTAAAGTAATATCAAGTTTTATTTCAAAATAAACAATATGGCTAAAAGCAGAATAATTTTAGGGGTCCTGCGTGGCTCTGTGGTGAAATATAGGACTCGTGACCTTGAGGCCTGAGGTCCAAAGCCTTACTTTGATCCTCCGGGTTGGGAGCAGTTGCAGACGACAAATTGAATGTAGTTCAAACTGTGTAATTTGCCTTTGAAAAGGGTAGAAAACATTGTGGCAAAAGCCTGGAGGAAAATGCTGGTTTCTTAAGGTCGTTGGGCTACAAACTCGTTCATATACACCGAGCGTTTTTTTTTTTAAATGAAGTACAGAATTTCAACTCCGTCTATTAATCCATTACCAGTCAATCCCTCCTTTTAACGGCCCTGGGAATGAAGCCATAAAAAAATATTGTGGAAAAAAGAGAAAATGCTGGTTACCAGCATTTCTCCTTTTCCCACAATGTTTTCTACTATTCAAAGAACAAATTTTTAATTTTCAATCACTTTTATTTTGTCGTCTGCAAATGCTTTCGATTAGGACAAGGCTAAAATATTGTCGATTGGTAATGAGTTAAGAGATTTATGGGAGAAATTCTCTAACTCCTGCCTCTGAGGAGTTTTTTCACTGCTCACAAATTGTAAAATTGCATCAACCTTTTACCACACAGTCTCGACTTATTCCGAACCCGATGTAAGACAACTTTTGAAAACAACGCGGAAAAAGGAGAAAATGCTGGTAACCAGCATTTTCTCCTCTTCCCACATTGTTTTCTTCCTTCTTAAGAAAAATACCTTCATTTGACTCTACTAAATCTGTTAAGTCTGTCTTTTGCAAATACTTTTGTACAGAAAATTTAAAATTTTATCGAGTGTTTATAGGGTTAACTCGTTACCAAACAACAAAATTTTCGGTTTGTCCAAATCGGAAGCATTTGCAGACTACAAATGAAAAGTGATTGAAAGTTTGAAATTTATGTTGTGAAGGTTAGAAATCATTGTGGAAAAAGGAGAAAATGCTGGTTACCAGCATTTTCTCCTTTTCCCACAATGTTTTCTAAAGGCTTCTTTCTCAGGGGCGTTAAAAGTAGGGATTGTGTGGTAATGGGTTAAACGATTACATCAGTCTTATTGCTTTTGCAGCAACGCCTTCTCACACAATTTCTAGGCAAATTTACATGTCAATGCTACAACACGTGGACCACTTGGATTTAAGAAAAAAAATATTAATTTTGACTACGAACTTCGCAGCCTGTAAATAAATGTTTCTATATCACGCTTTCGCTGAGACGGACGTCATTGTTATAAAACGAGGATAGAAGTTGCCTTTAATTCAAAATTTACACTGAATGTGCACCCTTTGTACCAACAAGATTTTTTTTTTCAAATTTTTACTCGACCTTTTAAATTAGACCTTGACTGTAACCTTTTTCTCACGCTTTGTGATGAAAAAACAATTACACCGGTTGAAGGATGAGTTCGTATATAACAGTAGATCATTTCACAAAATGTTTAATATTCCATGAAATATGTTTACAATAGACCAGCATTTGCTCCTTTTCCCACAAACTTTTCATAAGCCTCCTTCCAAAGGGCTATTAAACGCTGTTAAATTGTTGGGAAAAGGGCTAGCTAAGCTTTAAGGGTCAATTGAAATCTCATAATAACATAATGACATTTTACTCTGGCATTTTGAATATTTCTGGATGGGATTGTACTTCTCGTGAACAGATGAAAAGCACGATCGCACCGGCTGCTAATTAACCCATTGAAATTACGATTTCACACCACCACTAACAGCTGAATGCTACAAGGCTAATTAACGGCTTCACTACATGTTAGAAAGGAACAGATGTCTCATGTTGTATATAAATGAAGGTGAATAGAATGCAGGAAAGGAGTTCCATACTTAACCCTCACCCTACCAAATAACTCAAAGAAAGTTTAAAACTCGATAGTAAAAAATCAAATATTTCTATTTCAAAGTTATGTTTTGTAGAATAATATCTCCATATCGGACAATGTAGATGCAAGATCAGGCTGCACGTTCTGTGCAGCCTGATCTTGATCTGCAATGTCCGAAGATGGTCACAGAGTCTCACTTAACAGCCTGAGGGGTTAAGAGTTCCTTCGAGGGAAAGAAATCAATCAGCTTTGGCTTCCGTTCTAATTTTGTTTTTTTTTTGTGAGTCAGGTTAACCATTTTTATGAATGAAAGATTTAATATGTTTCGCTAATTACCTCACGTCCTCGTCATTCTTCCCCACAACAGTCTGTTTTTAAGCCATTACCACACAAACCCAAATTTTGACGACCCTGAGAAAGAAGCCTTTAATAAAACATTGTCAGAAAAGGTGAAAATGCTGGTAACCAGCATTTTCTCCTTCCTCACAATGTTATCTACCCTTCGAAAATGAAATTTCAAGTTTTCAGCCACTTTTATTTTGTCATCTGCAAATGCTTTCGATTTGGGCAAGCCTAAAATTTTGTCGTTTGGTAAATAGTTAATCCCTGGGCTGCTAAGTGCGACTCAAAGCTTTTTTTTGCGGACAGCGTAGATCATGATCAGACTTCACAGAACGTGTAGTCTGATCTCTGATACACACTACCCGATAAGGACATAATTATTTGCTCAATCTTATACATGCCAAAGTACCATTCTGCTTCATGATTCAGTCGGTTATCCCTTTACTCCATAGATACTCATTTCTACGCATTGCTGGTAGGAGCCTTTGGAAAACATTGTGGCAAAAGGTGAAACTGCTTGTGACAATGTTTTCTATGCTATATCAAAAGGTGTCATATACACATAATAAATGGCTTCATCCTTGCTGTTATTTAGGGTCAATTAGAGAAATACCTTAAGGGGTAAAGGATCCATAATTGTGTGATGGTAAATTTGTATAAAGCGTCACAGAAGTGCAACAAGCCCCCTACTGCCAGAGCATAGCCCGTGCATATTTTTGCAATTCATGCACAAGAAAACGTGCATTCCCATTTATGCGCTCTACATACTAACAAATCTTTATTGCAATACAGGTCCCGTACTCACCTACCATTCTTAACCGTTTAGCACATAGATACTCATTTTGACGTATCAACAACAGACAGCTTTTGAAAACATTGTGGGAAAAGGAGAAATTGCTCGTTACGAGCAATTTCTCCTTTTCCCACAATGTTTTCCACTCGATAAGATATTTGTATCCTCATTTGTCCTAAAATTGTCATTTGTCTAAATTTGAAAGTAACGCAACTTCTGATTGGCTAAACTAAATGGTTTAGCCAATCAGAAGTTGCGTTACTTTCAAATTTAGAAAATCTTGGAGGAAAAGACAAAGAATACTCTTAAGAATGGTTGGTGAATATACGGGCCCAGGTCTTATAAAGAAGCCAACAACAGCTTCTCTGGAAGATCAAATTTTGATAGGAAGTGTGGGGGGGGGGGGATTTAAAAAATCGTTGAAAAATCCACTGAGCGATAATTCATGCCATGTTGTAGAGAAGTTCGAGACTAATTTTAGTGAAAAGAAAATATATAAATGTCTTTTACGTTGTATAGTTTTGTTGTCATGGTAATCATTCTTCTTCATTGTTCTTAGTTTGATATGTAAACTTGTTGTCTCATATCAGAACTCTGAAGATATATGAGATAGAAGATAAAAGATCGTTCTCATACATACAACGGACACTTTCCCATTACATCACTCGATGGCTACCGATCTTTGCGGGTTAAAAAGTACCAAATACAAACAAAACTGCTAACGACGAAAAAGAACGCGTAAAAATAAGAAGAACCACATTACTCGCAAACGGCAGCACGAAAGGTCAAATTTCTGTATTGCTAGAAACTTTATCAGCGTATCTGCATTTCCTCATGCATATTTTCTTGCATTCCAATCAAATAACTGGAATTAATGAGACTCTATATAAAAAACTATCCATTACCACTCTAAGCACACTGGAATTTGTCAGATCTTGAGCGAAACTGTTCACTGCACCTTTTGATGTGATTATGCACAAGCTATTTCTAGGCAATGCAAATGGCAAAACAAATCGACCCATGTCGTGTAAAAAGGGGGTTTAAAGGGTTTAAACAACTATCGACCCATTTCAGCCTACACAGTCTGAGTCGAAAATTTTTGCTAGTAGTCAAAATATTTACTTTTATATTAACTCTTTACCAAATGATAAAATTTTAGACTGGTCCAAACTGAAAGCCCTTGCCGACGACAAACTAAACGTAACTCAAAAATTGAAATCTGTTTCTAGCAGAGTGGAAAACATTGTGGGAAAAGGAGAAAATGCTGGTAGCCAGCATTTTCTTCTTTTCCCACAATGATTTCAAAAAGCCTTCTATCTCAGGGTCGTAAAAACCAGGGATTGGTTGGTGTAGGATTAACCCGTATCGTGCTGAATAACTTAAATGAAATTTTCAATTCGATAGGAAAAACCCAAGTATTTAATATTTCAATGTTATATTTTGGGGAATTATATTTCTCTATCGGACAGTGCAGATCCATGATCAGACTGCACGTTCTGTGCAGTCTGATCATGATCTCCACTGTCTGCAAAAGGTCAGTTAATCAAGCTCAGCAGAGTAAGGGTTAGAACCCAGTCTACCTCACGCTGCGGTCAGTCTTTAGACAGAAACGAATTTTATTGATCCGCAATTATAGTCATGCCTAAGGAGAGACATTAAGTTTCGTTATACCAGAGCGCCATTTATTCCGTTTCTGGCTTTTAAACGTTATTTGTTTGTTTTGTTGTAGAAATAAACATGCATTCTTATTGCATCGAATTGCTGAACTTGGACCAAGTACTGTAGGTATATTTCTGGTAACTGCTTCACTATTGGTATGAACCACACTATTGCTATGAAAAGGGGGGCTTGATGTATGCGCAAAAAGGATGCACCCAGTAATTAACCCTTAGGCTGGTAAACGGGGCTCTCTGAACTTTTGCCGACAGCGTAGATCAAGATCAGACTGCACAGAACGTGCAGTCTGATCTTGGTTCTACGCTGTCTGATTAGGAGATATATAATTCCCTAAATCATACCTTAAAAATAGCAATATTGAGTATCTGGATTTTTTCTTAGGAACTAGGAATTCCGTTTCAGTTATTCAACAGGATAAGTGTTAAAAAGAAGTGGCTTTTATAGGTCCTTATTCAGTAGTTTGCTTGGTACCCTTGGTCACGGAGAAGCATTATGCACAATTTTCGCCATTGAAACCTTTCATCGGCTTGTTTCAAATTTCGACATCCCTGTAATCCCTTTTCACCTCCAAAACGGGGGGGGGGGGGGGGGGGGGCGGGGGGGGGCGGGTTTTGACAAGAAAAACAAAGTTAAAAATTAGTGAATAAAATGGTAGTCTAAAAAATAACGAAATGCAATTTACATGCTTTGAAAACTAATTTATTAACTCTCTACTATCACACAACGACATTTTGAACTTTTTTAACCTGTGACCTTGGTTCATGAGTAACAATGCATATAGTTTCATGGCCATATATCAAATATCTAATGAGTTAGCGCACGAAAACGATTTTCAAACCTGTGACCTTGACCTTTGACCTATATGACTTCAAAACAATAAGGCCCTAACTTTGGTACATCAGTAATATTCGTATAAAGATTAAGAGTCCTGGGTCAAACGGCTTTTGGGTTAGAGCACAGAAACGAAAAAGTTAACACACGGACGTCTTGAAGGAAAGACATACAGACATGTAGAAACCAGTTTACCCTTACTTCGTAGATGGGCGGGTATAACAGCGCCAGCACATTGCTACAAGTATAGATTTCTTTCAATTTTACAGATGACAGAGAACACAGTGATAAAGTAATGAATCAAAAAGACCACCTGTGCACAGTTTCGAACAAGTTGAACTCTTTACTAAAAGGCAAAATGGAAGATTTGCCATCCTGTTAGCCTTTGCAGGAAACCAACCAGTTTGACTCAAATTATATAATTCGTCCGTGATAGAGTAGAAAACATTGTTGGAAAAGGAGAAAATGCTGGTTTCCAGCATTTTCTCCTTTTCCAACAATGTTTTCACAAAAGACTTCCTCCTCAGAGTCATTTACATGAGTAGGGGAAATTTTTTGCGAAAGGTTTAAACGCTCATCTTACACTTATGATCGGAAAGGCCGTTGAAAAATGATGTTTAGATGTTTAAATTACGTGTGCCACGATATTAAATATATTAGGTGTAACTGTAGAAGTGTCCCTGCCGTAATGTCATCGGAAAACGTGGTTTGGGTAAAGACCGATACACCCAAAATATGTCTTATGGAAATAATCTCCGAGAGATTTTGTATCACGATTCACTTAGACTGTACACATAGCCTGGCATTCAGGCCCTGCATTTAAGTCATTCTAATAAACAAGGTACACAACTACAGCAAAGTCACAGAAATATGTGTTGTTATTTGCCCTTCTTCTGAAATACGTTAAATCAGACATTCAGAACATTGAGAACACAGAGTTTTCGTTTTGTAGTTTTACTTGATGATTTTGTTTTAATGAAAAGGCTCTATTTAACGGACTGACACCAGTCCACTGTACACACACACAAATACAAATCTTAGCACTTTACCAAACGACAAATTTATAGACTGGTTCAAATTGAAATCAAAATAAATGTAACTAAAGAATCGAAATTTGATTTGGGAGGGTAGAAAACATTGTGGGAAAAAGGAGAAAATGCTGGTCACCAGCATTTTCTCCTTTTTCCCCACAATGCTTTCAAAAAGTTCTATCTCAGGGTCGTCAAAAGTCGTCATTATGCGGTAAAGGGTTAAGATACTCTACTTACCTGTCGGGTTTCCCCGCCAAAAATATACGTACATCTAGTGTCAAAATGTCTTTCAGAGTAAGATGAAGTGAGCACAACATAATGCATGATAATTATTACTATTGTATTGAAAAAAACTTGGACGGACCATTCCCGGTGCGAATATGTTGGACCAGTACATTGTCCGCCATTTTTATGTTTTATGTATCAAGAAAGTGTCTTATTCTACACGCTTCGTAAGGCCGGTGTAATGCAGAGAAATGACCCTCCCCTACAAAATGACCCATGGGTCATTTCACTACGTAGAGAAATGACCAATGGGTCATTTCTCTACGTAGAGAAATGACCCGGGTCATTATTCTACGTAAAGAAATGACCACAGAGGATCATTTCTGTACGTAGGATAATGACCCGGGTCATTCCTCTACGTAGTAAAATTACTTCTGGTGTCATTTCTCTACGTAGAATAATGACCTCGGTCATTTTGTAGGGTAGGGTCATTTCTCTGCATTACACCGGGTCAAGAAGAATAAAGGATCTAAGCTGAAGATTAAAAAAGACAACTGAAAGTTATACAGTGATGTATCATATTTCAGTTTAAACCCATCAAATATAGTATGGTAAATTCTATTCTTACATCTTCATAATTTGACTATTTAACCTTTTCCAGACAATAGATTTTGAATTCAAAATTGAAAATATTAATATTTCTCCACTAAACCCTATGTTATGGGTACTCATTAGAATCGTCTCATCGAGACGATTCTAATGAGTACCCATAACATAGGGTTTGGAAGGAAAATAATAGATTTAGAATCCCATCACTCCCTCTAATCTGGAGCTGTGAAATAAGACTCGTCAGAACTGGAACCATCTACAGGCGACATACACGAAAGTGGAACAAATGAAAAGAAGTTATCCGAGAAGGCTGAAATTATTGTGGAGTGAATAACATTTAATATTTTCCTAAAAAAAATTTCATGAGATCTCGTAAAAACTCGAAGTTTTTTTTTAAGGTTGAGCAAATGAAATGGGAATAGTTATTCTGCTGTATTTTGAATAGAAAAGCATATAAACTATTACTTGTAATGCTCTTTTGGGAGTCATTGTTATCTAGAAAAATATTCAAATTTCATGAACAGCTCTACTGCAAACACAGGGTATGTGCTGCAGTGTGATAATAATAATAATAATAATAATAATAATAACTTTATTTCAAGAAGGTAAAGCATTACGACATCATTTAAGACATGATCTTGATCTGCACTACATATGCACATACATAGCACATACCCTTTCAGTCTCTGAGGTTTAAATACTTTTGGATATATATCTAAGGGAGGGGGAGGATATGATTTTGTACTTAACCCTTTACTCTATAGATACTCATTTCTACGCATTGCATGTAGGAGCCTTTAGAAAACATTGTGGCAAAAGGTGAAATTGCTCGTGACGAGCAATTTCTCCTTTTGTCACATTGTTTTCTATGCTATCAAAAGGTGTCATATATATACATAAGAAATGGCTTCATCCTTGCCGTTATTTAGGGTCAATTAGAGACACCAAAGAAATGCCTTATGGGGTAAAGGGTTAAATATATTATAAGCAAGCATGCGTTCAAAAATTCTCGTAATGAAAAAAAAAAACCAACAGAAAACATGATCAATAATATTACTCCCTTTCGACAATTATTCGTTTGTCACAATGTTTTAAGTAAACTCGTGTCTGTAAAGGCAGTGCGATAGAAGGGTTCCCTTGGCAGACGGCTTTTACGACCCATGTTGTGAAAAGCCGCGGATATCATGATTTTACGCATCAAAAACAGTGCAGATCATTTTTATGACAGCGGTCTGTTTTCTTCTTCCTTTCTTCTTCAACACTTTTTCAAAGCCCAATAACATAATGCAAGTATACTTAATCAGTTAATAAACTTTGTCTCTGGCATCGGACTGGGTGAATTCGGGATGAATGTTTTCTTTTTTCTATTGATTGATTGCTAAGAGAATACAGAGATGTGCAAACGGGCAGACAGACTGAAAAAGCCATGGGCGGATCCAGAGGGGTGGGGACCGGGGGTCCGGACCCCCTCCTGGAATTTTGGCAAAAATGTGGTTATCGGATTCGAGAAATAGTACTGGTTTGATATTGCACAGCATTTATGTAAAATACAGTCATAAATTTAAAAAAAAGGTTCTAAATGTGGAGACCTCCTCATGGTTAGAACTGGAAACGTTGACTTTTCTCGTAAACGGCTTACATCCATTGAAATCCGGAAATCAAAGTATCATATAACAAGACGAGTGCGTTTTCGGTGGGACCCCCCCCCCCCCCCCTTCGAATCCCACGCCGTGTTGTGCCGTGTCTGTTCGGGTCTTCAAAGCCTGTCATTTACTATTTTACTAAAAGGTAAACGACAAAACGACACAATTATGCAATCCATCATTGAAGCGATAAATGAGTATTCCCCATGGAGTATGTTTAGATAGCTTAATTGTCATTAATATCATACATTATGCAGCGCGGTTTGAATGGATGTTTATTTTCTCACGTTTACTGCTATCAAATATCATGGCAGGGAGTGAGAGAGACAGAAAAAGAGAGAGAAATTTGATAGGCCACGTATGCCAAGCCCCACTTAAGTTGTGGTTTAACAATTTTCAGTCAAGCAAAGCTAGACAAAAAACTCTCCCTAAAAATCCCACAAAGCCAGGTATGTATAAAGCGTGGATAAATACAGAAATATAATGATGAAGGTTTGGCTGTTGAAAAACCCACAAAAAAAACTTTCTGTAGCAATTTACACCCAAAGTTTACAATTTACTAAATAATCCCTGGTTTATACGACCAAGAGGTAGAAGCCTTCTGAAAACATTGTGGGAAAAGGAGAAAATGCTGGTTACCTTCTCCTTTTCCCACAATGTATTTTTACCATTCTGAAGTCAAGTTTAAATTTTTGAGTCATACTTATTTTATCGTCTGCAAATGCTTTCAATTTGGACAAGTCTAAAACTTTGTCGTTCGGTAAAAAGGTGAAAATGCGCCAGTTATCTGAAGATTTCTTTTTGTCTAACTAATCAACAATGAAGACCTATATAAAGCTAAAACATTTGACTGTACAAAACGGTATATGGCCTTTTCCTACAATGTTTTTGAAATATTTTTTTTTTCGGTTTCCTTGATTTGAAAAGTAGGTTCGCGTTCATGTGGTTTTGTAAAATATGCTGGTTATATACATGTATGTAAGTTTGATTATATCTATTTCCAACACTTTGTCATTTAAATCTTAACATTACATGTAAACATTCCGACATCGCTTTCAGTGTTAATCAAAATATGTGATAAATAGTGGACAGACATCCTGGGAAAAGAAGCAATTACTTGTAACAACCAAATGCCCCAATTCTCCAAACATTTTCAACATCTATCTGATACTTGGACCTTAAAACTAGCAAGTGTGGTCTTAAAACTTTCCATGTGACAGGGAAATCATATCAGTCACTTCAGGACTTTGATTTTATACCGTAAGAAATGGTATAAACCAATTACTCGTGGTTTCCTACAGCATGTCGTTATCGTCTCACACAATAAACAAACGTCCATCATGTTAACCCAAAAACATTTTTCAATGTGAACATCAAAGTGTGTTTGTGGTCAGTCTTGTTTAAAGTGGAAATAGTTATGTATTTTCTACATGACAAATGTTTAAATAAAACAGCGAGAGGGTTAACCTCAATACTGGAGGAGGGCCACAAGAAAGCTACCCCCTCCACGTCGTTTACCCTATTATCATACTGACAATTTGCTAGTATGGTATTTTGCAACATTATTTCAGGTATGTCGTGGCGGTCAATGCACCTATTCATGTTTTTTCTAGACCTTTTACTGTAGAGCGAGAGGGTTAACCTCAATACTGGAGGAGGGCCACAAGAAAGATAGCCCCTCCATGTTGTTTAACATATTATCATATTGACAATTTGCTAGTATAGTATTCTGCAACATTATTTCAGACATGTCGTGGCAGCCAGTGCAACTATCCATGTTTTTCTGGACCTTTTACTGTACCAGCACTTTGCCTGCTGCCCTCCCACATAACCCTCGTCGATACAATGATCAGCGGTTAGGGAGGAATGAATTTGGTCGCTAGGACAAGCCTTAATCCTCGAATAAGGTGTGGGGAAGTGTTGATTAACTTTCTTTCGTTGATTCAATTACATTCTGTATCAACTTTCCTTATGCCACAAAGTTTTCTACAAATATATCTCCGTTATTTGAGCCACATTTATTTTGTAACCACCGTGTTCTGAAAATATTACAATATGTATATTTTCGGTTTACTTCAAAAACCTCGTAACTACAGCTTGAAATAAGCTGTAGTTACGAGGTTTTTGAAGTGAACCGACGATATGACGAAAACTGTTGTGTGGAAAATTGTTGTTGTGTGGAAACGATGCCAATATTACTGGATAAAGCTCTACTATGAAGTCTAACGTAGCTCAGTAGTATAGCGTAAGACTCGTAAACGGGTAAAGTTGCGTTCCAACCTCACAGACAGCACTGGGACTTTCGTAATAGTTTCCTTGGGCAACACATTTCAGAGCTCCTTCCTAGCATTGGTAAAACCTATGATATATATAGACATGAATATCTGAGCTGTAACCGTGATAAGACTTAAAATATTGCCGCAAGTGGCGCAAAACAAAATCTAACCAATCGATTAAAACGATCGTTTCCTAGGACGCTATGGACTTTAACCCATTACCACACAGTCTCTACTTTTGACGCCCCTGAGGTAGAAGCCTTTTGAAAACATTGTGGGAAAAAGAGAAAATGCTGGTAACCAGCATTTTCTCCTTTTCCCACAATGTTTTCTACTCTTCCCATACCAAATTTTAACCTTTCAGTCACATTTATTTTGTCGTCTGCTAATGCTTTCAATTTGGACCACTCTATAAATTTGTCGTTTGGTGTAATGAGTTAAATTATTCTTCTCTCAGCGCCAAAGTTTGAGCTCAATCCTTGTACATGGGAGGATAAAGCAGCCAATAGGAACGATAGAGCAATTTGAGATATAAGGAATTAAAGGATACATTAAGAATCCATTAACAGCTGCACTGGTCGCCATGACAGGGGGGAAATATTGCTTAAATCGGCTTTAAGGAAAGGAAATCTTTATTCGGCTGGTTTAAACGGCAGTAGAGCTTTATATAGCAACAAGAAAGAAGAAAAAAAAAATATCCTAATGTAAGAGTTATAAATCCTTGACTGCTGGTAACGGAAAACAGACATTTTCATTAGTACAGAAAACCTTAGATATTATTATTCTAATGTTGTTTGGGCCTTACCACCCCATTGGTTATCTGACAGTGTAGATGTAAGATCAGACTGTACGTGAAGTGAAGCCTGATCTTGGATCTACACTGTCCGTAAAATCATCTTAATTTGTGCTAAGCGCTTCAGGGGCTAACAACACAACGGAAAGATCCACTTCAGTCTACTGTAGTTATTAACAACAAAGTACTTCAAGTAAGCAACTGTTAAATCCTTTTAAACAGGCCAAAATTGAGGAAATAGAAGACGACAAAATAAACTTAACTCAAACACTGAAACTTCACTTCAGTAGAGTAGAAAACATTGTAGGAAAAGGAGAAAATGCTGGTTACCAGCATTTTCTCCTTTTCCTACAATGTTTTCAGAAGGCCTCTTCCTCTGGGTCGTAAAAACCAGGGATTGTTTGGGAAAAGGTTAAATCTTTTATACCAAACGATCATGTGGTTTTCAGACTCTGAGGCAATATGAACTCTGAAAAACATTGTGGTAACAAGCATTTTCTCTTTTTTTCTACAACGTTTTCTTATCTTTAAAGTTTAAACACCAAACCCAATCAACTGAGCAACAACGCTTCTTCATGCTTGCTCTATCAATTTCTCGTCTGACAAAAGATTAATCTTTCTTAACAGTTTTTACATTTTTCTTCCTGAATTGTGTTCGAACGACCAATTGTATGCTAGTTATTCATTGGTCAGTCTCTTATTGTACGAGTCTGGCAGCCCAAAAGTGATCGACTTATGGCTGAGTTTATATAACGCCAAAAAACGGAAGTAAATGCCCGCAATCCTATAAATTCTGGCGGATTTATTTTCTTCTTTTATTCGTGACAAAAAGCGTTGCGTTTACCCTTTACACTCATAAAGCCATTGCCTTATTTTGCACCTTGCATCAGGACATTTTTTTCAAAATATTGTGGTGAAAAGAGAATTTGCTAGTAACGCATAAAAGTTCTCATTCTGCAACAAAGTTTTCGCACTATATTCATGTCAAATAGATATATTAATTGTAACTATCAAAACTTTACAAAGATTGTTTAGGAATTCGTCTTCACAAATTCAAAGGGAAGTGATCTCCCATTCATGAAAAGATTTTTTTTCAGGAGTGGAAAACTCATTACTCAGCAAATTCACATAAATCTTGGCTCCTGTATGCGCTTAGTGCTAAGCAGGGCTAGTGACTACTCTAGGTTGCCTCAGTACTGACATTGCCTCAGAACTGACAGTGAAATACTATTTCTTGTCTTCGTCCCTTTCACCAGCGGCTACATCAGTTCTTTATTAACCCATTACCCCATAAGGCATTTCTATGGTGTCTCTAATTGACCCTAAATAACAGCAAGGATGAAGCCGTTTCTTATGTGTATATGACACCTTTTGATAGTGTAGAAAACATTGTGACAAAAGGTGAAATTGCTCGTTACGAGCAATTTCACCGTTTGCCACAATGTTTTCCAAAGGCTCCTGCAAGCAATGCGTTAAAATGAGTATCTATTGAGTAAAGGGTTAAACCACAAAACTTTAGACTGGTACAAATTCAAAGCACTTGCAGACGACAAAATAAACGTAATTCAAAAATTGAAATTTGTTTCCATCAGGGAAGAAAACATTGTGGCAAAAAGGAGAAAATGCTGGTTACCAGCATTTTCTCTTTTTCCCATAATGCTTTCAAAAGGCTTCTATCTCAGGGTCGTAAAATCCAGGGTTTGTTTGGTAAACGGTTAAGCTGGTTCCCCGCGCTTTTGCATAGAATACCATAAAGGGTATAGTTATACTTATTCCTTTCAGTTTATTGTTTGTTGCAAATTTGTTTTAGAACTGAGTTTATATTTTGAAGTATCGTTGGTGAGCCAAAAAATGGGGTAATTGATAAAGAGAGGGGATGCAAAGGTACTAGTAGTGTATTCCGTCACGTTATCCCAAAACATTGAACCTCGTTATTGTGCCTAAACTGCGGACACTGATTGGTAAACAACAGGAAATCCGCCATCTTGACCTTGATTCTCTTTCCTTATTTGTAAACAAAATGTAATTTCTAGTACTGTAAGGCGCACAAAAATCCGAATTCTTCAATTCAAGTTGCTGATACATGTCAATCTATGATTTCATCATTTACCGAAAAAGTCCCGTCTTCCAACGACCATGGGAAAAGAAATTTCGAAAACATCTTTTGGAAAAGAAGAAACGTCACATTTTGTCATATGATTAAATTGAACAGTCAGAAAGGTTTATTCCGAGTCGCCTACTGAAAGATTGTTACAAAATATGGCCTGCATTCGGACATTTGCGTGAAGTGTCCTTTCGGACTGTAGCCTTTGAAGTCCGCGGAGGCTGATCCGAAACCCCGCTTTTCTTTTTAATGTAATTTTTATGTTTTACGCAAATCTACTGCTACACAAAATCTAATGTAGTCGTAAAGTGTCGTCTCGGATTAGCCTGTGCGGACTGCGCAGGCTAATGCGAGACGACACTTTACGCAAATGTCCGAATGCTCCTTTTCGCGTGTTCGCAGGCCATATAACGAAATATAAACCCAATATGCAAAGTCGGATATATAGATCACTCAATGGTAGACCCGCATCTTCTCCTCTTTCTACAAAGTTTTTCAAACACTTCAAAGAAAGAAGCCGACCAACGTCAAAGTTTGCTGTTTGTACTTGTTTTCACCTCAGACAAGTTTATAGTTTTGCCATAAGCTAGCCTAAGGATTTAACCCTGATCCTTCTAAATAATTTTAAATAACCGTTTCCAAAACGGCAAATTTTGGACCAGACCAAACTGAAAACATTTTGCAGGTGACAAATTCTCCTTTTCTCACAATGTTTTCAAAAGGCTTCTACTCCTGACCCGTAAAAACCAGGGATTGTTTGGGAAAGGGTTAAACTTTCAATCCGATAATAAAACCCAGATAGTTCTACATACTTCATCACTTTTTTTTTTTGAGAAACATGTCTCATAATCGGACAGTGTAGATCAAAGATCAGATTGCATCTTCTGTGCAGTCTGATCTTGATCTACACTGTCTGCAAAAGTTCAGTGAGTCGCGCTTAGCGGCATCAGGGTAAAATTGATGGCAAGTTATCAGCTAAATATGCAAATTCAGTTTCATTGATTATTCAGTGGGAAATCCTCTATCGTAATTGATATACGAAAATTTGCAATCAGATAATTTGAAATTGAGCCCACAAATTCTTTAGCAACCGACAAAGCTTTACATTTGTCCAAAAATGAAAGTATTTGCAAGCAACAACTATTGTTTCTCATTAGCAATACATTTATCCAAAATGAAAGTATTTGAAACCTACAGTTTTGTTTCCGTTTTAGACCAATGTTCCTGGCAGTAATTCTTCATACCATGATGTCGTCACTCTAAGGACAGTTTAGGATGAGAAATTGTTAACATAAGTCCATCGTAAGAGATATTTAAGCTAAGGAGAACATTATTAGCTGTACAGTCAGGTAGCAGGAAACTTGGAAACTTGTTCAAGGTTGTGGTGAATCATGTCACCGCGACCCGAAGACCACACAACAACCTTGAACAATTTTCCAAGTTCCCTGCCACTTGACCGTACAACGAACTTACTATACTGCAAAGTTGTACCATTGTATTTAGCGAAATTTCCCCGTTTTATGTTTTCACAAATTGAGTACCCTGATGACACAGATCTCCCTTCTGAGTGCCCCACTTTAATGAAAACTGACGTCACTGAAACCTTGGTAAAACGTGCAGTTCGGCGCATAAACTCAATGATGTCATTGCGATAGACGTTCGTCGTATTTTTATTCTTGAACTGAAACATGGATTTAAACAACTTCAAGGTAGGCTACCATATGCATTTTAATTATTTGTTGGCAAACGTTTACCACCATTAGTTCCCTCAAGCGACCGTTATGTTATCCTTTTATCATTATATAATGTGTGCGTTCCGTTGTAATGCAGAAAAATGACCCTAGGTTTGTCATGTGTGAGACTTGTATCGGTTGACGCCGCCATCTTGAATGTGGCGTTGAAAGCCTAGTCATGTATACGGGCTCTAAAAAGGGAATGCGCTTTTACGTAGATTTCGCCAGTGTACATGACTATATTTACGTGTCATATTATCCAATCAGATCGCGAGAAATTTCTGTGCCGTATATATACATGTATTTTTCATTTCACCTCTAAGGACCCTCTCTCTCGCCCCTCTCTCTCTCTCAGCCGATGAGTTTTGTTATTGCTTGCATGTGTCGGAGCACAAGTCGGTGTTATACTTAAACACTTTTTACCCCTGTATCTCTGGTTGCAAGTTTGCATATCTGTGTACCTATTTTTCTGCATTCCATCAATTTCAATGGAGAAATAGAGAGAGATGAATTCACGGGAGATTAGAGACATATAGCACATGGTACATTCTGGTCACAGACACCTATTTTCTACAGTACACGCTGTTACCATCAATTATTCAAATATCAGGGAGAAATGTGTTAGTGTGTCGTGTGACATAACATCCAGTAGTCCTGGTATTATAATGGTCGTGGCCTTTTTCTTTTGTCAGCGTGGTAAAAAATATCTAATGGAAGTCGTCTGTCTATCTGTCTGTCTACGCGCGTCTCTTTGTCTTTCTGCACTTCTCTGTTTTGCTGTCTGTCTTATAACATAATGTAATTTAAAATCTCATTATTAAATAGGGTTGTATGAAGATTCAAGGTAAATGAATTACTTTCTCCTCAATGTTTTCCATAGGACTCGAGGGATAAATTTCACTGGTTACACGGGAGGGACGTTTGAAAGTGTAGGGAAAGGACTTAAGCAGAGTCTAGCACTAATGAATGAACGTATTTCTTACAACAAGGTATTGATTACACACACCGGCGACTTAAAACAATTCCTAAATACTAGTAATCAATAGCTATATCTATTCCATTAGACACAATAATAAGGTATACGGTTGTTTTGTGAGACAAAGAAGATTCCCTACTCAAGCTGTTCTAGCTGATTGCAGAGATTTCTCCGACCCCTTGGTTCATTGAAAATGGAACTCTCAGTTTGCTGCCCCGAAAATCCTATTTCTTGCTTTCTTTCATTACTTAGATGGACATGAAACTGATCGATTTTGAGAGCTCAGGGAAGTCCAAAATCGTGCAAATCTGATCTTGAATCTAGATTTTCTAGTAAGGCAAGACGTTTAGAGCAAAATGGCGCTTTGAAATCGCAGTAGATCTACGTCGGTTGCATGAAAAATTATGTTGTATTTGTAAATTTCTTTTTAAAAGTTTCTGAGTATAATTTTAATGGAGTATTGGCTGGACCTTTTCCAGTTTTGGGGTCAATACTAAATAGTTTGAACTCACATTTTCTTGATAGATTATAGAACCCTCGTGAGCTCTTTACACACTGGCTTTTTCGTATGTGTGTGCTTTGACAAGGCAATTCAATCTTAGCACACTTATAGTGAAATCCAGGGCCCGTATTCGCCAACGGTTCTTAAGAACATTCTTTGTCTTATTCTCCAGATTTTTCTATATTTGAAAGAAACGCAACTTCTGATTGGCTAAACAAAATAGTTTAGCCAATCAGAAGTTGAGTTACTTTCAAGCTTTGAATATCTTGGAGAATAAGACTAATTAGAGTATTCTCAAGAGTGGTTGGTGAATAAGGACCCAGGACAGGCATGAAGAAGTGAGCTGCCGCTGTGATATGACTGAAAAATGTTTAACTCATTACCAAACGACAAGATTTTAGGTTTGTCCAAATCGAAGGCATTTGCAGACGACAAAATATAAGAGACTGAAATTTTGAAATTTGCTTTGTGAAGGGTAGAAAAACATTGTAGGAAAAGGAGAAAATGCTGGTTACCAGCATTTTCTCCTTTTCCCACAATGTTTTCTAAAGGCTTTTTTCTCAGGGGTGTCAAAAGTAGGGATTGTGCGGTAATGGGTTAAAGGCGGCATAAAATCCCATTCAGTCCATCATTTAACTTTATAAACGATCACGGTTGAAAAAGCGCGGCAATCAATATAAAATTTATTGCTGCTGTAAATACGTAATCTACATCGTAAATGTACAACTAAGTTATCCGAACACCCAGCAAATCTACAAATTCAATATGGAGAAGTCAAACAATTTGTCGAGTCGTGAAGCTGAAAGACTTCTCTATTGTTTTGAGACTAGATCAGTCTGCAAAGATCAGTCTGCACATAACGTGCACTCTACTCTTGTGCTTGCATCACCGCTCCATTCTGCACTGTGCACAATAAAAATTCTCCATTAAATCCTGGACTATTTTTCCCACTTCATCACCATTGACGGAAACTGGATCTTGCAAGGACGGTATACATAAAGATCAGACTGCACCGAATGTGTAGCTCGATCTTGGATCTCATCGTGAACTTGTTTAGTTTAGCCTGTAGGGTAAATAAGGGATGTACTTCGATAGTCGTAGATATGTATCTAATATGGCGCTTAACCCATTACCAAACGACAAATTTTTTTATGTCAAAATTGAAAGGTATTGCAGACGACAAAATAAAAGGGACTGAAAATTTGAAATTTGTTTTGTGGAGGGTAGAAAACATTGTGGGAAAGGGAGAAAATGCTGGTTACCAGCATTTTCTCCTTTTCCCACAATGTTTTCTAATGGTTTCTTTCTCAGGGTTGTCAAAAGTAGGGATTGTGTGGTAATGGGTTAATGAATTTTTCAACGAAAGAATCGGTTTAACTGGAAGAAGGGTAAACGAACAATATTGATAAATAAGCAAGCATGATGACCCTCCCACGTTCGTATGACCCCAATTTACTTTTTGTTATCTTTCCACCATCTGATCGCAATCTTATCTGGCCCCTTGGGGGCTTTTCAAGGGTTCAACAGGTTCGAATGATAGATACGATAAAATCCGCGCAAAATAATGACTTGCATATGTAGATTACACATCCGTTGCGAAAATAGGTCATTCGTTTGTGAAATGTAAACATACATATAGATTCAGCGTTGAAGTGATATTTATTTGCAAAGGTTTTATATCTTTACAAATTATGACTGTCCCGACAGACAAAGATCATATTTTCCTACTTGTATGACAAAAAAAGGTACTGTTAGCTCATAATTTAACATTTATAAAAATGGAATATTAAATCTACATGCTTCCGTGTTGTTGTTGAAAATACATGTACGTGCACTTATTGAATGCATTGCATTAAGGGTTTCTCATAGTATATTCCTACTTTTCTGTGCGCGTTAATCCTCGTTATAATGAAGAAAGCTTTTGAAAGCACTGTAGGACAAGGAGAAAATGCTGGTAACCAGCTTTTTGTCCTTGTGACTCCCACAATGCTTTTTATTCTGTCAAAAACAAATCATTTGATTCATTATTTGTCGTCTGCATATGCTTTCAAAATGGAAAAATCTGTCCTTCTGACGTCTGATGAAGAATTTCGTTAAAACTGATGACTTATCAGTAACGTTTCTTGGGTTTGAAGTAACGTATCTTATTTTTAAACAGTCTGCAGTGATTTGTAGAAGGATACACGTAGAGTACTGCTGCCAACTTGGTCTACTCTCAACTAAATTTTATGATAATCGGTTTATGCTGTGTAACACACACCGACAGTACAGTGAAGTGGCTGCTTGATATGTTAGGCTGCATACAAACACCGTTCAAAATATGTGCATGTATCTGACTAATATATAGGGAAAGGTCCTGCGACAGTTTAACCCTTCACTAAACGGCAACATTTTAGACCTATCCCAAATTGAAAGCATTTGCAGATGACAAGTTCATAGTAGCTCAAATGATGTATTTTTTTTTCTTTGATAGAGTAGAAAACGTTGTGGGAAAAGGAGAAAATGCTGGTTACCAGCATTTTCTCCTTTTCCCACAATGTTTTCAAATGGCTTCTCTCTAAAGATCGTTAAAAGGCGTCATTATGTGGTCAAGGGTTAATGGGGTAAAGAGTTGCCACAGTTTTTTGACAATAAAAAAAAATGATTATTTTGATAAAACATTACTTTGATGTGGGTGTTTAACACTCCCTATTCGACTCTAGCCATAAACATGCTTGTATTTGAATTGCTTGTGACGAATATGTTACGGTAATAATTTGTTGGTGACAGGGGTACATGTATGAGGTCCATTTTGGCAACCAGAACCTTGCCAAAAATAGGATCAGGATCTGCAGCCTGATCCTTGAATCACCCTGCCTATTATACGTAGCGTCTAGGCGAGTTTTTGAAAAGGAAAAACACCAGTTGTCACATATACGGAACAAACCAACGTAGAAAAATAAGCAGTTTCGACTTACCACAGCATCATCCTCCTGTTTTCGCTGCCAGTCCGTTATAGACCTGTAGGATCCATCACAAGTCACAGTTTGAATAAATGAAATATAAATAAGTACAAATATCACAGCTATATTCTTCATAACAGTCCTTCTGCATTCTGTTTTGAGTGAAATAAACTGATTTGAACACGTCTGTCTATCTCTGTTCTCACTTTGTGCTGTTTTATTACTAATATCGGGATTCGAACATTCTCGTCTCTGAGTGCTACCGGGCATGGTATTCGAGTGTACCATGCGCAAACGTTCTACTTTCATTTTGGCCTGTCCTGTTTTTTCTTCCCCCAAACACTTGTCCTTTAATCTAAACCGTTGTCTCTTTTTAACGAACGACCATGTAATATTTCGTCGACAGATTTCAAACACACTTATAGTTTTATTTTGTGTCAAATCCAGATTTATTCAGTAACCTATAAATAAATGCAAAAAAACCCGGATTTAAATCCGTCTTCGATCTACCTGCGTGAATAAGTGTATGTGAATAACAATAGACATGTATCCTTAACACTATATACAAAACCCTTTGCATTGACCTTCCTATTTAACTATTTACCAAATTTCAGACTGTTTGCTTAGCAGACTGCAAAATTTAAGTGAATCGAAAATTGAAATATGTTTAGGAAAGGTGGAAAACATTGTGGGAAAAGGAGAAAATGCTGGTTACCAGCATTTTCTCCTTTTTCCAACAATGTTTTCTAAAGGCTTCTTTCACAGAGTCGTAAAAACCAGGGATTGTTTGGTAAAGGGTTTTAAAACTTAACGCATGAAGAAGTACCTATTCCTGAATCATTTATCGCCATAGTCGAAAACGGGGGGGGGAGGGGGGGGGGTACTATGGATGGCTATAGATCAAGATCAGACTGCACATAACATACAGTCTGATCTGGTATCTATACCATCCGCTGTTTATTTAACCCATTATCACACGATCCCTATTCTTGACGCCCCTGAGAAAGAAGACTAGAAGACTAGAGAATAATGTGGGAAAAGGCGAAAATGATGGTAACCAGCTGATTTTCTCCTTTTCCACAATGTTCTCTAACCTTTACAAAACAAATTTCAAAATTTCAGTCACTTTTATTTTGTCGTCTGCAAATGCTTTCAATTTGAACAAGCCTGTCGTTAGGTAATGAGTTAAGCCTACAAGATGAATAAAATCCGCAGTCTGAATTTTAGTGGATTATTTTTTCAGCGGTCGAAAAAAATCAAAATCGAATCCATCTACCTGAAGCTCAAAAGAGGCCACTATTTTTTTCTTCCAGTCTGAATGTGTTTTTTTTTGCAGTAAAATACAATAGAGAAATGCACTCCTTAACCGTTGACTAAACTGTGAGTCAAATAAGCGAACGAAAATTATTTACGATACAGCTGTAAATACTGACGATAGACTTCGCTGAACTTTGACATAATTGTTATATCCTCTGCAACCCAGTGCCAAATATAATAGTGAAGCTATACGTTCTGACAAAAGGGGGCTTACTGCATCTCCGGGATGTACTTTAACCCTTTCCCAAAACGGCAAATTTATGGACCAGACCAAATTGAAAGCATTTGGCAGATTTCACTTTCAGTGCTAAAAAGTGTTGAACTATTTACCACACGAGAAAATTTTAGACTGGTCCAAATTGAAAGCATTTGCAGACGACAAAATAAAAGTGACTGAAAAATTGAAATTTGTTCTGTGAATGGTAGAAAACACTGTGGGAAAAGGAGAAAATGCTGGTCACCAGCATTTTCTCCTTTTTCCACAGGGTTTTCAAAAGGCTTCTTTCTCAGGGGCATCAAAAGTAGGGATTGTGTGGTAATAGGTTAAAAGATGATTTTTCTATATGATAGGGTAGAAAAACATTGTGGGAAAAGGAGAAAATGCTTGTTACCAGTATTTTCTCCTTTTCCCAGAATGTTTTCAGACAGGCTTCTATTCCTGACCCATAAAAACCATTGATCGTTCGGTAAAAGGTTAACATACAAGTCGTCACATGATTCTGAATCCATAGTAGCCACTTTGTTGAACAATTGACGTAGTCATAGGGTAGAGTGGTACACGGATTTACAGAAAGTTGACCAATAGCGAAAAGTTTCGTCCCAGGTCAGCCTGCTCGGACGATACTTTATACAGATACATTAAGTCCCCTTCTCACAGAGCATGGCAGAATTACGACCTCGACTTCTATCGACGGCCAAGATATAATAACTGATATACTTTTCATCTCACACGTTTGACTTGAAAAAGTGTGGACGGTATAGTTTGAAGATCAGACTGCTCGTTCTGTACAGTCTGATCTTGATCTATTCGGCCTCCAACAAAGCAAAAACATTTGCCTTTGCCGCTGAAAGGGTTTAACCCATTACCACATGAGAAAAATTTAGACTGGTCTAAATTGAAAGCATTTGCAGACGTCAAAATAAAGGCAACTGAAAAATTGAAATTTGTTCTTGGAAAGGTAGAAAACACTGTGGGAAAAGGAGAAAATGCTGGTTACCAGCATTTTCTCCTTTTCCCACAGTGTTTTCAAAAGGCTTCTTTCTCAGGGGCGTCAAAAGTAGGGATTGTGTGGTAATGGGTTAAGGCATCAGAAGATTTTCGTGGAAAACAAGAAAAAACTAAAAATGATGCAGGAGTAATAAGGAATAACTTACTTCATCCTGTGACAATTAATTTATATTTATTAATCAATGAATTTACAAAGAACTAATACTAAGTCTGAATTTTATATCACCAGCCCCTTATCTCTATCAGTGTAATGATACGATGTTCTTTTGACTGATTGATTTGATTTGAGCTCATGATACAAATCGCTGACCTTTTGCGGACAGTATAGCTCAAGACCATAATGCACGGAACGTGCAGTCTGATCTTGGATCTACATTGTCCGGACTGGATTTATCCCCCACCTCTCAAAAGAGTCCCTGAAATAGTAAAATCTGTTTTTTTTTTTACTGTAGGCTTGAAGGTTTCATTTCACTTGTTTATCGGGTTAAAGGTTAACTGAAGTAAAATGTATCGTTTAAAGAAGATCGATTGTTATTGATTCAACGCTGTTTTAAGCCGCTTTCAACATTATTTTAGTCATATCACGGTGACACCTAACACATTCGTGTTTTCCTTGGTTTTACCAGTACTAGACTTGGGATCCGAAGTGTCTTACCCAAGAACATTCCCACTACCCAGTGAATCCAGTGCGGCTCGAGCCCAGGACCCCAAGATTACGGACCCCACACTTTACCACTGTGCCATGCAGGGCCAGCGTTCAAAGAAGAATAAGAAATGAACTATTTTCTACTTGAAACGAAGTGTATTCCAGCAAAGCACAGATTTTATGTCCAAATAATTGTAAACAATGGAACCGTCCTAAGCTTCGTTATATTAACACCATAATCCAAGTAACCTTCAGAGTTAGTTCGTTAAGCTAAGGTGCTTATAATTAATAAACGGTGCTCTTTCACAAAATAAACGATTTCGTAAATATTGTAAACACTTAGAAGACTGACGTTGTACAAATCATTATACATGTGCTGTATCTACCATGCAAATACACCGAACGCTAGCTCTTGTATGCATATATATCGTAAACTAATTCACCGTACACAAAACCAACTTATATTCCTATGAGTAATACACGAATTGTTCCCTCAAAGTGCGTTCCATGCACTGAGTTCTTTATTCACCGGTTCCAATAGACCGTCTGAGATGTACGCCTGAAAAAAATTCAATAGTGATGGTTCCATCGCTGTCCTCACAGACGCTCATTACCAGTATCGGTTATTTTACGAGCTTCCGTGTGATACCTGTTGAGCCAACCGGAACTTGTGGAACTTCCGGTGTAGTCATGAAACTCTGATTAGTACATCGATGACTTTAATCTACTTGAGCTACTTCTTTATTCTTAAGATACCTCAGTACATATTCTAGTGTTGATTTTCAGATTGAATATTTTCTTGGAATTTCTTTTACAGTACTTCGTAAAACACTCTTTCCTAACCACTAGTAGCTTTACCACATAAACATCGTCGAGCATGTGTTTTCAAAAGCTTTTTTTTCTCTCACGGTCGTTAAATTACAGAGGACTGCTTTGAAAAGGATTGAAAGGTGTTTTAATTTGAATTTTTAATTTGAATTTATTAACAAGAAGTTTTCAACAGATCACAAAACGCTTCTAGCTATCACATCTTGATCTACTAGCAATAACACGTAAACAGTGAGCGAAAAAGTTGAAAGATTCAAGTAAAACGCGAGTTGCTATTCCGAGAAATGAAACTTAAAGACGATTCTCCTGTACTTATACTGTTGTAGTAAACTATATAATTCAGCAGAGCTTCTGCTAAGAGAGAGTGATGGTATTCTAAATCCATTATTTCTCTTTGAAACCCTAAGTTGTGGGTACTCATTAGAATCGTCTCGATGAGACGATTCTAATGAGTACCCACAACATAGGGTTTAAGTAGAGCATAATCATTTTTTTTTTATTTTGAAATCAAAATTACTCCCTCTATCTGGAGCTCTGTAAATCAGTAGATTATTATACAGAAAGGACTTTATGGATATAAAATGCATAAATCCCCCCTTTGTCAGACCATGGCTTAATTATGGACACATAAAGCTACACCCGGCATCAAGAACCTATAAGCTACCAAATTTAAAGAAAGCTTTTTCTTTTTTCGTACTGGATTGGACATGATATTCTAAAGTACCATTCCATACCACTGTTGAGATTTCCTGTTCTTGTTTACGGAGAGTTTTTAGGTCGTGACATAATTAACGTTAATGGCCAGTTGTCAGGCTCTTAACCCTTTGCAGTGCCGGGTTAAGCCAACATAAATTTTCAGAATAGAAATCAGACCTTTAGAATGCTCCAAATTAAAGATGGCTCAAACGACAGAATTTGTCTTTGATAGAATAGAAAACCTTGTGGGAAAAGGAGAAAATACTGGTTACCAGCATTTTCCCCTTTTCTCACAATGTTTTCAAAAGGCGTCTCTCAAAATTTCGTTAAAACCAGGGATTGCGTGGTAAAGAGTTAACCCTTTACCACGCAATGGCGACTTTTGACGACCCTGAGGCAGAAAGCTTTAGAAAACATTGTGGGAAAATGTTGGTAACCAGCATTTTCTCCTTTACCCACAATGTTTTCTACCCTGCTGGAAACAAATTTCGATTTTTGAGTTACGTTTCTTTTGACGTCTGCAAGTGCTTTGAATTTGGACCAGTCTACGAATTTGTCGTTTGGTAAAGAGTTAAACAAAGGGAACTCTTTACAGCTCTTGAAGGCAAGCAGGTTCGACTATACCCTGCTTTCTTTCTACAAGACTCGATTCTTTATTTATATTATGTTGATTTTGCCAACTAATTTAGCTTAATTTTCAAAGAATGCCATCTCTACAGCTATGTCTAGTTTTACCCCGTAAGCGTGGCGTATGTATACACGATTGACAAAGGCAAAAACAACTTTATATTTACGGAAATTTCCATATTTATTAAACGAAGGTCTTAAATTCAAGAACCGGCGGCTTATCAAATGGAGAAATGGACATTCTTGCAATAGATATGTTGCTTCCAGTGGGTGATTTAGGAGAAAAATAAATTCTCAAATACAACGAAAGTTGTCCTCTCTCTTCAAACCAACCCCCTACCACCCACCCTTCCGTTCACGTACGCGGAATAATACTGCAAAATTTGGAAGGCATTCAAAACCTTATAGACAGGGAAAAGAGAGAGAGAGTGTGCACTTTGAAATTTGACACCCATTATAACGTGTCAGCTAGGGTTATTGATCCGACAACTACTTCATCCACTTCCTTTTTATCCCCTTATAATGTCTAAACAGCTTGAGATTGTGTTATTTTTTTCTGTCCGATATTGAAGCAGTGAGGCAAGATTCTTTCATGACTAACTCGATAACAGCTATTTTATCTCGTTAGTTAGATTTAGCCCCTTGCTTCATACTAGTGGGCAAAAAAACCCTGGGTACGTATACTATACAGTAACTTTGAAAAAGCAAAATTTTGGTATTTACTATATAATAATATATATATATCTGTTTAACCCTTTACCACACAATGACGACTTTTAACGCCCCTGACGAAGAAGCCTTTTGAAAACATTGTGGAAAAAGGAGAAAATGCTGGTAACCAGCATTTTCTCCTTTTTCCTCAAAGTTTTCTACCCTATCAAAGAAAATAAAATGCACCATTTGAGCCACTTTGAAAATGGCGTCTGTAAATGCTTTGAATTTGGATAGGTGTAAAAATTTTGCTCTTGGTAAAGGGCTAAAGTCTCGTTTCAGTTATTTAGCAAGATCAGGGTCTAGAAATCACGCTCGGTGAAAGAAAAGCAAGAATAACTGCATTATTAATTAATGACAAAATTACTAGTCATCCATAGAGTGACGTCACACACTGTAACAGTTGGTCGATAGCACCCTCCCTCCATATCGACCGAACATATTAATTAATGAGGAGTTTTGCCATCGAATTTCGTGTACTCGAGTAAGGTGCGTATAGTCATAATCCATTCATAAGAATATTTTTAATCCTAGTAAAAATCTGAAGAAAAACGACTTCTGATTGGCTAATCCAAATGGTTTAGCCAATCAGAAGTTGCGTTTAATTAAAAACCAAAAATTAGAAGCGGTTGGTGAATACGGACCCAGCCGATCTACTGTACGTTTAGACAGTGTTAATTCATGACCAAACGACAAAATTTTTGGCTTGTCCAAATCGAAAGCATTTGCAAACGACAAATTAAAAGTGACTGAAAATTTGAAATTTGTTTTGTGAAGGGTAGAAAACATTGTAGGAAAAGGAGAACATACTTGTTACTAGCATTTTCTTCTTTTCTCACAATGTTTTCAAAAGGCCTCGTTCTCAGGGTCGTCAAAAGTAGAGATTGTGTGGTAATTGGTTAAAGAATGCTAGAGCGAACCCCTAGCTACATTCCGGTAGCAGTTTTACTTCGCTCATAATCCCTTATAAATTTCATCTTTTCTTTTCAAAAATCTTATAAAAACGATTGGTATAGCTTAACTTAAGGCCTTCCCTACAGCAACCCTAATGGCGTTTTAACTCTTTTTCGTACGACAAAATAGTAGGACAGCCCAAAGTGAAGCATTTGCAGACGACACAATAAATGCAAATTGAAATTTGTTTTGGGTAGGGTATTAAACATTATGCGAGAAGAAGAAAATGCTGGTTAACTGCATTTTCTCCTTTTCGCACAATGTTTTAGTCACGAGCAATTTCACCTTTTGCCACAGTGTTTTCTATGCTATCAAAAGGTCTCATATACACATAAGAAACGGCTTCATCCTTGCTGTTATTTAGGGTCAATTAGAGATAGCACAGAAATGCCTCATGGGGTAAAGGGTTAAATTCTGTCCACCGAAACGTTATCTTTTTTTTTTGTAAAAAAAAAAGCATTAGATCTATTAAGGTTTCTCCATGGTTAACGGATACTCGGTTGGGTTCTCAGCATCCAAGATATCCGTCGTGCTGAGTTCGTGATAAGCCATATGATTGGCTAATACTTTTCGTTCCAGCCAATCAGAATGGTTCTTTAAAATAAACGATACGAACTGCATTCACAGTTTGACATCTCAATACCAGCTTCAGACACTGCCACGTCACGATAGCCAGATGTCGCACAAATGTTTGGAATATCTGATGATGCGTTACGCAATATGTTACCATGACTGTGGGTTTGTAAGTCAACAAGTTCAATAGAAATGTCCAAAGGAACGGATCTTCTTTTTCTTTTGTCATTTTCAACTTGTATTATAATATTCCTATCTTTATGGCCATAAAAAATTAGCCTTATACTCCGTGAAAATGGAATCTCATGTATCTGCAAAAAGTATCGACTCATGTCAGCCTGCGCAGTCCGCGCAGGCTGACATGAGTCGAAACATTTTGCTTTAGTTTCAACATATTTATTTTACATCGATTGAGAAACAAGTTCTTACAACTTATACTAATCTCTCTCGATTCTGCTTCCTGGGAACTACACCAGTACTCGCGCCGAATGTGTGGGCCTATGAAAAATCCTAAAGTTGACACCCGCTCCCGGGTATCGAACTCAGGACCTTTAGGTTATGAGGCCGACGCTCTACCTCACGACCACGGACACTACGTCTGCATGGACCATTCTACCTCATAACTCAGTTCCTTGTTCGACCAACTGGGTTTTATGAATCCATAATCACGTGATGACCTGCTTGGTATAACAGATCACGGAGATGCTTTAGAACTTCTTTTGTCAGAGAAACCCTCGAAATTTGACAACAGTCCACATTTCTTAAAGCTCATTTATCAAAAAAAAACTAATTTTGGCTTCATCTGTTTATCTCATCTTTATTAAAAAACATATCTGTATTTGTATTAAAACTCATTTTTATCGTACAAAAGTTAATTCTATTATGGACCCTCCCGCCCCCAACCTCCCCCCCGCCCCCCCACCCCGAATCTAGAAGGTAAAATGACCCCACGCTACAGTAAAACAGAAGAATGATAATCTAAAACTTACAAAAAATAAACAAACAAATGCAGAGAAGATATATTGTAAAGAAATGCTATGTTTCATGATATTATGTGTTTTTTTCTTAATATTTGACAAGTAATTTATGAAAATAATTAATTCTAGACTACAGAAAATGGTATTACTTTTAACCATTTACAAAACAGTCCCTGTTTTTTAACAACCTAGGGGAAATTGTCTTCCGAAAACATTGTGGGAAAAGGAGAAAATGCTGGTAACCAGCATTTTCTCCTTTTCCCACAATGTTTTCTACTCTCTGTGAGTCAAGTTTCAATTTTTGAGTCATGGTCATTTTGCCATCTGCAAATGCTTTCAATTTGGACCAGTATAAAATTTTGCCGTTTGGGAAAGGGTTAACAGACAAGCGAAGAATACTATGTCTTAGGGTTTACGTCTCTTTCAACAGTATTTCAAACATATCACGACAAGAGCGCAAATACACATTTCTTTCCTTCGACTCGCCTTTCCATGTCTATCGCCCACAAGACTTGGTTCTGGATTGCCGGGCCCAAAAACTTAAAGAATACAAACGATACAAACAAAAAATCTGAAAATAGCTGCATTTAAAAAAATATAAACCACGCTTCCTTACAATGCGTTCTCTATTTTGATAACACGCACCAATATAACCAACTATTATATCTTTGTATAACAATTTAAAATCCGAGGTAATTCAATATCCTTCTAGATGTGTTTAGGCACAATCGTTTGTGAATAATAAACTGAATTAAGTGCTATTGCCATGTGTTTTAAATAGGCAGACATCGTTTCCTAAATAAATAAAGAAAAAAAGAGAGTACAATGACTCATAACTGATGCTGAGCCAACCCTTTACTAGTTATGGGTTTAATTCAGACCAATCAAAACAAAGAATGAAGTTGTTGTTGTTATAGAGGCCTTTGGCCGTTCAGTGCTTTGCAATTGTTAAACAGATATGTAGTTCTTTGGCTAAATATATGAAGCGAAACTTTCACGGTAATGATAGAAAAAGAAACAAATTTTGCTGGTTCAGTTTTTCAATAAAAATGTCATCGTATCGGACCGTGTAGATTCAAGATCAGACTGCAAGTTTTGTGCAGTCTGATCTTGATCTACACTGTCCGCAAAGCGCATTGAGTCGTGCTTTGGAGCTTAAGGTTTGATCAAAAACCAATCAGCATCTTGAATGCATAAGGAATAGCTTAGGCGTTAAAGGTGGCCCTTCAGATTTTGGGACAAAATTTTACAGAAAATACAAAAAAATCATCCTTATACTCCCAAAGCCTTATAATTTTCATTCATTAAACCCCAGTAGTCGAAAACCACCCGACAGCTAGATAAATTAGAGATTTACTACAGCCCAGGTCGACACTGAAGGGAGACACGGTCTATTTTTACATGAGCAACTCGCTCATTTACATACCGGAAATATACAAACGAAGCTTCAAACATAGCATCCGAAGTTCTAGACATTATGTAAATGATTAAATGTTTGTTATGTTATGGATCTTAATAGTCATAAGTCACGTGCAAGTCATTTAACATTCCCACAATGCTTTTTTGATTTTGGCGGGAAATCTAAAAATAGCTTAAAAGGCTACGTAGCCTTTTAAGGGAATACCACCAAAAAAAATTTTTTTTGTAACTTTATGATTCTTAATTACAGATGACTTGTATTGTTTTTTCATATAAATTTCAGTGACATATATATTTTTTAATTTGGTATGATGTGAAAATTCTAAATACCCTCCTTTAAGGCAGACGGGGAACAATTGACTTCAACAGGTCCACTTATTGTAAATACACGGACCGTGTTCCGACTTGAAATATTATCATACATAACGAGTAAAGGTGGTTTGGAATCAGATGGCCCTCAGCGCAGTCTGATCCTAGTCTATAATACGTAAAATTGCTCAATTGCGTAAAATTACATAACAAGATTAAAGATAATTATCCTGTCTGTCGTAACACCAGTATGTACAAACAAGGTCATTGCCCACGGAAAATTGGCAACGCTATGTTTAGATAGGTGTTGCTCTACTGCCAAGTTGTTTTTATTTATTTTCGTTAAAAAATGGCCCCTTTTTTGGTCATTTCTTAGGTCATAACTAAATGTCAAAGCCCCCGCTTTATTTTTTATCTGCCCATTCTATCTCTTTATCTGAAAAGAGTTGAGTTTAATTTGATAAAAAAAACCCTTACGTCATTACTTTTATTGTATCACACCATAATTATATTCTCTGAGCTCATTTGGCGCCAAATAAATCCGCTGTTTTATTTTACAGGCGTCACTAAACAAGCGGACAGCATGGATCCAAGATCAGACTGCACGTTCTGTGCAGTCTGATCTTGATCTATGCTGACCTCTGGAGCTCTTGATTTGGCTGGCCTATGTCATTGCAAAGGGTTGACTCGGGTCGTTACTTTATGTTTATCATATGACCATACAATTATTTTTCTCTTTTGGAAAAATAAAAATTTACTCATACATGTAACGAAAAGGAAAATTACGTGGTTGAAAGAAAATGGAAATTTTCCAAACGGCACGAGAAACTTTTCGGAATATCATTTTTTTTTGGAAGGGAATTTGGTCCTTCTATATATATATACACATCTTCAATGTCTTTAGAGGATATACATGTAATAAAGGGACGTAAAATAGTCACTCGTTTTATTATTTACGTTTTATGTCATGAGATTTGTTATAGGTAGTCTATAAAGTTTAGGGACACGTTGACCCCACGCCCTCCCCACGTCTTATCTTGATTGCCCAAACGGAAAAGACTGCGGTGAGACTGAGGTGAACCGCTAACTAGGAAGCATGTAGTGTGAGTCTCCGAACGGACAAGCAGTTGGTCTGGGTTGCAGGCAGTCATTTTGAACTTTGACACTTTACCGTCATTGGTAGCATGAGAAGCTTTTTTGCGGATAGCACAGCTCAAGAAAGGACCAGCCTACCTATATGGCGACAGAAGATTTACAAAAAACAGATAAGTTGTATTTCTCGAACGAATTTTACTGAACTCGTTACAGGATTTTGAAACGGGTGAAACAAACAAGTTTGTCCATTCAAGCATTTTCTTCTTTTGTCACGACGTATAAAAAAATATCTTCTACAAAATAAAGGAAAAGATGGTCCGTAGTAACAAATGAAACTTTTTTTTTTTTTAATTCGTATGTAAAATATTTGGTCTTCACCTGTAAGATAACCAAACATGCATCGTAATATTCTTTCTCTCTTTCTCTCTTTCTTTCTATCTTTCTTTTGTTGATTTGTTCCTTCATTCTTTCTTTCGTTCTCCCTCCTTTTTTGTTCTTCTTTTTTTACATTCCTCCGTTTAAATAGCAGAGAGTAGTCTAACCCAATACATTTTGAGTTGCCAAAACGGAGAGAGCAACGACCTATGTATAATCAATGTAACAGTGCATGAAACCAAGAACAAGTACTTGTAGGTGCTTAAGAAGCAAGTCCAATGTTACAGTACCACAAGTTGGTGGTAAGTGATAACCTTACATCAAAAGACTCGCAGCTGTGACTATTTGGTACCGAAGGTTATTGGGGACGAAAAACAGTCGTTGGCACCGGAAGCATTAATTGGCATCCGGTATGGACTGTAGTGGACGTACACCTGCAGGGGATTGGTGCTTACTCAAACTTTTTAAACCATAAGGTTCTGAGTTGTCTTATTTCTTTTCCTAAATTTTAATTGTTGAGAAAAATATATAACAATTAAGACCACTGTGCTATGCTCTCAGAAAAAGAGGGCGGGGCAAGAGCCTCTGAAAAAAAGTATCGATTCATATCAGCCTGCGCATTTCGCGCAGGCTGATATGAGTTGAAACTTTTTTTTAATCTAGCTCTTGAACCAATCGATCATTAAACAAAATGGGTTTTATGGATTCATAATCACGTGGTGGCTTTGTTAAGTATAATGCATCAGAGATATGCAATGAGCCGCTTCTGCCAAAGCATGGCCAATATCAGTTATCCCTTGTTACATAATACCCATCGGTCAACGCCTTTCGTGTTCATAATTGTTTTGTCCATGCACAGAGTTTTTTTTCTTAAGTGCTTGAAAAGGTTCTTTTTTTTCTCAAGATGGTCATAATTCAGGTCTTTCACCTTAAAATGAGGTAATCGACCTACTCTATGGTTATTTCATTATTAGATGTTGATACCTTTGTCCGATTTGTGTACATTTTGTTTTCTTTCCGTCATACTTTTAAGTTGACTGACTGGCGTTTTTTCTTCCTATCTTTCTTAAATCTCTCTCTCTCTCTCTCTCTCTCTCTCTTTCTCTCTCTCTCTCTCTCTCTCTGTGCCACTCTCCCCTGAAAGTTTTCAAATGTGATTCAAAGCGTAGACATAGATCGAGTTTTTTACTACTCTTTTATATGTGCAAATAATTCAAAGAAACCTTCGAGAGCCAACCAATCGATGCTCAATTGAATCATCCAAGTCCAGGGTCCGTGTTCACCAACCGTTCTCAAGGACGTTCTTAGTCTTATTCTTCAGAATTTCGTTAATGTGAAAGTAACAGAACTTCTGATTGGCTAAACCGAATGGTTTAGCCAATCAGAAGTTGTGTTACTTTCACTGCAAGAAAATCTTGAAGAACAAGACAAATAATGTTCTTAAGAATGGTTGGTGAATATGGACCGAGTCAGCCTTATCTTGATCTGCAGTGTTCCCATTGGCAATTTACTCTTCATCAAACAAACAAACAAAAAAAAAAACGTAAAGACATGTCCAAATTAAAAGCCAATGAAGACGACAAATAAATATACTTGTAAATGGGAATTGTCTCTGAAAAGATAGAAAACATTGTGGGAGTAAAAGAAAAACCATCGACTGGTCACCAACATTCTTCTCCTGCTCTCCAACATGTTTTCAAAAGTTCGTATTTTCAGTGTCATTCAAACTCGGGCTTGTTCTGGACGGTAATAAATCAGTTCCAGCACTTTAAGGGTTAAAAGAAAATGCCATTCCCAATGATGGTACAGTCAATGTTTACAAATCCAGAAATCCTGCGGGATACATTTTGTAATAACGATCGATTAGAGATCTAAATGATCCAGTCACTTTAAACCTTTTCTCCTTGTGCACTGTCTAGAAAAAAATAAAATCACCATGGCAAATGAAAAAGAAAAAGCTAATAAATGAACAACACCTCTGTTTGCTTCAGGTTTTAATGTACTGGCCTCGGTTTTGAAGTGAGATTTCTCAAGAAATTATTTTTGTTTTAAAGATTGACGGATATCTCAAAATCAAACAGATCCCGAACATGCTATATATTGTAATGGGCTCAATAATTCCTGTGATGCAAAACGACAGTTTATCATATTTTACCATTCTGGTTGCCATGGTAACGAATGTGCTCTCTTTGTCGTGAACATGATTAGCTTCCCCTCTTTAAATAAAAACACCCAAACTCAATACTGTATGATATACTGATCAATCAAAATTTCTGGTAGGTCGGCGCTGTTTGGATGATTTACCCCCTCCCCCTGGGGTCGCTGCCAAAAATGTACAGCTATTGCGATCAGTTAAGATCAAGATCAGACTGCACAGAACGTGCAGTTTGATCTTGTTCTACACTACTCGCTGTGCTTGGGCAGTTTGGCCCAAAACTGCCTTGATAATTGCAATGAATTGATCTTATTTTCCTCGTAAAAAGTCCGATTCGTTCATCTTGTCTCTAAAAGGGTTAATATTATTCATACAAGTGGTTCGATACAATTTTATTGGCGCTGTTTATGTATTTTCAGGGAAATATTCTCTAAGAATTTCCATCTAGACAAAAAATCAAAGGACTGAGAGTCCCGATAGCTATCAGGATGCAGTAGTCCAAAAACATATAGAGGCCATGCATGCTCTATGGAAATTGGTTTCAATACATGATTCTAAAGCATGGTACCAAGCAATTTAGAACATAGTTAGGTACCCATGAAATCAATTTTGTCTATCACAAAGAGAAATCGTCCTTTGACATGAAGAAAATTTACAAATACCATAAAGGTTCGACCCATGTCAGCCTGCGCGGACTGCGCAGGCTGACACGAGTCGATACTTTTTGTAGATGTATTAACCCTCACAGAGTATGGCTTAGTTTTGTTGCTATTGTTTATGTATTCTGAAGGAAATATTTAGAATTACCATAAACCAAAGTGCTGACAGTCCCGATAACTATAGCGAAGCAATACACGATAAAACACATAAACATGCAGATGCCATGCCCGGATAAAAGAGGATTCATTGCATTCCCAAACAAAAAGTATTGACCCAGGTTGACCTGTGCAGACTGCAAAAGCTGACCTGGATCGAAACTTTTTGCTATGTTTCAAAGGATCAGTCTACCTTATGATTCAATCGGTTGTTAGATAAAATGGACATCATATGGTGTGCAACACGCGAAAAGGGACATTCGGACATCTGCGTAAAGTGTCGTCTCGGATCAGCCTGCGCAGTCCGCGCAGGCTAATCCGAGACGGCACTTTACGACTACATTAGATTTTGTGCTACAGTAGACATGCGCAAAACAGAAAATGGCATTAAAACGGAAAGTGCCGTCTCGGATTAGCCTGCGCGGACTGCGCAGGCTGATCCGAGACGACACTTTACGCAGATGTCCGAATGTCCCTTTTCGTGTGTTGCAAGCCATATCAGATAATGACTCTTTTGGAACGATGCATCAGATGGATGCATTAAACCCAAAGCTCTACACAGAAGAAATGATTTTTATTTCATAATTGAAAATATTGATCATTATCCACTACATCCTTTATTATGAGTACACATTAGAATCGTCTCATCGAGAGGATTCTAATGCGTACCCACAACAAAGGGTTTGAAAGAGAAATAACGGATTTAGAATAGCATTACCCCCTCTTATCTGGGGCTCTGATTAAACCCTCTCTTGCCAGTGCATGGCTGATATAGTTACACTGGAATGTATAATTTCAGTTATTTTCGCAGACAGTGTAGATGAAGATCATATTGTTATTCTTTAGGTATAGGGGAGAGAGATATTTATTTCATGCTTTCTGTTAGGACATCGAGAAATAGCAGTGAAAATATTTTTCGATCTTATACACTGGTACCACCAGCGTAAATACCAATTTTAATGTTCTTGTTGCCTAGGTAAATTGCGCGTGCCTGACAACCAGATGGGAAATATGACGTCATTTACCTTACATTTCTCGCGCTTGACGTAATATTGTAATGCGTTGCTATGCGGGAGAGGTACGCCACGGGGAATAACGGAAAAGAACTGTACTGGATTTTGATAAAGCTCCAACAAGAAAGGGTTAAAAGCATGAAAAAAATAGAACATTTGTTTTTTTCGGTGAAAGATCGAAATCCATTTCATCTCGTGAACACCATCGGTAATATTTTTACCCGTGGCTGCGCCACTCGTGAAAATATTACCGATGGTGTCCACTCGATGAAATAAATTTCGATCTTTCACCGAATAAAACAAATATCCTCTATATATACAACTCATTTGATACATGTAATCATTGCACTTTGAAATACGGAAAGCACTTTGAACGTCCTTGTTATGTTAAGTGCTTTTTACATATACAGATGGATTTGCTGCGTAAATTCTGGCACATTTAACGTCATTCGTCATGAATATAAGTCATCATAAAACTTTGCATTTTACTTTTTCTCCATTGAGTATTCTTGAGAAGAAACTGCCTATCTTGTTTTATAAGATGAGCAGCATTTTTTCTTTTTCAAGATTGACTTAAAATATTCATTCTTGGACCAAACATTGTGCTAAATGTAAATTTTGATCTGATAATAAATCTTCGACGAAAACCTTACTACCCTTTACCTCTCTCAGGCGACTATGCAGTTAACCCTTTACCAAACAATCCCTGGTTTTTACGACCCTGATATAGAATTCTTATGAAAAAAAATGTTGGAAAAGGAGAAAACTTTAGTAACCAACATTTTCTTCTTTTCCCACAATGTTTTCTACCCGGCTGGAGACAAACTCCAAGTTTTGAGTTACGTTTATTTTGTCGTCTGCAAGTGCTTTCAATTTGGACCAAATGTTGTCGTTTGGTAAATGGTTAAAGATTAGGGCTTTCTTCATCTGACTATCTCACAAAATATACGGCAGTGTATTGAAGATCTTTACCGTCGGATCTTGATCTTGCACCTGTCAAAACATTTAATTTCTTTTCTCTTTCGTTAAGGGTAATATTTTCTTGGACGTCATTTGAAATTGGTGATAATTGTAACTTAAATTTCACATGCTTTAAAAATTAGTTAATTATTTGCTTAAGCCTTATGTGTTTCTTTCGTTTGCTCATGAATCATTCCAACTATTGCGCACAACATTTAAAAACAAAGCTTTATATGACAGGACTACATATGAAGTGCAACACGCGAAAAGGTGCATTCGGACATTTGCGTAAAGTGTCGTCCCGGATTAGCCTGCGCACTCCGCGCAGGCTAATCCGAGACGGCACTTTACGACTACATTAGATTTTGTGTTACAGTAGACTTGCGTAAAACAGAAAATCACATAAAATCGGAAAGTTTCGTTTCGGATTAGCCTGTGCTGACTGCACACGCTGATCAGAGACGACACTTTATGCAAACGTCCGAATGACCCTTTTCGCGTGTTGCACTCCAATATCCTATACTGAAAACTTACGCCGAGTCCAGTCAGTGTCAGCTATTTTTGGCGTCACGAAACGACATTGCCTTCACTTCAGTGTCAGGTACATCTATCTTGTTTTGGGTTTCTGTTTCTCTGTGCGTCTGTCTGGCGTTGTTTTCAACTGACAAAGCCGGGACCGAGCCATGAAGAGGCCACTGTAAAAATATTAAAACCCCGTTAACAAAGTTTCCTTGACAACGAACTTCTTGGTCTAGCAGCAAACTGCTTAATCACTGTTTGCATGTAATCATACTTCTGTAACAGACGGCAAAAATCCACGTGTCCAAATTGAAAGCACTTGCAGACGTCAAAATCTGAGTATGCTTAAATGGTTGGATATACCTTTGAAAGGCTGGGAACTGGAAAAAATAGGCTTGTTGTCACAAGTTTCTCCCAATCAATAAAGGATAGGGCACTAGAATGGGATTCGTGTAATATCGCCTCTAATCACCGTAAAAACGAACGGCCTCGGCTAAGACTCGGGCAGTCCGTAACTGATCGGCCGATAGACGCTGGTTCTCTGCATCAATTACGGATTACCCGAGTCCTAGCCGAATCGTTCTGTTTTTTTTTCGGCGATGGAAGGTGATGTTACACGAATCCCATTAGAGTGCTCTATCCTTAATGTTTTCGAAAGTTGTCTTTCTCAGGGTGATAAAAAGTAGACGTATCCCTTTCTGTCTGTTTGTTATGTGTCGTATATGCAATGCAATCTAGATTTTTCCGGAAAATTTCAATACCAGCAAATGAGGGATCCTTAACATTTTAACTGATTCAAATTAAACAATTATTTTAACCCTTTACCAAACGAAAAAAAAAAAAAAAAAAAATAGACTAGTCCAAATTGGAAGCATTTGCAGACGACAAAATTTATGTAACTCAGCCATTAAATATGTTTTTGGGAAGGGTAGAAAACATTGTGGGAAAAGGGGAAAATGCTGGTTACCCAGCATTTTCTTCTTTTCCAACAAAGTTTTCAGAATGCTACTTTTTCAGAGATTAATTGGTAAAGGTTTAAACGCCTGATATTGTTTAAAACTTGCATTCCAAACCTAGGGATATAATTGGCTGAGACATCTGTCGCAGCCAATCATATGGCTAGACTTAGAATCAAACTATAGCTATCGCATCAACAGGAGTTAGTGAAAACTGTCTCAAATCCAGGCTGACAATCTCAAATCCCGGCTGAAAATATATCTTTAATCTTTATCACTCTGATGTTGTCTTTGGTGTTCAGATGTTTCATTATCTGTTTCTCTTTAATATCCCTAACTACTAAAAAGTTTGATTTTTTTTCAGCTGCCATTAAGACTGTTGTTTCTTAAACATGTAATTGGAGGAGAGGAATCTAAGTCGTGAGAACTTGTGGCCAGATCCCTTTGCCAATGTACATTTGTCATTCCATGTACTAGGAATTGTGTTTATAGTATTGCTTTTGTTGACAAGTACATATGTATGGCAATAAAACATGTTCAAACTAAACTAAGTGAAAACTGTCCAAGGACAAGTAGTGTCTTTCAGTATTTAAATGACTTCTCCTTCTTTATTATTACAAGACAGAAGAAAAGTTTGTGATGCATTGGTTCAGCTTTTAACCCATTACCACACAGTCCCTACTTTTGACGCCCCCGAGAAAGAAGCCTTTTGAAAACACTGTGAGAAAAGGAGAAAATGCTGGTAACCAGCATTTTCTCCTTTTCCCACAGTGTTTTCTACCCTTCCCAGAACAAATTTCAATTTTTCAGTCACCTTTATTTTGTCGTCTGCAAATGCTTTCAATTTGGACCAGTCTAAAATTTTCTCATGTGCTAAAGAGTTAATCCTTATCCTTCTAAATAACTAAAATGAAATTTTCAATTCGATGGTAAAAAGCCTAAATATTACTTTTTCAAAGATGCGTTCTGGGGAGTGATATCTCCTATAACGGACAGTGTAGATCCAAGATCAGACTGCACGTTCTGTGCAGTCTGATCTTGATCTACGCTGTCCGTAAAGGGTCGGTGAGTGGCGCTGAGCAGCCAAAGGGTTAACAGTATGTTTCATGTCCCTGACAGTATTACTCATACTGGTGTTTGTTTGTGTGTTTATTTGTTTGTTACATAATCAAAATCTTCTTTTGTCTTTTTACATAATCACCGAGAAACTTATACTTTCTATTTGTACTTTCTGTTTGTACACTGCATTTGATGTCGACCATGACATAACTGTCTTATGACCTTAGAGTGCATGCCGTCTCCTTGAACTTTTGTATCTCTACATAAATAATATATATCATCTTCGCAAGCCAAGGCCGACGATTCACTACGTTACTCTACCCTTGACGGATCGAGCTTGATTTCTACGTTCACCCGATACGCTTTTTCATTGGATGCAGCCAGCCGTAGCAGCAACGAATGAAATCGCTCGTAGTATTTCATCTTTGATAAAAATAGAACAAGGTCTCTACCTTTCGAATAAAAGGTAAAACATGGAAACCCACATGGATGTCTGCTTATCGCTTCATGTGTATTCGTAAGCAGTTTCTAAAACGATATTTCATTTGCTATTAGAAACATGATGTAAAGGGAAGTAATAACCAGTATCAAGGAATCTCGAAATCGGGCTCAATCAGCCAAGGTAAGATCCACGTAGTGATCGTAAACTTGGCTCGCGAAGATGAATATATATATATATACTAGGACGAAAAAGAAACGCAGGGTACCATACGAGATATTGAACAAGCTTTGAGTCTCCATAAGCAGTCAGGCACTGCTTTTTTCACTGGGGAGGGGAAACTGTCAATAAGAAGCCATTTTCTCATTTCCTTTTGGCCACACTGAAATGAAATTTCGTCAAAATATTCAAAACTGATCAGTGGTAAATATAAAGTCGTAATTAAGAATTCTCAATCAAGTTATACACCTCTACACTACTTTGAAAGTTTACCCTGCATTTCTTTTTCGTCCTAGTATATTTTCAGTCAGCAGACAATTCCACTCGGAATAATTTCAAAGCTGTTTCTTTTTTAAAATTACATATCTCTGAAAAGAAATCAGACAACGTCTCCAAGTTGAGGCTGCACGTATTGTGCAGTCTGATCTCGGTCTATTTCCTACGCCAAAGCATTTTATACTCATCTTTCCATGTTAAGAGTTTGTTGTGCCTATATCCTAGTATAATGTAACCATGTGGCAATGCATCGCATTGTTGTCTGGTTTTATTTTACAAAAGCAATAGTAACTATGGTTCAAAAGCTTGGGAAAAATACAAATATAAGACATGTGATTGTTAATCATAATTCAATAGTATTTAACACTTTATCAAAAGTTCCTCTTTGAACTCAATACCAAACGAAAACGTTTTTGGCTTGTCCAAATCGAAAGCATTTGCAGACGACTATATAAAAAAGTTACTGAAAATTTGAAATTTGTTTTTGTGAAGGGTAGAAAACATTGTGGGAAAAGGAGAAAATGCTGGCTACCAGCATTTTCTCCATTTCCCACAATGTTTTCTAAAGGCTCCTTTCTTAGGGTCATCAAAGGAAGGGATTTTGTGGTAATGGATAAAAGGACCTTAAAGGAAGAATAAAGCTGTTGAACACATTGAGGAAAAAGTAGAAATGCTGTTAACCAGCATTTTTTCCTTTTCCCCTCAATGATTTCCATCTCTTCAGTGACAAAAATCATCTATTGAGTTATTTTGCACTTATCGTCTGCAAACAATTTCATTTTGTTCGCGTCTAAATTTATGCCGTTTGGTAAAGAGTTACTGGGGACATTTCTTTCGACAAAAAGACGACAATCAGTCGTGTTACATAATAGATGCATCGGCCGTCCCACTCACATGCTTCTGACGACAAAGTGCATCACAGTTCAATACTTCGTTTTGCTTTTCTTCTAAATCAAAAGTGCATTTTCTTGAACATTTCATTATATCCCCTACTTTCTATGTATCCTTGAAAGACTTTTATATCAAACGTTTCATGTTTCTGTTTAAAAAAAAAATACGGAACAGATTTGTTCTATAAAGATAGATTTCCTCTTCACTTCTTCTCAGACAAGATTTTAAAACCCGTCTAAAACGAAGCTATAAAAAATTGCAGACGACAAATTAAATGTGCCTAAAATGGCATCACAATTCAATACTTCGTTTTGCTTTTCTTTTAAATCAAAAGTGCATTTTCTTTACAATTTCATAATATCCGCTACTTTCTACGTATCCTTGAAAGATTTTTATATCAAACGTTTCATGTTTCAGTTTAAAACGAATAAAACGTACAAAAATAAAATGCAGGGCAGATTTATTCTGTAAATTTAGTTCTCCTCTTCACTTCCTCTCAGACAAGATTTTAAAACCTGTCTAAAACGAAGCTATAAAAAATTGCAGACGACAAATTGAATGTGCCTAAAATAGCAGGATATGCTTTTGAAAGGATAGAAAAGTTTGTGGGAAAAGGAGAAAAATGCTGGTTACCAGCATTCTCTCCTTTTTCCTTCGATGTTTTCAAAAGATCTCATTTTCGGGGTCCTTAAAGCACAGATTTATTCGGTAAACAATGAATGTCTTCGAAATGATATGATAAATCTAGTTTGTTGTAGGTTTCACACTCAAAATAGATTTGAACCGAGTAAGGCAAAGGTCAACGCTTTCATCTGTATTCTGCGCTTCTACTTTGTCTATTGCACAAAAAAGGGGTTTACTTATTGTTGCTGTCCATTCGATTGATATAAACCATGTTCAGCATTTTAATGTGTGGTAAAATAATAAACACCACACCACAAAGTAGGAAAGCAACCCTAGTGATACCATATGCTACTTTTGCAAAGAAAAGGATTTATTTTACTTTATTTGTTTTTGAAAGCCATATCAACATCTTGGTCACAGCAGTCGGTGAACCTGTACATGTGTTCTCTAGTGTTATCTCATCAGCACTGAAGCGAACTTTTCCCAAGTCATTGACTACCTTTATCACGTGCACATAACAGAGGTGAAGGACAAAAATCGCCAGAAAGAAAGTTTGCCTCAACCAGATCACCAGGTCATAAGTCCGACACGCTAACCACTAAACTACCCGGCCGGGATGCAAAGAAGAGGAAAGAAGAGAAAGAAAACGACCCGCCAGTCCTAGAGTAGTGCTGGTTCAAAGTGCTTCAAGAATAGTCAACATTTGAGCTGTCGCTGTTCAAAGAACGAAATAATATTCCAACTTCTCAAAACAAACATAAATAACACAAATAATGTTGATCGTAGCAATGGTCCATTTTCTAGAAAATAGTAGTACTCATCTTCACGAGCCAAGGTTAATATCGCTACGTGGATCTTACCTTGGCTGATTGAGCCCGATTTCGAGACTCCTGCGATGCGCCCTCTGTTGGATGCTGGTTATTACCCCCCTTTACATCATATTTCTAAAAGCAAATAAAATATCGTTTCACAAACCGCTTGCGAATACACGTGAAGCGATAAGCAGACATCCACGTGGATTTTCATGTTTACCTTCTATACGAAAGGTAGCGACCTTGTTCTATTTTTATCAAAGATGAAATGCTACGAGCGATTTCATTCGTTGCAGCTAGAGCTGGCTGAATCCAATGAAAAAGCGTATCGGGGGAATGTAATCCGCCAAGGGTAGAGTTGCGTAGTGAATCGTCAGCATTGCCTTGCGAAGATGAGTAGTACTGTATATTTCAAGAAGGACGGACTTAGTTGTTGAGTTTAAATTTAAATCATTCAGTGTCCGTATGGACCAGGTCGTGTTACATGCATTCTATCATAGCAAAAAAAGGTGCTTTCGACGCTAGGAAGTGCAAGTAAATTACAAATATCCTCATCAAATTTCAGAGTCTTCCCCTAAAGCCTAAAATAAACCAAACTTTACAACATGTAATCTTGTACATTGGCCCAAATGACCCTAAAAATGTAATAATGGACAAAGACATTCACATCCGTAATAGAACGCCTAGTAATTACCATTTACTGTCTATATTGTGGTTATTCGGGTGACAGCACGCTATCATTTCGTCACGTCATATCGCATGATAGCACCATAGGTCACATGCCAAGCAATTTCAATGAATCAAGCGTGAAAAGGTGAAAAAATTAACTTGCCCTTAATTTCAAATTCTCTCTGGGAAAAATATGCAATACGAATTTAAGCCATCTTCCTTGAGGTTTACAAGTCTTACATTCTACCAATTGAGCTTTGCGAGCTGGTCATCAAGTTACTGTTTGAGTTATTGTTGTAAAATGGCGCCGTCTGTAGTACAACAGTCAAAACGCATGTTGTACTTATCTCACGTTTGTCCCATGGTAACATATCGTCGGTTTACTTCCAAAAGCTCGTAACTACAGCTTGTCGGTTTACTACCAAAATCTCGTAACTACAGCTTGTAACAAGCTGTAGTTACGAGCTTTTGGAAGTAAACCGACGATATGCAAAGTTTAATTCAGAGAGATAAATGGCGAGGAATATTGTCTGCATTACAGGAAGTATAACCTTTTACAAGACATCCCGGAGGCGACTTATAACGACCCTCAGGAAGAGGGCTTTTTAAAACATTGTTGGAAAAGGAGACAATGCTGGTAACCAGCATGTTTTTTACCCTCTAATAAACAAATTAGGTTGTTCAGGCCACTATTAACTTGTCGTCTGCCAATGCTTTCAATTAGGATCAGACTATCGTTTGATAAAGAGTTTTATTGACACCAAAATCGGTACCGTGCAATATACTGTCTACAAAAACCACCCAGGACCAAGAGATGGTGTCACATGACCAAAAAATTTTCAGAAAGTGTCTTTGTCGAGGATCAGGTAACCGAAACAGAATATGTGAAGTTTTGCAGACAATCATTACCTATCTTGTCCATAAAACCACAAGAGACCGCAAGATAGTTTCACCTTACAAAGCAAGTCCTTCCTTTATGGATTTTAACATAGCTAACGTGTTTCACGTTCTTATTTTAAGTGTAACATTTATTACTCTGGGTGAAAAACTCTCTCTGAGTCTTTTTATAACATCTATTATTGTAAATTATTAAGCGGCAGTTTAAATAGTGATTTTAGGGTATAATGGAGCAGAGAGCATAGCAAAAAGATGGTGATGAACATCATGTTCTCCGTTTCAAAAGTTCTTTCCCAGCGTGTCTTTTCTTTTGGCCTGAAAATTATATTCACATATTGTGTGGTGAACTGCCTTTTCTCAAAACAGAACGAAGCTTGTGGTGAGCTTTCCTCGGAGATGGCAAATACAGTTAACATTTTACCTAAAGGCGAAATTCAAAACTGGACCAGGTTGAAAGCATTTGACGACAACAAATGCGGCTGAAAAGATTGACAACATGTATGTCTCAAAAAGTGCAGAAAAAAATGTGGAATAAGACAAAATCTTTGTTACCAGCACTTTCTCCTTTTCCTACAATGTTTTCAAAACCTCCCTCCCTCACGGGAGGGCTTGACTCATTACCAAACGACGATATTTTAGGCTTGTCCAAATCGAAAGCATTTGCAAACGACAAAATAAAAGTGACTAAAATTTTGAAAATTGTTTTGCGAAGGGTAGAAAACATTGTGGGAAAAGGAGAAAATGCTGGTTACCAGCATTTTATCCTTTTTCCCACAATGTTTTCTAAAGATTTCTTTCCAATTGGCGTCAAAAGTAGGGATTGTGTGGTAATGGGTTAAATAACCTCTGCAATCACTCCAACAGATGCAGTCCTGCATTAGACTGGTTGCCTTCCCCCTATAAAGCAAATGGCTGTATAAATGATTCTGTTTGTTAACTCCGGGGACAGCTGCACCTGCTTCTATTTCTTCAATTGCAACTAACTTGTTGTTTTATGCTGGTAGCTTACTTCTAATCTACTATATACAATTTTGATCAGGACTTCCAACCAAGATGATGTCATCTTCGTCATCATTATGCTGTCATTACCATTATCACCAAAGACATTATAATTATGACAATACCAAATATAAGAGACTAGTGCCCGTTTTTATTTCATAAAACTCATAATGTTTGCGTGCCTATTTTGTAAAACCGTCATAAAAGCATCATAAAGTTGGTCGTAATATTCGAATTCAACTTGATATTACATGACACGTGACAGGGTAAATAAAAACATATAAGTATCGTAAAAGTAATATGGATAATAACCCTTTACCTGATATGCTAATTTCAGGCTCTTCCATTTCAGCAGCAAAATAAGATATGATGTCAAAAATATGGACAAATGAGGGTACAAACATCTGATTGGGTGGAAAACATTGTGGGAAAAGGAGAAATTGCTCGTTACGAGCAATTTCTCCTTTTCCCACAATGTTTTCAAAAGCTGTCTGTTGTTGATACGTCAAAATGAGTATCTATGGAGTGAAGGGTTGAACATAAATATGGAATTTGGTCCTGTGACCAATATTTGCGATTTTCAGGCAAACTATTGATTCTCTGTATGCTTCATGGCTAGCCAAGGTGCTCTTTTAGGCAATGCAGCTCAACATCACATAGCTAAACACGTGCTCTTCCGTTGCAATAATTTTTGGGTATTTTTTTTTTCTGGTGCTTGAACCTTTTATCAAAATTTCGTGGGAGTGTAACTCATTACCTCTCCACACAATTTTTGACTGGACCAAATTAAAAGCATTTGCAGACAACAAATTAAAATGTGGCACAAGTGATGATTTCTGTATATTAAAGTATATGAAACACTATGGCAAAAAGAGAAAAATGCTGGTAACCAGTATTTCTCAATTTTTCCAAAACGATTTCAAAAATCTTGACAGTGCTGGTCATTTAAAGTCGGGGGCGCTGGTACAACGTTAAGGTTTTATTTTGACCCGAATAACCGTAATTTTGATCATTTTTATCTCTTTTTGGTGACTCTTGCGAAAAACAGTTTGTAGATTCGCACATTGAGTCACGTTTTATGCAAACTGCTTTTACGGCATCAACGAATTATGCATCAAACAATGATATAAAAAAAGCAAATATCGGAAACAAATCCAGTTACGTCTGGGATTGATCTGTAAGCAGCCAATGAGACGCACAGCAATTTCGTTATGATGTTTAATCATAACGGACATTCGTTCTGATGTCAGTAGACGCTGGAATACAGTTAACATCGATTTTGGAACATGTTGGGCGACTTCTCGTTTTTCTTGGTCCTATCCCGATGTCATAAACTAAATGATAAATAAACATTACTATGATGACCACAAATTACCCTAGTGTCTCGTTGTCCAGTTTCTTTATTGACCAACAATACTTAAACCTTTACCAAACGACAACATTTTCGACTGATCCAAATTGATATAAATGATCATAATGTTAAAAAGAAATGGCAAAGTTAGATAGAGAACATGGTCTTTTCCTTGCCTTTGGAATACATGTACTAAAATCGTCGGTTTACTTCAAAAACCTCGTAACTACAGCTTGTTACAAGCTGTAGTTACGAGACTATTTTGCATTTGAAATGTTGTCCCGTTCTCTTTGTCCAGTGTGCGCAATTTTAATAATGACCACTGCAACAAGACGCTTGTACTGGACTGAAATTTTCCTTTTTCTTAGATTTTAGAAAACATCTCCTGAAATGCCGCAATTTCGTCAAGTAACTAACAGGAGGCTTTACTCAAACTTTGTATAAAAACTAGAGAAATTCGATATATCATTCGAACGACAATAAATTATATAGTCTGCAACACACGAAAAGGGGCCATTCGAACATTTGAGTAAAGTGTCGTTTCGGATCAGCCTGCGCAATCTGCGCAGGCTAATCCGAAACGACACATTCCGTTTTATGTAATTTTCTGTTTTGCCTATGTCTACTGTAGCACGAAATTTATTGAAGTCGTAAAGTGCCGTTTCGAATTAGCTTGTGCGGACTGCGCAGGCTGATTCGAGACAACAATTTCCGCAAATGTCCGAATGCCCCCTTTTCGCATGTTGCAAGCCATAAATGAACAGGCGAAAGCTATGCAAATGTTTACTTAAATCGTATTGTCGTGAAATTTATTAAAACTTGTGTTGGGGGTTCATTAACTTCACGCATGCGCAGTGTAGTGTAAGGCTGCCCTAACGAGTTCTGTATATTTTGATTTTGTTTTAAGCATTTACTTAGCCCTGTTTTGTCGTCTGTCAGAGTAAGCATATCGTTAATTGGTTTACTTCAAAAATCTCCTAACTACAGCTTGTTTCAAGCAGTAGTTACGAGGTTTTAGAAGTAAACCGACGATATTTAGTTCGCAGCAACCTTCTTAAGCTTTTTTCGAGTGGCAGAATTTCGTTCAAGTACGAGGACACGTATATGACATCTACAACTTCCTTCCACGAAGAAAACCTGCTGAATACCAACGGTGGATTCTCGTCAAACAGAATTCTAGCTACAACAAATCATACTTAAGTTTTACGAGTAAATAAAGCTTATAGAAATATATCTATTATTCAAATTTCCAGAAAATCCAGGGGGACAATTTTAAGACTTTATTGCTGGCAATAAAAGTTTGTGATTTTTCGTTTTGTGGGATATTGGACAATTCTAAGGATTATTTTATTATGTTTGTAATGTCAAGCTTTCTCCCATTTGTGCAGTAAAAACATTTTTGTAAAATTTTGTCTTATTTCTTTTATATTGTTGTCGTGTGCCTTACCTTAGAGTGCCGTTTAAAAGTAAATAGGCAGTATGACAGGCATTTTACTTATTCATTTGTTTATTATTTATTTATTTATCTATCTATTTATCTATCTATCTATTTAGTTATTTTCAGTTGCACATTGGAATATCTCAGAAAACAATACATGTATAAGAATACATCACTCAGTGTCGCACAATTTCGATAAAAGATCTGCGCGGCTTTCATCTAAACAGCGTTGATTTCCACATTTTTTTCAATGTTATGTACACATATCCCATCCCTATTTCATAAAAAGGTATGTGGCTTGCAACACGGGAAAACGGGCATTCGGACATTTGCGTAAACTGTCGTCTCGGATCAGCCTGCGCAGTCCGCGCAGGCTGATCCGAGACGACACTTTACGACTACATAAGATTTTGTGCCACAGTAGACATGCGCAAAACAGAAAATTGCATTAAAACGGAAAGTGTCGTTTCGAATTAGCCTGTGCGGACTGCTCTGGCTAATTCGAGACAACAATTTACGCAAATTTCCGAATGCTCCCTTTTCGCATGTTGCAAGCAATAAATGATCAGGCGAAAGCTATGCAAATATGTACTAAAATCGGATTGTCATAAAGTTTATTAAAACTTGTTTTCAGACTTTATGCTTGCTTACTGAACCCTTTCCCAAACGACAAACTTTTGGACTAGACCAAATTCAAAGCATTTACAGACGACAATTCAACTCTTGCTGAAAAGATGATTTCTGTCTTTGATAGGGTAGAAAACATTGTGGGAAAAGGAGAAAATGCTGGTTACCAGCATTTTCTCCTTTTCCCACAATGATTTCAAAAGGCTACTATTCTAGACCCGTAAAAACCAGGGATTGTTTGGGAAAGGGTTAAACTTCGTACGTTAACTTCACACATGCGCAGTACAGTCTAAGACTGCCCAAACATGTTCTGTAGATTTTGATTTTGAACCTAGCAAGAAGAATCGGAATCACGATTTACCTAGAATTTATTTCTTAAATAAAATTTAATGTGTTTTCGGAATTTTCCTTGTTAAAGCGGAATATTTTATCTGTTTTTTTTTTTTTTTTCTAAAGCATTTTAGTTTCTTACATAATATATATTGCAACAAAAGGACAGCAAAACTTTTGCGTAGCCAGATAAGAAGTAACTTCTACTCTTTGATAACAATTGTACCTGGAACCTTTTAACCCTTTACCCCATAAGGCATTTCTATGGTTTCTCTAATTGACAGCAAGGACGAAGCTTTTTCTTAGGTGTATATGACACCTTTTGATACCGTAGAAAACATTTTGGCAAGAGGTGAAATTGCTCGTCACGAGCAATTTCACCTTTTGCCAGAATGTTTTCCATAGGCTCCTACAAGAAATGCGTAGAAATGAGTATCTATGGAGTAAAAGGTTAAGTTATATGAGCAATAATTTACCTTCTCATTACCCGTTGAACACAAGACTTGCGATAGGAAATAAAGGCCATCTATTTTTCGTATATCTTCGGAAACTACCTATAATAGTACATTCAAGCTAACCCTTTACCAAACAATTCCTGGTTTTTACAACCCTGAGATAGAAGCCTTTTGAAAACATTGTGGGAAAATGAGAAAATGCTGGTAACCAGCATTTTCCCCTTTTACCACAATGTTTTCGACTCTGCTGGAAACAAGTTTCAATTTTTGAGTTATGTTTCTTTTGTCGTCTGCAAGTGCTTTCAATTCGAACCAGTCCAAAAATTTGTCGTTTGCTAAAGACTTAAAATGGTACATATACCTGTCTAGTTCAAGGTCATTTTTTTTCTGGACGATTTAACCTTTACCAGACGACAAAATTTGAGCTTTATCCAAATTGAAAGCGTATGCAGACGACAATTTCAACGTGGCTTAAGTGGTGATTTTTTTCTTTAATAGAGTAAAAAAGAAATATAGGAAAAGGAGAAAATGCTGATGACCAGAGTAATACACATTTTCTTCTTTTCCAAAAATGGTTTCAAAAGGTTTCTTTACTTGAAGTCAGCATTGTGCGGTAAAGAACTAAACGATTTGCTCGACAGAAAAGGAAAAAAAAAACAACAGGAAAGCACAAATTACCCCAATGGAGGCTGACGAATAAGAGAATAAATATAAATTATAGTTAATGATACATTCTGTGTGGCTTACAAATATTTCCTCTATTCCTTACAACGTTCGGCAATTTGGACATTTTATGGGTTTAGATCAATAAGTAATCCCCAGTAAACATCAAAAGGCTTAACCCTTTACCACATAATCTCTAGATCCAACGACCCCTGAAGAAGAAATCATCTGAAAACATTGTGGGAAAAGGAGAAAATGCTGGTCACCAGCATTTTCTCCTTTTCCCACAATATTTTCTATTGTTTCAAAGTCAGATAAGTCGTGTTTAAACGCTTTAAATCTGTGTTAGTCCAAAAATATGTCCCTTGCTGATGTCGAAGAGTTAATTTTCTACAGAACATAATACTGTTAGGGGAAACGATGTATGGACCATTTCCACGAGCATGCGCACTGAGCGGAACTTGTTCTATCGGAATATTTATTGAAATTTATGATGCCACTTATTTCGGACGAAAGATTTATCAATAATCATATCGAAGATGGACGAGGGTTCCGAATAAAACGTGATGGGAACCAATTTTGGGAAAAGCAACAACTTGCATCGATTTTCGCGCCAACTTGTCAAACAACAGGGGAATAAGACAAAGTTCCATCCCATCGACGCCGTTATTAATCAAGAAGCTGACGACTGCGAGTTATTTTAATAATGTTTCATATTTCTCATTTTCATTTTGGAGGAGGGATGTTTCGTTATCTGTCAAACATCTTGTTAGCCTTTTTTGGTAATGTTTTGGCGCGAACGAGTCATTCGTTGACTGCTTTTTGAAATAAGTCTTCGATTGTTTTGCGTATATTTCAACAAGAAACGTGTACTTAATGATAATCTCAGACTGTGTGGTGTCCATGTTTGTGAGATAGAGCGTCGGCTTCGTAACCTAAAGGTCTCGAGCTCGATACCTGGGAGAAGCTGTCAAGTTTTAAATTTTTCATTGGCCCACATATTCGGCTCGAGTACAGATGGAGGTACAAGGAATCAGAATCGAGAGAGATTTGTATAAGTTGTGAAAAATTGTTTCTAAATCGATGCGAAATAAATATATCTAACCCTTTACCACACAATCCCGACTTTTAACACCCATGTGAAAGAAGCCTTTTGAAAACATTGTAGGAAAAGGAGAAAATGCTGGTTACCAGCATTTTCTCCTTTTCCCACAATGTTTTCTTATCTTCCTAAAAAAAATTAATTCTATAGTCACATTCATCTTGTCGTCTGCAAACGCTTTCAATTTGGACCAGTCTAAAATTTTGTCTTTTGGTAAACAGACAACCCCAGACTGAAGATACATCTTCAGGAAATAAATTCCCGTTTACCGGAGTTTTCTTCTTGTCTCACAATATTTCAGTCTATCCTTTCAAACAGAAAGATTATAATTTTGGCTACTTTTAATTTGTCGTCTGCAAATGCTTCCAATTTGGGCAAGTCTAGAATTTTGTCGTTTGGTAAATAGCACACTGTAAAAGAATACAATAGTTAAGGATACCTTATCTAAGACTGTCCGACATTGTGGCAAACTATGTTCCAACTATGACGCCAACCTAAGCTGGTGAAAAATTCATGCGAGTTTCGTAAAACGAAAACCTGTATAGTGAAATTTAGAATTCTCAAGGATGCAATAATGTAATATATAAAAACCAACATGTCCGTGACAAATAGTGATGGAGCAACACTGTTTGCTAATGTTCTTTATTATCTGTTGAACTTACAAACGTTTTCAAAACGATGCTTTCAATTCGGCCAGATCAAAACTACAAGACTGTACAGAGCTCTAGATAGAGGAAGTGATCTTGATTTCAAAATTGAAAACATTAATTATTCTCCACTTAATCCTATGTTATGGGTACTCAGAGACTCAGAGTCTCATTGCGACGATCCTAATGAGTACCCACAACATAGGGTTTGGACGAGAAATAATGGATTTACAATATCATCACTTTCTCTAATCTGGAGCTCTGCTGTAAAACAGTCTCCAGGCAGCAGTGTTTACCCTGGACGCATCCCTCCGAGCCCAATCTTTCAAAATTAGTTAAGACAGATAGACCAAGGTTGAGCACCCTGTCTTAGACACAATGAATCAACTCAGATCGACAAAATCATCAGTTCTCGGCTTGAATACGTTATTTATACAGACCATACTTCACTATGACAAACATGACCTATGCTCTCAGACAGACCATTTGTAAACATATAGATTATACCGACGCCCAGACAGATTCTAATTCTGATCTCCACAAATCTACATCTAAACATTGGCAAACTAAGGCTGCGGGGGATATAGCTGTCCTTCAGACTGCTTTCTTGTTCATATTAAGAAAGTGGTGTCCGTGGTCGTGAGGTCGAGTGTCGACCACATAACCATAAGGTCCTGAGTTCGATACCCGGGGGCAGATGTCAACTTTGGTATTTTTCATTGGCCCAAACTATCGGTGCGAGTACTGTGTAGTTCCTAGGAAGCAGAATCGAGAGAGATTAGTAGATGTAAGAACTTGTTTCTCAATCGATGTAAAATATGTTTAAACATTGTTTCTAACAGTAAGTCCTGTGAGACGTAAGTGTCTTCCCCGAAGTATGGTCTACAGAAATAACTCATTTCAATACTTTACCAAAAGACAAAATATTTTTTATTATGAAATGAAAATCACCCCTCTATCTGGAGCTCTGGTCTGATTTCTGGTCTACACTGTCCAGTGCTTTATTGTATTAAGACTGAACTCTGTTTTCATCTTGCACCAAAACTGAATTTGTTGCCATTGCGAAAATGCAGTTTATTTCAGCTAATTAAAACACGAAAAAGTTTTGCAAAGGGTTAGATAATTCTATACGGTTTATGGTAAACACTCCAGACGATGTCGTAATATTGCGGTCAAAGAACTTTGACTACTGACAGAGCATTCACATCGCCACCATTGCCATTGTACCGTATTCAGAGTAACTGGTTTTTTCCTGACCCTTTGCAGTGTCCATTTGACAAGTTGTATTTTATACGAGTTCTGAGTATCATTACTGCAAAAGGCTATGTGGATTTTTTTTTACATGTAAACGTTTTTTTTTTTCAAACGGAAAAATTGCTATTCATGATCAATTTCTCCTTTTGCCACCTTGTTTTTTTTTTTAAATCGTGTCGTGCATAACGAAAAATGTTCTTTGCAAGAGATACAGAGCTTTCTCTTGCATTTTCCCCCTGAACACATTACCAAATGACAAAATTTTAGATTTGTCCAAATCAAAAGCATTTGCAGACGACGAAATAAAAGTGACTAAAAATTTGAAATTTGTTAAAAGTGAAGGATAGAAATCATTGTGGGAAAAGGAGAAAATGCTGGTCACCAGCATTTTCTCCTTTTCCCACGATGTTTTCTACAGGCGTCTTTCTCAGGGTCGTCCAAAGTTGGGATTTTGTGGTAAAGGGTTAAATAAAAAATATGATAATAGACATCTCATGAAGCATGAAGAAATACTTTTAAATTCAAGTTAAAGTAATATTTCCTTTCGCGACACTGTTTTCGTTTTAAATCTAACCTGGTGTAGGACTAACAATTGGCCGTAGGATGTACTTTATTAACCCCTTACCAAACAATCCCTGGTTTTTACGACCCTGAGATACAACCCTTTCGAAAACATTTCGGGAAAAGGAGAAAATGCTGATAACCAGCATTTTCTCCTTTTCTAACAATGTTTTCTACCCTGCTGGAAACATATTTCAATGTTTGAGTTACGTTTATTTTGTCGTCTGCAATTGCTTTCAATTTGGACCAGTCTAAAATTTTGTCGTTTGGTAAAGAGTTAAGGGCGTGGCTTGAAGTAGCTTTAATAAAGAATATGACGCGTTCTAAATATTCAACATTAATAATAATATCATCGATTTTTCACACTGTTTTTTTTTGTTTTGTTGGGAATGGACGATATGTTCCAGGGATGATTCACGCACTCTCACATCTGCTGTCACGTGGGCATCGAACCGTATCAAGTAGTTTGGTATTGATTTGTAATTTAGCCTAAAAACCTCTTTCCATACAATCCCAGCTTTTACCAAGCCTAGGGAAGAGGCCTTTTAAAAACATTGTTGGAAAAGGAGAAAATGCTGGTAACCAGCATTTTCTCCTTTTCCCACAATGTTTTTGACCCTTCTGATGCTGATCTGAAAAACCAGCTGAAACTGAACCAAGCCGTTCTAAGGATTGATAAAGGCACTATCGGGCCCCTCTAAAACTCCGATCACAAGGCCCCTTTTTTGGGCCGTAGTAAGTCAGAAAATATTTAGATCTACCACTTTTCATCCAAGATCAAATATTCCACTGTTTTTTTTTTCAGTCTGATGTTAGTCTTTATAGTACACGAAAGCAACTTACGTCACATTCACCATTCTATGGTTGTTTTGATCCTTTTTAATATATTTCTTTTTTTCATATACAAGAACGATAACCTAAGCTTTCAAAACATATTATATAAGAAAGAATTGCCGTTCTTATACTGAGATTAAAAATTTGATTGTCTCAGCGCCATATAGGGGAACTCAGAGGCTTTTGTCGGCAGCATAGATAGAGATCAGACTGTTGTCTTATCTTGTTCATATATCGGCCGATCGTTGAGTCATGTCTTTAAGATATAAGAATTGTCTAGAGAACAATGTGTATTGCATTTAACCCATTACCACACAATCCCTGCTTTTGACGCCCCTGAGAAAGAAGCCTTTTGAAAACACTGTAGGAAAAGAAAAAAATGCTGGTAACCAGCATTTTCTCCTTTTCCCACAGTGTTTTCTACCCTTCCCAGAACAAATTTCATTATTTCAGTCACCTTTATTTTGTCGTCTGCAAATCATGGCTTTCAATTTGAACCAGCCAAAATATTTGTCGTGTGGTAAAGAGTCAAATCGTCAAAAATGTCGTGAAAGAGTTACAGAGATTCAGATCAGGCGGAGTGATGGTTCGAACTCAATCCAATGTTTCTCTTTCAAACTCTATGTTGTAGGTACTCATTAGAATTGTCTCGTTGAGACGATTCTAATGAGTACCCACAACATAGAGTTTGGTGCAGAAAAATTAATATTTCTAATTCTAAAATCAAAATCATTCTACATGTATTTGGAGCTCCGAGTTGAAAATGATCTAAGTTTGTTGTAACTGATTTCGTTTTCCAGAAATATTCCATCTTTATGACGGTAACAATACACCTACTTATGTAACTACGGTCAACATTTTAGTAAGACTCTAGCCTTAACTCTTTATCAAACGACAACATTTTAAACTGGTCCAGTTGAAAGCACTTGCAGACGAAAATTAAACGTAAATCAAAAATTGAAATTTGTCTCCAGCAGGGTAGAAAACATTGTGGGAAAAGGAGAAAATGCTGGTTACCAGCATTTTCTTCTTTTCCCACAATGTTTTCAAAAGGCTTCTATCGCATAGTCGTAAAAACCAGGGATTGTTTGGTAAGGGGTCAAACGGACTTATCCTTACTTAAACAAACTTCACATTCTGTAATGTAATATATGACAGAGGGTAAAGTTTGTTAACTCTTTCCTAAACGACACAGTTTTAGACCTGACCAAATTAAAAGCTTGAGTACGCGACAGATTAAAACTGAGTCAAAAATTTAATTTTTTACCTAAAAGGTAAGGAAACATTGGCTGCCAGCATTTTCTCCTTTTTTTTTCAAAATATTTCCCAAAGGCTTCTTCCAGATTGTCGTTAAACTCGGGATACTGTAGTAAAGACTGTTGAAAAACATGCCGTGTCATTCCCTCGTCTTTTTGGAGGTTATTTTGCCCTGTAACAGAACAATTAACCCCCGGACAGTTGCCCCCCCCGGACCATTGTCCCCCGGACAATTGACCCCAGAGGACAATTTTCCCCCCGGACCATTGCCCCCAGGACAATTCATCCCGGACTATTGCCCCTCGAGGACAATTCCTTGTCCTCGAGGGGCAATGGCCTGGAGGAAATTGGCCTGGGGGGGGGGGCAATAGACCGGGGGGGATTGTCCTCGGGGAGCAATGGTCAGGGGAATTGTCCTCAGGGGGCAGTAGTCCGGGGGGTGCATTTGTCCTAGAACCATTTTGCCCCTTGAGGTACTTTTATCACAAATGTTGTTTTTTAGATTTTTTTTAAATACTAAATATCTACTTGCATACGTAAAACTAATTCAAAAACATTTTTTTCTCCCCCAACTGGAAATTGCAAAGCCCTACACCCATATACCTAAATGCATTGACATCAAAGTCGTACAAATAAAGATCAATAGATTCATAACCAAAATATCAAACTCTTAACCAATCAGGTACTATGTAATCAAGGTCCAATTCTCATGCGGACAGTACATATCTAAGATCAGACCGTATAGTATAGTCTGATCTTTAATTTATCCTGTCCGCTATAGGTTCTTTCCAATGTGGCATCCAAATTTCAATAACTGGTTTATTTAAACGGTATATTCATGGCCCGTTACATATACCCCTGTCGCTTTAAGGGCAGAAATTTAAAACCTTTTTATGATTATGAATAGAGCGCATCGACTTACTTGACCGACTTTTCTGACCGACTGACCGACTGACTGATCAAGTAATTAGAGGATTAACTTTTCGTTTATGAAGAACAACACTAGATGCTTTTGCCAACATCGTAGATGACATGTAAATTTCAGCGGGCATTTTCAGTCTAGAAAAAAGACCTAGAAGTAATTGGAGTATCAAGATAGCTATTGTCCATAATGTTGAAACAAAGCGGAGATCAAACTGCGTGTTTTGTGCAGTCTGATTTTGATCTCCACTAGCTGTATAGGCAACTAAAGTTGTGAAAAGCGCTCTAAGAGTTAAGATCTTATTGCAAAGAATGCGCTGTCTGATCTTGATCAATACCCTCCGCAAAAAATTTCCTGTTTTCGTCACCGACGCTGACAGGGAAAATTCGAGTTCGGGCCTGTAGGGGAACGGATACCGAAACGTGGCTGTAAAAAATATTTGAAAGACAAGAAACTTCTGTAAAATAATGAAAGAGCAAATGTTTGCAACACTCAGTCATCCAACCCTCACAACGTTTACAAAGTCGGTGAATCTCCATTTTCTACTTTTCCTACTGTATTACACCACCTTATTTACCCCTTACCAAACGATCACTGAGTTTTACAATCCTGAGATAGAAGCATTTTGGAAATATATTTGGAAAAGGAGAAAATGCTGGTAACCAGCATTTTCTCCTTTTCCAACAATGTTTTCTATCCTGCTTGAAACAAATTTCAATTTTTTGAGTTAGGTTTATCTTGTCGTCTGCAAGTGCTTTCAATTTGTAAGATTTATCGTTTGGTAAAGAGTTAAGGTAATAATTATGTTACATGACCGATTTTTTCACGTGACTATATTTAGTCCAATGTTATATTCGTACCAAACGACAAACTAGCCAAGTTTAAAGTAACCCATTACCACACAATCCCTACTTTTGACGCCCCTGAGAAAGAAGCCTTTTGAAAACACTGTAGGAAAAGGAGAAAATGCTGGTAACCACGATTTTCTCCTTTTCCCACAGTGTTTTCTACCCTTTCCAGAACAAATTTCAAGTTTTCAGTCACCTTTATTTTGTCTTCTGCAAATGCTTTCAATTTGAAACAGTCTAAAATTTTGTTGTTTGGTAAAGAGTTAAAAGCAGTTGCAGACGACAGATGAGACATAGTTCAAATTCTGGTAATTGTCTTAAAAAGGTTAGAACATAATATATTGTATTTAAAGGACAATATACTGTTAAAAAGGTTAGAGCACATTATAAGTAAAGAAGAATAATATTATACTGGTTATCAGTATTTTCTGCTTTTCCCACGATGTTTTCAAAACAATTATTTCACAGGGTCAATAAAACAAAGATCGTTTGCTTCAAATATTCCGAGGTTTAACGATTCCCGAAGGAAAAGCCTTTGAAATCATTGTGGGAAAAGGAGAAAATGCTGGTAACCAGCATTTTCTCCTTTTTCCACAATGTTTTCTTTCTTTTCATAGACAAATTCTATGATCGGATCCACAATTGAATTGGCCTCTACAAATGCCTCCAATTTCGAATGAATCTACATTTTTTGTTGCGTGACAAAGAGTTACTCGTAAGTAAAGAGTATTACTAGAGACTCCAGCCATCTCATGACCTTGTATACCTGGTGTAATACAAGGACAAACAAATATGGAACAGTATAAAGCACATTCACCAAACAGTCTTATTTCAATACGAATTTTAATGCGAATATCAGCTATCTCATTGAGCGAGGCTTTATTTGAAGATTTCTTGTCTTTGAACATCTTCGCCAGCCAAGGATGACGATTCACTACGCTACTCTACCCTCGGCGGATCGAGCTCCCCCGATACGCTTTTTCATTGGATGCAGCTCGCTCTAACTGCAACGAATAAAATTGCTCGTAGCATTTCATCTTTGATCAAAATAGAATAAGGTCGCTACCTTTCGAATAGAAGGTAAACATGGAAACCCACATGGATGTCTGTTTATCGCTTCATGTGTATTCGTAAGCGGTTTGTAAAACGATATTTCATTGGCTTTTAGAAGTATGATGTAAAGGGGGGTAATAACCAGCATCCAATAGAGGGCACGTCGCAGGAATCTGGAAATCGGGATCAATCAGCCAAGGTAAGATCCACGTAGTGATCGTAAACTTAGCTCGCGAAGGTGGTCTTTGAATCATCTTGACAAGGCCCATATGCACTCCTAGTCTTATTCTATAGAATTGTCAAGATTTGAAAATAACGCAGTTTCTGATTGGCTAAACTAAAATGCTCTTGCTAATCAGACATGACGTTAACCCTTTCGCTGCTTATCGGGACTCCCAGACGTTTTGCGGACAGCGTAGATCAAGATCAGACTGCACAGAAGGTGCAGTCTGATCTTGGATCTACGCTGTCCGATTTGGAGATTATATTCCCTAAAACATACCTTTTAAATAACAATATTTGGGTTCTTACTATCGAATTGAAAATTTCATTTTAGCAGTATAAGGGTTAATTTCGAAATTCTGAATAAAACTAAGAGGTATAGTTACAATAGACAACGGTAAATACGGCACCAGAGATGCGTGATCCCTGAGAATTTTCTCAGTTAATTTCTATAGACAACATTTAATTAAGGGCGCGATTTTCCATCTTTCCTCCCAAAGCCATATAAGTATAACGTGCATAAAGTCTTTAATTCCATCTTGGAGCGCTAACAAAAGCTCTTTTCTATATTCTCCGCAGGAGAAAACTGATGGGACAGCTTCCGGCTGACTCCGTCGGGACATTAGCGGAAAGATAAACGCATATATCTGAATAAAATTTAAATATATTTGGGTTTGTAGCGGAGGGTTTTCATTGCCGACAAGATATAACATGTCTGTGTTTCATGCATTTGACTCTTCACAGCGGAGGAAGAAAAGTTTCTTATTTGACTCTTCCTGTTGAAAAGCAAAAGCCTATGTTTAATTGTGTATATGCTATTTTCTTATTTGACTCTTCATTTTGAAAAGCAAAAGCCTACGTTTAATTGTGTATATGCTATACACAAAAAGTATACAATTTAAAGGTGGGTATTTAGATTTTGCACATCTCGCCAAATTACAAAAATACATATACCAGAGAAATTTATACGAAAAAACAATAAAAATCATCAACAATTAAGAATCATAAAATTACAAAGAAAAGATTTTTTGATGGTATTCCCTTAAAAGGCTATGTAGCCTCTTAGCTATTGTAAGATTTCACGCCAAAAATCAAAAAAGCATTGTGAGAATGTCAAGTGACTGTGGCGTGACTAATGACGCTTAAATTCCATAACACAACAAACATGTTATTATTTTCCATAATATCTTCATCTGATGCTATGTTTGAAGCTTGGTTTGTGTATTTCTGGTATGTAAATGAGCGAGTTGCTCATGTAAAGATAAACCACGTGACCCGGGTCGTAGTAAATCTCTAATTTCTGTTGTTGCCAGATAGTTTTCGACTACTCGGGTTTTATGAATGAAAATCAAAAGGCTTTGGGAATACAAGGATGCTATTTTTGTATTTCTGTAAAATTTTCGTCCCAAAATCTGAAGGGCCACCTTTAAAAATCACTCTAAATATATGTCATTTCAGATTTTATTTTGGATTTTGGGCCTGTGGCCTTATTTCAAAAGTCACTCTAAATATAGGTCATTTCAGATATTTTTGTATTTTGGGCCGGTGGCCTTAAACTAGTATATGCTGAATAAACTACTTGAATTTGAATTTGTAGAAATATATTTGAATATAGTCTGTGAGAAATGGTTTGATGTGTCTTGTGATGCATGATACGAAGCATCTTCGCGAGCTAAGTTTACGATCACTAACCTACGTGGATCTTACCTTGGCTGACTGAGCCCGATTTCGAGATTCCTGAGCGCCCTCTATTGGATGCTGGTTATTACCCCCGTTTACATCATATTTCTAAAAGCCAATGAAATATCGTTTCACAAACCGCTTACGAATACTCATGAAGCGATAAGCAGACATCCACGTGGCTTTCCATGCTTACCTTCTATTCGTAAGGTAGCGACCTTGTTCTATTTTTATCAAAGATGGAATGCTACGAGCGATTTCATTCGTTGCAGTTAGAGCTGGCTGCATCCAATGAAAAAGCGTATCGGGGGAATGTAAAAATCAAGCTTGATCCGCCAAGGGTAGAGTAGTGTAGTGAATCGTCAGCCTTGGCTTGCGAAGATGGATACGAAGCAAGTCATCACACAGCTATGGATCCATATGTGAGCCATCACGCAAAAAGGGATCTACTGTGAACTGCGAAAAGTGTCGACCCTCGTCAGACTGCGCGAACTGCACAAGGTCGACACTTTCGCTTTAATGACATTTTCTGTATGAAAAGTGGTCCTTTTACCTTGTTATATAATCATATTTGAATTATCAGCTTAAACTGACCTGCACTATCGTTGATCTGTTTTCATCTAATTGATGTACAGAATCCCCAGATGGTCCCTTTTCGTGTGATGGGATTCAATCTATTTTGTCTGACAAGCAAAGTGAATCATGTGCTAAAATGGCCCTTTTACATGGGAAAAATGTGAATATAGCAAAAAGTTTAAACTCAGGTCAGGTTGTGCGAATTGCAGATGTATTTAACACCCTCCTTTTTTACGAAGCATGGCTCATTTTTGAAAACAGTTACAAATATATACAATCGAAACAGATTTTTTTCTCCTAAGAATTAAAGAATTAAAGCAAAGAAAAGAATAATAGGTATCACATGATATCACTGTATCACCAATCAACGGACATATTGAAAATAAAGAAATAAATGTTTAACTGTATTCTTTCCTTCAATTTTCTATTTATGTTAAGATAGTATGTGAAATATACATTTATATTTAAGTCACTGAAGTTGTTAAGCTTATTTCACATGACACTATTTTACAAGTAAAAGAGTTCACCCTATGACAATCTTCCATTTTTAACTTTCACATAAGGCGTCGAAGTCAAAACGTTATTTTTTGTATTTTCTGAGAATATTCGCAGAGCAAGGGAAAAAAATTAACTAGCTTATCTTCGACTTCCTCCGCAAACAGTGACCCAAACAATGATTCCTAAACAGCCTTGACTATTTCATTGCAGAAAGGTTCCACAATAAGGTATACTATGAGGAGGATTTCGGATTGCCTCTGTTCTTTAACCATTTAAACATACAATGTCAAGTATTAAGAAGACCTTGGGGACTGAAGCTTTAGTAGGCATTCTGGGACAAGGAAAAAAATATAAAGACATTCTGTCGTTTGAGCCACACTTGTTTCGTCGTCTACAAATGCTTTCAGGTTGGACAAGTCTTAACCAAATGTCTAACGTTACCGTACCTGTGCCATGAAAAAAAATCACCATATCCAATTTGTTTTTCATTTTATGCATTTCTCTTTATTGTGCTTATACGTACAGTATATGCAGTCATTTTAAGTCTTGCATATCAATGGTAGACAAATTAAAACAGTTATTTTCAAAAGGTATAAATTTGTCAACGTTTGTACAATTCATTTTAGCACCTTTTACACCCTCCCCTATTTTTTTTTTTCAAATGTCACGCGTTATGGAAGCTTTGAACAGTGACTTTGCTCTTTAAACCCATGGCAACACAAATACGTGTCCTTAACGTAGTGGACCTTTCATAGAAAACAGCTACTTCCACCATAATATTATCCTTAAAAAATTGCTAATGTTAAAAATGAGTATTATTGTGCTACTTTCACCGAGCCAGTTCTACCTTTTTGTTCTTCCTAGAATTATCATTTATAAATCTAAAATCACTATATTCTAATTAAAAATATATGTGATAATTAACCCCCCCTTTTCTGGAAACTAACTAAAGTATCAAAAAATAATTTCAACATAGACAGCAAAGGAATTTCTGGTCGGTTAAAAATGTGCAAAAGTATTATATCTGTACAAATCTGTCTTTATCAATTGTCAAGAAATTTTATGCCATGCTGCTCTAGGTCTATTATGGGTTCACTACCTTAACCCATTACCAAACGACAAAATTTTAGACTGGTCCAAAGTTAAAGCATTTGCAGACGACAAAATAAAGGTGAGTGAAAAATTGAAATTTAATCTGGGAAGAGTAGAAAACACTGTGGGAAAAGGAGAAAATGCTGGTTACCAGCATTTTCTCCTTTTCCCACAGTGTTTTCAAAAGGCTTCTTTCTCAGGGGCGTCAAAAGTAGGGATTGTGTGGTAATGGGTTAATTAGTGTGCAAAAAAAAAAGGAAAATATGCGAATGCTTGTTACAAGCTCCCTTTCCAGCAGTTTGCTCTATGTCTTCTTATTCTGTTTTTTTTTCTGTCTTTCAACGCTTTCTACTATGTGCAGAAATTAATCTGTCAGGGAAGGGGTTAATTTCACTGGAATGCTTTTAAGTATTTCCCTTGACATTAATGGAGTCGAGTAACCGCAAAATCCAGAAAAAAAAAACGGCGAAGCCTTTCAAGCGTTAAGTTAATTTGATTTGTCGAACAATAAAACATTCGATTCCAAATTAGAACTGTTTTGTTTGTTATTATGATTACCGTATAAAGTTCTCTTAACCCCTTGCCACACATCCCGGAGTTTGACAACCCTGAGAAAAAGGGTATTTTGAAAACAATGTGGGAAAAGGAGAAAATGCTGGTAACCACGACCTTGAGATCAAATTTAGACTGCACGTAACGTCAGGGTTTTTTTTCATCTTCGCATTCACAGAACATTCTCAGCTTGTTTCTGAAGAATTTGAGTAAGTTTCAAAGTATGGCTTTTTTTTTTCATTGGCTAAACCCAATTGTTTTAGCCAATCAAACTTATGTTACTGTCTAAATCTGGTGCGTGTATTTATTAGACTAAGAATTTTATTCAGAATGGTTGGTTGTTACAGACCTTGGTACAAAAATAAACAAGAACTTTCAATGTTTGGCTTTTGTTTATTGACAAATATTAACAAAACCTTAAACGATCATTTCGCATGAAATAAAACGATCCCTAAATGAGTTACTAAATTTCTCCCGAGCTCTCTCGTGACAAGGCCGTATAGAGCTGGTTTTTCCTACCATAACTTCCAATCACTAAAAGTTATATTTTATTGGCATTGACGCAAAACTACGGGTTCGTATGTCAAATGGCGCGATAGATCCCCATTCGCCTGATTGCATTGACTAAACGGTCAGGAATGTTCCCTGCTACAGCAAAAGATCGTTAATCATGGTAATTTGTAATATTTTCTGGGGAAAGATTTCTTAGAATTCGTCATATCAGCCCTGCCAATAACGGACGCCTTTTGACATTGCTTGATTGCTTTTTTACGGTCGATGGCTGGGATGCCGATGAAACTTGTTGGGTTCCTTTGAATTGAGGGTTGTTTGTCAAATTGAGCATTCGGCGATGGAAGAGAAAAAAAATAAGATATTAAATTTGCTTGTGCAATTTCTGCCTTGATGTGAACGAATTGATTTTGGCGTGCAATTCCGCTACATTTGATATTTATTCATATTTCTCTCCAGAAACCCGGCCATTTTAATTTGCATCAGTTTACGCGTTATTTATATCACATTTTTCCAACACCGCAGCTCACGATGGTATTACAGGGCAGAGTTGATAGCTACAAACTGTGGTAGCAACAATAAACGTCTTTCAGTATATATATATATGATATCACAACTCCACCCTTTGACGCCAAATTTTATAAAACTCTATTTTTTTTTGACGGCTAAAGTAAGTCAATTGCTGTTGAATAGACATTATTTTTGTTATGGCACAGGTCAGGTCCAGTTAGCAGATGGTACTTGATAAAGATCATGCACCTACTCTTGTGCAACTTGAGATTGAGAAACAGAAACAAAAAGGCATCCAAATGATAATACTACACGAAAGCTTTCATTGGAATCTCAAGTCTAACTACGAGTATTTAAGGATTTGTTTGATATTTTCCCAGTGTTTTGTGTACAATAACTAGAGTCTCTTACTTTGATATTTTTCCTTTAGACCTCAGCTAAAGAGTGCGGTATTGGTATGTGGGTATCACTCACGAGAAAGTTTCAGAGTAGCACGCAATGAGGACAGATGTCTTCATTTACTAACATTCTTTAGAACATTCTAAGTCCCATTCTCAATATTTTTCTAATGTCATAATTTCTGATTGGCTAAACCGGATGGTGTAATGAACACACAAGAAAAGAATGAAAAACAGATCAAATATGGAGTGCAACACGCGAAAAGGATCATTCGGACATCTGCGTAAAGTGTCGTCTCGGATCAGCGTGTGCAGTCAGCAGAGGCTAATCCGAAACGACACTTTCCGATTGTATGTGATTTTCTGTTTTACGCAAGTCTACTGTAGCACAAAATCCAATGTAGTCGTAAAGTGCCGTCTCGAATTAGCCTGCGCGGACTGCGCAGGCTAATCCGGGACGACACTTTACGCATATGTCCGAATGCACCTTTTCGCGTGTTGCACTCCATATAGGAAGTCTATGGTTAGAAGGAAAATCAATGGACGACCAAGCTCCAACACGACAAACATATGGATCCTTGAAATGAAAGGGCAAATATTCAAATGCCCTTTTCCTGGTCAGAATGCGAGACAACACCCAAAGTTCAAAAGAAAAGGGCGAAACGAAGCAAAAAAAAAAAAAGAAAATGTGAATCACGCATGGAAACCTTGCCACGGAAACGAAATACAAGGCAAAGGAGGGACAAAGAATGATAGGGAACAAAATGGAGGCAGTGCTCACAATATCTTATTATCATTTGCCAGCGTTTCCATTCCCTTCCGGCATTCAGAACTGGAATAGTTTACCATAAGTAGCAATTACGGCTCTGTCCCTCGTTGTCTTCAACTTTAGCTAGGAAGCACCTAGGCCACTTTAATGCCTAAGCAATGTGTTATAAACTTTATATTAGGATTTGTCTAGCGAATCCGGGTTTCAGGATGAAGCATTTCACATCTTTTTTTTGTTTTTCTTTGTAAAGAACGTTTAGACAAGCCAAAAGATTCAGTTTTGAAAAATGGCACAAAAATTGAACTCTTTTCAATAATAAAGAAACCTCATCATTTTATTGATAAATTGTTTATGTAAAAGCGGTACACAGAGTACATCCAAAACGCAATAAACAAAACGCTGATTTGGTTATTGTGAATAATGGATGAGACAAATATGATAATAAAAACGAAAGAAATACTACCGTTGTCAGCAAATCATCAGAACTCTGACACATGGTATCATATTTGTCAGTTAATAAACAAGGTATTTTTAAATTTGGCGCCAAAAATCAATAAAGCATATTGGGAATTTCAAGTGACTGGCACGTGACTCATACCGATTAAATTCCATTACATAACAAACATGTAATATTTATTTTCCATAATGTCTTCTTCGGACGCTATGTTTAAAACGTCGTCTGTGTATTTCTGTATGTAAATGAGCAAATGTTTTCAATTTGAACCAGACTAAAATTTTGTCGTGTGGTAAAGATTTAATAAATATCATAGCTGAAATGTTTCTTCTCTGGCAATGTCAGAATTCTAAATGCTACACTTTCATTGCTTCTGCTTGATCGTCGGCGTACATTTCTGGTCTAGTATTTACAGACTATTTCAAGTGATATTCTTAGCCTTATTCGCAGGAATTTTATTGAAATTGAAAGTAAAGTAATATCTGATTTGCTTGATCAAATGGTTTAGCCAATCAAAAACTGTGTAACTTTCTAAATAAGGAAATCAGACTAGGACTGCAATCTTAACCAATTACCACACAATCCCTACTTTTGACGACCCCGAGAGAGAAAAGCCTTCAGAAAACATTGTGGGAAAAGGAGAAAATGCTGGTAACCAGCATTTTCTCCTTTTCAAACAATGTTTTTTTCTCTTGACAAAACAAATTTAAAATTTTCAGTCACTTTTATTTTGCCGTCTGCAAATTCTTTCGATTTTGACAGGCCTGAAATATTGTCGGTTACTATTGAGTTAAATGGTTGATGGGTTCAGCCGGTGTGTAAGTCCAGCATCAGAAGTATTTCAGTGACCCTCTTGCTTACGTGTAATTCTGCCGGAGCTTGACTTTTGTACATATATAGCAAGGAGGAAAAACAATAAAAAGCTCTGGCAGCCACTCTATCTTCCTGTCTGATCCTGCACTGAATTCACACCGTGTACCAGGCAGACCCATCTTCGCAAGCCAAGGCTGACGATTCACTACGCTACTCTACCCTTTGCGGATCGAGCTTGATGTTTACATTTCCCCGATACGCTTTTTTCATTGAATGCTGCCAGCTCTAACCGCAACGAATGAAATCGCTCGTAGCGTTTCATCTTTGATAAAAATAGAACAAGGTCGCTACCTTTCGAATAGAAGGTAAATATGGAAACCCACGTGGATGTCTGCTTATCGCTTCATGTGTATTCGTAAGCGGTTTGTAAAATGATATTTCATTGGCTTTTAGAAATATGATGTAAAGGGGGGTAATAACCAGCATCCAATAGAGGGCGCATCGCAGGAATCTCGAAATCAGGCTCAATCAGCCAAGGTAAGATCCACGTAGTGATCGTAACCTTGGCTGGCGAAGATGGTGACCCTCTTGCTTACGTGTAACTCTGCTGTAAGTTGACTTTCTGTACATATATAGCAAGGAAAAAAAAAACAAGAAAAAGCACTAGTAGCCACTGTCTCATTCTCTTAACCTACACTGAATTGACACCATGTTCCTGGCAGACACAGAAGCCCCGTTTGTCTGAAACGTGGTGCGCCAGGATAATTATTTTGTTCGTTTTTCCACCGTTTAGTAAGTTTTGTTAACTCTTTATCAAACGAAAAAAAAAAATTAGACAGGTCAGAATTGAAAGCATTTTCAGACGACAAAATAAATGTGACTGAAGAATTGACATTTGTTTTAGGAAGGAAAGAAAACATTGTGGGAAATGGAGAAAATGCTGATTTCCAGCATTTTCTCCTTTTCCCACAATGTTTTCAAAATGCTTCTTTCACAGGGGTGTTAAAAATCGTGATTGTGTGGTAAAGAATTAAGTATCTTTAGGGTCCCTCACTTTATCCGTGACAAGCCATGGAGGAAACCCTACGTTGACACCATCTTCACGGCAGCCATGTTTCTCATGACAACCGTGGACCGTTGTCTGCGCATGTCATATTCTTCGAAGATTCGACTGTCTTATATGACGCATCACTAGCCCCGAAAGCGGGCAGAATATAATATTACGCTTTAAAAAGTATCAATGTAGAAAATAGCCTTTATCAATACGTTTGAGGAGAAATGAGACCTGCTTTAGCACCAGATTTCTATAAACTGCTGATCATAGCCGAGTGAATTGCTCGAGGTAGCGTTTTATTGAGTAAACCTTTATTTCAGTTTGAAATTCAAACGTTAACGGTTGTCGCGTAGGAAAGTGGTTCAGTTTCTGTACCCAGGATGCCCAAATTAGATAGATGAGTATTTATAGAATGCCATCTAGCGGGAGATAATGAACCGTGGACAAAACAAGATTGAGGCATTTCAAAGTAGAGAAACAGGACAAGCAAACTTGTCAGACCGTGATCGCCCGGGTTGCCGTGCCAGAGTTTTGACTGTCAAAAACTGGCCACGGTAGTCCCGGGTCCGTATTCACTATACCATTCTTAAGAACTTTCTTTGTCTTATTTTCCAGAATTTCTATATTTGAAAGTAACACAACTTCTGATTGGCTAAACCAAATGGTTTAGCCAATCAGAAGTTTGTGATACTTTCAAACTTTGAATACCTTGTAGAATAAGACTAAGAATATTCTCAAGAATGGTTGGTGAATACGGTCCCCAATAAGGAACCCAACAGACCATAGCAGATCGGGTTGATCCTTGCGTTCTACAAGGGCCTGATCGATACCGGTGAAAAAAAGGCTTTATATCCAAACCCGGGTCGTCTCTCAAATACCTCGTTGTTTTGTCCGTGGTTGTCAGAAGCGGGGCTGTCGTGGCTCCCGGGAATCGATATAAACGTAGAACTTTGAACTAAATTACGTCAAAAAGGTCACGCCCTTTCACAAAGTCAGTTACATAAAAAGGTTGAATTTTTCAAGAGAGAAAGACAAAATTGGAAAAACTACTGTCATTCAAGAAAACTTCAGTATTCTGAATCTAAAAACAGTATAAAGTCGTCACAAAAACATTAGATCCATATACTAAACTACCTTTATGATAAAGAAAATAACAACAAAAAGAAACTTTTTACCCAAAAGAACAGTAAAGCGGACAAAAATTAAGGATTTTACGGTTCAAGTCGTTAACGTGTGCAGTATGTCAAGATTCAGAACAGACGTCAGTAAAATGAATACCAAATTAATTCTTCGCTTAATTTTAGGCGATTTTATCGTTAGGGGTACATATTTTGAAGGATAAAAATATGCATTTTATCCGTTGTTAAAAGTATTCTGTTGACTCAACGATATTTTTGCTGAATTAATAAATATTGTTAGTATTTGGATACCTAGCCTAATTCACGTAGAAATTATTGAAATTGCCCAGTTATTTTCGCGGATCAAGCCAAAAAAGAGTTCGTCACTGCTTTTAGTTCGGCCAAAAAATATGTGCCACCTACATTGCTCGATCTCATGCAAGAAGTAACTTTAAGTCTGTAGGAAGATGAAGTTACCTTTACTTGTTCTATGGAAAAGTACAGAGTCGTACGAAGAGTAAATTGGTTTGATCACTGTGATCTAAATTTATGTTATCATCTAGTAAAGGGAAAGGCAGAGCAATAATCAACATTTTACTGTATGAAACGCCAAACAATGTATGATGGTGACATCGTAGTTTATGCTATCTTCTTAATGCGCCACTTTAGAGTGTCTGAATACCGTCGGATCTTCTCAAATTATGGTGCTATTATGTAACCAGAGTTCCTTGTTTCTTGCTGCTATATTGTCTTTTTTAAGAACTATCATCTCAATTGGTCATTAAACTGTGTTATACGTGAATTATATCTTGCTTAAACATACTGTCCACTCCTAAATGTAACACATTATTTTGTCAAAATGACAATTTTTCTGGTAAAAGCATCTTGATATATTCTTCAAGAATCGTATACAAGTACGTGTACTTCTTTCAAAAAGTTATGTTACCAAGGCATTCTATCTCTTGACCACACTATGGTATCCTTTTCACATATTATTCTATAGCATTAATTTCTCGTGTCATACCTTCTTATTATGCTGTGTTTTTTTGTATGAGCTGACAATGTTACATAATGTTAGAATGCAGAATTAATTTGTTAGACCCCCGCATTCACCTAAAACTGCATCATGGTACATGTGTACCATATTGTTAAAAGCACGCACTGTCTTGTTTATAAAATCTCAATGGTGTTTTGTTAAAGAACCGCCATATAATTTCAAACACAAGTGCCATTTTTCAAAAAGACGTTTTGTCCCTTTGAACATGTACTTTATGTCAGAAGACCGCCTCTATCTTTTTTCAGAATACGCTTTAACAAGATATGAATGTATTAAGAAGATAATATGAACCAGCGTCCGTATTCACCAATCATTCTTAAGAAAATTCCTCGGCTTATTCTTTAGAATTTTGTCAATGTGAAAGTAACAGAACTTCTGATTGGCTAAACCAATTGGTTTAGCCAATCAGAAGTTCTGTTGCTTTCACAGTCAGAAAATCTTGAAGATTAAGACAAAGAACATTCTTAAGAATGGTTTGTGAATATGGTACCAGTAGACATGTTACGATGTTCCAAATGTAGACATGTTTATCTGTTTTTCGTATGATTGCGGACAGTAACACATGTTAAGAGTAATATACTAAAAAAGTTAGAGGGGCCAAAGACAGGTTTGGTCGGGCAACCGGAAACACAGCTTTAATTTTTTTCTAGACCTTATAATATACTAGTATGCGTTGACGATTTGAGGCCAGAGGAAATGATACCACATCCATGGGATATGTTAAGCCTGCACGTCGAATTAAATGCATTTTGTCAAATATTTCCACTTGATATGTTACAATTATAACTTTTTTAAATACATGAGGTAACATGGGATCTGCATAATACCTGTACGGTAAAAAATGCCCTTTTCCCGTATATTTGATTGATAGCATCACCTTGTCAATAGCTTATTATAATCAATACAGTAAATCATTTAACAAAAAGCTTAAATTTGTCTGTTTTTGGTACATATAAAAAATCGAAAGAAAAACATTCTTTTTGTAACATTTAATTCTATTTACAAAAACAAGAAAATTCAACACACACATCGCTACAAGTATTTCCTTTTTCTCCCATATTTATAACCCTTGTTAGGAAAACTCGCATAATTTAAGCCATACTGAAATGAAGTGCAAGTGCTTTTAATTGTAAAAGGTCAGAAATTAGCATGATCGACTGATGGAGGGATAAATTATAAATACCTGCCCCTGCTTTGACTGAAAGTGTTGGTTGCCTTTACTCTCATCTGCGGTATGGATTAAAACATTACCTTCTTGAAATAATTTAATAAAATTCATTATCAAACTTTTTTTTTTTTTCGTTAAAAAAGTCTTTTCTATCAACTCTTGCTAGGTTTTTGTTATTGTTTCCTCATGTTATAAAACGTTCATTTCACCTTGCTTTTGTAATTCAACGATAACTATATATTTCTCGCTTTTGTTATAAAATGATTGTTTAATTTCGTTTTTGTTATTAAAAAGATACCCCTGTTGTTTTTTCACTTTAGTATTAAATGGTTCACTTCTACTCTATATAATAAGCAGATGCTTACGCGTTTACTGGAACTGAATAGTTATTTTATTCTTCTATAGTCATCAAAATTGTTAATTCTTTCCACAACTAATTCTAAACAAGAAATGTCATTAGAGGTCGGAACAATTTGGCGTTTAAATTCAGAAGTCTAAAACGTTGAAAATATCCAATTTCATGCATTTTTATTCAATGGGTTTTAATTTGAGATTTGAAATTGTCGCAAACTAACCCCACAAATGTTAAAGAAGTAAATGTTTAATTAGACTTCGTAACATTGAAATCGTCAAAAGTTTTTGAATTGTCTTCATACATGAAGGCAACCGTCACAATATGTAAAATTTGGTCCATAAGGACGTCAAGACATTTTTTTCATCAACAATTTTAAACTACAGGTGAAGTCTCTTCCCCAAGATATTCTAAATTATACAATAATTTAATTTCTGATTGTTTATGCATAACGGTTTAGCATATCAGAAATGGTGATACTTTCCTTATCAAAAAATGAACAACGGACATACAATTTAAAACGATAGGTCAGTGCGCGCCAAAATGCCCTTTGTGCATGATGCCAAAACGAGTCTGCGTACCCCTGCATTCTACAGCTAAGTGTTTGGTCGCGTCGGTCAGCGAAGAAATACATTATTGTTAAACAAAACACAAAAAAATTAATCGATTTTCATACAAATAATCAATGTTTAACCCTTTCCCAAACAAACCCTGGATTTTACGTGTGTGCAGTAAAAAGTCTTTTGAAAACACTATGGGAAAAGGAGAAATTGCTCCTTCACCCATAGTGTTTTCTACCCTTTTTGAGAACTTTCAGCCATTTTCTCCAAATCTAAAATTGTCGTCTGCAAATTCTTGCGGTTTGGAAGGGTCCAAAATTTGTCGTTTGGGAAAGGGTTTATTGAAATAATAATGACTTACCAGTAATCTTTGTCAATAAGTTGAATATTACAGATATAGGTTTTGAGAAGTTTAATATCTAACTTACATGTAATATTCAATAGTAACTTACAATAAGACTAAGATAAAAGAAGACTGCGTATTTGAAGTCGTATTTTGTTCCATAATATTCTCGTCGCAAAACTCCTTTCTTGTCGTGTGGTGGGATGGGGTGTGCTTATCATAATAACGGAAATAAATCACCATTCAATTTACATTTTACCACACAATCCCTACTATTGACGACCCTAAGAAAGAAGCCCTTGAAAGCATTGTGGGAAAAGGAGAAAATGCTGGTAACCAGCATTTTCTACTTTTCCCACAATGTTTTCTACCCTTCACAAAACAAATTTAAAATTTTCAGTCACTTTTATTTTGTCGTCTGCAAATGCTGTCAATTTGGACAAGCCTAAAATATTGCCGTTTGGTAATGAGTTAAAAGAAATGTAAGCAAATGACCATATAGTAGTAACAATTATTATGACTGTAAAGAATAATAGTGCTAAAACACCTACGGCAATAATTCACTTTTTGTGATGATAACAGTAGTAATGACACCATATTCAACTCCTATTAAATCCACACAGTAAGGTATTTCAAATATTCAGAACATTTAGCGACACTAAAGGAAGAAACTAACTACTTAATGCATCCTTACCTCTACGAACTTTTCCATCATCTTCTTTTAAAAATACTATCATCGTCGTTGTTCCCCGGAACCAAAAAGCCAAATGGCGTCAAAATGCCGTAGAGTCAAGAGAAACCATCGATGTGGTCCAACAGTGCTGGAAAGCGTCGGCATGATACCCTTGGGATAGCAGCCAAGCGACAGACAAACCATCGGTAATTAATTGTTAAAAGACATTCAAATATCTTCTTTCCAGATCACGGCACTTTGCTGCGGGAGCCTCGTCCCGACTGTAGCTTCTGATTAAAGATATTTATTGACGGAGGCTTCCGCAGACGACATTTGGCGCCAAGAAGTCTTCTGCAAAATATTGGCTCGGTTATGTTGTAATGTTGTCCAATATTTATTGCTACAGTATTGACTGTTGTTCCCTCCCACCATTGCTACAATAGCACCGCCCAAAGTCTCTGCATCACGCGGATTAAGATGCAAGAATTTGGGAAATCAAACTGAAAGTTTCTGGAAAATTATTGATTGCCCAAAATTCTGATCTTTTTCATCGAACAACATCCAGAAACCATCATACTGTCATTTCCAAACTTGCGAATTGCCATTTTATCAATCTTTTCCCACAGAAACAGGAATTTTCGTAACTTTGTAGCGGACCAATTTTGAAAAAAAAAAAAAGAATGTGGAAAAAGAAGCGATGGCAAAGTACATGCAACTGGTTTACTTTTCCAGCATGATTTTCTCTACCTTTCCAAAGTGATACTATATTTTTTTTAATTTTTTTTCGAACACTTGTCTGTTTTGTCACTTGAAGTAGTTTATAGTATGCCAATAATTTAGTCAAGGTCCGTATTCACCATCCGGTCTTAAGAATATTCTTGGTCTAATTCTCAAGTGTTTTCTAGATTCGAAAGTAACACAACTTCTTATTGGCTGGACCAATCTTCATGTTTTGACACCATGCCACAATTACTTTTTGATTTCGCCGTTTGAATGTGATTTGTTCGTTACATAGTACGAGCGTATTCCTACCACTGGGACTCAAGCGAAGATCACAAAAGGGGTATCCTATAATTAACAGAGTTAGAATTTCAAAAATGTAATTATGTTTTAAAAGTTTTTTTCGGTGTGATTTCCTGCCTTTGACAATCAATAAAAAAAACATGATCCAGACCTTAATATTATTTATCTCTGAATCATGTTCTGTTTATTGATGGTAAAAGGAAAAAACACACAAACACCAAAACAACTTAAAACAGAACAAAATATTTTCTATTTATATATACTTATAACTCGGGTAATTGAAACTGACAGTAAACTTTTCCTAACTCGTTCGATTACACTAATTGGATTCGCTCAAATTTCTCACAGAAAAATCAAGTGTTCCAATCCGTGCTCATCAAAAATGAATGGCGTTTGACCTTTTCCGTGAGACAGTGATCAATGGATCAGTCCTGAATGGCGAACCATATATGGCCTGCAAACATGCGATAAAAGGGCATTCGGACATGTGCGTAAAGTGTCGTCTCGGATTAGCCTGCGCAGTCCGCGCAGGCTAATCCGAGACGGTACTTTACGACAACATTAGATTTTGTTCATCAATAGACTTGCCCAAAACAGAAAATTACATCAAAACGGAAATTGTCGTTTCGGATCAGTCTAAGCAGACTGTGCGGGCTGATCCGAGACGTCATTGTGGGCAAATGTCGGAATGTCCCCTTTTTTTTCGCGTGACAAGCCATATTTGATATTTTCCTGTGTAACATTTGAGCCGTTTTGTGATCAAATGGGGATTTATGCATCTTTGAGATTCACCATACAAAGCTTGTCATCACATAAATATGCATTCATAAAATCCATATTATTATACAATATCTTAATCATAAGCTAGACCGGTCCTCTGATATGCATAAAAATACTAATGGCGAATTGTTTCGATCAAGATCAAATTGCGCAGACTGCTTAGGCTGACCCAAGTTGATAGTTTTTTCAGATGAATTAACCCCCCTTTTTTACGGAGCATAGTTTAATTTGTGGAATCAGAGCGAGTCACGTTTATTCCAATTTTATCTTTTTATGGAAATTTAATTTTATTCGCTGGAGAATCATAAATTTTATACCGATTCATCTTGACCCTCAAGGCGCCCAATAAACTCAACGAGAATTTGCAGTCTAGAAATAAGACATTTTATTTGCCTTTCTGCACAATGCCATAGCCAGGTAGACGATGTAGAGAAAAGACAGGCTGCTTGTTTGATTTTTTATTCACAATGGCAGCAAAGGCAAGTAGAGTTGTAAAAGGAGTTTCAAATATGGGTTACAGTTTGTCCCCACATCAGGGGTCACATGTTTTACATGGGTTTTTGTGGTGAAAACTTTCTAAGTCATCTTGTTACTAACCATAATAAAGACTAGGGCTACTGAATTTAGCCCTTTCTCGTGGGTTTCATGTTTTATAGGGCCTTTTATTGAGAAAACTTCGAAAATCTACTTGTTTATAACCACACATTCTAGACTCTTGCCTAGGGGTCACAATTTTCTTGTAGGATTTTATAGAAAAAAAATTTGTATGTTCTCAAGTTTGAAACCAATTGGCCAAATATTGTAATGTTCGGCTTGTAGTGTTTTTACTTATTGGCCAGTTGAGCGATACAGGGTCATCATGACCCTCTTGTTCTGTTTACATTGTCGATAACCTTGGTTTTTCAAGCCAAGAATCGGGACAAAACGATCAAGTGAGTGAAAGTTTTGTTTCGACGCATTGAGTTAACACATAGTGTTTACGTCACTATTACGTCACTGCGGAGACTCACGACCGGTGTAATGCAGAGAAATGACCCCATTACAAAATGACCCACGGTCATTTCTCGACGTAGAAGAATGACCCATGGATCATTTCTCTACGTCGAGAAATGACCCATGGGTCATTTCTCGACGTAGAATAATGACCCGGGTCATTTTTCTACGTTGAGAAATGACCCATGGGTCATTCCTCTATGTCGAGAAATGACCCGTGGGTCATTTTGTAATGGGGGTCATTTTTCTGCATTACACCGGAAAAGTCGGCTAATCGTCGGCGATCATCAATGTAAACAAACAGATAACGCGTCATGGTAAAATCTGTTCCAGTTTCAAAATTCTTTGACTGAAACTTTTACGAACTGCACCTTTTAATATCATAAAAGTCATAAAAGTCGCCATACTTTCACACAGTAAAAGTGAAATTTACTTTTATTTTATAAAAAGACCATTTTACATTTGAACGCCTCTAAGTCTGAAATTTTACCGTGTGAAAAGCTGGCGATTTTTATAACTTTAACGATATGAATAGGTGCAGTTCGTAAAAATTCCAGTCAATGGCAGAAAAAAGAATTTTGAAACTAGAATAGATCCTACCATGCCGCACTAATCTGTTTGTTTGCATCGATGATGCTGACGATTAGCCCACTTTTTGTCGTAAATCTCCGTATATTCGACACACCTCGGGTGGTGAGAGCCATCAAAGTGAATATGCGAAATGGGGTCTTCGGACATTTGTGTAAAGTGTCGTCTTACGTTTGAGGAAAAATCGGGGCTGTTTTATTTAGCTCCAGATTTCTCTGACCTGACCTTTATTCTGAATATTCAAGGAAGCATTCTTACGAACAATGTTCGTAACAAAGAAAAAAATGAACCAATGCATGGCAGAAATAAGAGACCGGGCAGGATTCGAACCCCAGACTTCCCGGACGAATGTCAAATGCCGTAACCACTGAGCCAATGAGATATCTCCCCAACCCAGTTGATGAAGCCATGCAGGAAGGAGTGGTTTCCCGTAACAGTGGTCTCTCTTCTTAAAGGTGGCCCTTAAGATTCGGGACAAAAAGTTTACGAAAATACCAAAAAATAATCTGTATACTCCCAAAGCCTTATAATGTTCATTCATAAAACCCCAGTAGTCGAAAACCATCCAACAAGAGAAATTAAAGATTTGCTAAAGCCCAGGTCGAAGCCGACGGGAAACACGGTCTAATTTCACATGAGCAACTTGCTCATTTACATACTGGAAATACACTGACAAAGCTTCAAACATAGGGTCTGAAGAAGACGTTATGGAAAATAATTACATATTTGTTGTTTTATGCAATTTAAGGGTCATTAGTCACGTGCCAGTTACTTAACATTCCCAAAATAGTTGTTTTGATTTTTGGCAAGAAATCTAAAAATAGCATAACGGGCTACATAGCCTTTTAAAGGAAAACCACCCCCAAATTTTTCTTGTAATATAATGATTCATAATCAATGATGATTTGTATTTTCTTTTATTATATAAATTTCAGTGATACATATATTTTTTTGATTTGATGTGATGTGAAAAACCTAAATACCCACCTTTAAAGTCATCATTTATTGATGACTCAAAGCCTTTATTACAGAAAGTCCGTTTTTGGACAACAAATGGGATGAATGAATCAATGGCCAATCCCGGACGAGCCCCTATCTCACCAACAATGTCCGTAACAAAGAAACAAGTGCATGGCAGAAATAAGGGACCGGCCAGGATTCGAACCCAAGAATTCCCGGACGAAAGGTCAATACCTTAACCACTGAGCAAAAAAGATATCTCCCCACAGCAGGTGTTAGGTATTCCATTTACCCATTACCACACAATCCCTACTTTTGACGCCCCTGAGAAAGAAGCCTTTAGAAAACATTGTGGGAAAAGGAGAAAATGCTGGTAACCAGCATTTTCTCCTTTTCCCACAATGTTTTCTACCCTTCGCAAAACAAATTTCGAATTTTCAGTCACCTTTATTTTGTCGTCTGCAAAATGCATTCAATTTGGACAAGTCTAAAATTTTGTCGTCTGGTAATGAGTTAAATTGGGGCGAAGCCACATGCAGGAATGCCCCTTTTTTTCGAGTTCTGAAAGCCATGTCTTGTTCATGAGCCGGATTTTCTGTGTCGTCTGCTAATGCTTACTTTTTAGACGTACAAAAGAAGATGACTCATATAGGCACCCAAAAATGGTCATACAGATAATATTTGGGCGTTGCTTGTGAAATGCTCACTCCATACAGCTCGTGATTTCGGGGTCTCCAATTTCCTATTGAAGAGCAATGAGACGGCGTGGTGTTTGGTATTCAAGAGGAAGTGCCACCCAGGATCTTGCAAAGACAAAACAGCGCAAAAATGAGGGAACTACTTTGCTTTTTGGTTGTTTGGGACACCAACAGGTAGGAAAAGACTCTTAAAGTGCATAATGAAATCTTTATCACAGGGAAAAAAATGTCGGTCTCGAAGGAATTACAGAGGTAAAATTTGATATGTCTCGAATATTTGAACCGGAAGTTTGTTTTCTTTGGAGATACAGCTGAAGGTAGAGGCGAATATGCTGTACCCCGACTCGAAGACTAGGTCCGATGCCATATTTGTGATCTCTTTGTCTGCGGAAAAACAATCAAAAATAATATCGGAGTAACCCTTCAGATTGTATGTAAATATAGTGATGACCAATAATTGCTCTTGTTCCGTTTTCAAAAGCCCAGTTTTCCAAGTCATTTAAAATCGTTATTGATTGATAAAGGGATCAGTTGAGTACGGGATACCAAAGATATTTTTACAGTCTCGGTATTCTCACAAAATTATGTAGAGAACAAGATCAGAAAGTGCAGTTTGATCCTCATTTATATGCCTACTCCCAGGAAAACATTTGTTTTGTCATGCAAAGCACTTTAAGGGTTTTTACATTATTTCAGTCTAACCTGTTTTAGTATTTTGTGGGGGGAAATTATTATTAACGTTCTATGACACTATTTGACTAAGTAAGTCCGGAAACAAATTTCCAGCAGACGACATTTAATCCATTACTAAATAATCTCTGGTTTTTACGACCAAAGAAGTCTTCTGAAAACATTGTGGGAAAAGGAGAAAATGCTGGTAACCAGCATTTTCTCCTTTTCCCACAATATTTTCTACCCTTCCCAAACCAAATTTCATTTTTTTTAAAGTCATATTAATTTTGTCGTCTGCAAATGTTTCGAATTTGGACAAGTCTACAATTATGTCGTTTGGTAAAGAGTTAAAACACATCCCGTTGAAAATAAGGACATTCCTTATTAGGTAATGTTTATTCGGTGAATGCGTGTAAAAGCAATAAAGCACGAGGAGAATTAGCTCAGTACGAGTAATTTCTCCTTTAGCCACAGTGTTTTGAAAAAGTCGTCTGCTGCATGACGTCTAAAAAGTCATCTGCAGATAATAATGTAGTAATTAATGGCGATTTTTTTGTTTCAGCTTGTTTTCTGTAAGATTACTATTATTATCATAATATAGTAAAACACAGAAAACCAACTACGAATGCCAAATTTAACGCAGGGCTGCGCGAAATTTTGATGAACGCGTATTTGAAACGGTTTATTTGATTCTCTGTTGAACACGTTCATACTTAATGGCACTAGTTATGCCCATGCGTCAGACGCCGTTTGATAACATTGAGGGAAAAGCAGCCATAGCATATTTTGCAAGCATACATGTATATGCACCTGAAGAACAAAACTTTCATTTCCTTCAATTTTTCCAGTGTGTTTTGATTTTATTATTATTATTGGTTCAAGTCTAGAAAGAATCATGTGTGGACTTTATTGGGAAATAGCAAGGTTAATTCTTTTACCACACAATGACGACTTTTGACGACCCTTGGAAAAAAATACCTTTTTGAAAACATTGTTGGAAAAGGAGAAAATGCTGGTAACCAGCATTTTCTCCTTTTCCAACAATGTTTTCTATCCCATCAATAAACAGTTACACCATTTGAGCCGTACTGAAATTGTCGTCTGCAAATGCTTTCAATTTGAAAAGCGAAAAAATTTTGTCGTCTGGTAAAGGGTTAAAACAACAGAGAAACAAATTAAAACGTTTTACGTATCGGAATTTTAGATGGAGAAGCGTGTTCCGAGACGATTACAAGCAAAGTAAGATTTAACCCTTAACCGTTAAGCTACAATAAGCAAACTATACCCCTTTTTTGGAGTCAGTGTTGATCAGGATTAGACTGCACGAAACTTACAGTCAGATCTTTGATCTACAGCGTCCTGTGCGTCGCAATATTGTCCAGCAATAGGAACCTTATGGCTGAAATATAGAACTTGTGTAGCTGTTTAAGGGTATAGTGTATATTATTTTCTATCTCCTGTTTCATCCATATACCCCTGTTCCTATATATATCCGGTAAACATATACCGACGAAGTATGCCACATTACGAGCTTTTCTGGATATGCTTCCTTGGTCACTTACAAGTACTGAAGCACATTCTCGATAGGCTTCCTTGGCAATTTACCAGTACTGAAGCGCATTCTCGATATGCTTCCTTTGGCACTACTTACCAGTACTGAAGCACATTCTCGATAGGCTTCCTTGGCCATTTACCAGTACTGAAGCACATTCTCGATATGCTTCCTTGGCTACTTACCAGTACTGAAGCACATTCTCGATTTGCTTCCTTTGGCACTACTTACCAGTACTGAAGCACATTCTCGATATGTTTCCTTGGCCATTTACCAGTGCTGAAGCACATTCTCGATATATTTCCTTGGCCATTTACCAGTGCTGAAGCACATTCTAGATATGCTTCCTTTGCCACTTACCAGTACTGAAGCACATTCTCGATATGCTTCCTTTGCCACTTACCAGTACTGAAGCACATTCTCGATATGCTTCTTTGGCCTATTACCAGTACTGAAGCACATTCTAGATATGCTTCCTTGGCCACTTACCAGTACTGAAGCACATTCTAGATATGTAAGAACCAGTCATTTGATCATGTTATGCTGTCATGTTATAAGACAGTGTTTGGCACATGGGTAAGATTTAAGTGCCACATGGAATTCCCGATAGGATGAGATATACGAGAGGGGATAGGAACAAACAACTGTTGGAGGAAGAAAGTCAGCTGCGGACGTGCTGTGTTTTAAGGTAGGAAACATTGATCTATACTTTTTCATCCTGATTTCAGCATATCAATAATTGTTTGGTCCACGCGAGGCTTTCATTGCAACAAACCAGTACTTAAGCCGTAGAACAGGACAAGAGAAACATCCCACAATTCATTTTCAACGATCTTTAATGAATTATGAATTGCCTGGTATTAACTTTTCAAATGTCATTGCGTCATTGTGACTTCAAATATTTTGTTCTCCTCGGACACCAACCAGTACCTAGTAACACTGGAGACAGGCAATACCATTGTGCACATCTCATATGTACGAATGCCATGATTACCCCCCCCCCCCCCGAAATTTAGCAACACTGCCAATAAAATAGCCATTGCGCCTTGTTGCATTATCCTGATACTTTATAATATCTACGAACACAGTGTCCTTATCACCTGTCCCTTGGATAATTCAGTGCTGCAATGAATAACAATACCTTATCACAACGACACGAAAACATTAAACAGGCTGCATCAGAATTCCCCTCATTTTGATGACACCTTACTGGTTAAGGCTCCATTGGTGACACGCCTAGGCTATGCACTGAGGAGGAAAAGTGTGTGGAAAAACGAACACAGTGTCCTTGTTTGCTGTCCCTTGGATAATTCTGTGCTGCAATAAATAACAATACCTTATCACAACTACAGCACGAAGACATTAAACAGGCCGATTCAGAATTTCCTCATTTGATGATATTGTACTGGTTAAGGCTCCATTGGTGACAGACCAAGGCTATACTGAGGAGAAAAGGTGTACGGAAAAACATCTAATTCTTTACCACACGATTCCAACTTTTCACGACCCTGATAAAGAAGCCTTTTGAAAACATTGTGGAAAAAGGAGAAAATGCTGGTAACCAGCATTTTCTCCTTTTTCCATAATGTTTTTTGCCCGTTCACTAAACAAATTGGAAATTTTCAGATACTTCTATTTTGTCGTCTGCAAATGCTTTCACTGTGGACCAGTCTAAAAAACTTTGTCGTTTGGAAAAGAGATTTCTAGACTACCTACCAGTACTACACTGAGGCACATTCTCTGTTCGATGGTATGATGCCATTAGATGTCTTGGTCCTTAACTCAATGTCATGAAGAAACTGTTAGTTGATCATACAATACTGTCAGTATAAAATAATGTTTGGCACATGGGTAAGTTGTAAGTGCCTTGTGAAATTACCCAACATGATGGAGGGAGACGGAGGAAGAAAGGAAATGATCAGACAGCTCACAGAGGGAGTCGTCCTTGGATCAGATGTGTTTGAAGGTAGGAAATTCAATCTTTAATTCGCACGTTAATGTCCCCTGTGCATTTGCGACCTTACAGAACATTGTCCAGAACGCAAAAGGCATACACTTAAGTGAAAACATTGACAAACTGAACTATGAATTGCCTCGTATTTAGCGATTGTAACGAAAGTTATTGCAATCTTTCAAAGGTTTCAGCTCCTATTGAAACCAAACGGTTTTAAATCCAACAAGAACTCGTTGAAATATACAGCTTGATTGAACCAAAAGTAGTGAGCAAGTTCACAGAGAAAATTTCCAGCCAGTCGAACCTATTTCCTTAGTCTACAACAAAACCACCCAGCCCCCATTCTTCTATGTTAGTATTTCGGTTTAATTTGGAGAGATGGCCATAAAATATACAAAATTTTCGCTTCGCTACTCAAAATCTGATGAACCCTTTAACGCACAACAAAATTTTAGACCTGTCCAAATTGAAAGCATTCACTGATGACAGTTTCAATTGGCTCATATGAAATGATTTTTCTTTGAAAGGGGAGAAAACATCGTGGGAAAAAGGAGAAAATGCTGGTAACCAGCATTTTCTCCTTTTCCCACAATGTTTTCAAAAGCCTTCTCTTTCAGGGGCAATAAAAGCCGTCATTGTGTGTTAAAGAGTTAAGTATTACTATTTTTCCCGTTTTGTTTTAAAACCGTAACCAGGCAATCCCGCGTTTCATCTTCTTTACGAATGGAATTTAAAAAACGTTTTAGAAAAAGGAGAAAATGCTGGTAAATAGCATTTTCTCTCCTTCCGATAGCGAAACGTCGCGAAACAAATAATTCAGATGGGGACATGCAAGCTTTATATAAACTTTTTGCGTTTTTTAAAAATATTGAAAAGTTTTTCTCTTAGCAGCAGTGGTGTTAGACCTGTTCCTACGAAACAAAGAACTCGATGCTTTGATCTTTAGCTCGGCCGATGCCCTTACGTGGATTGATCTCCGTAGGGTTAAATTTTCTCACCTATGAACAGTCTCTTCATAGTATTTATATGTTAATAAAAGGCTGCAGTGGCCTTAAAGATTATTGTGCAAAAAAGAAAACTGGTGAAAGAAAACTCCAGGAAGTTAGCTATAAATTTTTCTCGCCAATTAACAGTCTCTTCATAGTATTTATATGTTAATAAAAGGAGGCAGATGCCTTAACCCATTACCACACAATCCCTACTTTTGACGCAACTGGAAAAGAAGCCTTTTGAAAACATTGTTGGGAAAAAAGAGAAAATGCTGGTAACCAGCATTTTCTCGCTTTCCCTCAATGTTTTCTGCTCTTCACAAAACAGATTTTAAAATTTCAGTCACTTTTCTTTTGTCGTCTGCTAATACTTTTGATTTGGACAAGTCTAAAATAATGTCATCTGGTAATGAGTTAAAGATTGTTGTGCAAAAAAGAAAACCTGTGAAAGAAACTCCAGGAAGTTATGTATACGTTCACTAGTCCCTGCGATATAGCTGAAACCCACTCTCTTGCACTCCGGATCATTACATTTACCTCTGTAGTGGGCTCAGAAAGTAGCGTCATTACGTCATATTTTTGTCACATGACCAAAACTCAAAATAGCTACACAAACGCCGGTGAAAGAAAGACCAATACCGATTGTTTCGTGTGCTGTTTAAACAGCATGGGACCAATCAGACTTAAACGATAGTTATTGAACACAAGAGGGATTTTCTGAAAAGCCTAAATATCTTTACAGGACGATAACTTGATTTTTAATCGTACAAACTTAGATCCAGCGGTGTGTCAAATCAGTTGTCATCATTGATGGGCGCAGCTATTTTTGTTACAATCGGTGTAAGATTCTTAAAAGTGAAGAGGCTAAAAGAAAAATAGTTCCATTTAATACAGGTAAATTCATCAGTTTGAACGCACCTATAATGTACCCAGAATCATATTTCCTTTGTCTAACTTACAATTTTACATATGAAACAGTTAAACAGTTTCAAAACATCTTTTCCTCGGTTTGACAAGATTCTTGTCATTTAGCCCATCGCAGAGATGTATGTGAGGTAACGAACGACAACTCTGCTCGGAGATTGGCTGAAACCATGTGTAAAACGGTGTTAAACACCATACAAACAAACTGTTCCAAAGTTTAGTGCCTATTTATACCAAACTTCAGGTAAACTTAATAATAAGTTGTGTTTGGGGGGAGTAATATATATTCTTATCGGACAGTGTAGATCCAAGATCAGACTGCACGTTCTGTGCAGTCTGATCTTGATCTACACTGTCCGCAAAAGGTCAGTGAGTCGTGCTTAACTGCCTAAGGGTTAACCCTTTACCTGATATGCCAATTTGAGGCTCTTCCATTTCAGGAGCAAATAAAGATATGATGTCAAAACTATGGACAAATGAAGAAAATGAGATCTGATTCAGTGGAAAACATTGTGGGAAAAGGAGAAATTGCTCATTACGAGCAATTTCTCCTTTTCTCACAATGTTTTCAAAAGCTGTATGTTGTTGTATGTCAAAATGAGTATCTATGGAGTAAAGAGTTAATTACTGTACGTATCTATGTTAATTAGCTGACCCACCGAAAAGCTATAAAATGCTGTCTTTTCCTCGCAAAAAAAAAGTTGGATTTTTTCTGACCTTCCGTCGTAAAATTTTTATCATTATAATTTAGAAAAAATTCACAGCATGTATTACAATATACATATAAAATTTCATTATCTCGTACGTAGGAAGTAAGTTTGGATATTTTCTGGCCATCCCTCAAACTTTTTTTTTTATGTTTATGATTTAGAAAAATATTACATTGTGTATTGTATACATTTTTTATCATTATGTTATTTTCCGCGAGTTTTGAAAAGTTGAATCAGCCCTGCGTTAAATTTGGAATGTACAGGCACACTTCACAGTGGGCCTGGCAAGTTCGATCGCGATATTGAACGCGAATTTTGGAGTTGTGAAATTCGCGATATTTTTTTCGGGTATTTGAAGATTGGTCAGTACTAATGGACTCTGATATTTTTAAAAATATTTTTGGAAGCTTTATTTTACTTTTTTGACTCTGGATTTTTCTTTTTTTTTTATTTGGAAGCTGTATCAAAAATATTTTTGGAATCTTAATTTTACCTTTTGGACTCTGGAGTTTTCTTTTTTTTTTTCTGGAAGCTGTATCAAAAATATTTTTGGAAGCGTGATTATACCTTTTGGACTCTGGATTTTTCATTTTTTTTCTTGCTGGAAGCTGTATCAAAAGACTTTGCAGGTTAAAGGGGATAGTATCATATTACGATGGTTTTACCCATGTCTTGCGTTTGGCTACTGTTTAAGCCTTGTGAGAAGAGTGTATACCAAGATCAGACTGCACTGACGTGCAGCCTGATCTTGGTGTACACTCTTCGATACCTTATAAATCGTTAACTGCATACAGTAAGATATATGAACTTGAAATAAACTGTGCGTTTGATTGAATATTTCAGTGTCGCAAGATAATAAGCTATTTGTAGATTTGGGCTCATTTCGTGTTTTTTTTATAGTTGAATATAATTGGGTTGAAAGACAAACTTAATACATGAAGATGTGAGCAGTAGATTAGTTCGAGAGAGGGGAATGAAAAAATGAGAGAGAGAACGCGGAAGAAAATAAATCGTTTGAAAATTTGAAGAAAAAAAAAAACATTGTAATTGAAGTAGCTGATAGGCTCAACCAAAAATCTAAATTGATAGATTGAACTGGAATCTTAATTAATACCAATTACACGGAACCAAATAGTAAACTCATTACCATACGACACAATTTTAGGTTTGTTCGAATCGAAAGCATTTGCAGACGGCAAAATAAAAGGGACTGAAAATTTACAATTTCATTTGTGAAGGGTAGAAAACATTGTGGGAAAAGGAGAAAATGCTGGTTACCAGCATTTTCTCCTTTTCCCACAATGTTCTCTGAAGGCTTCTTTCTCAGGGTCGTCAAAAGTAGGAATTGTGTGGTAATGGGTTAAAAACCTGTCTATATCCGTCCTTCTATCCGTCTGCCCGCCTCTTTTTCCGTGTACGTGGCTGTCCGCCCGTTGTCTGTCCGTCCGTCCGTCCGTCCGCCTATCTGTCAGCCTGTCTGCCTCATCATTCCGTTTGGTCAGACCAGGTAGCTCAGTGGTCAGCGTATCTGACTCGCGTCCTGCTGGTTGAGTGTTCTTCCCAGCGATTTTTTATCTCTCACCTCTGATCCATGTTAGAAATTGATCAGTGGCTTGGAAAGAAAGTTGTGTAAGTACGGGTGTGAGAAAGCCAGGAAACATATGTGTAGGTGCAATGTAGAGCATCGTCACAATGCGGTACCTTCGTAACAGAATGATACCTTCGTCACAGGGCAGTACTTTCGTCACAGTGCAGTACGTGCTTTCGTCACAGCACTGTACTCGTGTCGCAGAGCGCGTTTCTTTCGTCACAAAAAGTGGTACTTTCGTCACAGAGCGGTACTTTCGTCACAGAGCGGTATTTTCGTCACAGCATGGTACTTGTGTCACGGAGCGCAGTACTTTCGTCACAGAGCGGTACTTTCGTCACAGAGCGGTACTTTTGTCAAAGCGCGGTACTTTCGTCACAGAGAATGGTAACTTCGTTACACAGCACGGTAATTTCGTCACAGAGCGCGATACTTTAGTCACAGAGGGTTCTTTTATCAAGGCGCAGTACTTTCGTCACATACACACAGAGAGCGGTACTTTCGTCACAGAGCACAGTACTTTTGTCACATACACACAGAGCACGGTACTTTGGTCACAGAGCGCGGTACTCACGTCACATACACACAGAGAGCAGTACTTTCGTCACATACACACACAGCGCGCATACTTTCGTCACAGCGCACGTACTTTCGTCACATACACACAGAGCGCGGTACTTTGGTCACAGAGCGCGGTACTTTCGTCACATACACACAGAGCGCGGTACTTTCGTCACTGAGCGCGGTACTTTCGTTACAGCACGGTACTTTCGTCTCAGATTGTGGTAGTTTCGAGACAGGGTGTGATACTTTTGTTACAGAGTAAGGTACATGTATTTTCGTTCCAAAGAGTGGTAAGTTTGTCTCAGAGCAAGTTACATTCATAACAGAGCATGATGTCTAACTCACAGACTGTTTTCGTCACAAAGCACTGCAGTTTATTTACAGAGCATGTTATGTTTGTCACAGAGCCAGGAAATTTGAATTTAAATTCACATAAGTTTGTCTCAGGGCAAGTTACTTTCATAACAAAGCATGATATCTAACTAACGCACTGTTCTCGTCACATAGCACTGCAGTTTATTTTTACAGAGCATAGTATGTTTGTCACAGAGCCAGGTAATTTGAACTAAGTTCAGGTAAGTTTGTTACAGCACACGGTCAGAAAATATGGTATAAACCCTCTTGAAAACTTTCGTCACACAGCACGCCAATTAATCAACGACGCCAGTACTTTCGTCACACACAACGCCATTGAAATCAACGACATCGGTACTTTCGTTACGCAGAACGCCACTGTATTCGACGACATCGGTACTTTCGTCGCACAGAACGCCACTGTATTCGACGACATCGTACTTTCGTCACAGAGAACGCCATTTTAATCGACCACATCGGTACTTTCGTCACACTGAACACCACTGTAATCACCATCGATACTTTCGTTACACAGAACGCCACTGTAATCGACGACATCTGTCCTTTCGTCACACAGAACGCCATTGTATTCGACGACATCGGTACTTTCGTCGCACAGAGCGTCATTGTAATCGACGACATCGGTACTTTCGTCGCACAGAGCGCCATTGTATTCGACGCCATCGGTACTTTCGTCGCACAGAACGCCATTGTATTCGACGACATCGGTACTTTCGTCGCACAGAGCGTCACTGTAATCGACGCCATCGGTACTTTCGTCGCACAGAACGCCACTGTAATCGACGCCATCGGTACTTTCGTCGCACAGAACGCCACTGTATTCGACGCCATCGGTACTTTCGTCGCACAGAACGCCATTGTGATCAACGACATCGGTACTTTCGTCACACAGAACGCCCCTGTATTCGACGCCATCGGTACTTTCGTCACACAGGACGCCACTGTGATCAACGACATCGTACTTTCGTCACACAGAACGCCACTGTTATCAACGACATCGGTACTTTCGTCACACAGGACGCCACTGTGATCAACGACATCGGTACTTTCGTCACACAGAACGCCACTGTGATCAACGACATCGGTTCTTTCGTTACACAGGACGCCATTGTAATCAACGACATCGGTACTTTCGTCACACAGCACGCCACCGTTATCGATGTTATTGGTACTTTCGTCACTCAGCACGCTGCTGTTATCAGCAACACTGTGACAGCACTTTGGTCACCGAACACAGCATTCTTTTAAATGAACAAGATCCTCTACAGGTAAAACACATTTTTTTTTTACTAAACAAAACGGCAAATTATTTTTTTACTTATCAAAAGAACACGTTACTTTTGTCATAGATGAAGTTACCAAGAGAAAAATGATAAGTTATATTAAAAAAAAAAAGGCATGTCATTCTCTGTGATGACCTTTTAAAGGATACTTACAGTGGAAGGCGGCTTAGACCCGATGATTGACTACTGGGTGACAGAGCTCCCCGCCAATTCTCTGCTTTCGTAAGGCAAAAATGTACAGAAATATTACTACGCATTTGTATATTTCCTGTATTAAGAAGGACCATTTTACCTCATAATTCAGTTTGTTTGTAAACAAAATGGACATTATGAATCCCCAATCACGTGATGCCTTTCATGTAATGGAAGATCAAGTTTAAAACAAAAGAACTAAGTCATTGGTTAAGGAAGAATAATGCACAAAGCACTGGTAAAAGATAGCTAAGAAAAGCACGGTTGATGCACTGGTTGTCTCGATAAAACTTAAATATTGTTGTTCAGCATTCATTAAAAAAATGCGCCAGCGATTTTCTGAACATTCTTGGTCACGAAATCGGTGCGTCTTTCCCGGAAAATTTATCCCCTAGTGACTTGCCATTTTTCATAGGACTTAACCCATTACCACACAACAATATTTTAGACTGGTCCAAAATGAAAGCATTTGCAGACGACAAAATAAAAGTGACTAAAAATTTGAAATTTGTTTTGTGAAGGGTAGAAAACATTGTGGGAAAAGGCGAAAATGCTGGTTACCAGCATTTTCTCCTTTTCCCACAATGTTTTCTAAAGGCTTCTTTCTCAGGGGCGTCAAAAGTAGGGATTGTGTGGTAATGGGTTAATCTGTGCCTCGGTGATAACATGGTTCAATTTCTTTTCCAAAGGTCCCGTTTTCTATCCCCGTTCTGGGTGCTGGTCGCGTGGTAGTTTCCTTGTGTAAGTCACTCCATGTATGTATGTATGCATATATGTATGTATGTATGTATGTATGAAGTTTTAGCTTAGTTCTGGTGATACCCAGGAAAAGCAATGTTGCTATGAGTAGAAACTGTTGCAACCGATGACATTGGTTCCAGCAAAAGCCATGTTCCTTTAGTAGTACAAGAAAACTCGAACAGAAATAATGGATCGATCTCACGCGTAATAGAGGATCACAACACGCGAATTTCTTAACTCATTACCAAACGACAAATTTTTAGGTTTGTCCAAATCGAAAGCGTGTAAAGACGACAAAATTAAAGCGACTGAAAATTTGAAAGTTGTTCATATTATGAGGGATGGAAAACATTGTGTGAAAAGGAGAAAATGCTGGCTACCAGCATTTTCTCCTTTTCCCACAATGTTTTCTAAGGGTTTCTTTCTCAGGATCATCAAAATAAGGATTGTGTGGTAATGGTTATGGGTTAGAGAGTTGCAAGCATTTTGTCCTTTAACCACGTGAGGTAACCTTAGTTCATAAAACGTGACGTAATCAATTTTTACCGTCAATGTTTCATCAGTCGGTTCAAATGTACGCCATTGCTATTCAGTCCCTACAGAACAATTCGAAGAAAGGAGAAAATAATGGGATTTCAACCCTGATGTATAGCTAAGCGAGACTTACCAGCCTTTTGGTTTGAGGAATAATGACATCCGGCATTAGAAGGAGGGCGGGATCTGTTGTTAAGCGCCACTTAGTGGCCTTTCGGTTTGATGAAAAATGATATCCGGCATCCGGAGGAGGGCGGCAGCTGTTGCTAAGCGCGACTTACTGGCCTATTGGTTTAAGGAATAATAGTATCCGGCATCAGGAGGAGGGCGGGATCTGTTGCTAAGCGCGACTTACTGGCCTTTTGGTTTAAGTAATAATGGTATCCGGCATCAGGAGGAGGGCGGGATCTGTTGCTAAGCGCGACTTACTGGTCTTTTGGTTTTACGGAATAATGATATCCGGCATCCGGAAGAGGGCAGGAGTTGTTGCTAAGCGCGACTTACTGGTCTTTTAGTTTTACGGAATAATGACATCCGGCACCCGGAGGAGGGCGGGAACTGTTCCTAAGCTCGACTTACTGGCCTTTTGGTTTTACGGAATGATGATATCCGGCATGAGGAGGAGGGCGGGAGCTGTTGCTAAGCGCGACTTAATGGCCTTTTAGTTTTACGGAATGACGATATCCGGCATCAGGAGGAGGGCGGGAGCTGTTGTTAAGCGCGACTTACTGGTCTTTTGGTTTTACGGAATATTGATATCCGGTATCCGGAGGAAGGCAGCAGCTGTTGCTAAGCGCAACTTACTGGCCTTCTGGTTGAAGGAATAATGATATCCAGCATCAGGAGGAGGGCGGGAGCTGTTGCTAAGCGCGACTTACTGGCCTTTTGGTTAAAGGAATAATGGTATCCGGCATCAGGAGGAGGGCGGGAGCTGTTGCTAAGCGCTACTCACTGGCCTTTAATTAAGGAAAAATGATATCCGGCATCCGGAGGAGGGCGGGAGCTCTGTCTGGTGTATAGCAGCACCACTGATGATGGCCTGGTGGTGGCCGAAACAGAGATGTAGAGGATATTTTCTTTTTCGGTGAAAGATCGAAATTTAATTCATCGAGTGAACACCATCGGTCATATTTTCACGAGTGGCGCACTCCAGGGTGTACCCTCCAAGAAATGTACGGTAAATGACATCATATTTCCATCTGGTTGTGAGGCACGCGCAATTTACCTAGGCAACAAGAACATGAAAACCGGTATTTTCACTGGACTTACCCGTGTAATATCGAAAAATATTTCCACTGCTATTTTTTCGATATCTTACAGGAATGCATGAAATATGTGTCGTGTATTTTTGTAAAAAAAAAAAGATCTAGATTTAAATCTCTTAACTGTTTACCAAACCACAAAATTTTAGACTGGTTCAAATAGAAAGCACATGCAGACGACAAAATAAACGGAACTCAAAAATTGAAAATTGTTTTCAGCAGGGTAAAAAACAAAACGAAACATCGTGGGAAAAGGAGAAAATGCTGGAAACAAAAAGCCTCTATCTCAGGGTCGTAAAAACCAGCAATTGTTTGGTAAAGGATTAAAAGATGTCTTCGGTTGTTTTCGATTGTTTAGGATTTACCTCAACACGCGAAAAGGGGCATTCGGACATTTACGTAAAGTGTCGTCTCGGATCAGCCTGCACAGTCCGCGCAGGCTAATCCGAGAAGGCACTTTGCGACAACATTAGATTTTGTTCTTCACTAAACTTGTGCAACACAGAAAATTACTTAAAATAAAAAAGTATCGTTTCGCATTAGCTTGTGCGGACTGTGCAGGCTGATCCGAATCGACATATAACGCAAATGTCCGAATGCCCCTTTTCGCGTGTTGCAAGCCATATTGGGGTCGTTTCAGACTTTACAGCATTTCACAATTATCCACTACAGCTTCTACTGCACGTCTTCAAATGTAAAACACAGAAAAAGATAATGTCCTTTTCTTATTCAAGAAAAGTAACTCTTGTGATCTTAAATTAATCTATTGAGTTATTTCCCTTTAGCTATTCTAAACATCGTTAGTTATACAACGGAACAAGCCGAAACGGTTCGACTTTAAACGTCCTTCACCTAGTTAATAGTTTACCGTAATTTGATTGGTCAGCTTACTGTGTCACGTTCTTTGTACATGATAATTCGCTAAAAAACATGGCGGACATTGAAGCACAGAAAGATTGTTTTGTTTACATGAAGTGAGAATATAGAAATTTATTTCCGTGACAGGTAGAAAAATGAGTACTCTTCAAGCACATACGATACATTCATCGCAAAGAATGAAGTCTCCAATGCACACCCAGTTCAAAAGCGTTGCAAAACCGCAAGGTAAGAAGGAATCTGTAGATGACCGAAGTAAGAAAAACATACACAGTGGTCAGTTCATGGTAAGTCGGCTGCATGACAAATCTGCTGGAGATTACTTATCAGATGAAGATGATGACACATCTCCAGGCCATAAAGAAAAGACAAGTGCCGATGGATACAACTTTGACGATGCGAGGAAGGACACATACACGACTTACAGTTTTGGATCCAAATCGACCCAAACTCTGGCAATAGACGCTTCATTGTCGAGGTTGTTTGAACACATGACTTTGGCATACAGGTATCTCTCACCAACACAAATTTTTGCCTCTTAAAAATACTATTTACACCTGACAACTACCTATATTTGGTGATGGTACTATATGATGCAATAGGAGATCAGCAGTCCATCATTTAAGAGGACTTTTGCAGAGTTGTTCAGTAGACATAATTTGAAACCTAGGGTTTAGGCTCCATGGCAAGCTGCACAAGACTTTATAATAGTGCAAGAATTACTGGCTGTAAGAATTGCATATAGTTACGTGCAGTTACTTTTCCACATATGCATCCTTACCTTGACTGTCATTTTTCAATACAGGAGTAATTGATAGGTGAAGTCTATGATAACATTCAGATTTTAATGCCAGTTTGTTCGTTATAGCCCCGCAAAATGAATGTTTTTGGGGGTATACTGGAATCAGCCTGCCTGTCCGTGTGTGTGTCTGTGTACAAAATACTAGCTATTGCCTGTTTCCGTCAAAGCGCTGGTGGGGGTATTAAGACAAACTTAGTGACAGCTTTAGTTTTATTTTGTATCGATTGTCTGAATAAAGAAAATAGGCTGATTGGTTTATAGTATCACACTCATCTTGTACATAACTTGCCAAGCTAGATAGAAATATGTAAGAGACATAGCTCCAAATAAGTGGCAGTGAAAACCATTATTTCTCTCTTTAGAATCATCTCAGTAAGACAGTTCTAATGAGTACCCTTAACATAGGATTTATTGGAGAATAATAGATATTTTCAATTTTGAAATCAAAGTAACCTTCCCATCTGGACTGCTGTAAAGATTTTAAATGCAAATCAGCCTGATTGCCACCCAAACAACAGTGGTATGGTGAAAAATACCTCTTCAGTCTCTGCAGCAAAAGTGAATTTATTGTCTGTACAATTAATGTTGATATCTTTTTTTCAATTTTCAGTGGAAAGATAACTTCTCCAAAATGGAAACCTTTTCGTGGTATGCATTTGAGAGTAAAGGACAAGATAAGGTTGAATAACATCATTTGGAGAGAATGGCACATGCAGTGTAAGTTAATAGATGTCGAAACTTAGTATCTGATGTTAAAAGGCGTTTAGATAATTGGTTGATTTGTTTACATAAGCTATTAACTCTTTACCAAACAACAAATTTTTGGACTGGACCAAATTCAAAGCATCTGCAGACAACAAATTATATCTTGATACTGATGATTTCTGGCTTAAAGGGTAGAAAATATTGTGGGAAAAGAATAAAAAGCTGTTGCATCACTTTTATATTAATCTATGGGTTGACTGTACTAGTCAGTCTTCTTGAACCCAAACTCTTTTAGAGAGTGTAGGAACTGTCACTTTGATTTTCTTTCAACATTATTAGCAGGTATGGATGATTTCATAGTTTGGTCCCAGAAGAGAGAATTTTCAGCAAATACACAATGGCAATGAGAAAACCGACAAATCTCAAAATTTGGCTTAAAAAAAATATATCTTTACAGCACACCTGCATTGTATTTGAAGATCACTATAGAGACTGCCAAAACGCATACACAGTTCGCTGGCCTCCATCTGATAAAGGCTTAAACTTGGTTATCAAAGGCTAGGACCAGATTACCAAAATAAGCTATTGACAGATGTAGCAGGAGTTTTTTCGTTTAGATGATTACTAGTATGGAAAACTCGCTCTTTTTGAGAAGTGAAATCGCTGATATTTGGATTGTCTATGTAATGTACTCTGAATGATTGGAGGTATGATTTCAACCCACCACAGAAACATTAGGAAAACCGACACCCAAGCTTTTCTTTGGAATAACTACATTATGCAGTGAAAAACACAACTCATTTTGCTTAACCCTTTACTCCATAGATACTCATTTCTACGCATTGCTTGTAGGAGCCTTTGGAAAACATTGTAGCAAAAGGTGAAATTGCTCGTCACGAGCAATTTCACCTTTTGCCACAATGTTATCTACAATATCAAAAGGTGTCATATACACATAAAAGGCTTTATCCTTGCTGTTATTTAGGGTCAATTAGAAATACCATAGAAATGCCTTATGGGTTAAAAGGTTAATACATTGAGCAATTTCGGGAAAAATGGTGATACTCTTTTTGGACTGGGAACAGACTCTACTGAACATTCATAGAAGGGAAAGAAAATGCTGTATTAGAACAAAATTGACATAGAGAAGATATTTTGATGTTTGATTTCTTTCATCTTAAAAAAAAAATGCTGCAGACAACTTTGAAAACATCCTAGCTTAACTCTTTACCAAACAACAAAGCTTACTGGTACTCTATCAGGTTTGTTAAAATTGGGAATCGTGTGGTGAAGGAATTAAAAAGGAGTTCCCCTGTACTGCACAGTGCCAATTTTTGACAACACTACTCACCCCTAAGAAAGAAGCCTTTCGATAACGTAGAGGAAAAAGGGGAAAATGTTGGTAACCAGCATTTTCTCCTTTTCATGCAATGTTTTCTACTCTACCAAAGAAAGATTGCACCATTTAACCCATTACCACACAATCCCTACTTTTGACGCCCCAGAGAAAGAAGCCTTTTGAAAACACTGTAGGAAAAGGAGAAAATGCTGGTAACCAGCATTTTCTCCTTTTCCCACAGTGTTTTCTACCCTTCCCAGAACAAATTTCAAATTTTCAGTCACTTTTATTTTGTCGTCTGCAAATGCTTTCGATTTAGGCAAGCCTGAAATTTTGTTGTGTGGAAATGAGTTAAGCGACAATAGAATTGTTGTCTGCAAAAACTTCCATTTTTGGACTAGGCTAAAATTTTATCATGTGGTAAAGGATTAACCCTTTACCCCATAAGACATTTCTATGGTATCTCTAATTGACCCTAAATAACAGCAAGGATAAAGCCGTTTTCTTATGTATATATGACACCTTTTGATTAGCGTAGAAAACATTGTGGCAAAAGGTGAAATTGCTCGTCACGAGCAATTTCACCTTTTGCCACAATGTTTTCCAAAGGCTCCTTCAAGCAATGTGTAGAAATGAGTATCTATGGAGTAAAGGGTTAACATATACTATTTATAGCCAATGCACTTACCTGCCAATAATTTATAATTTCAGATGTGTTTGGTAAGAAACCACTTGTGTGTCACTTTGCTACACCCCTCCATGATGATGTTCACACAAAACCTGAGGTGAGCTTGTCCCATATTTTGATTTGGTAATGGTTACCAGAGTTACAGATGAGTAGTAGGATAAGTTTCCTTTTAGAATATTTATGGGCTAATAGAAAATGTTACAAACCCTTCTCTGAACCAGTATTCTCTCTCTCATAAACTACTGCGTAACTCCGTACGTTCACATTTTAGCTAGCTCTATATTACATCGATTTTAGTTATGCTGACGCTGAGTTCCCAAAATAAAGGACGGGATACAGTAGTGCTTTCCAAATTTTCATAGTTAAACCCGTTTCGCGCATAGTTAAAATAGTTGTGAAAACAAATCCTTGGCTATCCGAATATACTCAATACGGCTCGACACTACCATATAGAAAAATCATCTTTTTAGCAACTGTAAATTGGTCACTTGCAAAATGCTTTCAATTTGGTCTGGTCCGAAATTTGCTGTTTCGGAAAGGGTTAAAGGGTAGAAAACAATGTGGGAAATGGAGAAAATGCTGGTTACCAGCATTTTCTCTTTTTCCCATAATGTTTCCTATAGACTTTATTCTTAGGGTCATTATAAGTCGGGCTTGTGTTGTAAAGTGTTAAACTTTGGAATTTAGACAATGTTGATGAATACCTTTAAAATAGGTTATCGCTGAAGGGTATTTTATTAAGAATTACTCCAGTTTGCCAATATAGTTCCATTCAGTGACCTTATCATAATTTTAAGATTTTCTGTGTTTGATCACAATACTTAGGCTTCTCTGGAACTCTGGTAGCATTTTTTTTTTTTCTTAAATTGCTAAATGTGCATCTTTAAACTGTATTATTTACACTGATGTTTGGAGCTGATTATATAAGAAAAAATTGCATTAGGTCAGCAAATGCAAAGCTGTGTTGGTTTAATTAAAAAATATGAGATAGTGTAGATCCAAGTTCAGAGTTGATGTTTTTGTACGAGGGCTGTTAGAAAAGTATCCGGAAAGGTTTCGTAACTTTTTCATTTGTGCACTAATCGTGATAAAATTTGCAACACTGATATTTTCGGGAATTATGCTTATGGCCCGGCAGAAAAAAGTAAAATATTTATACTTATGCATTACCTACAGTCACAATGGCAACATCGGGTGATGTCGAGCGAGGCAACTTCGTATTGGTTAAACGATCACATATTTACATGTACCTGTTTCTAAAGAGATAAGAAATTGTATTTCTTACGTCAAAAATTGACCACATTGCACGTGACATTTTTGCACACTTTATCTTGACCAAGGTAACGTCATTGGCTGTAATATGTCATTTCTGTAAACAACAGAAGTTGAACACATCGCTGTACTGATATTGCAGTTACGGCGCTAGAACAGCTATATTCAATATAAGTTTTGCGTGCTAATGGGAAAAACAAAATCAGAGACGATCTTTATGATAATGAATACCTACGGCAAAAGTTCTATGAAGAAATCAAGCAAAAATGAGAGGTAAAACATATTTAAAAACGATTCTGCGTGTGATGTTGCTGACCGCCAAACATCTGGATGACCCAACACGACGGTCATGATTTGCCAATTAATGTTCGATAAACGATTCTTAAAATTCCCCAAGATCAGTTCAAGTCCTGTTTTGACAAGTGGATTCATAGATGGGAGAAGTGTGTATCGTGTAGTGGAGAATATTTCGAAAAGGTGTGATTTTTAGATGCGTGGGAACGATTTTCCTGAAGCTGTATCCCATCCAGGAGTAAGTTGCCCTGCTCAACGTAACCCTACGTTACCAGAGATACTGTGGAATGCACATTAATGCAAATAGGGATTTTTTTTTCAACTGGATCATAAGCATTATTCTCCAAGTAGCAATGTTGAATATTTTATCTAGATAATATTATGTTTGTAAAAAAAAATGGTTATGAAACCTTTCCATATTCTTTTCTAACCGCCCTCGTAGTCTTATTTGGATCTACATTGTCAACAAAAACAGTTTAAGTTGTGTTTAGCACTTGGGTTGGGGACTACGAAAATTTATTTGTTTAAATGATACTAATCTAATCAATCTGCTTCTTTTCTTTTCCTGCAGAGTGCCAAATAAATGAAATAGACATGTTTAGCTTCGCTGTTTTTGAGGAAAACATAGCCCTGTTGTCATCTGCCTCATGGTTGTGGCTGACATGCATGTATCTTCAGTGTTTTATCTCATCTATATTATAAATGAATGTACGCGCTTAATAGTACCAGTCAGAAACAAAATCCATACAAGAAGGGTAGTCAACCTTCAAAATATTTTTTTTTCGACAATTGACATATACTTGTGCCCTTTTTTGACAAAAGAAAAAACTCCCACAGATCAAATTCAAAGCATTGCAGACTACAACTCGAATGTAGCTAAATTGCTGGTGTCTGTCCTTGATAGGGCAGAAAGCATTGTAGAGAAAGAAGGAAACGTTGCTTAGCCCATTACCAAACGACAATATTTTAGACTGATCCAAATTGAAAGCATTTGCAGATGACAAAATAAAAGTGACTGAAAATTTGAAATTTGTTTTGTGAAGGGTAGAAAACATTGTGGGAAAAGGAGAAAATGCTGGTTACCAGCATTTTCTCCTTTTTCAACAATGTTTTCTGAAGGGTTCTTTATTAGGGGCGTCAAAGATACGAATTGTGTGGTGATGTGTTAACAACACATATGTTGCAATTTCAAAACTTTTTGTCCAGTATGTTTTTGGAGATACTGAGGCTTGCATGTAAATTACTTTTAATCCCTATCTTGTCAAATTTGAGTGGCTGACTACAAAAATAGGTCTCAGTTCGGTTTATTTGTATTGGGTTGGGTTCAGATTACCAAAGGTACTGACAGAGCGGTTGAGAGTTTAGAGCAAGATCAGACTGCACATATGTGGAGGCTTATCTTGCCCTTATGCACATGGCCAAATACTTCCATGGTGGCAAATGGCAAGAGAAGAGTTAAGATGCTGTGTCTAGATCATGGCTGTCTGTAAATTCATTTATTTGGCACTTAACCCATTACCAAATGACAAAATTTTTGGTTTGTCCAAATCAAAAGCATTTGCAGACGACAAAATAAAAGTGACTGAAAATTTAAAATTTGTTTTGTGAAGGATAGAAAACATTGTGGGAAAAGGAGAAAATGCTGGTTACCAGCATTTTCTCCTTTTCCCACAATGTTTTCTAAAGGCTTCTTTCTCAGGGGTTAAACCCATTACCACACAATCCCTACTTTTTACAACCCTGAGAAAGAAGACTTTTAAAAACATTGTGGGAAAAGGAGAAAATGCTGGTAACCAGCATTTTCTCCTTTTCCCACAATGTTTTCTACCCTTTACAAAACAAATTTCAAATTTTCAGTCACTGTATTTCGTCGTCTGCAAATGCTTTCAATTTGGACCAGTCTAAGATTTTGTCATTTGGTAATGAGTCAAAAGACATAAAGCTTAAATAACACTGCTTTTTTCTTGCACTAGTTTTGCTTTTATGGGCAGGTTTTTACTAAAGCATGTAGAAGTTTGATTCACCCTTATGCGAAACAGTTCTGAGTTTCAACAACCCTGAGACGGAAGGCTTTTGAAAACTTTGCAGGAATGAGGAAAAATGCTAGTAATCAGCATTTACTTCTCTTTTCACATTGTTTCCTAGCCCTTATTAATTTGAGTGGTACTAAATTAGTTGTCTGCAAATGCAGTCAATTTAGACTTAACGTAAAATACTGTTATGTGGTAAAAGATTAAGTCTTTTTCCTCGATGTTTTTACACGTCAATAGATGACAAGAGGCAAAAGATGTGTTGCTTCAATTTATGTTGCTTCTTGAAATTGCCCTAAATATATCCGACTTTTCAGAACTTTACGCTTGAAATGTGTGAGTATTTTTCCTGCAGTTCTCAGCTGTTGACTGCCATGGTCATTGGTGCCATGAACAACTTATGTTGCCGTTTTGGACTTCATAAATCATGATCAGACTGCACAGACTGTGTAATCTGGCCTGTGATCTGTACAGTCCAAAGTTTCCTGAGATTCCATATCTCTAGATTGCATTATCAGGGTCCGTATTCACTAACCTTTCTTGAAAATATTCTTAGTCTTATTCTCCGAGGTTTTCTAAATTTGTAAGTAAAACAACTTCATATTGGCTAAACCATTCGGTTTAGCCAATCCGAAGTTGTGTTACTTACAAATGTAAAAAATTCTGGAGAATAAGACAGAGAACGTTCATAAGAATGGTTGGTGAATACGGGCCCTGGTCTTCCTTGTGGATTGACGGAAACTGAAAGATTCAAGACAATAGAGAGATTGATAATTGATTAAGAAGTTAAAGACTTGCCTGTAGAAAATACTTGCAAACAAGAACCGATACAGAAGAAAGATGACTACACATCCAGGTTGACTAGCTAATGCATAGAAAATCTGAATTGTCAAACTATTGAATGTATGCTGTTGGGTGGTAAGCAAAAGTCAAAGACTGATAAGTTAGTGTGGTCATTCCAGGCAATTGTTTTGGAGGGTTACTACTGGAAACGGAGACTGGACACAATCACAAATGAATATAAACGGTTTCGTAAGTTCTTCAGGCAGCAGAGGACAAAGCGCATGTCTGTGGAAGTAAGTAACATACACTGATTTAGGAGAATAGTGCACATCTTCGCAAGCCAAGGGTTACGATCCACTACTCTACTCTACCCTTGGCAAATTGAGCTTGATTTCGGCGATCACCCGATACACATTTTCATTGGTTGCAGCTAGCCTTAACTGCATCAAATCAAATTGCTCGTAGCATTTCATCTTTGATAAAAATAGAACAGGGTTGCGATAAAAATAGAAGGTAAACATGAATACCTCCATGGATGTGTGCAGGATCTGCGATGATTTATTTACCAAAGAAAACATAGACAAATAATATTTACACAAAGTTTCAATGTGACCAATCAATTATCAGATGTTTTAGGCTATATCACAGCACCTGACCATGGAATGTCGAAGTATGTTTATGGTTATTGCTTCTTGTTGAATTATTGTATTTGTAAGCGGTCTGTAAAACGACATTTTATTGGCTATAAGAAATACAATTTAAAGGGAGATAACAAGCAGCATCCAATAGGGGGAGTGTCGCGGGAATCTCGAAATCTGGCTCAATCTGCCAAGGTAAGATCCACATAGTGATTGTAATCTTGGCTTGCGAAGATGAATAATGCAGGGCTCATCCCTATGTAATTGTCAGCTTCAGGGTTGGAAAAGTGAACCTCAGAGTTTTCAATTTTTTAACAACCACCATTTCACTGTTACTCTTCTTACATTTGACTCTAACCCTTTAAGCACTTGTTGAATCTTTTCTAAGGTGTAGGTAACTGATCATTTACCAAACAACAAATTGATGAATCTTCATAATCAAATTTTTCTGAAAAAGAATAAATGAATCAATGGTAAAAACTCACAAAAAAAGTCTCTATGATGAAGCTTTTTTTTTTAAATATCTCGCTAGACAAAGAGAAAGTGTGACTCAAAATAGAACATATTCCTCTGAGTAGCTTGATTGTGATCTACTCGACATAACATATTAACCCATTACCACACAATCCCTACTTTTGACGCCCCTGAGAAAGAAACCTTTAGAAAACACTGTGGGAAAAGGAGAAAATGCTGGTAACCAGCATTTTCTCCTTTTCCCACAGTGTTTTCTACCTTTCTCAGAACAAAGTTCAATTTTTCAGTCACCTTTATTTTGTCGTGTGCAAATGCTTTCAATTTGGACCAGTCTAAAATTTTCTTGTGTAGTAAAGAGTTAAATTCTCTTTGCATCTTCAGAGTAAACTTTTGGCAGAATATAAAGATTCTAGACCATCCAATTTAAAAGCATTAATTTTGAAGATGACATATTAAAAGTGGCACAAATGAAATGATTTGGTTCAAAAAGGGTAGAAAGCATTGTAGTAAAAAAAGAAAATGATGATTATTAGTATTTACTCTGTTTATTTCAAAAGCTGTTTTTCTAAAGGTCACTTGATTACAAGATTGTTTGGTGAAGGGTATTTTTGCTTCAAGGCCTAGTAAAATGATATAACTTTAAATGTATCATGACACCTGCTTTGATCAAGACCCTGGTAAAGACGGCTTTTGAAAACAATGTGGGAAAAGGAGAAAATGCTGATTACCAGCATTTTCTCATTTTCCCACAATGTTTTCTACCCTATCAAAGATCTCAAGGTTATTTGTGCCAATTTTTGAATTTCTTTGTCCACAGATTTTTTTTTTAAATTGAAAGAGTCTAAATTTTGTCATATCATGGGAAAGGGTTAAAAGTATTGTGGAGATGACAGTCTGATATTGTGTGGTTGGGCCATATGTTAGTTGCTGGTAGAAAAAAATAAAAGCAAGCAAAAATTAAATGAAAGATATGCTACCTGGCAGCTTTTAACCTAGTTTTGAAATTAGTTTCTCTATCAGTAACTAACTTGTGGACCTACTGTACAATAACAGATTGTCTTTTTCATTATGAAATTCAAACTTTTAGATGTTACGCTTTAAATTCAAATGCATTTTAACACTCACTTTGCTCAGTTTTAAGCTTTAATACCACTTTAACAAAACAAGAAATTTTAGGCCATCCAAGTTGAAAGCATTTGCAGATGACAAATTACATGTGGGTCAAATGTTGGAAATTAATCTTTAACCCTTTACAAAAAAATCCCTGGTTTTTACGGCCCTGAGACAGAAGCCTTTTGAAAACATCGTGAGAAAAGGTGACAATGCTGGTAATTTCAATTTTTGAGTTACTTCTGTCTTCTGCAGATGCCTTCAATTTGGACCAGCCAAAAATTTTGTCGTTTGGGAAAGGGTTAAAAGTGTAGAAAACATAATACAAACTGGATGGGGGGAGGGGGAATGTTATCACCTAATCAGACAGTGTAGATTTAAGATCAGACTGCATGTTTATTGCAGTCTGATCTTGATCTACATTATCTGCAAAAGGTCAGTGAGATGCTCTTGGTTACCTAAGGATTATAACATAGTTGTATGGCAAAGAGCTACAGAAAGCAGGTTGAAGAAACTTTGCATGTCCACCTGAGTTATCGAAGGATTGTAGAGTATTTTTTGTACTTAATGTCTTCTTTTTTCTCGTTTCAGGACTTGTTTGGAGTAAGTAGCAAATTTGTGTTAATTTTCATTATGAAAGTCTACATGTATTATGTCTTGTTAAAATCTTTGGATTTCTATCTTCAAAATAAAAAAAAAGGCAGAAAAAGAGAGAAAACAGTCACTGAAGAGCTTCATGCTGGGAAGGGAATATGCCTGGGAAGGGAACTTGGACCACTCTATCATTTTGTCGTTTGGTAAAGAATTAAACTTCTTTTTTAGCTTCTCTTTTAGCTCTACTGGCTGAAAGCCAGCAGAGCTTATGTCATGGCGGGGTTTCCGTCATCCGTCCGTCTGTCTGTCCGTCCATCTGTCCGTCCGTTAGTCTTTTTCTTGTTTACGCGATAAAGTCTGCATTTGTCAGATTTTTGTGAAACTTGCACAGTTTGTTTATCACATCAATAGCTTCAAGCCTATTGATTTTGAGAAAAATCCAACAAACAATATTGGAAAAGTAGCCATTTCAATTTGAAAATTTCCAATTCTTGTTTACGCGATAGTCTTCATTTCTTGTCAGATTTTCGTGAAACTTACACAGTTTGTTTATCTTATCAATAGCTTCAACCCTATTGATTTTGAGAAAAATCCGAGAAACAGTATGGGAAAAGTAGCCATTTGAAGTTGAAAATTTCCAATTCTTGTTTACGCGATAAAGTCTTCATTTGTCGTCAGATTTTCGTGAAACTCGCACAGATTGTTTATCTTATCAATAACTTCAACCCTATTGATTTTGAAAAAATTCCAACAAAGAGAATGGGAAAAGTAGCCATTCCAAGTTGAAAACTTTCATTTCTTGTTTACGCGATTTAGTCTTCATTTTTGGTCAGATTTCCTTGAAACTTGCAGAATTTGTTTATCCATCAAAAGCTTTAATCCTATCGATTTTGAAAAAAATCTGACAAACAGTATGGGAAAAGAAGTCTTTTCAAATTGAACACTTTCATTGCCTGTTTACATGATAAAGTATTTATTTGTGATCAGATTTCATGAATTTTTCAGCTTGTTTATCCCATCAATAGCTTTTTAACCCTGTTGAGTTTGAAAAAATTCAACCAACAGTAATGGAAAAGTAGCCATTTTGAGTTGAAAATGTCAATTTTTTTGTCTTTTTGCGTAATGAATTCCTATGTATGCTTTATTTGAAAGCGAACTCTCTGCCAGTAGAGCATATTCAGGCCCTTCAGGGCCTTCTAGTTTTTTTTGCCAGCTCTTGGACTGAAGATGCAATAACTGTTTCATCTTCACAATAATTTAAGTACTTTTCAAATCTTTTATTAAACTCTTTACCAAATGACAAAATTTTTAGACTTGTCCGTATTGAGAGCATTTGCAGACAACAAAATAAACATGACTATAAAAATGAAATTTGACCATAGAAGAGTGGAAAACATTGTGGGGAAAGGGGAAAATGCTTGTTGCCAGCAGTGTTTCAGGAGGGTTCTTCTTCTGGGTTGTAAAAACCAGGGATTTATTGGTAAAGGGTTAGGTTAAATGCATTTTAACACACATAATGTCTACTTTTGGCCTCCACTGGGCCTTTGATTTTGTTTTTATTGCCCAGCATTATAAATTCTTACAACCTTGGCATAGAGGCCCTCTGTGGCTTAGTTATTAACCCTTTACTCCATAGATACTCATTTCTACGCATTGCTTGTAGGAGCCTTTGGAAAACATTGTGGCAAAAGGTGAAATTTCTCATGACGAGCAATTTCACCTTTTGTCACAATGTTTTCTATGCTATCAAAAGGTGTCATATACATATAATAAATGGCTTCATCCTTGCTGTTATTTAGGCTCAATTAGAGATACCATAGAAATGCCTTATTGGGTAAAGGGTTAAGTTGATGAAATCGTAATCAAGCAATCCTGATCTAATACAGGGTTGTTCTGGAGTGGCCTTGGGCAAGGCATAGTGAAGTCCTAGCCATGCACTGGTGAATCTTAGGAAAGACATGAATCAGTAAGTTCTAACTAATCAGAATGAATTACTTTTGAAAACAACCCATTTCAAATGGATCAAATCAACAGCAATATTGAACATTTTTAGATGCATTTTAAAAAAAAAATGGGGTCTAAACTGGAAAAAAACACCCAATTGCATACAACAAGTAAAATGTGGCCCAAAGTATAAGATTTGCTTGTGAATCTTGATTGAAATTATTGTGAGAAAAGGAGGAAATGCTGTGTAACAACAGTACTGTATAACAAACCTGATTATTCTTTTTGAATTCCAAAAAATTACCAAATCTGTGTTGTTGAGTACTTTAACCCCTTACCAACTTATTATGCAATATCCAGATTTTAGATTTTCCGGAATTCAAAGCATTTCTCCTTTTTCCACAATGTTTTCTTACTCTATTAAAGTCAAGTTGCATTTTTTGAGTCATGTTTATTTTTGTCTGCAAATGCTTAAATGCTTACATTTTAGACAAGTCTAAAATCTTTTCATTTAGTAAAAAATTTACACACACACACACACACACACACACTAAAAATAGAAATACATGTACATCTGAGCCATACTATGTGAAAAGGAGGCTTCATGCATCCGCAAAAAAAAAAAGGGAGAAAAAAACTATCGACCAAGGTCAGCCTGCCAGGTCAGCACAGTCCGGCCTGGGCCAAAACTTTAAGCTGTTGATAAATTTTCTGCATGCTCAAGGACCAGTGCATCTCATGTAGATTGGTTGTTATACACAATGGATTTCATGGACCCATAATCAGATCTCCAGACAGAGGGAGTGATTTTGATTTCGAAATTGAAAATATTTATTTCTGTTCACTAAACCCTATATTGTGGTTACTCATTAGAATCGGCTCATCGAGCCGATTCTAATGAGTACCCACAATATAGGGTTTGAAAGAAGAAATAATGAATTTGGAATACAGTCATTCCTTTTCTGGAGCTCTGTGTATTAACCCTTTACTCCATAGATACTCATTTCTACACATTGCTTGTAGGAGCCTAAATGGAAAACTTTTTGGCAAAAGGTGAAATTGCTCGTGAAGAGCTCGTGATGAGCAATTTCACCTTTTGTCACAATGTTTTCTATGCTATCAATTGGTATCATTTACACATAAGAAACGGCTTCATCCTTGCTGTCATTTAGGGTCAATTAGAGATGCCATAGAAATGCCTTATGGGGTAAAGGGTTAATACTATCGTGACTTGGATGGTATCATGCACCCCTTTTGCAAGAGCACGGCTCAATTATGCTTTTTCCTTGTTGTAGGATAGTGGAACCACTGCATTGCTGGAAAAGGTTGGAGAAATACACTCAACTGCTGACTTTCCGAGGCAGCAACAGACCTCACACACGGACCTCATCTTGAACACTCGAGATCTACAGGACATGATGGATCTGTCAGATAGTCTGTTTTCTAGTCTCAACCAGCCATTTGCCTTTCCCAACCCTAGAGAATTGTGTAAGTATAAATTTTGTTTATTTTATTTGCTAATTGGTAACTGTGTTTTCTTTTTAACCCTTTACCAAACAATATTATGTCTTATAACCGTTGAGGAAAAGTCTAAATTCAACACATGGGAAAAGGAGAAAACGCTAACTAGGACAAGTCCAAAATTTTATCCTTTGGTCAGGAGAGCCTGAATTTATAAAGTTCCTGAACTTTGAAAATACATGTAGTAATGTGTTATTCTGTAAGTGAAAATGCTCTGATTTTCGACTTTATTTAATGAAGTCTTTTCATTACCTGATGAATCAAATTTACAGTAGACAATACCCATGTAGTACCAGCAACACGAACTAAGGTTGCGTACATCAGTAAAATCAAAGTAAAACAAAGCAACAAGAGAAATTTCTCCTTTAACCCATTACTCCATAGATATTCATTTCTACACATTGTTTGTAGGAGCCTTTGGAAAACATTGTGGCAAAAGGTGAAATTGATCGTCACAAGCAATTTCACCTTTTGTCACAATGTTTTCTATGCTATCAAAAGGTATCATTTACACATAAGAAACCACTTCATCCTTGCTGTTATTTAGGGTCAATTAGAGATGCCATAGAAATGCCTCATGGGATAAAGGGTTAAAGCTGTTAAAATGTTTTCCCTTTTGCCACCATGTTTTCTATAGCAGTTTTATGCTTGAGGTGAAAAGAATGTCTGCAGGAGGTTGTTTGTTAACTTTGTTTCCTATCTTACAGCTGGCCTTGGCTATGCCGATTTTATTCAGCCAGGACTGGTTCAACTTCAGCCTAATTTAGATGATTTTATGGATTTAGATCCCTTGACTGGTATGTGTGTTTTTTAATCAAACGAAAAACTACATATTCATTTGAAATAAAAAGACATGTGAACCAGTTACCACACAATCCCTACTTTTGATGCCCTTAGAAAGAAGCTATTAGAAAACATTGTGGGAAAAGGAGAAAATGCTGGTAACCAGCATTTTCTCCTTTTCCCACAAGGTTTTCTACCCTTCACAAAATAAATTTCAAATTTTCAGTCACTTCTCTTTTGTCATCTGCAAACGCTTTCGATTTGGACAAACTGAAAATTCCGTTGTTTGGTAAGGAGTTAAAGTCTGTGCATTGCTTTGGAACTCTACTCTGTTGAATCCTTTATTTATCCTCGGAAACTGATGACTGGTCCAAATTGAAAGCTATTGCAGATGACAAATATGGCTCAAGTGCTACAAGAATTAGTCATGCAATAGGTTAAAAAACAAATTTTGTGGAAAAAAGAGAAAATGGTGGTAACAAGCATTTTCTTTTATTATACCCCCGCAAACAAAGTTTGTGGGGGGTATACTGGAATCAGCCTGTCTGTCGGGTGTGCAGTTGGTCTGTCCGCAAAATCTTGTTAGGACAAGTCCTCCTACAGTTTCAGTCCAATTTGCTTGATACTTGGCAGAAGTGTTCATTAGGAGCTGTAGATTTGCAAGACGCAAATTTTGTGAAAATTCCATCAAGAATTACAGAGTTATTGCCTCTGATTTGACTTAAAAATGCTTTTCCAGGCAACTCCTCCTACAGTTTCTGTCTGATTCACTTTAAACTTGGCAGAAGTGTTCATTAGGAGTTGTAGATGTGCAAGACACAGCTTTCATGAAAATTCTATGAAGAATTAATGAGTTATTGCCACAATGACATGAAATATAGGGGCGGGGGTATTTATCACCTTTAGTGATAGTTATTCTAGTTAGATCGTATTTTCAGTCTTCAAAGCCTAGCTGTGAAAGCTCAGTCAGTAGTACTTAGGGCTCAAGGGTTCCACCCTTGGCTTTCTTTCCGAGTATTAATGATAGTCAATGCAACGCAATTCATTCCTCTCACTGCTGACTATTGGCCAGTGGCTTTGAAAGAAAACTACTAGTACTCGTAAAAAAAAGCTCAGAAAAACATGGATATATAACTTACATAATGTTGAAAATGGCATTAAACACCATACAATTAATCAGCAGTCAGAGTAGAAATCAATTTCTTAACCCTTGAAGCGCCTAGAAGTTGTTTTTGTGGTCAGAAGTAGATCAAAAGCATATTTGCACAAAACGTGTACCCTGATCTTCCATCTGCACTGCCCTCTTTGCGGAGTCTGCACAGACAAAATGCAGTCATGAAAATGCAAATTATCTTGGTCTTATTGTATATTGAAAATATTTATTCAGTTTATTCAGCACTATGAGGATCTCTTGAAATATTTCTTTTTATAGATATGCTGACTGGATCTAGGTCTCAACAAATTCTCAACCAGACAGAAAACACCCAGGTAAAAGTTTGAATCTCTTCGAAGCAAAAATATTTTTAACTTGTGGAATTTCAGAGCTCCTGCAGACATTATATAAATGATGGCATAAATCATGATAGGTCATTTATGAAATGGAAAATGCTGGTTACCAGCTTTTCCAACAAAATTTTTGAAAGGTTGGCATGGCTTGGTCGTTAAGACTTGGAATTGTTAAGCTTTTATGTACACCTGTACCAAATGACCTAATTTCAGACTTGAAAGCATTTGCAAATGACGAATCTTGGTCACATGGTGGAATTTGTGATGGGTTTTTTTTTTATCATTTAAAATTGATTATCCTGGCTGATCTGATAGAACTCAAATAATATTGAAAGTGGCAGAAACCAATGTTACAGCTCTAATAAACAATCTCAAGATTTCACAACTCTGAAAAAGAGGTCTATTGAAAATATTCTGAGAAAAGGAGAAATGATGGTAGCCAACATTTTCTCCTTTTCCTGCAATGTATTCTACCCTTCCAAAAGTAACTTTTATATTTAGTCAAATATTTTTGTGGTATTTGTCGAAGACAATACCACTATGAGTTCAAGATTGAATTTTGATAACCATGTATCTTATTTTGTGCAAAGCCAAAGGAAATAAACCCAGTTAAACTCATTTTTTCTCAGGCAAATGAGTTTTACGGTGGCACTCAGATATGTAATTTGAAATGGCATATTAAAATACATTGGGCGAGGCCATCGATTGTTGAGATGCTTATTTTTTATTGAAAAAAGCTTCTCTCGCTCATAGCCTTTTATGGGCGCAATGATACAAATTTGCCAAATGACCTTGGGCTTTTTCGTTCCAAAACCAATTCGTTCCATAGCTTGTTCGTCCTATGATTGCGCGCTACTCCATTTGATTGCTCATGAATATTTATAGATAGAGGTAATTGATTGTAATGTTGGAAATTAAATGTAAAAGGCTAGAGATATTCCAAAATTATAGTTTTCAGGAACAAACTTAATTTTGTTCGATATATCAATAGGATTTTTCTCTCTATTCGTCATGCATCCTATTGTCGGGGGGCGTTACTCCTGCTTCCTACTAATGATCAAAGGGAAACCACTTATACAAAAGTAAACGAAACTGTCATGAATACTCTCCCTTAAACCGAAAAGGTATTCATTTGCTTAGTGGGTTGACTTTTAAGCCAGTATTTGAACAATATGTCACGGTTTCTTTCAAACTGTTAATTCCACACAATAGGGTTTCCTTGACAAATACCACTTCAGCGTTCCCAGCGCTTTGATTTATGTTGGCTAGAAGTGTTTTCATTTCATACCACTCATAAGTATTGCTATCTGTTACAGGGTTTAAGCCATTACCACACAATCCCTACTTTTGACGCCCCTGAGAAAGAAGCCTTTAGAAAACATTGTGGGAAAAGGAGAAAATGCTGGTAACCAGCATTTTCTCTTTTTCCCACAATGTTTTCTACCCTTCACAAAACAAAATTGAAATTTTCAGTCACTTTCATTTTGTCGTCTGCAAATGCTTTCAATTGGACAAACCTAAAATTTTGTCGTTTGGTAATGAGTTAATCTTTTATACAGTAAGTAAACACTGGGTTTTTTTCACAGGAGTGTCCTTGGGCAAGACACTTCAGAGCCTAGCCTAGTACTGGTGAAACCCAGGAAACATGAATATGTGAACTGTCGCCGTGATATGACTGAAATACTGTTGAAAGCGGCGTAAAACACCATTCAAAAAAAAAAAAAAAAAAAGTAAGTAAGTATCTGAAGGTGTAAAGATCACTTTGTACAATAATGGGTAGAGTTTTACTGTATTGTTTGCAATGTAGTCAGCGGATATTATTTATTTTAGATTGGCCAACATTCGAGGCTGCAGCATGGTGACGTAGAAATGGCACTTTCACCCCAAATCATGACACAAGATCAGATGATAAATAGCCAGCTTAGTCAGCCTAGTCCAGGGCCGTCCAACAGAATGATGGTGGATAGTCCAGGACTAACACCTACTGCTGGGTTATCGGAGCAGGATCCTATGATTGTTGACACAGAGAACTTTATTCTGAATCAGCTGCAGATTCTCCAGCAACAAAAACAAGCGGAGGATATAAATCGACAACTCCAGCAACAAAGGATATTGGAGATGCAGAAAAAGAAACAGCAAGAAGAACAAGAGCGTCGCCAGGAACAGGAGAAACAAGAACAGCAGCTGCGAGAGCAGCAAAAACAACAACAGCAGCAACAACAGAGAACACAGTTACAGGCTTTGTTACAAAATAAGCCTCAGATAAAGAACATTTTGACAGCTATGGGTGAAAATGCTCCAGCATTACTAGAGGAGTTATCCAAAAGTTTACAAGCCCAACAGGCTCAGAATCAGCCGAGTTTGTCTGGGACTACGACTCAAACCCCTGTCTTGAATCAAAGTCAACCAAAGGCTCAAGTACAAATGCAAAAGACTAATATGAGTCAAAGTGCAAGTCAATTTCAGCTGCAACTTAGCTCAGGGAATTCAACTTTGATTTCAAATCTGTTAAACTCAAACAATCAGACTACACAACAGAAACCTGTTCAGTCTATTAATAATACCAGTGCCAAAGCAAGACTTAGTAGCAAGTTTGCAGGTAATACCAGCATTCTTGCAGCTCTGACTGCAGATGAAAAGCAATCAGCTTTGAGCAAAATGACTGTGCAACCAGCAATAGTGAATAATAAACTTAAACCAGCTCTCAGTGCTAATATTCCAAAGAAAGACAATGCAGGCTTTACAATTCCAACAGTGAGTGTCCTTCCTCTTTGCTCTTTAATTTTTTACTACACCATCCCATTTATTAACGATTTTGAAAGATAAGGTTTTTGAAAACATTGTTGATAAAGGAGAAAATGCTGGCAAATAGCTTTTTCTCTTTTCCCACAATGTTTTCTACCCTGTCAAGGAAAGAAGTCATATGAGCTACATTCAATTTTTCATCAGGAAATTTGGATAGGTCTCTTTTTAGCTCCACTTGCCCAAGGCCAGCAGACCTGTCATGGCCTGGTGGCTGTTGTGTGTCAGTGTGTTAATGCGTCTGACCATGCTTGTAATAATTTTTATTTCAGGCATCTTTTCTGAAACTACCCGTCCAAATTCAGTGAAATTTCACAGAAATTATCCTACCATGGTCCTCTTCAGAATTCGTTGAAGAATTTGATTCCTACAAAAACTCTGGTTGCTATGGCAACAAAACTAAAAAAAATTAACTTTTTTATAAATATTTTTTTTTTTAAAACTTCAAGGCCTAGGGCCTCTGAATTTGGCATGTGGCTTTATCTAATGGGCAGTTACAAGTTTCTTTATAATACAGGCCAGGGATCAAAATTGTCTCCATCCCAGGGATCACAAGTTTAACATGGGTTTCCATTTATGGTCTTTTCAATTAAAACATTAATTAAGGTAAAAGCTTGAAAAGCCAGTGGAGTGATACAGGGCCATCATGGCTGTCTTGTTTTTGTGTTAATCAGGGTGAACATGTTTCATTTTCTCAGCATGGAATATACCATGTGAAAATGACAAACTGTTTTTTGTGAGCAATTGCTCATTTTTCCAGCATTGTTTTCCAAAGCTGTCTACTGAAGAATTATTTGATTTTTGCTGTAATTAATCAGTAATACATCTTTCTCTCGCCTCGAGTGCATACCTTTTTCAGGCACATACTTATTTAAGAACTTTCCAATGTGACAAGGTACTGGTTGAACAATTTTTTTTTGTTTATTGTTAATCAAAACTGGTATTTTGTAAAGTTAAATGGTATGCTATATCTGTCACTGTAACAGGTTCCATATCGAGCTAAGGTTAAGCCTCGAGTGATTGCACCTGCACCACCAGCCCCAGCCACGACGACACAATCAACTATCTCCCAACAAAACTCTTACTTGGCACAACTGTTAACCACAGGTAAGTGGAGTCTATACTTGATCAGTTGACTTCTGACTTCAAAGCAGGGTAATACGGTCCATAGTGTACAGGACTTGAAACTAGGAGGTTGTTTGTCTAACTTTTTACCAAACAACAATATGTTAGGTTTGACGAAATTGAAAGCATTTGCAGACGACAAAATAGAAGTGACTGAAAGTTTAAGATTTGTTTTGTGAAGGATAGAAAACTTTGTGGGATAAGGAGAAATTGCTGGTTACCAGTATTTTCTCCTTTTCCCACAATGTTTTCTGAAGGCTTCTTTCTTAGGGGTCGTCAAAAGTAGGGATTCTGTGGTAATGGGCTAACTCTTTATCAGACGACAAAATTTAAGACTTGTCCAAATTGAAAGCATTTGCAGATGTGTAAATAAACGTGACTCAGAATTTGAAACTACTTTAGAACAACCAAAATATCGTGTTTTTAGGAGGTTTCTTCCTGTGGGTCGTAAAACCAGGTATTTTTGGGGCAACTAATTTCTTTCAGAGAGATTAGGATTCAATCCTCATGGTTGTTTTGACTATGTTTATGTGGGAAAGTAGCTATTGACTTTGGAATATTTTTGTGCGAAGTCATGATAAGAGAATTTCTAGAAAAGTGTGGATAGATGCTTGCCACTTGATACTTCTGTAAAAATTTTAATAACAACATTGAACATACCACCCAACTCATAGTTTGAACAGCTTTGGGGACCTGTACTCTTTTCTAAATGACAAAATTTACACTGGTCCAAATTGAAAGCACCTGGTGACGACAAAATGAACATAACTCAATAATTGAAATTTCTTTCCAGCAGCAGTAAAAACATAGTGGGAAAAGGAGAAAATGCTGGTAACTAGCATTTTCTCCTTTTCCCACAATGTTTCCAAAAGGCTCCTGTCCCAGGCTTGTAAAAACCAGGGACTGTTTGGTAAAGGGTGAAGGAAATGATTTTTTGAAGACATTGTTGGAAAAGGAGAAAATGCCTTTAACCAGTGTTTTCTTCTATTCTAACAAAATATACTGCACTTTCAAGGCCATTGCCTGTCATTTGGTCAACACTTGTTAATGGTTTCAATGTAAACATGCCTGAAGGTTAGTCAGCTACTGAAAAGGTTAAACAGGCCGTTCTTTCACGTCTTCGTGTGAAGTATTTAATAGCTCTATTTGAACTCCTATACTAGTTTTCAAAATCATAAACTTGTCCACATATGATAGTGCTGGAAGATGACTAATTTAACTGTAGTGTATATATAGGATCTGATATGAGTTGGCTTTGAGATAAGATTTTATTCAACAAGTCGAGAAATTGTTGTTAAGCAAGCCTAGGCGAGCTTATAAATATTTTTCAAGTTTAATAAATTTTTATCTCAAACGCCCATGAAAGTCAGATTCTTTTTATCACATAACAATTTTTCACAAATATAGATCAGATGATACAAAAACATTCATAACTGCACCCGCGGTATTTTTCATGAGACCCATTCACTTGTATGAAATGACGTAAAAATGATGTCAAAAATGACATCACACAAATGTGATATCAAATGTGTATAAGATAAGAACATTTGTAATGGGTATATTACACTGAAAACAAGGGAGGTTATGTGATAAATGATGGAGTTTTGAAAGGGAGAAAAACAGTTTCAGAACAGTAGAAAGCTGTGATTTCTCACATTGTGTTGAGTCTTCCTGTTTGGTGTTGAAATAAAGAAATATAAGTAAATTGGATTCAAAAAGGATCTTGAGAGTAGTTTGGACTTTTTTAAAATCAATAACTGATTTCTTATTTCTCTTATTGTTTAGGTACTTACCCAGGGGCCTTAGTGAATGTGAAGGAGGAGGCAGCTCTGGCCAACTTGCAAGCAATTCAACCAGCCCCAGGCCCAGCCAGCCCACAGGGTTCAGCCACTCAATCCCAGTCCTCCCCAGTTACAGTATCAATTCAAACAGTGGGTGATTTACTAACTATAATGAATCTATAGATGATGAACAAATTTGATTCTTTAGCCTTTAGCCCTTTCCCAAACTATAAATTTTGGACCCTTCCAAACCGAAAGACTATGCAGACGACGATTTTAGATTTGGAGAAATTGCCAGAAAGTTCTCAAAGAGGATAGAAAACACTGAGGGAAAAGGAGAAATTGCTCATTATGAGCAATTTCTCCTTTTCCCACAATGTTTTCAAAAGACTTTTACTGTAGACACGTAAAAACCAGGGCTTGTTTGGAAAAGAGTTAACATGCATTAATATAGCCCTGACCAAAGATTTTATGAAAGCATTATGAGAGGAGAAGACTGTGCTGCTAACAAGCTTTTTCTCATATGGAAAACGTTTCTTTCACTCTTTTCAAATGTGTAACTTTTTACCACACAACTTGGACTTTTAACATCCTTAAGAAAGAAGCCTTTGAAAACATTGTGGGAAAAGGAGAAAATGCTGGTAACCTTTCCAAACCAAATTTCAATTTTTCAGTCAAATTTATTTTATCATTTGCAAATGCTTTCAATTTGGACTAGCCTGAAATTTTCCCATGTGGTAAGGAGTTAAGAATTAAAGGATTCATCTTTCTGCACATTATAGCAACATTACATGAAAAATCTAAAATTTTATTTTGTTAACAAAAAGCTCTGTGGAGGACATTCTATGAAAAAGACTAATCATAGGGTCATAGGCTAGATCAGTAAGACACTGCAGAGCCTTAACACTTTACCAGATGACAAAATTTTAGACTGTTCCAAATTTAAAGCAGAAGCAGACAACAAAATTAATGTGTCTCAAAAATGGAAATTTGTCTTGGGAAGGGTAAAAAACATTGTGGGAAAAGGAGAAAATGCTGGTTACCAGCATTTTCTCCTTTTCCTACAATGATTTCAGAAGGCTTGATGGATTCTTGAAAACCAGGGATTTCTTGGTAAAGAGTAATCTGAATTCTGGCTCCGTGATGACACTTCAGAGCCCTGTCCTGTGTGTCACATGACATATAAGTGAGCTGTTGGCATAATATAACTGAAATACTGTTGAAAGAGGTGAAACATCATACAATGAAACTAGTCACAATGATTTTTGGATATTAAGGTGGTCAGTATGCATTGACCTTTTTAGCAACTCCTCATTTTTTTCATTTCAACTTAAGGCAATTTCAAACTGATATTAGTGAACACTGACAAGTAAAAATGTTTTTTCGTTTGACGAATCATTTGTTCATTCGTTCACTTGCTCGTTCACTCACCCATTCACTCACTCACTTTGAAGACGAGGGAAATGATCTTCGTGAAACTGCCACTAAAGGCATTAAAAGACATGCTTTTCTGTTTTTCAGCTTACTCCAGATTTTCCTACCAGTGTATTACTAGCAGCAGCCAATCATGCTTTCAGTTCAAACTCTTTAACTGTGAAAGAAGTTTTACAGAATGTTTCTCTACCAGGTATGTTGCGACAGTGGTGTTAATTTCTTTGTATAGTGTTTTATAGCATTTTCAACATTGTTTCAGTCATTAGATTGTCCAGAGTACCTACCAGTGATTCCCTAGAGGAGTTCCCTTTACCAGTGCTTTGCACAATTATTTGTCTCTGGCCACTAGATGCTTTTCTTCATAACCATTGCGTGGTGAGGAAGAAATGAATCCTGTTGCAGTTACTATCATTAACTTGTCTTGTCAGTGTTTAGAGCACTATAATCAACCTATACTTGTCCAGATTGAAAGCATTTGCAGACGACAAAGTAAATGGGACTCAAAAATTGAAATTTGTTTTAGAAAGAGTTGAAAAAATTGTGGGAAAGGGAGAAAATGCTGGCTACTAGCATTTTCTCCTCTTCCCACCATGTTTTCAAAAGGATTCTTCCTCGAGGTTGTCAAAAGTTGTCATTGTGTGGTTAAGGGTTAACAAAAACAAGCTTATATAACCCTTTACCACACAATCCCGACTTTTAACGACCCTCAGAAAGAAGCCTTTTGAAAACATTGTGGGAAAAGGAGAAAATGCTGGTAACCAGCATTTTCTCCTTTTCCCACAATGTTTTCTACCCTCCACAAAACAAATTTCAAATTTTCAGTCACTTTTATTTTGTCGTCCGCAAATGCTTTCAATTTGGACAAGTCTACAATATTTTTGTTTGGCAAAGAGTTAAACTTGGTGTCCGTGTAGATAGTGATAAATTATATTTTCAGCATCACCCAATACCTCAGTTATATTGGCAAGCTCCTCTCAGCAGAAGCCTGAAGGTGTTATTTCACCCGCCCCATCCCCATCACCAACCCCCATGTTTTCTCCAACGGCTGAAACAAGTCCTGCATCCGTCAGCTCACCAGTCTCCAGCTCTATGGATGAATATCATTACACCTTGGTGGGTATTATTTGGTCATTGAATATTACTCTTGACAAAATTAAAATGGATATTTTCAGTCAGAATCAAACTCAATACTTGTTTAATTCGTTTCCAAACGACAAAATTTTAGGTATGTCGAAATCGAAAGCATTTACAGTCAGCAAAATAAAAGTGACTGAAAATTTGAAATTTGTTTTGTGAAGAGTAGACAACATTGTGGGAAAATGAGAAAATGCTGATTACCAGCATTTTCTCCTTTCCCCACAATGTTTTCTAAAGGCTTCTCTCTCAGGGTCATCAGAAGTAGGAATTGTGTTTTAATGGGTTAATTGGGTTAATAAATATTTTTACATTTATGGAGGGGCAACAGAACTTGTTATGGGGGGGGGGGGGGGGGGGGGGGGGAGGCAAAACTCATGAATATTGTTATACTCAGGCAGAAGGAATGTTTTCAGGGGTAAACTGGAATCCGCCTGTCTGTCCGTGTGTTCGTGTGCTAGTATGTCTTTCTGTGTACAAAATAGTGTCAAAGCGCTGGCAGGGATATAAAGTCACATTCAGAGACAGCTCTAGTTTTTCCTAGGGCCATCTATTCCAGCATATAGGTAAAGTTTAATCCAACTTGGCATATACTTTGACTTTCCCATGTGCATTGAGTCTCATCTTGTACATTATCCTTCTTTAACATGGAGGGTTAGGTAGTGAATAGATTTTTAGCTCACCTGAGCACATAGTGCTCAGGGTGAGCTATTGTGATCGATCGTTGTCCGGCGTCCGTCCGTGTGTCCGTCCGTCCATCCGTCCGTCCGTGAACAATTACTTAAAAATTCTTCTCCTCTGAAACCGCCCAACAGATTTCAGTGAAACCTCACAGAAATGATCCTTAGGTGATGCACTTTCAAAATACTTCAAAGATTTGAATTCCATGGAGAACTCTGGTTGCCATGGCAAGCGAGAGAAAAAACTTTAAAAATCTTCTTGTCCCAAACCGTAAGGACTAGAGCTATCATATTTTGCATGTAGCATCATCTAGTGACCCTCTACCAAAATACTTCAAATTATGGCCCTAGTGTTGAAAATGGCCCTATGTTGTGGGTTTTTGGATTTCACATGGAGATAAAGAAGGAAATCTTTAAAAATTTTCTTGTCCCAAACCATAAAGGCTAGAGCTCTCATATATGGCATGTAGTATCATCTAGTGGCCCTCTATTAAAATACTTCAAATAATGGCCCTAGTGTAGAAATTGGCCCTATGTTGTGGGTTCTCGGATTTCACATAGAGATAAAGAAGGAAATCTTTAAAAATCTTCTTGTCCCAAACCGTAAGGGCTAGAGCTTTCATATTTGGCATGTAGCATCATCTAGTGACCCTCTACCAAAATACTTCAAATTATGGCCCTAGTTTGAAAATGGCCCTATGTTGTGGGTTCTCGGATTTCACATAGAGATAAAGAAGGAAATCCTTAAAAATCTTCTTGTCCCAAACCATAAGGGCTAGAGCTCTCATATATGGCATGTAGTATCATCTAGTGGCCCTCTACCAAAATACTTCAAATAATGGCCCTAGTGTGGAAATTGGCCCTATGTTATGGGTTCTCCGATTCCACATAGAGATAAAGAAGGAAATCTGTAAAAAACTTTATGTCCCAAACCTTAAGGGCTAGAGCTTTCATATTTGGCATGCAGCATCATCTAGTGGCCCTCTACTAAAATACTTCAAATTATGGCCCTAGTGTTGAAAATGGCCCTATGTTGTGGGTTCTTGGATTTCACATAGAGATAAAGAAGGAAATCTTTAAAAATCTTCTTGTCCCAAACCATAAAGGCTAGAGCTCTCATATATGGCATGTAGTATCATCTAGTGGCCCCCTATTAAAATACTTCAAATAATGGCCCTAGTATGGAAATTGGCCCTATGTTGTGGGTTCTCGGATTTCACATAGAGATAAAGAAGGAAATCTTCAAAAATCTTCTTGTCCCAAACCTTAAGGGCTAGATCTTTCATATTTGGCATGTAGCATCATCTAGTGGCCCTCTACCAAAATACTTCAAATTATGGCCCTAGTGTTGAAAATAGCCCTATGTTGTGGGTTCTCGGATTTCACATAGAGATAAAGAAGGAAATCTTTAAAAATCTTCTTGTCCCAAACCATAAAGGCTAGAGCTCTCATATATGGCATGTAGTATCATCTAGTGGCCCTCTACCAAAAGACTTCAAATAATGGCCCTAGTGTAGAAATTGGCCCTATGCTGTGGGTTCTCGGATTTCACATAGAGATAAAGAAGGAAATCTTTAAAAATCTTCTTGTCCCAAACCTTAAGGGCTAGAGCTTTCATATTTGGCATGCAGCATCATCTAGTGGCCCTCTACTGAAATACTTCAAATTATGGCCCTAGTTTGAAAATGGCTCCATGTTGTGGGTTCTCGGATTTCACACAGAGATAAAGAAGGAAATCCTTAAAAATCTTCTTGTCCCAAACCATAAGGGCTAGAGCTCTCATATATGGCATGTAGTATCATCTAGTGGCCCTCTACCAAAATACTTCAAATAATGGCCCTAGTGTGGAAATTGGCCCTATGTTATGGGTTCTCCGATTTCACATAGAGATAAAGAAGGAAATCTGTAAAAAACTTCTTATCCCAAACCTTAAGGGCTAGAGCTTTCATATTTGGCATGTAGCATCATCTAGTGACCCTCTACCAAAATACTTCAAATTATGGCCCTAGTCTTGAAAATGGCCTTATTTTGTGGGTCCTCAGATTTCACATAATGATAAAGAAGGAAATCTGTAAAAATCTTCTTGTCCCAAACCTTAAGGGCTAGAGCTTTCATATTTGGCATGTAGCATCATCTAGTGACCCTCTACCAAAATACGTCAAATAATGGCCCTAGTGTGGAAAATGGTCCTATGTTGTGGGTTCTCGGATTTCACATAGAGATAAAGAAGGAAATCTTTAAATATCTTCTTGTCCCAAACCATAAGGGCTAGAGCTCTCATATATGGCATGTGGTATCATTTAGTGGCCCTCTACCAAAATAGTTCAAATAATGGCCCTAGTGTGGAAATTGGCCCTATGTTGTCTGTAGTTGTTGGTGTATTTAACAACATTATAATACTAACTTGTATAGAAAGTCTTGAATCGGCAAACATTCTCTACTAAGTTTGCTCAAATCAGGCAACTTTTTGCCACACACCAAAAGTCCTAGGGCTTTGTTATTATTCCTTCAAAACTCTGTTCTGGAGGTATATAGGAGTCAGCTTGTTGGTCCGTCCATCCATCCATCCATCAGTCTTTCTGTAGCATTTTCTTGTCAGAGCTTGTTCTCAACAACTACAGGACAGATTTCATTCAAATTTTAGAGAGACTCGGTGCCAAGCAAGAATGTGCATATTATATTTTGGTGACGGTTCATTGAATTTTTACAAAGTCATTTTCCTTTGATGAAATTTCTTGTTCTCCCTATTTTTCAACAACTATTGGACAAATATCATTCAAACTTCTCTTAAATATTTATATAACCGGGTTTGGTTAAGAAAGATTATCTTCTTATCTAAACCAAGAAGACCTAAAGCTTTGGCCTTGCACTTCGATATTTGGTATTTATCTTCATTGTAAATCTTTACTGCTTGGTACTCAGGTGAGCGATATAGGACCATCATGGTCCTCTTGTTTTGCATGGATTCCTGGGCCTGTATTCACCAACTATTCTTAAGAACGTTCTTTGTCTCATTCTCCAGAATTTTCTATATTTGTAAGTAACACAACTCCGGATTTGCTAAACCATTTGGTTTGGCTAAACAGTCAAAAGTTGTGTTACTTACAAATGTAGAATACCTTGGAGAATAAGACTAAGAATTTCCTCAAGAATGTTTGGTGATTACGGTGTTCTGAATTTTTTTTTCTTTACTAAATGATGAATTTTCAGAAAGGTCCAAATTGAAAGCATTTGCACACAACAAAGTCAGTATTTCACAAATTAGAAACTTTTTTCTGTAATAGGTTGAAAAAAAAAGAAAATGTTGGAAAAGGAGAAATTGCTGATAACCAGCATTTTCTCTTTTTCCTACCATGTTTTCAAAAGGCTCCTTCATCAGGGCTCTGTAAGATCTGCATGGTGTGGTAAAGAGTTCATAAAAATAAGAAATAATACATTTTTAGAAATCTCCCGAGCCGTCCTATGCAGAAATGCAACCCATCGATAGACGAGATGATGATGACTCGAAGAAAACAACCCATTTGTCATCCGAGAAGAAAAGGAGATACAATATTAAGGTACATTGAACATTTTTTAAACGATGGAGAAGCTTGCCTGTAGTATTTCTGGCCCATTCTCATCAACCATTCTAAATTAAACTCTTAAACTCTGTATCAGACAACACAATTTTAGATTTTTCCTACTAGAAAGCAACTACACAGAGCTCCAGATAAGAGGGAGAGATGGTACTCTAAATCCATTATTTCTTTTCCAAACCCTATGTTGTGGGTACTCATTAGAATCGTCTCGACAAGACGATTCTAATGAGTACCCACAACATAGGGTTTAGTTGAGAATAACTAATATTTTCAAGTTTGAAATCTAAAGATCACTCCCTCTGTCTGGGGCTCTAACTACAGGTGACAAATATGATGCAAATGGTAGGACTTAGTGTTCAAAAGACTAGAAACCCTTGTTGAAAAAAGAGAAACTGCTGCATATCAACATTTTCTCCATTTCACACAATGGTTTCAGAATCCTACCTGAAGGTTGTTAACATAGTGGCTTGTGCCATAATAGATTAATTACAAATTTAAAGATGAGGCTCTATGAATAGGCAAACTATTTTTATCCCAGAACTAAACAGATATTTTGAATTGTTGATGAAAGTGATGTCAGGTTCAGTGTTAGCCCTCTATGCATGAATTGGTTTAAGTATTGAATGGTTGTAGTAAATTTTTTCACTGCACCTATATTATCTTCTTCACAAATTTTATTTGCAATATTTCCTAGTCCATATGTCATCAGATTGACTTGAATTATTATACCCCCCCAAAACTCTGTTTTGGGGGGTATATAGGAGTCAGCTTGTTATAATTTAAAATTGCGTTCATGAATGGGACAAAGAAACTGGTTGTAATTAAAAGTATATCTTGGGTTATAGATAGGTGTATGAAACATGTCATAAGAATACACAATCTGTTGCAAATATGACATGCTTTGGAAGAATTGGTTTACTACATCCGCAAAAGGTTTCAACCCATTTCAACATGCACATTTTGTGCAGTATGGCCTGTGTTGAAACCAAGACAGTGCAAAAAGTAAATTTTAGGACACAGTAATTATTGTGATGACTTGCTTTGTTTAATGCATCATGAGGTGATTTAAACCTGCTTTTGCTAGAATGCAGCTAAATTGAAATGACTTAACTTTTTTACTATTGGTTGGAAAGTTTTATTTAACCCTTTACCCAACATTCCCTGGTTTTTACAAGCCTTAGATGGAAGCCATTTGAAAACATTGTGGGGAAAAGGAGAAAATGCTGGTAACCAGCATTTTCTCCTTTTCCCAAAATATTTTCAACCCTGCTGGAGACAAATTTCATTTTTTGAGATATGTTTATTTTGTCATCTGCAAATGATCCCAATTTGGACTAGAATTTTGTCGTTTGGTAAAAGGTTGAGCAAAGGACAAAGTCTAAGACTGTCCAAATGCCAAATGTGATTCAAATGACCGGATTTTTCCTGAAGGGTATAAAAATGTTGTGGGAATAGGAGAAAAAAACTGGTTATCAGTATTTTGTCCTTAACCCTTGTATTTCTTGGACTTAAGGAAAAAAGGATTGGGTGGTTAAAGATATAAAGTCAACAACATTTCTGGATTCTACCAAAAGCAATCTGAACCTAAATTGTGCATTTTTCCCAAGACACCTTTGTTCAGACTCGGACAGTATGAAAAAGCAAGAAAGTGAATATGAAAAATCTGGGTCCTTATTCACCAGCCATTCTTAGGATCATTCTCATTCTGCAGAATTTTGTCAATGTGAAAGCAACAGAACTTCTGATTGGCTAAACCAAACCATTTGGTTTAGCCAATCAGAAGGTCTGTTGCTTTCATAGTCAGAAAATCTTGAAGAATAAGACAAAGAATGTTCTCAAGAATTGTTGTTGAATGTGGATCTTGGATTCTTTTCTTTATTAATTTTTTAAAACATTGGATATAGGCTTTTTTCTCTGTCCATATTTGGTAGTAAAGTAGAAATTGATTTTCAAAAATAGCTGAACAATAAAATAAAATTATCAAAACAATAATTCTAATCGGTTTTTAATACAGAAAGGTTTCTTTATTTAGTTCTAGTCTTGCCAAAGCACTTGCAGTTAGTTATGGTGGATACCTATGCTTTGCATTTAATTGCTTCACCGACACATTTCTAGGAATCCCAGTCTTTGTTTTGATAAGGACAATTTCGCTTGCCTTTCACAATTTCCTTTTTCCTGGACAGTATAGATTATGATCAGACTTGACAGTACAAGAAAGTGGATCTGCATTATACATTGTATGTTGAGATTTTCAAAAGAAAAACCATATTGAAGTTGCAATGGGGGTTTATGTTTATCAACCACAAAAGTACTATTCATTAATAATGATGTCAGATTTTTTTTACTGCCTAAGGAATATAGCAAAGGTTTCTTGAATGATGTTCTTTGAAAACATATTTTTTGCAGAATTTTCAAGTAAGGACAAGGAATTACTTCTCTTGATTAAATTTAAATTTGCCGAATAGGGCACAGGGCTCCAGGTAAGAGGGAGTGATGGTTTTCTAAATCCATTATTTCTCTTTGAAACCCTATGTTGTGGGTACTCATTAGAATCGGCTCGATGAGAGGGTTCTAATGAGTACCCACAACATAGGGTTTCAAAGAGAACAATTAATATTTTCAATTTTGAAATCAAAATCACTCCCTCTATCTGGAGTTCAGAGGGTAGCACAGACAGTCGTGTAGTGTACAGGACTTGAAAACAGGAGATCTCTGGTTCAAGTTCCTTGTTGGAGTTTTCTTTCTAAGGTATGATGAGACTCATCATGACATGATTCATTCCCCTCTCACTGCTGATCATAGTTTCACAAACTGTTCTGTGGGAAAGCAGCCGATGGCTGGGGAGAATTGTTGCATTGGCTGTTGGACATGGTGCATCTTTTCAACTGAAATAATTTAGAAAATGGTGTTAAACATTTTGAAAAAAATTGCAAAACGAAACAAACAAAATTATTTCTGATTCATAGATATTTTACCCTTTGTCATGCCGTGTCATGTTTATATGTTTGGTAGATTAAGGTTTCCTGGAAATTTTATCTACATGAAATGAAAAGATAAAATTTCCTGGAAAGTATGATTTATCGCAAAAGTCTTCTAAAAGATCCCTGATAGTTATCTTATATCTTTTACTGTGACATAAAATTTTGCAAGTTGTTCATAACTACCTTAGTAAGACAGGGCCCTAGTACCCAATATTTTGGCAACATTTAATTTATTGTCCTCAAGTTCTTACAACTTGAACCAGTCTGAAGTTTTTTTTTGATTTCATATATAGTTAATTTTTAGTGTGCTTTGCAGTTCAAAAAGTTCATGACCAAGATAGAGATCAAGATAGGCAACATCGAATTTTCAGTCGGATCTTGGCCTGTATCCACTAATCATTCTTTAGAATGTTCTTTTTCTCCGGAATTTTCTGAATTTGAAAATATCAATACATCTGATTGGCTAAACAATTCTGCTAAACATATTTCAACTTCCAAATCAGAAAACCTCCAAGAAAAGGCTAAGAATGCTATTAAACCTTTACCAAACAATCCCTGGTTTTTACGACCCCGACATAGAAGCCTTTTGAAAACATTTTGGGAAAAGGAGAAAATGCTGGTAAACAGCATTTTCTCCTTTTCCCACAATGTTTTCTACCTGGTTGGAAACAGATTTCAATTTTTGAGTTCCGTTTTTTTTGTCGTCTGCAAGCACTTTCAATTTGGAAAAGGCTAAAATTTTGTCGTTTGGTGAAGAATTTTGGAAGGGTGGGTGGATACAGACCCCAGTGTTTGAAAGTAGATATATTTTTAAAGATTTTTTTACCAGAAAGGCCTTATACCTTTTGTCTAAGACAGACCAAAAATGTCTATTTCTGAGGCTGTTCATCAACTAGTTATTTATAATAACAACTCTTTGTAAGGTAGCTTTTGATAGCAATTTGGGATCAGGGAAAATGTTGATCAAGAGCATTTTCTCCTTTCCCAGAATGTTTTCTGTCCTTTCAACAACAAATTCTGCTATTTTGCCACATTTACTGCTGGCCTTCAAATGATAGATAGATATTTATTTCATGGCATAACTGTAGTTTCTTGTTATAAATTTCACAATAACAAATGGAAAGAGAGAAAAAAAAAAAAACTGTATAATGTCCAACAATGCTCCAGCTATAGGGGGCTTGATGCATCTCTATGACCCATGGTACCAAGCAAGCTATCACCTCCTTATGTTTCCATAATAAGGAGCAACTTATTAACCCATTACCACACAATCCCTACTTTTGACGCCCCTGAGAAAGAAGCCTTTAGAAAACATTGTGGGAAAAGGAGAAAATGCTGGTACCCAGCATTTTCTACTTTTCCCACAACGTTTTCTACCCTTCACAAACCAAATTTCAAATTTTCAGTCACTTGTATTTTGTCGTCTGCAAATGCTTTCAATTTGGACCAGTCTAAAATAGTGTCGTCTGGTATCGGGTCAGTAGACATACAGATAATTAACCAATAGTGAAAAAGAGTTTGCAGACGATTATTTTAGATCTGGAGAAAAATTGCAGAAAGTTCTCAAAAAGGGTAGAAAACAGTGTGAGAAAAGGAGAAATTGCTTGTTACGAGCAATTTCTCCTTTTCCCACAGTGTTTTCAAAAGACTTTTACTGCAGACACGTAAAAACCAGGGCTTGTTTGGGAAAGCCCCTTTTTCACAGAACATGGCCCAAATATAAGACAAAGAATCAAGTTAACAAATCTATAGATACAGATGTATATGTTATAGGAAAGTCTAAAATCTGTAGTCTGGTAAAAAGATGATAAGTAAACTACTGTCTACGTGGATATATTATATGCTTGTCGAAAATTTGCAAATTCCCGCTAACGGACATTTTGCAAACAGAAATGTGTGCGAATCCAAGATGCATGTTATTTGTTGGTACACTTTTAGTAAAATACGCAAACAGAAAAGTAAGCAAATTTTCCAGATTCACAAAATCACTAAAATTTCCACATGGTAAATATGTCCACTCATGTGGCCTTTTCTCATTTCTCCGTTCATTCTCGCTTCTCTGTTCATGTACTAAAGCAGAAGGAATAACCGCTCGTGATGTTTTGTCCCACCCAGGTTCTATTCTACTCTTGTCAGATATTATGCATAACATCCTACCCTACATCAATAGTATTTTTCTATCGTGTAAGACACAAAAATAAAACAAAAGAGTGTAATTTTCACAGTTTGAAAGAAAATACTGCATTAGATACATTAAAATGCAAATTTTCGATGTTTTTCAACATTAAATACACTTAAATGGTTGTATTTACCCTTACGTATAAATGGGCTAGTCCATCTAAACTGGAGTGTAGAATATTCATCAATCATTAGCGACCGGCCTTTAGAATCAATTGAATGAATGGAAAAATGAGAAAGTCGCCATACTACCCAGATTGGCGAGGTAGGTTTGAAAACATCCTGGGATCGAATCTTTTGATGCAAGTCGTGGTGCATTTTTTCAGTTAAAAGTTTGATTCAGATTTTATATTTGATCATTACATGAAAATTTTGATTCCTTGACCAAAAATGTGCATTTTGTGAGCTTATTTTTGCGTAGGAGAACGGAGAAAAGAGAACACAGTATATACAGTAATTGGTTAAAAGTTAGCTTTGCTTCAGTAGCTTTCCACATGAAAGTTTCTCAAGTTGCACTGTTATTAATTGTAGCTGCCTAAGTATGCATTACATGAGCTAAAGTTCGAAATAAAAGTCTGCACAAGACTTGTTTTGTTTTTATTTTAGACTGCAGGCCAGATGCAAAAGGTATGTCTATTACTATCTATTTGGCTAACTAGTATTTGTATCTATCTTACAGCATTGATGTAATACAATGACAGAGAAATTTACTCTTTACTGGACAAATTTTGGGCCCATATTCACCAAATATTCTTGAGAATATTCTTAGTCTTAATCTCCAAGGTTTTCTGTATTTGTTAGTTACACTACTTCTGATTGGCTAAACCATTCGGTTTAGCCAACCATTCGGTTTAGCCAATCAGAAGTTGTGTTACTTACAAATGTAGAAAATTCTGGAGAATAAGACAAAGAACGTTCTTAAGAATGGTTGGTGCACACGGCCTTGGTATCCTCCATGTTGACTCAAAGAATTTGCAGACAACAAAATAACTGTAGCTAAATATATTGTCGGAAAAAGAGAAAATGTGTGCTACCAGCATTTTCTCCTTTTCTTACAAGGTTAAAAGAGTGCTCTTTCTGAATGTCATCATACCTTAAATATTTGTGAGAAAGAGTTTAAGGAATAATTCTTTTATTAAATCCTAACCATGTACCTTATGATTTCATGTTTGTACCAGCTTGAAGCAGACTTCACAAGGATTGTCCATAATGTTTTCAAAAGCATTGTTCCACAGGTAGTGAAAAAAAAAAAATGAAATTTTCAATATAGGGATAAATTGAAAGGCATAATTTTTCTATCTTTAAATTTATGAAGGCCCTTAATCCTTAATCACACAAATTTTGAGTTAACCCATTACCACACAATCCCTACTTTTGACGACGCTGACAAAGAAGCCTTTAGAAAAAATTGTGAGAAAAGGAGACAATGCTGCTAACCAGCATTTTCTCCTTCCCCTGCAATGTTTTCTACTCTGCATAAAAGAAATTTCAAATTTTCAGGAACTCTTATATTTTGTTGTCTGCAAGTGCTTATGATTGAGACAAGCCTAAAATTTTGTCGTTTGGTAATGAGTTAAAATCAACCTTGAATACTTTGACAATTGAGGAAGTGCTAAAAACTATCATTTGTTCCATTTTTCCTAAAATTATTTACTCTTTGAAAGGCAAATTGATGTATCCTGTAAATGATCGGTTTTGGACCTGTCAAAAATTTTGTTGTTTGATAGAGTTAAATTTCTTCACGGGACCATGCAATTTAAGCTCATCAGTATTGAAAGCATTTTCAGATATCAATTTCAGATATCAATTTCATTGAGGCTCAACTGATGCAATTTTCTTTGATAGGGTAGAAAGTAGAAAGTATTGTGGGGAAAAAAGAAGAAAATGCTGGTTACCAGCATTTTCTCTTTCTCCCAAAACGTTTTTAAATGCTTCTTTCCCAGGGTAGTTAAAAGTTGATATTGTATGGGTAAAGGTTAATACATTGTTCTTGTACTGACTGAAAGTATGTTTCATTTGTTCTGCCCTGTAAGGGTTCAGGTAGATTGGCACTGCCCTAGAGCTCTGTCTGATCTATCCCTTCACCACAAAATCTTGACTCTTTACCACAGAATTCTGAGTTTTGATGCCCTTGAAGAAAAAGCCTTTTGAAAACATTGTGGGAAAAGGAGAAAATGCTGGTAACCAGCATTTTCTCCTTTTTCCATGTTTTCTACTCTTCCCAAATCAAATTTCCTTTTTTTTTTTTTTTAGCAATGTTTATTTTGTCATCTGCAAATGCTTTGACCAGCCTGAAATTTTGTCGTTTGGTAAAGAGTTCAGTCTTCACAATTGTGAGTGAATGAATTTTGGGAAAAATGTTGAAAATGAAGAAACTGTTGGTAATCTTTCAATTTCCTCTTTTCCTGCAAAGTTTTCTACCTTTCTACACACACAAAAATTGCTACTTTCATCACAATTATGTTCACATCTGCGAATTCTTCCAATTAGGAAAAGTCTAAAATTTTGTTTTATTGAGATTTTATATGACTGGGAAGGTTGGTATTCTGCATAAAGAAAATTGTCAATAAAAGTTTCAGTCTCTGTTGAAAAAGAAATGGGCAGTAATTTCTCAAAAGCTTTTAATCTAAATTAAGTCAACACCAGTATGAAAAAAAAAAACAAATAAATTGTTTGATAATTTGCCATTCAACTTCCTCTGGAATATGTATTATGAGAAGAGTCTTATAACGTGCTGAATTAAGATGGTAGGAACTGGTTAAACAGTAGCATTAACTCTTTACCACATAATCCCTACTATTAACAACCCAGGGACAAAAGCCTTCTGAAAACTTTGTGGGAAAAGGAGAAAATGCTATAACTAGCATTTTCTCCTTTTCCCACAATGTTTTCTTCCCTTCCCCAAACAAATTCCATGTTTCAGTCACATTGATTTTGTTATCTGCAAATGCTTTCAATTTGGTCTGGTCCAAAATTTTGTTATTTGGTAAAGAGTTAACAGTAGTTGGTTGAAAAATTCTAACCTTTTCCATATTCATTTCTACAACAAGTTAAAATTGTTTCAAATTATGGTATTTTTCTTTGAGAGAAAGAAGAAAGTTAGGATGTGTTGCTCACTGTCATTTTCTCATTTCAGCACAAATTTTTCAATAGCTTCCAAGAGAACGGCCTTTTATTCCTTTCCCGAACAATCCCTGGTTTTTACGGGTCAGGAATAGAAGCCTTTTGAAAACATTGTGGAAAAAGGAGAAAATGCTGGTAACCAGCATTTTCTCCTTTTCCCACAATGTTTTCTACCCCATCATATAGAATAATCATCTTTTTAGCGACTGTTAATTTTTCATCTGCAAAATGCTTTCAATTTGGTCGGGTCCAAAATTTGCCTTTTGGGAAAGGGTTAAGGTGAAGGATTATTTTGCTTGTAAGGCAAGATGCTAGTTTAGAATCTTCTGACTTGTACAATGAGATCACACTGTGCCTGCTGTAAATAGTTGTAAACATTGTATAGCAGGCTTTTCACCTTGTTATGCAATGTTTTCACAAGCTGTATTTTGCAAATTTGCCTGTTTTGAAATTTTGATTTACTCTGTCCAAAAACCAGACTTTTCCAAATTGAAGGCATTTGCAGACAACAAAAGGATATTGTTTTAACGCTTTACTACATGAGAAAAGTTTAGACTGGTCCAAATTGAAAGCATTTGCAGATGACAAAATAAAGGTGACTGAAATATTGAAATTTGTTCTGGAAAGGGTAGAAAACACTGTGGGAAAAGGAGAAAATGCTGGTTACCAGCATTTTCTTCTTTTCCCACAGTGTTTTCAAAAGGCTTCTTTCTCAGGGGCGTCAAAAGTAGGGATTGTGTGGTAATGGGTTAAAAGGTGAAAAATATTGTAAGGAAAGGAAAATGCTAGTTACCAGCAATTTCTCCTTTTTCCCCCACTATATTTTCAAGAGCATACATCTTCAGGGTTGTTTTATAAAGAGTATAACTTTACATTTGCTGATCTCTTTTTAGAAGGTGCATTTTCTTTTCTTATCTTTTCAGTCTGGGTTTGAAGTTCTGCACTCTCTGATACCTTCTCTGAGCTCAAACCCCAATGCTAAAGTTAGCAAGGCAGCCATGTTGCAGAAAAGTTAGTATTTACCCCTTGTCAAACATTTGTCTATTTTAACCCTTAACTCATTATCAAACGACAAAATCTTAGGTTTTCCAAAAAGAAAACATTTGCAGATGACAAAAGTGACTGGAAATTAAAAAGTTGTTTCGTGAAGGGAAGAAAACATTTTGGGAAAATGAGAAAATGCTGGTTACCAGCATTTTCTCCTTTTCCCATGATGTTTTCTAAAGGCTTCTTTTTCAGGGGCGTCAAAAGTAGGGATTGTGTGGTAATGGGTTAAAGTGCTGAATTAAAGCAAGAGACACTTTTGAAATAGGAAAAAGCATTTGAAATATTGCTGTACCACGGGTTTTTTTTTTGCAAGAATATGTAACAAAATCGTGGACACTGTAGATCTAAGATCAGACTGCTGGTTCTGTGCAGTCTGATCTTGATCTACACTGTACTCAAAAACAAGTTAAGTCGGTTCAAGTGCTTTAAGGATTAATAACCCCAAGGAAGTAAGCTTTTGCAAAGTTTTTAGGGAAATAAGAAGCATTTTCTCCTTTTGTTAGTATTATTTTCCCTTTAAAAAATGAATGAAAATATTTAACTCTTTACCAAATGACAAATTTTGGACTGGACCAAATTCAAAGCATCTGCAGACAACAAATTACGTTCTCGTAATAATTATGATGTTTCTGACTTTGATAGAGTAGAAAATATTGTTGGAAAAGGAGAAAATGCTGGGTACCGACATTTTCTCCTTTCGTACAATGTTTTCCAAAGGCCGCTTCCTCGGTCGTGATAGCTAGGGTGATAGCTGGGGATTGTTTAGAAAAGGGTTAAATTTTTTCCAGGTAACATGAAAAATGTGGCTGAAGTATTGAAATTTATTTTTGGAAGGTTTACCAGCATTTTCTCCTTTTCCTCTGATGTTTTCAGAAAACCTATCCTCAGAATCATTAAATCTCTTGATTTTGTTGTAAAGGAATGTCTGACATACAGAAAGATGCATTTGTACTGCCATGAGTTACAACCTATGAGTGCAGGGCTTTTTATCAGCCATGCATTTTCTCCTGTTCCCACAGTGATTTTCAAATGGACCTTTACCCATTACCCCATAAGGAATTTCTATGGTATCTCTAATTAACCCAAAGTAACAGCAAGGATGAAGGCGTTTCTTATGTATATGACACCTTTTGATAGCATAGAAAACATTGTGGCAAAAGGTGAAATTGCTCGTCACAAGCAATTTCACCTTTTGCCCACAATGTTTTCTAAAGGCTCCTACAAGCAATGCGTGGAAATGAGTATCTATGGAGTAAAGGGTTAAAACATTGGTGGTAGTTGCTAATTTGATACCTGTTTCGGCAGACTTTTTTCTGGCCATTTGGAAATAAAGTCGAGTCAATACTGGTGTGATATAGCCAGGAAACACATGCATTGGTGCACTTACTGTCATGATAAACTGCAATACAAGCAAAACATTGCATTGTTTGATAAAAGTCCATATATAACTGTGATTTTCTTTGTTGTGTGAACAGCTGCTGAGTATTGTAGAAAACTGAAGACTGAGAGAGCACAGATGCAGAAGGAAGCAGATATACTCAAACAAGAGATCGGCTCTCTCAATCAGGCAATAAGGTATGTCGGTAGCGTTTGACTATATACTTGGAATCAGCATTTTTGCCTTGTTCTACAATGTTTTCTACCTTGTCAAAGGCTGCTGTAATCATTTTAACTACTTTCATTTTGTTTTCTGCAGATGCTTGCAATTGATAGTGGACATAATTTTGTCAGTCTGTAAAGAGTTGATAATTTACCCAACAATTCCCCATTTTAATGACTTTTTGAAAGAAACCTTTTGGAAACGTGGCGGGAAAGGGAGAAAATGCTGGTAACCAGCATTTTCTCCTTTTCCCACAATGTTTTTAATCTATGATGGACAATTCAAATATTTGAGCCACCTTTAATTTGTTGTCTGCAAAGGCTTTCTATTTTGCCCAGTCTGAAATTTTATTGTCTGGTAAAGAGTTGATAGAGTTCGTTTACTGTTACTGGGACCTTTGGCAGTGAACAAAATGCAAAAATTTACTACTGTAAATGTGGATATTATTGCAGGTCTTGAATTTCAAGAATACCACAATACTGACTTTGGGCGGAATCACATTTCTGTGAATTTTTTTTATCATGGTCATTGAATTTAACAAATTCCCATTTTCACTTTGATCAAATGTATTTAAATATCTAAATAAGCAGTGTGAACCACCACTGGACTGGTGTTCTGGTTGATTTTGATAAAAAAAAAAAAACACTCGTTGAAGTCGGCATGGGTCCCTGTCAATTTTTTCCACATGACCCGATGTTTAGATGAAATACACCTTTGTCTAGCTTAGATTTGCACCGAAGGATACCTTTGGATTTTTATAAATATGCGAAAACTGCAAAGATTTTCACAATGCAAACATTTCCGGTTTTACAGTCAAAATAACCTTGATAATCTGTTTAAAAGTCATATAATGGACAAGTCTTCACCATACAAGAAGATTTTAGCCTTGTCCACATTGAAAGTATTTGCTGATGAAAAATTCAGTTGGACTAAAATGGTAGGAGTTGTCTTTGGAAAGTTTGCAAACATAGTTAGAAAAAAAATGTTGGTTATCAGAGCTTTTAGTGCTCAAGTTGAGCCTTCGTGATTGTTCTGTGTCCAGCATCTGTCGTCTGTAGTGTTTCATCAACTTTTACCTTATGTATGTTCTGTAGGCTGTATTTGCTGTCTGATTCTCATGAAAATTGGTCAGAATGTTTGCTTTGTGGTATCTTAGAGAGATTGAAAGTGGGTCAGCTCAGGTGAAAATCTAGGTCAAATCCTAGGAAAAGCTTGTGGACAAGAAGCAGCAATTTAAGTTCAATACTCGTGAAACTTAGTCAAAATGTTTGTCCAGTATTTAACCCATTACCACACAATCCCTACTTTTGATGACCCTGAGGTAGGAGCCTTTTTGTAAGCAGCATTTTCTCCTTTTCCCACTATGTTTTCTACCCTTCCAAAATCAAATTTCAATTCTTCAGCCACATTTATTGTGTCGTCTGCAAATGCTTTCAATTTGGACCAGTCTATAAATTTGTTGTTTGGTAAAGAGTTAAGAAAACTTGTGAGACTGCTTGTCCTAATATCTTGTGATTTAAACCTCTACCAAATATTCTCTGGTTTTTACGACCCTGAGGCTTTTGAAAACATTGTGGGAAAAGGAGAAAATGCTGGTTACCAGCATTTTCTCCTTTTCCCACAATGTTTTCTACCCAGCTGGAAACTAATTTCAATTTTCGAGTTACATTAATTTTGTCGTCTGCAAGTGCTTTCAATTTGGACCAGTCTAAAATATTGTCGTTAGGTAAAGGGTTAATATGGACATGTTTGTTCAAAAGGTGCAGGTGAGTGCCTTCAGAGCCATCATAGCCCGCTTGGTTCCAAAGAATCTTACATTATCCCTTGATACACAATCTCTCTTTGATTTCAGTATGTGCCAACAACAGTTACCAGCCACAGGTGTACCTGTCACACGTCAAAGGGCTGATCAAATGAAGGAAATGTTTGAAGAGTTTGTTAAACAGAGGACTCTTACAAACTGGAAATTCTGGATAGTATCCTTTCTATAGAGAACGAGACCTGTGGTCTCTTGAATTTGGGTTTAACTCTTTACCAAACGACAAAATTTTAGACTTGTCGGAATTGAAAGCATTTGCAGATGACAAAATAAAAGTGATTGAAACTTTGAAATTTGTTTTGCAAAGGGTAGAAAACATTGTAGGAAAAGGAGAAAATGCTGGTTACCAGCACTGTCTCCTTTTCCCACAATGTTTTCAAAAGCCTTCTTCAGGGTCGTTAAAAAACTGGGATTGTGTGGTAAAGAGTTAAATTGAACAGATGTTCAGTAATTTTTCTGTCAGCGATATTTACCGGATCAAATGCAGGAGTTCATTCATTTAGCAAAAATTTCTGTTAAAATGCAAAGGCTTGCAAATGTACAGTAGTATTCTAAACAATTTTATTCAAAGCGATAAATATATCTTGTAAGTTGCTTTGTCACCATCCTCTTTCTTATACATATATATGTGAATGAAGCAAATTTTTCCTTGACCCAACATCAGTTTTCACTAATAATTCGCAATTTGTTTGATTCGTACAATACAATGGTATCAACTGCCAGTGTGGATGAGTTGTGTAGATCAGTATTAGCTTGGCTGGATCAACATTGTTCCCTGCCATCATTAAGGCCAAGTAAGGATGTTTCTGCTAAGATTTCTCATTTTCTTGCTAATGTTTTTTCAGGTTATTGTGAAAAGATCATAGGACTTGTGTTTTTTACCCCTAGCACAAAGGCCGTAAGCCTTTACCTCGCAATCATGACTATTAACAACCCTATGTAAGGGGCCTTTTGAAAACATTGTGGGAAAAGGAGAAAATGCTGGTGACCAGCATTTTCTCCTTTTCCCACAAAGTTTTCTGCTCTTCCAACAATAAATTTCAAATTTTAAACCACATTTATTTTGTCATCTGCAAATACTTTAAATTTGAGCTGCTCTGTCATTTGGTAAAGAGTTTAAGGCAAGCTTTTGTCATTCTGCTGTGTCCTGCATGCATCATTGCTATTGTGTCATCGACTATTACTTTACTGTACATGACCAATCCCATTGCAGTCTGTTTAGCTTCATTTGATGTTTTCATCTGCAAATGTTTTCTTCAAATTTTGACGCATGTACAATTTTGTTGTCTTTTAACAACAATCCCTACTTTTGACGACCCTGACAAAGAAGCCTTTAGAAAACATTGAGGGAAAAGGAGAAAATGCTGGTAACCAGCATTTTCTCCTTTTTCCACAATTTTTTATACCCTTGCCAAAACAATTTTTAATTTTTCAGCCATGTTTTATGTTGTTGTCTGCAAATACTTCCAATTAGGACAAGACTAGAATTTTATTGTTTGGTAAAGAGTTAAATAAGTTTGCAACAATTTCTTTTTATAGAACTTTTTTTTTTTTTAATTTCAGTATTATATGAAGAATTTAGCAACCAATTATTTTCAAAAACAGTCAGAGAAACCTTGAACAGTTATACTTTTGTTTCTTCTAAGAAATGCATACATCATCTGTGCATTTTAAACTTGGTCTTGTCCTCTGTCTGAATGCATATTACAAGAATATGTGCCCAGGGGCAATCTTCAACCATGGACAATAGCGCTTGCATCTTTCAATGATTTTTTCTTCAGTAAGATCCTAAAGACATCTAGATTGTTATTCACTTTACAAAGTGTCCTCTTACTGAGTTTTCTGCAATCTGTTTACCTTTCAGTTGCTGCAAATGCAATGCGCCATTTGAGTACCACTACGAGTATTTTGTCAGACCCAGCCAGAGTACCAGAACAGGCAGCCCAGGCTGTAATAAAGAGACAGAAAAGTTTAAGCGAGGAAAACAACACATGAAGGAAAATTATTTCTGCATTCACCAGCCATTTAGAATTGATGTGACAATCCAAATTGCAAGTCTGTTTGCCATATCCACCAACCTTTCTAAGTTTTGTTCTTATTTTTAACTATGAGGTTAACTTGCTGATACGTTAACTGTTCACCAAACAGTTTCAGACTGTTCCAAAATGAAAGCATTTGCAGACAGCAGTTTTTGCTTGAATGGTGGGATTTGTAATTGATAGGATAGAAAACAGTTTGCAAAAAGGACAAAATGATGGCAACCAGTATTTTCTCCTATTCCCTTAAATCTTTACCATACAATCCCGACTTTTAACAACCTTGAGAAGGAAGCCTTTTGAAAAAATTGTGGAAAAAGGAGAAAATGCTGTTAACCAGCATTTTCTCCTTTTTCTACAATGTTTTTTACCCTTCACAATACAAATTTCAAATTTTCTGTCACTTTTATTTCGTCATCTGCAAATGCTTTTAATTTGGACTGGTTTACAATTTTGTCATTTGGTGAAGAGTTAATGTTTTCAGAAGCCTTTTTTCTAGGGTCCACAAATGAAGATGTTTTGGTAAAGGTTTAATATGCATTTTGTTGGCCAATCAAATGGTTTCTTTGGGTTCAGAAGAACTGAATTTTGAATGATTGGTGAATAGTGCCCAGTAAATCTGACTGGTTGAGTTGATATGTCATGACCAGTTGGAAGCCTGGTCTCTGAATTTCAGGAATAGTGAAATGAGATTAAAACATGGTTGTTGAATGCATGACTTTGTGCCATATTTTTGCCCCAAAATTGTGAACTTGTATAGTTTGGGGACAAATAAGGGCATTTTATACAGCATGGTTGTGCTTTTATGTAGTGGGTGGATTGTGCTTGATGCTTTAAAGTTTTACATATTTGTGAATGGAAAGAGGACATATGACTTTTTGATACCAGTTTTGCCGGGGATGATGGTAAAGTTGAATGATGGGCTAGATATCAAGGGCACTGGAAATGTTACTTTTAGATATGTGGAAAATCTGTGATCTCGTTTTGGCAGCTTAATTACTATCCCTTATGAGTTGTAATTGTATGTTTTCCCTGCCTGTGTATTAAAAAGAAGTTTTTCTGTTTTGGTCCCTTTTCTAGAAATGTTTTGAATATTTGTAAAGAAGATTTAGTTGTAATCCATACAGCAAATTTCAGACCTGACCATCTTAAAAATATTTGACAGACTACTTATGTTAAAACTGAACTTAAAAAATGTTTTTGCAAAGATAGAAATCATATATGGAAGGAGAGAAAATGCTGCTGTCCAGCATTTTACTGAATTTACCACCAGAAGTAATATTTCCTGTTATTTTCAATTAAAGGATGAATTTATGAACCTAAATGAATCCTCATATGGTTTTGGATATTTGTGACCTATCAGGCAAAAAGGGATCATCTGGGAACCCTGACAAATGTCGACCCTTGGCAGACTGTGCGGATTGCGTTGGCTGACCAGGATCGACACTTTTGCTGTTAGGATATTATCTCTATGAAAAAGGTCATTCTACCATACTACTCAGTCATTTATGAACTATCAAATTACTGTTTTTTGATACGAGAGAAAACATTGAGGAAAAATGAGAAAATGCTAGTTATCAGCATTTTCTCCTCTTCTCACTTTCTTTTCAAAAGCACTATTCCATTTGTTCATTAAAACAGTGTTAGAGTATGTATTTATTAGGTATACCAGAGCACTTATTTATATTTTACACTTTTCACATAATAGAACATGTTGAACCAAGTGCCATTGCAAGACTTTTTGTTGACAATGATATGGCTGAACAGTGGTTTGGTTCACCAAAAGAAAGATTGTGTTACCTATTTTGAAATGCAATAGGTTAATCTTATAATAGCTAAAACGATGACAGATTGGTATATGACATAGCTGCAAGTTTTTCAAGATAATAGTTGCCATTATGAAGTTGGATGTTTGCAGTCATTTGGCAAGCTGTTTCATCCTAAATCTTGTATTCCAGACATTGTTGATATACATTTGCATGTGAACCACCCTTTACCACATAATAAAGACTCTGGGGAATATTGCTTTGGAAAATGTGGTAAAAGGAGATGCTGGTAACCAACATTTTCTCCTTTTCCAACAATTTTTTTCTATCTATCCAAAGACAAAACCATCATTTTAGCCAGTTTGAATTTGTGGTCTGCAGATGTGTTCAGTTTTGGCAAGTCTAAATTTTTCTCATTTGTTAGAGAGTTAATTCTAATGTAGGACTATCAAACTCGAAGACTCCCTGACTGGAAGAATGGCACAATGCATAAGAATTACTTTCTAATGAAACTTTGATGCATAATTGACTTCATAGATGTGAACACTAATATGTGTAGAGGGAAGAAAAAAACTTTAACTCTTTCCCAAATTACAAAATTTTAGACTGGTCGAAATTGAAAGCACTTGCAGTCGACAAAATAAACATAACTCAATTATTGAAATTCGTTTCAAGCAGGGTAAAAAACGTTGTGGGAAAAGGAGAAAATGCTGGTTACCAGCATTTTCTCCTTTTCCCACAGTGTTTTCAAAAGGCTAATATCTGAGGGTGAAAAAAAAGAAAAAAAACGGGGATTTTTTGGTAAAGGGTTAAGACAGTGGGATATTTGTGTTGCATCTTTGTAATAATATTTTTGATAATTTGTGTAAAAAGGGTATAACATCCCCAATGTATCATTTCAACCAACAAAACTACTGTTGCTTTATTCCTCCAGTTTGGATCAAGATCAATATGAATATTCAGGACAAGAACAAACTTGAAATTGCTGTTGTTTCAGTGTTAATTCTAGACTGGAAAACTTTTATTTGGGTTGCAAGGACGGTTGTTAGTGTTTATTTTAGTAGCCATTCATTACGTATGTGCCTTAGAACATCACCTTCGCGAGCCAAGTTTACGATCCTTACGTGAATCTTACCTTGGCTGATTGAGCCTGATTTCGAGATTCCTGTGATGTGCCCTTTATTGGATGCTGGTTATTACCCCCCTTCAAATTATATTTCTAAGAGCAAATGAAATATCGTTTTACAAACTGCTTACTAATACACATGAAGTGATACGCAGATGTCCACGTGGGTTTTCCATGTTTACCTTCTATTCGAAAGGTAGCATCGTTGTGAAGATGAAATGCTACGAGCGATTTCATTCGTTGCAGCTAGAGCTTGCTGCATCCAATGAAAAAGCCTATCGAGTGAATGTAAAAATCAAGCTCGATCCGCCAAGGTTAGAGTAACGTAGTGAACTGTCAGCCTTGACTTGCGAAGATGTAGATCAGTTGTCCATACAAGTTTTTCGTCAATATAAAAGGAGTGATCATAGTAATGAGAACACGTGTACTAATAATGAATATTTTTTTTCCTCTACAAAATGTTTCATTATATGTTTTATTTCAGATATACACTGTCATCCAGCCTACTAGACATCTTAACCCATTACCACACAATCCCTACTTTTGACGCCTCTGAGAAACAAGCCTTTTGAAAACACTGTAGGAAAAGGAGAAAATGCTGGTAAGCAGCATTTTCTCCTTTTCCCACACTGTTTTCTACCCTTCCCAGGACAAATTCAATTTTTCATTCACCTTTATTTTGTTGTCTGCAAATGCTTTCAGTTTGAACCAGTCTAAAATTTTGTCTTGTGGTAAAGAGTTATCTCCTGTAGAAGTTGTGTTGTGAGTTTGATCCATGGCTTGGCCAGTTTCTTTCTGAGGATTGATGATAATCACTGCGATAGTATTCATTCCTCTCTGACCGCTGATCTTTCTTTCAAAGATGGTTATGTAGGAAAGCAGTCGATGTGTTGGAGAGAATATTTTGCCGAGTACTGGTAACAGAAACTCCAGGAAAGCATAGATAGGTGCATTGGCCACCCCGACATAACTAAAATAATGTTGAAAATGGCGTGAAACACCATACAATCAATAAATCAATTGATCAATCGCCACCCTGTATGGTAGAGAATGCAGAACTCTGTATTTACTAGTGGCTGTGAATTATTTCATTATTCATAAAGCAGTTTAACTCTTTACCAAAAGAAAAATTTATAGACTGGTCCAAATTGAAAGCATTTGCTGATGACAAAATGAATGTGACTAAAGAATTGAATTTTGTTTTTGGAAAGGTAGAAAACATTGTGGGAAAAGGAGAAAATGCTGGTTACCAGCATTTTCTCCTTTTCCTACAATGTTTTCAAAAGGCTGTCTTTCTCGGGCTTGTCAAAAGTCGGGATTGTGTGGTAAAGAGTTAATTCTTCACCAAATGACAAAATGTAGACTTCCAAATTCACACTCTACAGGACAAATTAACCTAAGCTCAAACAATATGAGCCATGCTCTGTTAAAAGGGGGCTTAATGTATCGCTGGGATGCATTATACTAAGCAAGCCATCGTATGGTCTGCAACACGAGAATAGGGGCATTCGGACATATGCATAAAGTGTCATCTCGGATCAGGCTATGCTGTCAGTGCAGGGTAATCCGAAAGGACATTTTCTGTTTCTGTGTAATTTTCTGTTTTTTCGCAGGTATACTGAAGCACAAAATCTAATGTAGTTGTAAAGTGCCATCTCAGATTAGCCTTCGCGGACTGAGACGACCTTTTACGCAAATGTCCAAATGCCCTTTTTCGTGTGTTGCAAGCCATGTAATGTTGGATCTGTAATACCCACTTTTCTAGCAACTTGTTTAAACAGGGGGTAAATTGGTCCCTGAACATACAGAAAATTGACTGATAGTAAAATGTTTTGGCCCAGATCAGCCTACACAGACTGCGTAGGCTGACCTGGGTCGATACTTTTCGGAGATGTGTTAAACCCTTTTTTTTAAAGAGCATGGCTCTAATGTTTTTCTTTAAGACTGTAGAAAACATGGTTTGAAACGGAGATGAATTGCTGCTTACTTGCAGTTTTTGTCCTCTTCCCACTATGTTTTCAGATGCCTTCCTCTTTTGGAGTTTTGCTGAAGGGTTAAAAATCAATGATGTGACTTTCTGTAGAATGATTGAACAGTTTTGTACTATAGCACTGATGCTCAAAGTGTGATCATTGTTTTATGTTAGATAATAAATCATCGTCGCTGACGTGATTGAGACATGCTCTGGCAAAAGGTGGCTTTGTGTATCTCCACGATCTATGATACCAGGCAAGTCACCACAATAATGGATACATGAAACCCATTTTATGTAACAACTCACTGAATCATGAGCTACAATGGTCCTTTGACATACAGAAAATTTAACATATAGCAAAAAGTACAGACCCAGGTCAGCCTGCTCGAAATGCGCAGGCTGATCTGGGTCAGTGTATTTTGTAGATACATCGAACCTCCTTTTCATAGAGCATGTGTGATATGTGTAGTATTAATAATATTGCCTTGTACCTCAGCATAAGTCAATTATGCCTACTATTACGGCCATATATATATGATTCTGTCTGTTAATGTTATTAGCATAACATTGTCAGAGCTCCAGATAAAAGTAGTGATTTTGAATTTAAAATTGAAAATGTTGATAATTCTGCGCTAAACCCTAGGTTATGGGCACTCATTAGAGACGATTCTAATGAGTACCCACAACATAGGGTTTGAAAGAGAAATAATGAATTTAGAATACCCATCACTCACTCTTATCTGGAGCTCTGATAGTGCTGAGTAATTAGAATATGTTGGTGGTATGTTTGAAAGGTTTCTGTTTTGTCTCATAATGCACATTTTTATGTCTTTGTTTACTTTTGTTGATGCACCTACACTGAGTGAACTAATATAGAAACTGTATACGGGGGCATTTGACTTTGAATACAGGCTTACTTGCCATTGCAGATAATGGTTGGGACTTCGAGTGGTATTATGTGATCATTTTGGAATTGCATTCCAAATAGGAAGATTTTTTCGAAAACATCTCGATTTCTGATTGGCATTTAAACCTTCCCAAACAACAAATTTTGGACCTTTCCAAACCAAAAGAGTTTGTGGACGACAATTTCAGATTTGGACAAAATGGCAAAAAGTTCTTAAAAAGGGTAGAAAACACCGTGGGAAAAGGAGAAATTGCTCGTTACGAGCAATTTCTCCTTTTCCCACAGTGTTTTCTAAAGACTTACACTGCAGACACATAAAAACCAGGGTTTGTTTGGGAAACAGCTAACCATATCGTTTAACTCTTTAGTTGACAACAAGAAAAAATATTTCTCCAAGTGAAAATGTCCAAATACAAAGCATTTGCAGATGACAATTATTACAAGGTGCCTAAATGGAGCAACTTTTCTTTTATAGTTTGGGAAACATTGCACTACTAGCATTTTTCCTTTTCCCAATTTTTGCAAAAGGCTTTCTTTGAAGGGTCGTTATAAGTCAGCATTGTATGGTAAAGGGTTAAAATAGATGGAAAAATACCTTGCTCAAAAGACTGAAAGCTTCACCAAACAGTCCTGCATTTAACTCTTTACAGCGCAACAAAATCTTAGACTTGACTAAATTGAAAGCAGTTGCAGACGACAAATTTAAGATAGCGAAAATGGCATAATTTTTCCTTGATAGAGCAGAAAACATTGTGGGAAAAGGAGAAAATGCTGGTTACCAGCATTTTCTCCTTTTCTTACAATGTTGTCAAAAGGTTTCTTTCTCAGGGTCGTTAAAAGTCAGGATTGTGTGGGAAAGAGTTAAACAACCCTTAAAAAGAAGGTTTCGGAAAAGATTGTGGTTAAAAGGTGAAAATACTGGTTACCAGCATATTCTCTACTATTACAGCGATATTTTCTAATGTTTCATCTGGACTCCGTTGGTTAGGTTTGACATGTTGAAATTTATGTTAACTGGACAATCATGTTGAAATTTACTTTTTCCTTAACCCATTACCACACAATTCCTATTTTTGACGCCCCTGAGAAGGAAGCCTTTTGAAAACACTGTAGGAAAAGGAGAAAATGCTGGTAACCAGCATTTTCTCCTTTTCCCACAGTGTTTTCTACCCTTCCCAGAACAAATTTCAATTTTTCAGTCACCTTTATTTTGTTGTCTGCAAATGCTTTCAACTTGGACCAGTCTAAAATTTTTTCATGTGGTAAAGAGTAAGGGAGTACTAGATATGCTGAAATTTTAATTTGATCAAATTGACATGTTTCAGCAGCTGGAAGATATCATTTTTCCCTAACAACATACATAACAAATGGAAATCAACCCTGTTCAATAGGGCTGTTATGACTGACATTAACCATTCTGACCAAATAAGCATTTTTTTTAAAAGAATTAGGGTACTTTAAAACTTACATGGGTTGAAACCCAAGGCTGTTTTTGTATAATCCTTTATCAAACCATGCTGTGTTTTCATGATTCTTGAGTTAACAGGCTTTTGAAAATATTGCGGGAAAAGGAGAAAATGCTGGTAACCAGCATTTTCTCCTTTTCCCACAATATTTTCTACCATGTCATAGACTGTCTATCATTATGGTTGCATAAAATTTATTTTCTGCAAATACTTTTAATTCGGAAAAGTCTAGATTTTAATTGTTGGATAAAGGATTATGTGTTTACTGATCGAAAAAAAAGTTTGGACTGGACCAAACTGAAAGCATTTGCAGTTTGCAGACAACATATGAAGTGTAGCTTTAGTGGTTACTTACGTATTCTATATGGTGGATAACATTGGGGGAAAAGGAGAAAATGCTGGTTACCAGCATTTTCTCCTTTTCCCACAATGCTTTCTAAACCCTTCTCTTTGAAGGTCGCTAATAGTGTGGATTATGTGGTAAAGAGCTGAATTAATATTTATTATACGGCTGTTAATTCTCTGAGAATTTGCTGTCTGAAAAGTGTGACTTTTTCTGATTGCCCGGTGACTTATGTAGACATTGAATTTATTGTACAGATGATTCATATTTTGTCTTGTTGTTGATGTAGAAAGTTCTTTAACCCTTTCCCAAACAATCCCTGGTTTTTACGGGTCTGGAATAGTAGCCTTTTGAAAACATTGTGGGAAAAGGAGAAAATGCTGGTAACCACCATTTTCTCATTTTCCCACAATGTTTTTTACCCTATCATAGACTGAAATCATCTTTTCAGCAAGAGTTGAATTGTTGTCTGCAAATGCTTTCAATTTGGTCTAGTCCAAATGTTTGTCGTTTGGGAAAGGGTTAAATTTCAGTCGTAAGGAATGGCAAAAAAAAAATCCATAGGGTAACAACATATTGTATGCATAAGTAATCAAGATTCATATTTGTAGTAAATGTTGTTTATTCATAGTAATTGTACATATATATACATGTATATATTTACCATATATAACTGTACGGTCTTATTAGTGATCCCATTATGATAAACTTCTTACTTAACCCACTGCCACACAACAAAATTTTAGACTGGTTCAAATTGAAAGCATTTGCAGACTACAAAAATAAAGGTGACTGAAAAAATGAAGTTTGAGGTGTAACTTAATTATAAAATGTACACAAGCTTTCGGCAGTACAACAGCCTTCTTCAAGTGTGATCCTGTGATAAAATGCCTGCAGTCAATCACAGGATCACACTTGAAGAAGGCAGTTGTACCTCCGAAAGCTTGTGTACATTTTATGATTAAAAGTTACATTTGTCAAGAAGAGGATATATCATGGTTAATTCTGGGACAGGTAGAAAACACAGTGGGAAAAGGAGAAAATGCTGGTTACCAGCATTTTCTCCTTTTCCTACAGTGTTTTCTAAAGGCTTCTTTCTCCGGGGCGTCAAAAGTAGGGATTGTGTGGTAATGGGTTAACTCTTCACCACACAATTCCGACTTTTAATGACCCTGAGAAGGAAAGCCTTTGAAAACATGGTGAGAAAAGGAGAAAATGCTGGTGACCAGCGTTTTCTCCTTTTCCCACAATGTTTTCTACCTTTTCCAATTCAAAATTCAGTTTTTGATTCACATTTATTTTGTCGTCTGCAAATGCTTTCAATTTGGGCTAGTCCAAAATTTTGTCGTTTGGTAAAGAGTTAATGTGAAAGCCATTGACTTGTCCATATCCAAAGCATTTGCAGTGGATAAATAAATTTTTTAATCAGTCGCAGGATTTCTCTTTGAAAGGGTTCAAAAATGTGCTGTAAAAGCAGAAAATGCTGGTTACCGGCATTTTCAGCTTTTGGAATGATATTTTTGATATCTGTCTGCTTCAGGTTGTTAAAATTCATGACTGTGTGATTAAATGTTAAATTATACTGCCTGTAGTTTATAACCCAGGCCTATTTTCTCTAGTAGCAATAAAATTTGAAATGCAATATGTGAGACACATCACTTGATTGGCTGTGATGGTGTTACCTCGGCCAATGAGATTGCCTGTCTTTGGAAAATAATTATTTATAATGGCTACTTAGTCTGGTCATCTGTAGTTTGTTAATGATTATTATAGTGCTAACAAAAGTGAAGAAATGTACCCATAGTTAATGGGAAGTTGTTATTTGTATGTAAAAAAAAAAAAAATTGTAACTTGCATATGCAAGGATAGGGGTCTCAGTGGTAAAAGCACAAGTTTTAGAATTGGTAAATTTTGGGTTTAATCCACACTTTAGACAGTAGGACCATTTTCCACTCACACACAAATAAAAACTTGTGTCTTAACTCTTTACCACACGAGAAAATTTTAGACTGGTCCATATTGAAAGCATTTGCAGACGACAAAATAAAGGTGACTGAAAAATTGAAATTTGTTCAGGGAAGGGTAGAAAACACTGTGGGAAAAGGAGAAAATGCTGGTTACCAGCATTTTCTCCTTTTCCTACAGTGTTTTCAAAAGGCTTCTTTGTCAGGGGCGTCAAAAGTAGGGATTGTGTGGTAATGGGTTAACCCTTTTCCAAATCACAAAATTTTATACTGGTCCAAATTGAAAGCATTTTCAGACGACAAAATAAACCTAACTCAAAAAATTAAATTTGTTTCTAGCAGGGTCGAAAACTGGAAAATGAGAAATTTGTTTCTAGTGGGGTAGAAAACTTTGTAGGAAAAGGAGAAAATGCTGGTTACCAGCATTTTCTCCTTTTTGCTCAATGTTTTCAAAAGGCTTCTATCCCAGGTCAATGCATCTCAAATAACAAACTTGATCTCTTTCCCATCAAGTTCCTCATTGGAGACATATTTCAGTAACAGGATAAGTAAGGTTCCCGATTTCTGAGTTTACACAGCGGTCTAGACTCAACCTAGTAGAGTGATGGATTTAACCATTTACCACACAGTTTGAAGTTTTAAAGACCCCAAAATAAAGACCTTTCAGTCAAAGACTTTAAGACTTTCAATCAAATTTAAACAAATGAAAGATACCCAGAGTTAAATAATAGTTACGGCAAATGGGTCAGATTGGCATATCTATGCCCAGTTTCAGGAAAGAAAACTTAGGTTTCTTATTTTACTAAACTCTACTTCTGATCCAAGGTTCTGGCTAAATTGGAGTTTGTTATTTCAGACACAATTTAGTAGCGTAAACAGATTATGGTAACATTCTGAAATCCTGAGGTGACACCACTTCTCAGACTTGGCGAAGCAAACTAAATTGACTTAATTAACGGCTGTAAGTTCATTATTTTGCTCAGTTCAGTCTGAAACCTCAAACGTTGTGTCAATAATGCAGGACTTGAATATATACCAAAAGTTTGTTGATGTTAATGAAATGCATCTGAAATAATAGTTTCAGCTGAAGTCAGAAAATAAGTCTGTTGGCGGGTTTGAATTAACCCTTTTGGTGCCATAGGTGAAAACATTGACTCTTGTGGACGGCATTGATCAAGATCAGACTGCACAGAATGTGCAGTCTGATCTTTGATCTATGCAGTCCACTTGTGTAGTCAAGCCTGTGCAATCAAATGCTTTATATGTTTTAATGAAATGTATTTAGAGCCGTCAAAAGAGGTTGATTCTATTCATTTGGCACTGAAGGAGGTAAACAAGAGAGCTGAGACTTAAGCTTTCCTGTGAAAGCAGGCCCTACAGTACCTTATTTACCTAATACTCTTCTAAGTTGTTTTCTCAGTCTCCATTTAGACTTAACTCTACCAAGCGACAAAATTTTGGACTGTTCCAAATTGAAAGCCTTTGCAGACGACAAAAAAAATGCGACTTAAATATTGAAATTTATTTTGAGAAGGGTAGAAAACACTGTGGGAAAAGGAGAAAATGCCGGTTACCTGCATTTTCTCCTTTTCCTACGGTGTTTTCAAATGGCTTCTTTCTAAGGGTTGTTAAAAGTCGGAATTGTGTAGTAAAGAGTTAAAAAGTATTTCAGTTTTTGATCAGCTAAACCATTTTTTTTTTGCAAAATTTGTATAACCTATCAGAAATTGTTTTTACCCTTTCCCAAATGACAGAATTTTGGACTAGACCAAATTGAAAGCATTTGTAGACATCAAATTAAAAGATAATACAAATGGCAATTTTTGTCTATGAAAGGGTAGAAAACACTGTGGGAAAAGAAGAAAATGCTGGTTACCAGCATTTTCTCCTTTTCCTACAGTGTTTTCAAAAGCCTTCTTTTACCAACATCGTAAAAATTAGGGATTGTTTGGAAAAGGGTTAATTTCACGTATGGAACATTCTCAAGAATGTTATAAGGTGAGCAATTATAGGGCTGTATCAGCCCTCTTGTTTTCTTTCTCATTTCACTGGCACAAATCACACTGTCTTACATAGTGACATTTCTTTTTTTCGCATAACAAATTTAATCTGTAATGCTTTCAAAGCTGCTGATTTGTCCATTACATTGCAGTGGCAGTACTTGAAAACTGGTAACTATAATGTAATAATAAACAAAAAGCTCTCAGTGTTTTGTTGTGAACTTTTTTCCAGAAACTTTTCTATCAGTTTATGCTACATGATAGACTTTCCCTACCCACCCCCCTTTTTGCGATGTAAATATTAATTCTTTACCAAACGACAAAATTTTATACTTGTCCAAATTGAAAACATTTGCAGACGACAAATCAATAGTGGATCAAATGGTGGAATTTGTCCTTAATTGAGTAAGAAATATTGTTGGAAAAGGAGAAAATGCTGGTTACTAGTACTTTCTTTTTTTCCAACATTGTTGTCAAGAGGCTTCTTTCTCGGGGTCGTTAAAACCAGGGCTTGTTTGGCAAAGCATTAACTTGGCTGGAGGAAAATCAGCAAAGGAAAGAAAAAAAAAAAAAAATTAAACCTTTCCCAAACGACAGAATTTTCGACTGGTCCAAAGTAAAAGCACTTGCAGACGACAAAATAAACCTAACTCAAAAATTGAAATTTGTTTCTAACAGGGTAGAAAACATTGTAAGAAAAGGAGAAAATGCTGGTTTTCCCACAATGTTTTCAAAAGGCTTTTATCTAAGGGTTGTAAAAACCAGGGATTGTTTGATAATGGGTTAATGATAAATTGGGCTTCATAATGACTGAATATCTGGTTAAGCACCTGATTTTGTAACAACGACTTTCTAAAACAATTTCCTTGAAACCTCTAACTAGTACATCATGGCATATGAAACCTTTAATAACGTTAAGTAAAAAAAATACTCGTGACAGAGAACTTTTTTAGCTCACCTGAGCACAACATGCTCAAGGGGAGCTTTTAGGGTCCCCCGGTGTCCGTCGTCCGTCGTGCGTCGTCAACAATTCTTTAAACATCGACTCCTCCTAAACCGCTGGGCCAATTTGGACCAAACTTCGCTGGAATGTTCCTTGGGAGGTCCTCTTTAAAAACTGTTCACAGAATTTGATTCCGTCAAACACTCTGGTTGCCATGGCAACGAAATGGAATTTTTTAGGAAATTCTTTAAAAATCTTCTTCTCTGAAACCGATGGCCAGATTTTAAAATAGTTTCACAGAGATGTTCCTTGGGTGACCCTTTTCAAAAATTGTTTGTGAAATTTTGATTGGTCAAGAAGCATGGCTCTGGTGAATGGGGGCTTCTTGTACTATACAGAAATGAAGAAATTCTTAAAAATTCTTCTTCTCTGAAACCGCTGGTCAGATTTTGAAATAATTTAACAGAGATGTTCCTTGGATGACCCTTTTCAAAAATGTTCGTGAAATTTTTATCTGTCAAGAAACATGGCTCTAGTGAATGGGGGCTTCTTGCACTATAGGGAAATGAAGAAATTCTTAAAAATTCTTCTTCTCTCAAATGGCTGGTCAGATTTTGAAATAGTTTCACAGAGATGTTCCTTAGATGACCCTTTTCAAAAAATGTCGGTGAAATTTTGATTCGTCAAGAAGCATGGCTCTGGTGAATGGGGGCTACCTGCACTATATGGCAATGAAGAAATTCTTAAAAATTCTTCTTCTCTGAAACGGCTGGTCAGATTTTGGAAAAATTTCAGAGATATTCCTTAGATGACCCTTTTCAAAAATTGTTCGTGAAAGTTTGATTCGTCGAGAAACATTGCTCTGGTGAATGGGGGCTACTTGCACTATATGGAAATGAAGAAATTCTTGAAAATTATTCTTCGCTGAAACGGCTGGTCAGATTTGAAAATTGTTTCATGGAAATATTCCTTTAATGACCTTTTTCAAAATTTGTTCGCGAAATTTTGATAGGTCAAGAAACATGGCTCTGGTGAATGGGGGCTACTTGCACTGTACGGAAATTAAGAAACTCCTAAAAATTCTTCTTTTCTGAAACTGCTGGTCAGATTTTGAAAGGACTTTTACAGATGACCTTTTAAAAAGTGCTTGGCAAAATAATGATTTTGTTTCCAGTGTTTCAATACCTTCAAAAAAAAACGAAAGGCTATGGTCCTCTCAAAAATTCAGGTGAGCGATCCAGGGCCATCTTGGCCCTCTTGTTCACAGTGATTTAACCCTGTACTCCATAGATACTCATTTCTACGCATTGGTTGTAGGAGCCTTTGGAAAACATTGTGGCAAAAGGTGAAATTGCTCGTGACGAGCAATTTCAAGTTTTGACAATGTTTTCTATGCTATTAAAAGGTGTCATATACACATAAGAAACGGCTTCATCCTTGCTGTTATTTAGGGTCAATTAGACATACCAAAGAAATGACGTATGGGGTAAAGGGTTGACCACAGTGGTCTGCTACAAGAAAACATCAAGTAGTGCAGGAACAAGTGTACTGATTAGAATCTCAGAATAAGAGGTTGGAAAGTCTTTGAGAACAAGCTAACCTTTCAGCACTGCAGGAAAACGGTGGTGGGGGATGGGGGGGGGGCTTTGGTGGATAGCATTGATTAAGATCAGTCTGATAAAGCAGTGCAGTCCGATCTTGGATCTGTATTCTGCTTGTGTATAGAAGATAAGATCGCTCTGCGTATCAGTGGATTGGTCCTTCTTTTTTCAGTCATTTAAACCTTTCCCATACAAAATTTTATGTCTTAACGAACCTGTCGGGGAATACATCAGGAAACATTGTGAGAAAAATAACAGATGCTAGTTATAAGCATTTTCTTTTCCCACAAGATTTTCTACCCTTATGATCCAAATTTTATTAACAGAGATTAATTATACACCCTCAGAACGATTTTTTTCCGGGATATGCTGCAATTAGCATGTCTGTCTGCGTGTCCGTCTGTGTACAAAATACTAGTAGTTGTCTGTTTCTGTCAAAGCGCTGGCGGGGGTATTAAGTCATATTCTGTGACAGCTTCAGTAAATTTTGTCGTCTGCAAATGCTCTCAATTTGTACTAGTCTAGAAATTTTGTCGTTTAGTGTTACCTATCGCACACTAAGCCTAGTTTTCACAACCCAAAGTAAGGAGGTCTTTGAAAACATTGTGGGAAAAGGAGAAAATGCTGATAACCAGCATTTTCTCCTTTTCCCACAATGTTCACTACCGTATCAAAGACAGAAATCATTAGAGCTACAAATAATTTTTCGTCTGCAAAAATTCTCAATTTGGACCAGATTTTGTCGTTTGGTAAAGAATTAACCTTTTACCACACAATCCCTTCTTTTGACGACCCTGAGAAAGAAGCCTATAGAAAACAATGTGGGAAAAAGAGAAAATACTGGTAAACCAGCATTTTCTCCTTTTCCCACATTGTTTTCTACCCGTCACAAAACAAATTTGACATTTTCAGTCACTTTTATTTTGTTGTCTGCAAGTGTTTTCAATTTGGATAAGCCTAAAATACTGTCGTTTGGTAATGAGTTAACCCTTTCCCAAACAAGCCCTGGTTTTCACGTGTCTGCAGTAAAAGTCTTTTGAAAACACTGTGGGAAAAGGAGAAATTGCTCGTAACGAGCAATTTCTCCTTTTCCCACAGTGTTTTCTACCCTTTTTGAGAACTTGCTGCAATTTTCTCCAAATCTAAAATTGTCGTCTGCAAACACTTTTGGTTTGGAAGAGTCCAGAATTTGTCGTTTGGTAATGAGTTAAAAAGGATTTTCGTGCTGAAAGCGTCCAACTCATCTATAAACTGCACACAGACTCGAGAAATAATTATATTTCCGAATATAGCAAATCCTATTAGGCATCCTAATGGAATAGAATTATATGATATAAGTTTCCTATTAAAGTAATTAACACGTCTGGTTTAATGCTAGACTTTTTGGCATCAATAAAGGACGACACGATTTGACATGTAGGCCTAATAGCTCTAAATTCAGACTTTAGCCTCCTTTATTTTTCCTCCACATAGCCCTAGTCGTTTAGAGTAGAGCTATTACAAATTAAGTCTTCGGTCATTTGAAGGTGTGGGTTCGCGCGCTGGCCCACTTGCTCTAGGCCTAATAAGCTCTAAATTCAGACTTTAGCCTCCTTTATTTTTCTTCCACATAGCCCAAGTCTTTGAGAGTAGAGCTTTTAAAAATTAAGTCTTAGGTCATTTGAGGGTGTGGGTTTGCGTGCTGGCCCACTTGCTCTAGGCCTAATAGCTCTAAATTCAGACTTGAGCCTTCTTTATTTGTCCTCCGCATAGCTCAAGTGGTTGAGAGTAGAGGTTTTAAAATTTAAGTTTTTAGTCATTTGAGGGTGTGGGTTTGCATGCTGGCCCACTTGCTCTCGATCTAAATTCAGTATTGTTGCGTGTAACCTAATAAATATTGTCTATTAGGTTACCTGAAACGATTTTGAATTAGGATTGAGCGCCATCGGACTGGCCGTGTGAAAATTCTGTCTTCTAGATTTGACGTCATATCGAGAGGTGCCCTGTAATCTATGCAACGAGCACCTAAAAAGAACCAGACGTAAATCTGGCCAGGACCTCTTTTCACCAACCCTTCTTGAGAATATTCTAAGGCTTATTCTACAAGGTTTTCTAAATCCGTAAGTAACACAACTTCTGATTGGCTAAACCATTTGGTTTAGCCAATCAGAAGTCGTGTTACTTACAACTGTAGAAAATTACGGAGAATAAGACAAAGAACGTTCTTAAGCTTCTTAAGAATGGTTGGTGAATACGAGCTCAGCTGGATGGGTTTTGTCATCCTGCATGATTGCCCGTAACAAAACCAGAAGCTTTCAAGGGTGGGAGGGGGAGGGGCGGGGAAAGGAGGGTCGTAACTATACAATGACTGGTTGACCAACAGATTTAATGCCCAACTTGGTAGCTGGTTAATTCATTCTCCACCTCAATGACTGGCTAACAGCCTGACTGACCCACTGGTTGTTTGACCAACTAGTTTGACCTACTGACCTAGTTGCTGGTGGACCAGCTGTCCTACTTACTGACTCGGTGGACGGCTGATAGAATGGCTGCTTGTACAATAAATGGGCTGGCTGACTGGCTTACTGATTCACTGGCCCTATTTCTTGCCAGCCACATGGATGATTGACTGGCTGAATGCAGTGTTAATAGACAATCCTGCAAGTTGACTGGTTGACCCGTACAGTGACTGACAGACGGACGCTCTAACGATTACCAACCTACGTACAATCACACAAGAAAAACGGTACAGACAGTAACCCAGCCAATCTTACGACACAAGAGGGTACACCAAAATAGAACGGAGACGTAGTTGACAGAAAAGGACAACTCAAAGAAGTGACAACAACTTTCGATCATTCTTCAAATTGTTCTTGGACTTCCTCAGACACCAATTAATTGTCCTTAAAGGCCTTATCCCGTTTTACACTACATTTCTTTCCCTTTCTGCTATATCATCGGTCAATTTCAGACTTCAGAGAACTTGCAATCTCATGAAGGATCTCCACTGACTAATTACTACTGAGATTTTAGCAAACAATGCCATGAAAAAGGTAATATTTAGGTTCTTTTTCCAACTATAGGAGCCCATATTATTTCTTCACTGTACGTAAAGTAAACGTAGTCTGTCGCAAATAGAGTTGGTTAGAAATTTACATTAATCTTAACCCATTACCACACAATCCCTACTTTTGACGCCCCTGAGAAAGAAGCCTTTTGAAAACACTATGGGAAAAGGAGAAAATGCTGGTAACCAGCATTTTCTCCTTTTCCCAGAGTGTTTCCTACCCTTTCCAGAATAAATTTTAATTTTTCAGTCACCTTTATTCTGTCGTCTGCAAATGCTTTCAATTTGAACCAGTCTAAGATTTTGTCGCATGGTAAAGAGTTAAAAATAGTAACAATTTGTCTTTGCCTGATATATTTTCTGTCGAGCAGCTTCGACTGTTCTTCATTCTGGTTTGCAAACTTGAACTTTTTCTCGTTCGTTTTATGAAATTCTACTGAATGTGTCTATATACCAAACGAATTTAAGTCGTGCCATTTATGGAAATTATTTGTAGGCCTAATGCGAAAATGAAAATCTGTTTTTGAACGGTCGGTCCAAGTATTAGTCGCAGGCAGGAAAACGACTTTTATAATAATGAAAAAAAAACAAACTACATGTAAGTTGCATGACGAATGCGTGCCAAGCGTAAAGGGTTATATAGAAGAATTTGTTTAAAACTAGACTTAATGATTGGATCAATTGGCAGTAGGCTTGTACATAACGTTTAAGGTCTACTGCATCTAATTCTCATACTAAAAGACGAAAGCTGCCAAGATTAGCCTAAAAACTTTTACAAAAAGTCAGTGTTACACGATATTTACCGATGAGATAGTGAGTGTACGGCCCTTAACGGCCCTTCGACTCTCATTTCAAAAGACGGAAGTTTCGAAGAACGGCTGAAATGCTTTTACGAAAACGTCGATGTTACACGATATCTATCGATGACTTACTGAGCCTACGGCCCTTACTCTCATATTGAATTATGACGAAAACTGTCGAGATTGACCGAATAGCCTTTACGAGAACGTCGATGTTACACGATATTTACCGATGAGTTAAGGAACGCAATCTTTAACTCTTTAATAGACGAGAAATGTTTGAGTTCAAACTTAAAGCATCCGTCCAGCCGTCAAATTAAATGTAGAGGAAATAACTGGATTTGTCTTTAAAAGAACGGAAAACATTGTGCGAAAAGGAGAAAATGCTGGCCACCAGCATTTTTTCCTTTTCCTACAATGTTTCAATAGCCTTACTTCTCAGGTTCTATAAAATTCTTGATTATATGGTGAAGTGCTTGAAGGGAAAACGGTGACAAAACTGGAAGTCTTTTCGTTCAACGATTGAAAATCGTTTATCTTTTATAATGAAAATTTATTGCCCATGAATCAATTCGGATATGACAGACTGATAGATTTAGGATAAAATTACAGAATTATTTCCATCATTTAACTGTCTTCGTAGTCTGTATATGATAGACGTGGTCAAAGATTGGGCTGCAATTTGTGTATTTTTGCATTGTGTATTAGTATTGTGACCAGTAAATTAAAAAGTATGATACATGCATACGCCAAAATGTATTTCCTTATCAGATGCGTGGTCACTTAACCCATTACCACACAATCCCTTCTTTTGACGACCCTGAGAAAGAAATCTTTAGAAAACATTGTGGGAAAAGGAGAAAATGCTGGTAACCAGCATTTTCTCCTTTTCCCACAATGTTTTCTATACCCTTCTGAAAACAAATGTCAAATTTCCAGTCACTTTTATTTTGTCGTCTGCAGATGCTTTCGATTTGGACCAGCCAAAAATTTTGTAGTTTGAAGTGCCGTCTCGGATTAACCTGCACGGAGCGGGCCGAAACTCAAGCCAGTTGCATCACAGCGATGAACCCCTTTTTACCAGAGCAAGAAGGCTCAATTATATTCGGAATCTATTTTTTTTTACCCCCGGATTAACTGTGATAACAAAACAATCTATAGTTGTTTCTTGATTATCAATGTCAAGTGCCAATTACGCACAGAAAACATCGTATGGGAGTGACAGAAATGGGGAATAATGTTATACTACATCTCAAATCTTTCAACTGAAATTAATGAGATTCCCTTGTGCAGTGAATTTTAATGGGGGTGTTTCCGCCATTACTTCAAATTGACCTAGAAACCATCGCGGATTAAAGGCAACTTTACGTTTAAAGAAATATGAAAAAAAAAAAATAAAATAAAATAAACTTTGAATTATTTTTTCTCCGTCAACTAGGAATGCCAAAACATATTTTAATATGAAAGCTCCCAGCTATCTCTGTTCGATTGTAAACGGTTTCACTCGATTTTCACTGTGTTTGAAGGGTACGTGCCTCTCTTTATTTGTTATATACGCTTTATTGTTGAGTTTGATGAGTTTAAGTGAGTACCCGCAACATAGGCTAAATCAGGTATCGTATAAACGATCCCTGGTTAAGCCTATGTTGTAGGTACTCACTTAAATTGTCCAATCTAAGCAGTATTACGTGTGTACCCTCATCAAACTCAACAAAAATGTCACAGTACATTTTAAAGTCTTCACCCTGCTAAATAACTGAAATGAAACTTTCGATTCGATAGTTAACCGTGTAAAATTGTTGCTATATATAGTTTCAAAGACATATATTCCAGGGAAAAATATCTCTGTGTCGAACAGTGTATATTTAAGACCAGACTGCAAGTTCTGTGCAGTCTGATCATGATCTACATTGCCCGCAAAGGTCAGAGTATCCTGCTTCGCAGTCCAGGTTTAATGTTTCATTGAATATTGTAGGCCTAATGTCCTTTTATAACTCGACAAAGGGACAACATTTGGAGTGGTCAGAATTCAAAGCATTTGCTGATGACAACAGTTACTAGAATGATGCCCAAACAATGGAGTTGTATATGAAAAGTAAGAAAACATTGTGAGAAAAGGAAAAATGCTGTTTATCAGCTTTAGCTCCTATTCCCACAATATTTTCAAAAACTTCCTTTCTAAGGGCCGATAAACTCCGGATTGTGTGGTGAAGTGATGTCTTTAACGAACGTCAAAAACTACGATTTAATTGAAAGTTTTTGAAGACGACCAGTTAAATATGGTACAGCTGATAAGATTTGTTTCTGAAAGGATAGAAAACGATGTGAGAACAGCAAGAGTCCCCCCCCCCCCCCCTTTCATAAATTTATAGCTTCATCAGTCGTCACTACTCGGCCGTTTCCGTAACTACACTTTTTTTAATCTTTTGTATCACCGGATCAACCGAGGTATATATACCGAATGCCGAGGGATTAATTTTGATCGACGAATCTTACACGGGTGTGCTTCCATTGTTTCTGTCGTATCGGTTCAATACAAAGATTGATGGCAGGTTACAAATTATTTATTGCATTCCGAATGCCAGAGTTTATCAACGAATCCGAAGTTTGTCGAATTCCGTCTCCGATCTGTCGATTTTGATCGATGGGTCTCTGGGCCAATCAAAACACAGCAGTGTGCATCATATTTACAAAGGGTTGACGAGGTTAGACAAATTGTGTGTTAGACAACATTTTTTTGAATCTGTTAAATTGTTATCAAAATAGCAATTGTTCAAAATCGCCATATAAGACCTGCGACATGGTGAAAAGATGTAGCCATGGTATGTGTGACAGTGACAATCGTTATCCAGAACGGCTGGAGGGGGGAGTTAAATTCGTCCCTTTTCCGAAACCCCGAACAAATTTTGAGAAATGTCTTCGATGGATAAAACTTTGTGGAAGACCCCATGAGCAACTCAATACATCAAGGATCAACAAAAATCGTTATATATGCACAAAGGTTTGTATAAATATCATTTTTCGAAGCACTTGCAAATCAAATAGAGATAGTATAATTTAGTACATTCGGACCCAAGACGATTCGGTCGGACGCTGACTAGCGATTTTCAAGAAGCTTTAACCCCAAAGTTGAGAATAACGGTTTGGAGGTCATCCCCAAACTGCTTATAATTCCAAACCGAACACTGTAAACCATATGTCCAGCTTTTTTGAAGGAATAATTAAGACTTTCAAAAGATAACTACTGATATCAGAAGAGAGAGAAAGGTGTCAAGAAATGGAGAGAATACAGAGATATATTTCAGTGTAGAAAAAGATCACAAAACAAAAATACCCATGCCAATTGATTGAGACAAAAAGACAGAGAAAAAGTAATGGAAATCTTTAGAGAGAAAAAGAGACATCTGGAGACAAGAAATTTAAATAAACTAAATATGAAAATTAATTTCCTTTACAAGTGATGCAAGAGAGTGACAGAAAAAGAGATACTGAGAGAGAGAAAGAGAGATATCTACGATCCAGTAGGGCAATAGCCCTGAGTGGTTTATTCATTAGGTCTCATAACTTACAACATGGTTTATTGAAATATAAACCAATGGATTGATTATTTATTGTGCCTCATAAGTCACAACTGTGGTTTATTGAACAATAAACTGCAATAGAAAGATTATGGTACTTCTTAATTATACAGTGCTCATTGTATTTCAGCATTTTGCTAATGGTATGTGGCCAACAGAGGAGTTTCCTGATCCTCTCCCAGCAGAATCCTACATCTCAGACCTGAAGTCACGCAGACCATACATGTCAAAGAGAAGAAAACTGCTGTCTCAGTCCTCAACAAGGTTTGTCCAACAATTTTCACCTTTCAATATTATCTTGCTTTATAGTTTATGAAATTACTTATTGTTAGAATGACACTTTGAATTCTTTAGGTAATAATTAAAACACTACGAAAAATGTTCTAGAAGGATAAAGTGTTTCTAACTCTTGAAAAGGTAATAGCCAAAATATTGAACATTATAGTGTTATTTCTCATAGTACAAGTTGTTAGTTTTTTAATCACATATGGGATTTTTTGCATGTTTTTTGGATTAGTTCAGTGAAATAAAAAGGGGAAATGGGAGTAATTTATATCACTAACTTTGGACTTTATTAATAATTGCACAAGGATAATAAAAAGACTAAAACAGATAATGCAGGATGAAAGAGTCTCATTTCCCTTAACTTTTTACCAAACGACAAAGTGTTGGACTAGTCCAAACTGAAAGCATTTGCAAACGACAAAATAAATGTGAATCAAAAATTGAATTCTGATTTTGGAAGGGTAGAAAACAATGTGGGAAAACGAGAAAATGCTGGTTACCAGCATTTTCTCCTTTTCCCTCAATGTTTTCAAAAGACTTCTTTCCCAGGGTCGTCAACAGTCAGGATTGTGTGATAATGGGTTAATGAGCTACCCAGAAACTGTTTTGTTATTAACACTTTTATCAAATGGCAAATTTTTGGACTGGACCAAATTCAAAGCATCAGCAGACAACAAATTAAATCTTGGTAATATGATGATTTCTGACTTTGATAAGGTTACCAGCAATTTTTCCTTTTCCCACAACTTTTTCATAGGCTTCTTTCTCAGGGTCATTAAAAGTCGGATTTGTGTGGTAAAGAGTTAAACCTCACTTTTTGGTATGTTCATTACATATGGTTGTTATAGAGTACTATAAAGACTAAGAATAAAGTTACTTGTACAATAAATAAATCAATACATACTGAAATCAAGGAAGAAAAATAGTGTTTGTTAAAAGAATTCAATATTTACCCATGTCAGTATGTGCAGTCTGACCTTTGTCAAAAGTTTTTGCTTTTAGTGAACTTTTCAGCATGTTAAAGGATGATACTACCTCATTATTCAGTTGATTTATAGGCAGCATTGGTTTTATGGATACATAATCATGTGACTTACTCACTATATGGCTTACAGCATGGGGGAAAGGACATTCGAACATTTGCGTAAAGTGTCGTCTTGGATCAGCCTGCGCAGTCTGCGCCGGCTAATCCAAGACAGCACTTTACGATTGCATTAGATTTTATGCTGCAGTACACTTGCACAAAACAAAAATTGCATAAAAACGGAAAGTGTTGTTTCGGATTAGCCTGCGCGGACTATGCAGGCTGATTGGAAACGACACTTTACACAACTGTCTAAATTGACAAATGTCCGAAATCGGCAAATGTCCGAAACAACACTTTACGCAAATGTCCGATTGCCCCTTTTTGCATGTTGCTCGCCATATTGCATCACAAAGAGGCATCAAAACCCATTTTGTCAGAGCATGGTTCATTATGTGTTTATTGTATATTTATAGGGATGAAACTTGTGAGAAAGAAAATGAAAGATCTTCTAGTGGAACAAACTGTTCTGCAACACAGACTGAAAACATGTGTAAGTATTTATTGGATAGGAATTTTATACCCCATTCAATGATATTTCACAATATCAGGGAAACAGCATCACTATTCATTCATTCCTGGAACAAACTGTTCTGCAACACAGACTGAAAACATGTGTAAGTATTTGTTGGATAGGAATTTTATACCCCATTCAATGTTATTTCAAAATATCAGGGAAACAGCGTCACTATTCAGTATTCATTCATTGTCTAAGTTTTACTTTATCTGGACTAGATACCTAATTGTCTTGCAGAAGGACACTCTCCACACCTTAACCATTGAGCCAAACAGGACCCAGGCCTAATCAAAGATTTACATGGTATATGAAAAGAGGCCTTCAGAAAAAACGGTATGCACAACAGATGATAATTATGGCCTGTCACACGTGAAAAGATACATTCAGAATTTTGTATAAAATGTTGTCTCAGATCAGAGTAAGTGCAATTAACTCCTTGGCAAAACAAAATTTTGGACATGTCCAAATTGAAAGCATTTATATTTTTGCAGACACCACCGCAGAGGTCTCTCAAATGACTAAAGTAGCCCTTGATATGGTAGAAAACCTTGTGGGAAAAGGAGAAAATGCTGGTTATCAAGCATTTTCTCCATTCCCAGCAATGTTTTCAAAAGCCTTCTTTCTCATGGTCATTCAAAGTTGTGATTGCTTGGTAAGGGGTTAAAAGGAAATATTTAGGGTCCCAAATGCATTGTTACTTTTCCTAAAACTTTGATTAAGGTACTCCTAAAACAGCTTTGACTGGGCGATTTAAATTGGTAACCTCAACATAAGCTAATTGCACGAGTAATCTTCTAAATAACCATTATGTATCTTGACTTATGTTGTCGGTTTACCTCAAAAACCTTGTAACTACAACTCTTTTCAAGGTGTAGTTACGAGGTTTTTGAGGTAAACCGATGATATGATCCATGTTTTAAACATTATCATAATTGTTACAATAAAGTTAACTTCTCTTTTTCTTTCTAAATTACAGGGGTCGACCCAGTGGATATGATCCATGTTTTAAACATTATCATAATTGTTGCAGTAAAGTTAACTTCTCTTTTTCTTTCTAAATTACAGGGGTCGACCCAGTGGAAATGATGTGTTTAGTTGCAGAAAACAAAGCGCTGCGTGCAGAATTGGCAAAAGCTAAATTTGATTTAATGAACAGAGTGGGTCAGCCTTCAAAAACCGACAGAGAAATCACTTATAACGGGACACCTTTAGTAACTCTCGAGCGGATAGGTCCGTTTACATGGACAAGTGCTTTGCAGTCATAGTTGATGGAGAAACATTAACCCTTAACCAAACAATCCCTGGTTTTTACGGGTCAGGAATAGAAGCCTTTTGAAAACATTGTGGGAAAAGGAGAAAATGCTGGTAACCAGCATTTTCTCCTTTTCCCACAATGTTTTCTACCCTATCGTATAGAAAAATCATCTTTTTAGCAACTGTTAATTTTTCATCTGCAAAATGCTTTCAATTTGGTCTGGTCCAAAATTTGCTGTTAGGGAAAATGTTAACCCTTAGCCAAACGACAAAATTTTGGACTCAACCAAATTGAAAGCATTTGCAGACGACAAAATAAATGTAGCCCAAATGATGATTTTTGTCTTGAACTCATTACCATGCGACAAAATTTTAGGTTTGTCCTAATCGAAAGCATTTGCAGACGAAAAAATAAAAACGACTGAAAATTTGAAATTGTATTTCGAGAGAAAAGGAGAAAATGCTGGTTTCAAATATTTACTCCTGTTGCCACAGTGCTTACTAAAGTCTTTTTTCTCAGGGTAGTTATAAGTGGGGATTGTTTGGAAATGGTTTAATAGGATAGAAAACATTGTGGGAAAGGAGAAAGTGCTGGTTACCAGCATTTCTCTCTTTTTCCCACAATATTTTCAAAAGGCCTTAAGTTATCTGATTTTTACGACCCTGAGAAAGAAGCCTATAGAAGACATGGTGGAAAAAGGAGAAAATGCTGGTTACCAGCATTTTATCCTTTTCCCACAATATTTTCTAACCTATCAAAGTCAGAAATCAACTTTTTTGACAAGATTTAATTTGTTGTCTGCAGAAGCTTTGAATTTGGTCTGGTCCAAAAATTTGTCGCAGTTTGGATAAAGAGTTAAGGAACACTTTATTTGCCATCTACAAATGCTTTTATTGTGGACAAGGCTAAATGCTTTTCGTCATGTAAAGAGTTCAACTGCCTAAAAGGTTATAGGAAAAATTCTTGCCAATCGTTAACCCTTTACTCCATAAGGCATTTCTATGGTATCTCTAATTGACCGTAAATAACAGCAAAGATGAAACCGTTTCTTATGTACTAGTATATGGCACCTTCTGATAGCATAGAAAACATTGTGGCAAAAAGGTGAAATTGCTCGTCCCGAGCAATTTCACCTTTTGCCACAATGTTTTCCAAAGGCTCCTACAAGCAATGCGTAGAAATAAGTATCTATGAATTAAAGGGTTAAAAAACAAAATACTGATATTTCAAAGATCTTTATGGTGGAAAAAAAAAAGAAAACAAAAACCAAAAATATAGATGTATACATTTTAAATGTTTAAAAAAAAAGTAATAAATGTAAATAGCATTATCCAACTTGTGTTTTACTTTCTTTCCTCGTGTCAAAAATTTTCTAAGTACGAAACGGTAAACAAACAATATGCAACTGTTTTGAAACTTAACACCGCAACAGTATTAAACGTAGGGTAGGTAAATGCTTGATTGGCTTTCAGAATCCAGTTGTTGCCAAACGATGTTAATCGTTTAGCTATTCAGAGAAATTTGACGCCTTTAACCCATTACCCCACATTCCCTACCTTTGACGACCCTGAGACAAAAGCCTTTAGAAAACATTGAGGGAAAAAGTGAAAAATGCTGGTAACCAGCATTTTCTCCTTTTCCCAAAATGTTTTCTACCCTTCACAAAACAAATTTCAAATTTTCACTCACTTTTAATTTGTCGTCTGCAAATGCTTTCGATTTGGACAAGCCTTAAATTTTGTCGTTTGGTAATGAGTTAAAGCAACTTGTGTTCCAATACACTGTTACTAGAAGTCGCTTGCAGTGAATAAATCTTTGTGTCCGTCACAAGGTTTTAGGGCTGATATAAATTTACAGCTCAGTTTCAGGCTTATCAGCGTTGATTATATTATTTAACCCTTTACCACAGAATGACGACTTTTAACACCCTTGAGAAAGAAGCCTTTTGAAAACACTGTGGGAAAAGGAGAAAATGCTGGTAACCAGCATTTTCTCCTTTTCCCGAAGTGTTTTCTACCCTATCAGGATCAAGTTTAATTATTTGAGTCGTATTTTAATCCTTTCCCAAACACTCCCTGGTTTTTACGGGTCTGGAATAGTAGCCTTTTGAAAACATTGTGGGAAAAGGAGAAAATGCTGGTAACCAGCATTTTCTCCTTTTCCCACAATGTTTTCTACCCTATCATAGACAGAACTCCTCTTTTCAGTAAGAGTTGATTTGTCGTCTGCAAATGCTTTCAATTTGGTCTAGTCCAAAAGTTTGTCGTTTGGGAAAGGGTTAATTGTCTGCAAATGCTTTTTATTTGGACAGGGTCAAAAATTTGTAGTGTGGTAAAGGGTTAAACAGCTTTACCACACAATCCCGTCTATTTGACTGCTCTAGGGAGAAGCCGCTTGAAAATATTGTGGAAAAGGAGAAAATGCCGGATCTGATCAAATAAATCTCATTAGGGTGTTCTCATCATCGCGAGCCAAGTTTACGATCACTACGTGGATCTTACCTTGGCTGATTGAGCCCGATTTCGAGATTCCTGCAATGCGCCCTCTATTGGATGCTGGTTATTACCCCCCTTCACATCATATTTCTAAAAGCAAATGAAATATCTTTTTACAAACCGCTTACGAATACACATGAAGCGATAAGCAGACATCCACGTGGGTTTCCATGTTTACCTTCTATTCGAGAGGTAGCGACCTTGTTCTATTTTTATCAAAGATGAAATGCTACGAGCGATTTCATTCGTTGCAGTTAGAGCTGGCTGCATCCAATGAAAAAGCGTATCGGGTGAATGTAAAAAGCTCGATCCGCCAAGGGTAGAGTAGCGTAGTGAATCGTCAGCCTTGGCTTGCGAAGATGGGATTCCCCTTTTCTTCAGATCACAATAATATGCTCTATTACATGTATTGTATGTGTAAATAAGCAATGTAACCTTCAATAAATTGTCAAGTGTAAGAACGGGTGGAAAATAGTTATTGTACGGTAGTAGGGTGTCGAGCAAATAAAGCAAAATGGAACAAGGGATGGTACCATGAAACATTTTCCCATGGAATATTGCAATAGTAAAATCTCATTCTATTATAAATTATATGCCGTGAACATTTGCTATAAAATCAACACTATCTCTTTTTTGACAGAACTTCACAAAATTTACGTAGATAAATGCTTTCTTTATCTTTCACATCTTGAGTTTACGACTTCCTCGTTGGTGTAATCAATGCAAGGAGCTGTATGCTCGCTAACCGATTTTACCTGCATAAAACCAGGCTTGCATGAACCTTTCTTGATTCAATGAATCCCCGTGGAGTCCCGGTATTTCTTATTCTATAGAATAGGACCTTGGCCTTTCTCTATGGCATGTCGTAGAAGGCGACTAAAACTAGAGACAAACGGCTGCTTTCCTGGAAATTCATAGCGTTGCAGCAGGCTGGGTGGTTCTTGTTCCAAATCCTAAATGTGTATTTTTTTCTCGATGTAAATAGGGTTTGGAATGGGAATCAATTGGCCTGTGGGGACCCCGTGTGGTTTAATCGGGGGTATAAGAATAATCCACTGCAGTCCAGCGATCGTCACATCTGCCATTTCATCTGGCGGAACAAACGTGACAGTAAGCATGTCGTAAAAGGTGACAAAAGGGGCATCATTTTGTTTTGTCCATTTCTCATTTATCATGTTTGTCTTATGTTGTTGCACATGTATGTTATTTTCACCTCGCATTATTGTTTACGAATTAAGTGCGCCCAATATGAACCAAGTTCTCGACGGGCCTTAAAACGCTATTCATTCATTCATTCTTTGATTCAATGATGATTTCTCAATTCCAAGACAATTCCTTTGATTGGCTGGGGCAGAATGTCCCAGCCAATCAAATAGCTTGTCTTGGAATTTAGGCTTTTACTTAACTCATTACCAGATGACAAAATTTTACACTGGTGCAAATTGAAAGCATTCGCAGACGACAAAATAAAAGTGACTGAAAATTTTAAATTTGTTTTGTGAAGGGTAGAAAACTTTGTGGGAAAAGGAGAAAATGCTGGTTACCAGCATTTTCTCATTTTCCCACAATGTTTTCCAAAGTCTTCTTTCTCAGGGTCGTCAAAAGTAGGGATTGTATGGTAATGGGTTAAAATGGTTGGTGAATACAATGCAGTACTGCATCATCGATTCAAGACGTGGGCGTTCTTAAAATCAGTTCTAAGAGAACTGAATATAATTTTTGTAATTTAGACATACCGGTAAACAAAGTGCAGTGCCTTCAAACAGTTTAGTAGAAGTTTTGTAGATTTATCTTTCTCCTTTGTTAATTTATCGCAGCCATTGGTTATCCATATGGGGAGGCCCCAGAAAGTTGTTAACTTTTTTTGGTGGAGGACAGTACAAGATGCAAGACAAAACGCATCGTAATGGCTGGTTCTGTAACAGTATGTCAATATCCAAGTTATATTGCACTGCCAGACAAGAGCTTGATTCAAAATCTAATTTCTGAAAGACGCTAAGTGATTTTTGTTGGGCAGCTAGGGGAATTGAACTCGTACCATTCAACCATCCAAATATTACAAATGCCGTGCTCTACCACTTTAGTTACTTGGTCTAAGATTTCAATCGGTATTCGACACTAGTTTCGACAAAATCAGGGCCCATATTAAGCAACCATTCTCAAGAAAGTTCTTGGTCTGGATGACAAGAATTTTCTAAATTTGAAAACAAGACACCTTCTGATTGGCTAAACCGAAAGCTAAACCTTTCGGTTTAGCCAATCAGAAGTTGTGTTATTTTCAAATTTAGAAAATCTTGGAGAATAAGACTAAGAATATTCTTAAGAGTATTTGGTGGATACTAGTACGGACCTAGGGTTTGTATTCATTTACCATTCTTAAGAACATTCGTCGTTTTATTCGCCATATTTTTTTCAAACTTTTAAAGTAACACAACTTCTGATTGGCTAAACCTTTCGAATGGTTTAGCCAATCAGAAGTTGTGTTACTTACAAACGTAGAAAATTCTGGAGAATAAGACAAAGAACGTGAATACTGACCCAGGACATCCTAATTTTAAATAACGCCCTTGAACTATATATTAGCTTACGGAATATTGCGCAGATTGTTAGATTATATTGCAGAAAAAATACTTTTAGCTCTGCCCTATTCGATGTTCTCAATCCTTAACCCTTTCCCAAACGACAAACTTTTGGACTAGACCAATTCGAAAGCATTCGCAGACGACAATTCAACTCTTGCTGAAAAGATGATTTCTGTCTATGATAGGGTAGAAAACATTGTGGGAAAAGGAGAAAATGCTGGTTACCAGCATTTTCTCCTTTTCCAACAATGTTTTCAAAAGGCTACTTTTCTAGACCCGTAAAAACCAGGGATTGTTTGGGAAAGGGTTAAGCTGTTTAGAGCGACCCGGTGACCTTTTGTGGACAGGTAAGATCAAGATCAGACTGCACATACCGTGTAGATAGATCTTTTATCTTCACTGTCCGATAAAAAGGTATCTTTCATGCTGAAAATATCTTTAAAATAGCAAATTCTAGGTTTCACTATGGGTTTGAAAGTTTCACTTTATTTATCTAACAGTTAAGGCTGAATTCGAAGGCATAATTATAGTTTTTACGTGTACATTTCGTTAGTTCACAACAAATACATCTTCTCAAGCCAAGGGTGAAAATCCACTACGCTAGTCTACCCTTGGCGGATCGAGCCTGATTTCGACAGTCCCGCTATACGCATTTTCATTGGTTACAGCTAGCTGTAACTGCACGAATCAAATCGCTCGTAGCATTTCATCTTTGATAAAAATCGGATTATTACATCTTCGCTAGCCAAGGGTGATGATCTACTAAGATCCCGTAACCTTGGCTGGCGAAGATGCACCAAACATTTCTCAATACAAAAGTCAAAAGTATCTGTTTTTTAACATTTTAAGTATTTGTAAAGGCGTGGTCTCAAAAAATAACATACACTAGTATATCACGTGACGCGGTGTAAATGCAAGGCTTAAAACGTACCATAAATACTGTTTTATCCCCACGGGGCTAAGATTATTGGCAAATCGGCTTTCAAGCTTTTTTTCTTCCTGGTCTAGGACTGCTCTACCATTTAGAGTCCCTATCAGGATATCGTACAGGGTAGAGTCAAGATCAGACTGCAAAGAATGTGCAGTCTGATCTTTTACTCTAGCCTGTCCGTGACATGTATGCTGTAGAATAATCTTAAGAACATTCGTCGTCTTATTCGCCATAATTTTTCCAACATTTAAAGTAACACAACTTCTGATTGGCTAAACCTTTCGAATGGTTTAGCCAATCAGAAGTTGTGTTACTTACAAATGTAGAAAATTCTGGAGAATAAGACAAAGAACGTGAATACGGGGTCAGGACATCCTAATTTTAAATAACGCCCTTGAACTATATATTAGCTTACGGAATATTGCGCAGATTGCTAGATTATATTGCAGAAAAAATACTTTTAGCTCTGCCCTATTCGATGTTCTCAACCCTTAACCCTTTCCCAAACGACAAACTTTTGGACTAGACCAATTCGAAAGCATTCGCAGACGACAATTCAACTCTTGCTGAAAAGATGATTTCTGTCTATGATAGGGTAGAAAACATTGTGGGAAAAGGAGAAAATGCTGGTTACCAGCATTTTCTCCTTTTCCAACAATGTTTTCAAAAGGCTACTTTTCTAGACCCGTAAAAACCAGGGATTGTTTGGGAAAGGGTTAAGCTGTTTAGAGCGACCCGGTGACCTTTTGTGGACAGGTAAGATCAAGATCAGACTGCACATACCGTGTAGATAGATCTTTTATCTTCACTGTCCGTAAAAAGGTATCTTTCATGCTGAAAATATCTTTAAAATAACAAATTTTAAATTTTCACTATGGGTTTGAAAGTTTCACTTTATTTATGTAGCAGTTAAGGCTGAATTCGAAGGCATAATTATAGTTTTTACGTGTACAATTCGTTAGTTCACACCAAATACATCTTCTCAAGCCAAGGGTGAAAATCCACTACGCTAGTCTACCCTTGGCGGATCGAGCCTGATTTCGACAGTCCCGCTATACGCATTTTCATTGGTTGCAGCTAGCTGTAACTGCACGAATCAAATCGCTCGTAGCATTTCATCTTTGATAAAAATAGGATTATTATACATCTTCGCAAGCCAAGGGTGATGATCCACTATCATCCCGTAACCTTGGCTGGCGAAGATGTACCAAACATTACTCAATACAAGGATTTAAATTGTCAAAAGTATCTGTTTTTTAACATTTTTAAGTATTTGTAAAAGCGTGGTCTTAAAAAATAACATATAGTAGTATATATATCACGTGACGTGGTGTAAATGCAAGGCTTAAAACGTACCATAAATACTGTTTTATCCCCTAGGGGCTAAGAGAATTCAATTATTGGCAAATCGGCTTTCAAGCTTTTTTCATCCTGGTCTAGGACTGCTCTACCCTTCAGAGTCCCTATCACGGTATCGGACAGGGTGGAGTCAAGATCAGACTGCAAAGAATGTGCAGTCTGATCTTTTACTCTAGCCTGTCCGTGACATGTACGCTGTAGAATAATCTTAAGAACATTCGTCGTCTTATTCGCCGTAATTTTTTCAACTTTTAAAGTAACACAACTTCTGATTGGCTAAACCTTTCGAATGGTTTAGCCAATCAGAAGTTGTGTTACTTACAAATGTAGAAAGTTCTGGAGAATAAGACAAAGAACGTGAATACGGGGTCAGGACATCCTAATTTTAAATAAGGCCCTTGAACTATATATTAGCTTACGGAATATTGCGCAGATTGTTAGATTATATCGCAGAAAAAATACTTTTAGCTCTGCCCTATTCGATGTTCTCAACCCTTAACCCTTTCCCAAACGACAAACTTTTGGACTAGACCAATTCGAAAGCATTCGCAGACGACAATTCAACTCTTGCTGAAAAGATGACTTCTGTCTATGATAGGGTAGAAAACATTGTGGGAAAAGGAGAAAATGCTGGTTACCAGCATTTTCTCCTTTTCCAACAATGTTTTCAAAAGGCTACTATTCTAGACCCGTAAAAACCAGGGATTGTTTGGGAAAGGGTTAAGCTGCTTAGAGCGACCTGGTGACCTTTTGTGGACAGGTTAGATCAAGATCAGACTGCACATACCGGGTAGATAGATCTTTTATCTTCACTGTCCGTAAAAAGGTATCTTTCATGCTGAAAATATCTTTAAAATAACAAATTTTAAATTTTCACTATGGGTTTGAAAGTTTCACTTTTTTTATCTAACAGTTAAGGCTGAATTCGAAGGCATAATTATAGTTTTTACGTGTACAATTCGTTAGTTCACACCAAATACATCTTCTCAAGCCAAGGGTGAAAATCCACTACGCTAGTCTACCCTTGGCGGAACGAGCCTGATTTCGACAGTCCCGCTATACGCATTTTCATTGGTTGCAGCTAGCTGTAACTGCACGAATCAAATCGCTCGTAGCATTTCATCTTTGACAAAAATCGGATTATTACATCTTCGCTAGCCAAGGGTGATGATCCACTAAGATCCCGAAACCTTGGCTGGCGAAGATGCACCAAACATTGCTCAATACAAGGATTTAAATTGTCAAAAGTATATGTTTTTAACATTTTTAAGTATTTGTAAAAGCGTGGTCTTAAAAAATAACATATACTAGTATATCACGTGACGTGGTGTAAATGCAAGGCTTAAAACGTACCATAAATATTGTTTTATCCCCACGGGGCTAAGAGAATTCAATTATTGGCAAATCGGCTTTCAAGCTCAAGTTTTTTTCTTCCTGGTCTAGGACTGCTTTACCCTTTAGAGTCCCGATCAGGATATCGGACAGGGTAGAGTCAAGATCAGACTGCAAAGAATGTGCAGTCTGATCTTTTACTCTAGCCTGTCCGTGACATGTATGCTGTAGAATAATCTGATATTCAACATACTTCATGTTGTAACTCCTTTGATTATTTTTATCGGCAGGAATTGTTCTTGTCGTTTGTTTGCCATGCGAAGGGTATTAAAGTTGGCAAGTGGGTGGGAAGGACCTGTTCATCTAAGCTACTTTGCCATTTCCATGGGGACCAAGCTCGTGCCAAGCCTCTTTTCATGTATGAATGGATATTTTGTGGGTATTTTTGTTTATCCAATCAGTGCACTGGTTGTCTTCAAACATCCTAAAACAAGTCCACAAGGGAGTCCATAGGGAAAGTGTGTTCCCTATTGACCAATGAACTCTTTACCAAACGACAAAATTTTAGACTGGTCCAAATTGGTAGCATTAGCAGACGACAAAATTAATGAGACCCTAAAATTGAAATTTGTTTCCAGCAGGGTAGAAAACATTGTGGGAAAAGGAGAAAATGCTGGTTACCAGCATTTTCTCCTTTTCCCACAATGTTTTCAACAGGCTTTTATCTCAGGGTCGTAAAAAAACCAGAGATTGTTTAGTAAAGGGTTAACTCTTTACCGGGCTACAAAATCGTCAGACCTGTTCAAATTGAAAGTATGACCGGCCTGCATAGCTCAGTAGGTAGAGCGTAGTGTTTCGAGTCACTTGAGGGTTCAATCCCCACAGCTGGCCATCTATAATTAATAATAGTCTTTCGGATGAGACGTTACATTGTGGGAAAACGAAAAAAAAAAGATGATCGTTAGCATAAAAAGAATCTCGAGATATTAGCAGAAGCCATTTTCTTCAAGGCCATGAAGTAATGGTTTACTTTACAACAAATGTTCAGACTTGTCCGCCTTAATAAAGCATCTGCAAATGATCGTTATGTGTCAAAAAGTTCCGATTATTTTTTTGTAGGGGTAGAGAACATTCTGGGGAAAGAGGAAAAAACGCTGGAAATCAGTATATTCTCTTTTTTTCCCCAATATGTTTTCAAAAGTTGTTTTGTTTATGGTTTTTAAAATTCGGTCTGTTTTGGAAAAGGGTAAAAGTATTGCTTATGAGTATAGGTTTGATGTTTTGGCAGCATGACGTAACAGGTCTTTATTACGCTGGCCGCATGTATCGAACAGAAAACCCATTTTGTAGTGCAAAACAATGAACTAATTATCCCGCCCTTACCACGGAAAACTATGTGGAAGTTTACACCGCAAAGAATGGAAACTTTTTACACGTCATAGAAGTCGTAAATATCTCCAAAATTTCTAGAGCACGAAAGATATTGAAATTTAATGATAACATTTCCACATTATCGAAATCTATTGAAATTTGATATAATAAAATCATCAGTCTCAGTGTTATATCAGAAATTACGAACGTTTCTGGGCACGAAAAGCGACGCGTAATAACCACTATCCGTGAGAAAAGGACCTCATGCAAAGATGGAGTCTGTGTCAGTCTGCAACGCTAATAGTTCACGGAAGTACACAGTTTTAATTTCTATAACCCCTTACAGACAACAAATATAGTCTTGCAACAACCCATTTTTCGCAAACACTGCCTCAAAAGGAGAAATAGTAAATAGCGAGCGATGTATACTTTACAGCAAGCTTTCTTCATTCGTAGCTTACAGGATCCCGTTTAAGTTCTCTGTTGCAAATTCAGAGGCTATCTTGGCAAGCATAGCATCTTAGGATATCTACCTATGGAGGAGGTCAAACATTCGAATTTCGGATGACACATAGGACCGGTTGGTGAGCTTTAACTGGTTACCGTTACAGCGAGTGCATATCTGCCAGATAAACTTGCACAAAATTGCTTCGGGGCCCGTATTTACCAAGCGGTATTTACCGACGTCATGATAAATAAATAACTTTATACGACCAAGGGCCCGTATTCACCAACCGTTCTTAAGAACGTTCTTAGTCTTATTCTCCAAGGTTTTCTAGATTTGTAAGTAACACGACTTCTGATTGGCTAAACCGAATGGTTTAGCTAATCAGAAGTTGTGTTACTTACAAATGTAGAAAATGTTTAAGAAACCTCGTAACTACAGTCTGAAACAAGCCGTAGTTACGAGGTTTTAGAAGTAAATAGACGACGTGAAAATGTCCCATTGGTCACATAAGTCTATTCGGTGGGCGCCGTATTCGATGTCCCTGACGACTGGAATAATATTACAATAAAAGTATTATCACTCTACTTTACATTACTCTACTGCAGAGAATTAGAACTACTTTTTTGACACACATGGGGGCAAAGTGATGTTGTTCGTCAGTATTTGTGAAAAGTAGAGGTTCTACCTAGTCTCAATCATCCTCGGATACCCCGGGGTCTCCCTATTTGCTACGCTACATCGACCCCCGGGACAATTAATTGAATTTCCCTCGCTTTACCGCTGGCTTTTCATTGGTTCCATCATCATTTTGTGATGGGCGAGTGGACTGTACGCTATGACGTTTTGTATTGATTTTCGGCGGCTGATTCAAAATTTTATTAGCCAGTTGTCCCAGGGTTGATGTAGCGTAGCAAATAGGGAGACCCCGGGGTATCCGAGGATGAGTCTCAATAATGAGACGCTACGGTGATCTTTTTTTCATATTTGGATTTTTGTGCACCGTACCATCTCAAGTCCATCGCAAATTTTCCAGTAGCAAAGATAAAGCGGTATACTGCCTTTCTGTGTCGTCGGTTTAATCCGTATTGCAGAGAAATGCAATTAAATCTAAGTAAATAGCATGACATAAGACAAATTATTAAACCTTTCTTTACTTAAAAAGCTTGTAGAAGTCGTTTATAACTTGTAAATCTCGGGAAAAACACGGACAAAATTTATCGGGCGTGGCAGCCATTTGAGTGTTTCCGGGAGTGTAAATACCTCAAGAAACCGCTGAGATGAAATGCGCAGTTTTCTCTCATGTTCAGCATTTAAATTGAAAATAGTTCTATTTCAAACGAAGGATTATTAAATACAAAATACAAAAGCAACATATTTTTGTGCTGTACCTGCGAAATTAAGAGAGTTCAAACTTGTGCACAAAATCTGTGCGTAACTTTCAGCTGGTTTTGTCTTGATCGTCTCTGTACCCGCAGAGGCGACCTGTCAAAAAGTTACAACACCTATGGTGACAGTTATCTGTACTAAGGTTCTACCCATACCTAGTTCCATGAACTTTAAACTGGGTTTCACCAGCCATTCCAAACTAAATTCTAAGTCCAGTTTTTAAATTTAAAAAGTAGCGCAGTTTATTATTGTCAAACCCATTTACCTTGCCCTATTAGAAATTGAAATACTTTGAAAATTAGAAAAATGATTCTCTAAGGGCGTATTCCTTTCGCCAGTTCTGGCACAATGTTCTGTGTTATGGAATGCTGTTCTGGAATGTGCGAAAGGAAAAATTCAGAACACTTTACACTGTTCCGGAGGTATGTGCTGAATGGAGGATGTTCGGAAAATTGTTCTAAACCATTTCGAAATGAAAGTTCATTGGCATGATGGCTGTTGCAAGAGCTACTGTCATGTTGTGTTAGTTAAGGATATGATTAGCTGCCGAGAAAGAGTAGAGATGAGTCTACTATGCCCCTATTTATGGTATTCATGTCGAAAAAAAGGAAAACTGAAAATTTTACCATGAGGAATTGTCCGTCTTTCAGCCATCTTGTATCACCTAGCAACCGTTCAGCAGGTGCGCTACACCTCGATTGGATTAGAACAGTCAGAACATGTTCTGGGAAACACGGCACAGTGTTCCGAAATATTCCATTGACCTAGAACATGTTCGGAGTGTTGGGAGTAGCGAAAGGAATACGGCCTAAATGCCTGTGATAATGGTTGTCCGAATTCGGGACATATCGTCTTTTAACCCATTACCACACAATCCCTACTTTTGACGCCCCTGAGAAAGAAACCTTTTGAAAACATTGTGGGAAAAGGAGAAAATGCTGGTAACCAGCATTTTCTCCTTTTCCCACAATGTTTTCTACCCTTCACAAGACAAATTTCAATTTTTTAGTCACTTTTATTTTGTCGTCTGCAAATGCTTTCAATTTGGACCAGTCTAAAATTTTCTTGTGTGGTAAAGAGTTAAACAAAAACACTTCGTAAATAGCAAATTTTGGGTTTTTACTATCGGCTTTAGCCCGGCTTTACCAAACAATCCCCGGTTTTTACGACCCTTGGGTGCAAGCCTTTGGAAAACATTGTGGGAAAAGGAAAAAAATGCCAGCATTTTCTCCTTTTCCAACAATGTTTTTACCCTTTCCAATTCGAATTTCAATTTTTGATTCACAAAGCTCCAGATAAGAGGGAGTGATGGTATTCTAAAAACTTTAATTCTCTTCAAAACCCTATGTTGTGGGTACTCATTAGAATGGTCTTAATGAGAAGATTCTAATGAGTACCCTCAACACAGGGTTTAGTGCAGAATAATTAATATTTTCAATTTTGAAATCAAAATCACTCCCTCTATCTGGAGCTCTGATTCACATTTATTTTGTCATCCCCAAATGCTTTCAATTGGACCAGTCTAAAATTTTGGTGTTTGGCCAAGAGTAAAAATCCTTTTAGGGACAATTTCTGGGTCTGAGTAACACTTAATTCTTTCATCAGCAAATGCCATCAATTTAGAAAAGTCTAAAATTTTGTCCTCTGGCAAGGAATGGTAGTAAATCTGACAACCCATTCATCAAAGAGAAGGTAAACGTCTTGTGAGGCAAGATATTTAGGCACCAATTTATCTTAATGATCGACTGTTTCTTGCGTTAAGCTATTGTGCAAGAAGTGGTATGTTTGTTCTGAACATAAAGCCATTACGTAATAAGTATTCTTTTGCTGCGGAACTTTCATCCGTTTGTGTCCTGCTGTTTGTAACTTGGCACTGGATCGTTTCACTATTTCAAGAGATCTTTGTTTTGAATGGTGTTTTACGCCGCTTTCAACAGTATTTCAGTCATATCACGGCGACAGTTAACATATTCATGTTTCCTGGGTTTCACCAGCACTAGGCTAGGCTCTTAAGTGTCTTGCCCAAGGACACTCCTGAGAAAAAACCCAGTGGAACCAGCGAGGCTCGAACCTGGGACCTCCAGGTCACGAGTCCTACGCTTTACTACTGAGCCACACAGGACCCTTCAAGAGATCTAACGTTACTGTTAAAAGAATGCACCGATAATATGGCTCGCAACACGCGAAAAGGGTCATTTGGACATTTGCGTAAAGTGTCGTCTCGGATCAGCCTGCGCAGTCCGCGCAGGCTAATCCGAGACGGCACTTTACGACTACATTACATTTTTGTGCTACAGTAGACTTGCGCATCGCAGAAAATCGCCTGTAAACGGACAGTGCCGTCTCGGATCAGCCTGCGCGAACTGCGCAGGCTGATCCGAGACGACACTGTACGCAAATGTCCGAACGCCCCATTTCGGTTGTTACAAGCCATACGGTATTTTCTTTCCAGCGAATTCATCTTCGAAACCGCAATATTTGAGTTTTTCTATTGAGTGAAAATTTTCGTTTTATTTATTGAGCAGTTTAAGGTTACTTGCACTTAAAACTCTTTACCACACAATCCCGACTTTTAACGCCCCTGAGGTAGAAGCCTTTTGAAAATATTGTGGGAAAAGGAGAAAATGCTGGTAACCAGCATTTTCTCCTTTTCCCACAATGTTTTCTACCCTTCCCAAAACAGATTTCAATTTTTGAGCCACGTTTATTTTGTCGTCTGCAATGTTTTTCAAGATTTAAGTGATACATGATACTCAGCAAGTCATCACATACGTATCTACATCTTCGCTAGCCAAAGTTACGATCACTACGTGGATCTTACCTTGGCTGATTGAGCCCGACTTCGAGATTCCTGCGATGTGCCCTCCTATTGGATGCTGGTTGTTACCCCCCTTTACGCCATATTTCTGAAAGCCAATGAAATATCGTTTTAGAAACCGCTTACGAATACAATTATTCAACACGAGGCGATAAGCAGACATCCAAGTGGGTTTCCATATGTACCTTCTATTCGAAAGGTCGCGACCTTGTTCTATTTTTATCAAAGATGAAATGCTACGAGCGATTTCATAGGTTGCAGTTAGAGCTGGCTGCATCCAATGAAATAGTGTATCGGGGGAATGTAAAAATCAAGCTCGATCCGCCAAGGGTAGAGTAGCGTAGTGAATCGCCAGCCTTGGCTTGCGAAGATGACGTCTCTATGAATCCATGATAACCACTTGTTTTAACAAATGACTTATCATGAGATAGAATGTCTTCTGACAAACAGAAAATTGCCCCGATAGTGGACAGTTTCGGACCAGGCTGATCGGAGTCGAAACTTTTCTCAGATGCAATGACAACTCCCCCCTCCCCCATCTTTCACGGGGTATAGCCCATTCTATATGGGTTCTTTGTATGCCAACTGAAAATGAAACAGATGCATCGAATATTTACTCGAAGGGACCTGGGCCCGTATTCATATACCATTCTTATTTATATTCTTAGTCTAACTCTCAAAGAATTTCCTAAAGTTGAAAGTAACACACCTTCTGAAGTTGCGTTACTTTCAAATTTGGAAAATTCTGGAGACTGAGGCCAAAAATGTTCTTAAGAATGGTTTGTGAATACGGGGCCTGGTATCGATTCGCGCTGGCAGCACAAGAAGCATGTGGATATTCATGGGCAATGTACTGTAAAGAGCCAGATCAGAACAAGTGCGTCCCAATAAGCTGAAAGGTTTAGCTTTGACGTACGAGTATGAATGACATGCTGAAGCTTCGCGAGGCTTTATTCAAACAAGAACTTTATGCTTAACTCTTTACCGAACGACAAAATTTTAGACGAATCCAAATTGAAAGCATTTGCAGACAACACAATTAACGTGACTCAAAAATTAAAGTTTGTTTTTTAGGGTAAAAACATTGTGGGACAAGGAGAAAATGCTTGTTACCAGCATTTTCTCCTTTTACCACAATGTTTTCAAAGGGTTTCTTTTTCAGGGTCGTGAAAAGCAGGGATTGTTTTGGAAAGGGTTAAATGGGCAAAAAATGCATTTGAAGGACCAAAGGTTTTACCGGGTGACTAGGTGCTAGAGTTATATAGGGTGTGAACAGTTTCCAGATGTGTACCACTTGCTCCTCGAACGATTTCAGCCATCTACTAGCCTGAAAACACAAACAAAGTCATTAGATATTCTGATTTAACTTTGGAAACAATGTGATGAAAGTCTAGATTGAATGTGAAGAATACTTTTGTAACGAGTAGAAATTTGTCCTTTTGCGACAATGATTAAATTTTAAGAAAACATCCATGTAACATTGTGCCGAAATGCTCCAACAAGAAGTAAAGTTTTTATCCTTATTCTGTCGTATAACTTTGTGTCATTTATCAAAACTATCTTCTGTGTTATCTTTTGTGACATTTAACGGGGGGGGGGGGGTTTATGACTTCTGAATCATTTCTTGACAGGCATATAACCTACAAAAAGATCGGAATGCATGCATTAACGGGTTGATCTTTGTTTAAAGTGTAGACAAATATACTTTTTCATAGTTGCGTATGTAAGGATAAGTACTAAAAGACCGGACATATTTTTTTATTCATTGTTATTCATGGCACACTTTCCTAATTGAATCAGGTATGTGTGTGCGTTTTTTTTTTCTTCCTTTACTCTTTTTCCTTGCCGATCGCGATTCAGACAGCTTTTACTGGTGACATGGATCGAGATCTGACTTAACTCTTTTCCAGACGACAGAATTTTAGACTGGTCCAAATTGAAAGCACTTGCAGACGACAAAATTAATGTTACTCAAAAAGCAAAATTTGTTTCCAACAGGGAAGAAAACATTGTGGGAAAAGGAGAAAATGCTGGTTACCAGCATTTTCTCCTTTTCCCACAATGTTTTCAAAAGGCTTCTCTCTCTGGGACGTAAAAAACAGGGATTGTTTTGTAAAGGTTTAACAGAAAGTGCAATTTGATCTTGCACCTACTTCGCCTGTCACCTAATGCTAAACTGTACGCAAAAACTATCTTTAACTAAGGCGGAAATCTACTGTTTGATCTCGATAAATTCATATCTTTGCACCTGCTAAAAGCTTCGATTCAATGAGTGACGTTTTCGTTAAAGCATCTTCGCAAGCCAAGGCTGACGATTGACTACGCTACTCTACTCTTGGCGGATCGAGCTTGATTTTTACAATCCCCCTATACGCTTTTTCATTGGATGCAGCCAGCTCTAACTGCAACAAATGAAATCGCTCGTAGCATTTCATCTTTGATAAAAATAGAACAAGGTCGCGACCGTTCGAATAGAAGGTAAACATGGAAACCCACGTGGATGTCTGCTTATCGCTTCATGTAAGCGGTTTGTAAAATGATACTTCATTGGCTTTCAGAAATATGATGTAGAGAGGGCTAATGACCAACATCTAATAGAGGGCGCGTCGCAGGAATCTCGAAATCGGGCTCAATCAGCCAAGGTAAGATCCACGTAGTGATCGTAACCTTGGCTCGCGAAGATGTCGTAAAAGCTGATAAGCCAGTCTCGGTAGCTTCCGTCTTTTAATATGGGAATAATGGGCCGTGGACGCACGAACTCGTCGGGGTCCTGTGTGACTCAGTGGTAAAGTGCAGGACTCGTAACCTAGAGGTCCCAGGTTCGAGCCTCGCTGGCTCCACTGGGTTTTTTTCACAGGAGTGTCCTTGGGCAAGACACTTCAGAGCCTAGCCTAGTACTGGTGAAACCCAGGAAACATGAATATGTGAACTGTCGCCGTGATATGACTGAAATACTGTTGAAAGCGGCGTAAAACACCATTCAAACAAACAAACAAACGAACTCGTCGATAAATATCGAGTGGTATCGACGTTTTCGTAAAGGCTGTTCGACAAATCTCGACAGTTTCCGTCTTTTAAATGAGAGTTTAGGTGCCATAGACCTTTACTCTATACAAAACATCAACATTATCCATTCAATCAGTTTGAAAGCATTTGCAGACGACAACCTGTATGTAGCACAACTAGTGATTTCTGTCTTTGATTGGACAGAGATTGTGGAAAAAGGAGAAAATGCTGGTTACCAGCATTTTCTCCTTTTCCCACAAGGTTTAAACAAAAACTTTTCTCAAGGGTCAATGAAACTTCGGACTGTGTTACTTGGGTTACCAGTTAATTATGGCAATGACCAATTAAGGGAACAATTAGAGACTGTAGACCAGGAAACTTGTCAGAATATCGAATTTCCATCAAATGTCTGGTTTCGAAACAATTAGATTTACAGACATTGCTAAAATTCCCCGTTCTACGTGTAATTACAAGAACTGGTGTTAATGCCGACCCCAGGAGTTATGAGCTGATATTTCGGTACGTATTTCTCGTCGGTGTTAGCTCGTTGCCTTACTGAACTTAGATCTAAATACTTGTGATAAATAGAACTTCTTACACTTTTCAGGTCCATCCATGCATTGACGAGAACAGGCTTTTTTGCGGGTGGTATAGTTTAAACTGAGACATTTCAGCCTCACGGGAGAAACCAGTGGCTTTTACAAACGTCGAAGATCAAGATCAGACTTTTCAGCTCCAGAGGCGAAAATATGAGGCTTTTGATGACGCCATACATCCAATTATATGACTTTTCAGGACAGAGGCTTTATCGGAGTGCCTAAGTCAAGCATAGACTTTTCAGCACCATAGATAAAGAAGGGAGGCTTTAGCTAAGTGCGTAAGTCAATCAATGACTTTTCAGCACCATAGATAAAGAAGGGAGGCTTTAGCAAAGTGCATAAGTCAAGCAATGACTTTTCAGCACCATAGACAAAGAAGGGAGGCTTTAGCGGAGTGCATAAGTCAAGCAAGGACTTCTCAGCACCATAGATAAAGAACAGAGGATTTAGCGGAGTGCATAAGTCAAGCAATGACTTTTCAGCACCTTAGATAAAGAACAGAGGATTTTACCAAGCGCATAAGTCAAGCAAAGACTTTTCTGTATCGCACAGAGGCTTTTACCGAGTGCATAGATCAAGTTCAGACCTTTCAGCACCATATAGGCAAAGAACAGAGGGTTCTGTGGAGTGTGTAAGTCAACTGAAGACTTTTCACTACCTAAGGAGAGACCAGAAGTTTTTGCAGAGTGCATCGATGAGTTCAGACTTTTCAGCACCATTGGTAATAAGAAAACCCAGAGGGTCTTTTGCTGCAGTGCATATAGATGAAGCTATGGCCATAGAAAATCCCAGAAGCTTTTGCAGACGGTATTATCAGCACCATAGGAAAAAAGGAGTCTTTCCTGCAGTGTATAGATCAAATAAATTGACATTGAAAAAAATTACTGGTACTTATATTTGACGGTATGGATCAAGTTCAGACTTTTCAGCACCAAAAGGCAAATAACTGAAGCTTTTGTGGATTGCATAGATCAACCAATCGACCTTGCAGAGCCATACTCTTCTCAAGTCAAGTTTCAATTTTTCAATCATATTTTTTTACTTTTGTCGTCTGTACATGCTTTCAATTTGGACAAGTCTAATATTTTGTCGTTTGGTAAAGAGTTGATATTCAATGACTATGTCATGACTTGTCTGGTAATATACATACATCACTGTTGTGCATTTAGCACCCCTCTTCCAGAGCGTGACTCACTTGTATATTGATTGTCATATATTCCGCACTTTACTTACTTGTAAGACCCTTACAAAATAGTGTGAAATATTTTCGCTTTAACCCATTACCACACAATCCCTACTTTTGACGCCCCTGAGGAAGAAGGCTTTGGAAAACATTGTGGGAAAAGGAGAAAATGCTGGTAACCAGCATTTTCTCCTTTTCCCACAATGTTTTCTACCCCTTCACAAAACAAATTTCAAATTTTTAGTCACTTTTATTTTGTCGTCTGCAAATGCTTTCGATTTGGACAAGCCTAAAAGATTGTCGTTTGGTAGTATGAAAGGCATTGTTAGGGAGGAGCAATTGTTTGAAATAAACAACTGCTTCCCTTGGCAATGTTTTTCCAGGCTGCAAACAGTTTTTCACTATGTTTGGCTGATCCTCCAACAAATTTTCATTTATTTTTCTCTTCCCTCAAATTTTCATTTTTATTTTCTAGATGTTTAACTTGGTTTCTTTATCAGTCAAATCTTCTTGTTTGGCTACAATATATAAGCTATTTCTTTATATCTTTTTTTACCTAGCTACAGCACGATGATATTTATATTGCATATTTTCATGTTTCTATATGACTATAAAACTATATAAATTTTTGTCAATAAAATAATTCGTTCGTTCGTCCGTTATATTCCACACTGTGAGAGTTCTTTCTCAAAATATATCTTTATTGTCTTTCTTTGATAAAGAAAGAGAAATTGTCTGCAGGGAGAAATGAGTTAAAACTGAAATAATTACTTTCAGAAACTACGTGCTAGGTTTTCCACAGTGAAACCTTCATTGTCAATTACTTCTTTTTAAAAATTAAACGAAATAGGGTAATGAGGCGTTCATTACGACTCGAGCGAAGACTAAAGAATAATTATAACTTTTAAAATCTTAATGAGTTTTTTTCTTTTCTTTCTGGAAGCTCATCTTATCTAGAATTGGTTTTCATGTCCATTGACCTCTCTGTATCCCCATCCGAAGTTGGAGTGGTATAGTTTTTATCTTGTCCGTCCGTCTGCCCGTCTAGATAGGTATTTTCTAATGCCCTTGACGAAAATTGACGAAACTTCACATACATGTTCCTTATAACAGCCAGCTGAAATCCGGTTTTCCCATTCAATACTGTATTTGATGCCTTGTCGAGGAAGAGGAAGGTTTGATGTTTTTCAAGGAAGGGGGGTTGATGTTTTATTTACATTATTGACCAATGTCTCTTGAATGACTGGACAAAGTTTTATGAAACTTCATATATATCGTCGGCTTACTTCAAAAACCCTGTTTCAAGCTGTACTTACGAGGTTCTTGAAGTAAATCGACGATATGTATCATTTATCACAGGCCATAGATAATCGTTATTTGTTTTTTATTTTTATGTAATGTCATGTCATCGAAAAAAGTGGGTTCGCTTTATGTGTAATTCCATTATGGACCAATAACATTCTAAACACACGACCCCGTACATGTTTGTATCAAAATGGTCTTTTACGACGGGGACATCTTTTCAATAAAATAACTTGTTTTATCTCAAAAGCCTGAGTCGTTTGTTGAAAGCCCTGTATACTCGTATTGTTCCTAATGATCTAGACAGCTAAAGTCTTTGCCTTGCAATAACTGCGCTCTGTGTTTGACGAATGTGTTGCAGTAAATGTTGAGAGTACAATTTTTGTACTTGTTAGTGAAATGGAGAATTTTCAGTTTGTAGCAGCAACCCAGCTGGAGCTATTGCAGACCCGACAAGTGCACCGACCGTTTCATTTTTACTGGATTAAAAAGAGAATCATTGAAAAAAAATTTTTTGAGGACATAATTCCCAGGGTTGTATTTACGAACTATTCGTGTTGTTACTCTGAACTTCGACAGTAACACAATTTCTAATTGGCTAAACCAAATGGTTTAGCCAATTAGAAATTGTGTTACTTCTTCAAGTTTAGAAAATTCTTCAGATTTAGACTAGGGATGTTATTATAAATGGCTGGTGGATACGGGACTCGTACTTGTCGACCAACCACACTGAAAAATATAGGTGCATGTTAAGTTCCCTAAGTAGTTGGACCAGTCTATATGAAAAAAAATCTACTACTTATAGAAACCTACAGACGAAAAAATGGACGAACGGACGAATGGACAGACAGTCTTAATTATAGGAGTATAATTATACCATTTAAAAGTCACTCTAAACATATGTCATTTCAGATTTTTATGTATTTTGGGCGGTGGCCTTATATATGCTGAATAAACTATTTTTTTTATAAGGCTTGCAATGTGGAAGCCGCTTTGTTCAGAGAATAGATATTCAAAATTTTATAGACGCAAAATGTAACAAGGTAGTGAAGTACCGATGTCAAAACTTAAAGTATTTCCAATCAGATTTTATGGATTTGCCTTTTTTTCAATTTCCGCCACAATCATTTAGTTGTAAATAGGTTTCTCCGAAGCCAAAGACAATAGATGAGAGTTGTTATGAAAGACCTGAAATATAGACAAGTCTAGTTAAAAGTAACAGAGTTTATTTCATCACCTTGTGGTTGATGGGGAAATATTTGCCGAAAAAGGGAAAAGTATGCGAAAATAACGACTGTCGTAAGGCACGAGTTATTTTCGCGGACCTTTCCCTTTTGAGGCAAATATTTCCCCATATGAACCACAAGCTGATGAAATAAGTTATATATGATATTTCATCTGATTATTTTTTTCAACGAATGCCACTTTTAAAACCAGTGACCTCAAGTCAATTAACCGATTAAGTCAATTTCTAGCGAAGTCATTTCTTTAGCCATAACATTTCGAAAAATAGGTGAAATGAAACTTTGACGCTGTACCAAACGACAATGTTTAGGCTAGTCTAAAATGAAAGCATTTGCACACAACAAAATAAATGAGACTGAAAAACTAAAACTTGCTGTGGGAAGGGTAGAAAACACTGGTGGAAAAGAAGAAAATGCTGGTTAACCAGCATTTTCTTCTTTTCCCACGGTGTTTTAAAAGGCCTCTTTTTTAGGGTCGTTAAATGTCGTTATTGTGTTGTAAAGGGTTAATTACGGTATTTGCCATCCTAGCGCTTCTAGCAACATTACAACATGGAAGAAGATTTCTTATTACTTGATGAATATGGATTTGTACTGATACAATACTTTTATATAACCGAGCAGAAATTCCTTTGAAGTCTATCTTGAAATTATTTGTTGATTCTTTTGTTAGTTCCCTGAAAAGGGAGGTAAGTATTATCTCCCTTCGTAGATTTATAAATGATAATTCTAAGAAGAAAAAAAAAGGGAAAAGTAGCTCGGTTAAAGTAGTACAATATTACTCGTTCTTAATGATAGCAACTTTTTTAGGATAATATCAGTGGAATTAGCCGTTTTCCATTAGAAGGTTACTATCTTAAAGTCGATAGAAAAAAAACAGAATTTTGCCATGTCAAAGGTACTTTCTGGGGTGAAAATATGACGTTATCGGACAGTGTAGATCAAAGATCAGACTGCACGTTCTGTGCAGTCTGATCTTTGATCTACACTGTCCGCAAAGGGTCAGCGAGTCGAACTTAATAGCCAAAAGGTTAAGCCGGTACTTCTAAACCCACACAGATAGCAAGGGTCTGTAATGTACTGAGGAACACGATAAAAAACGTTTCCCTGGAGATCCGGAATTTTGTTAAACGCCTCTTTTTATCTGTATATTAACCCTTTTCATACCAAAGAACACGTGCTAGTTTCTTTTTCCCCCAAAACCATGAAATTTCAAACAATATAAGAAAAAAAATAATAAACACAAACAACTTTGGAAACCCTTCGTCAAATTAATCAAGAACTCGAAATTGGCAGTTTCTCTTGATTAATTCTCTTGATTCATAATCTCCATTTAGGACATTAGCAAGTAAATAGAAATATGTTCTATGTTCCTGGAAGTTCAACAAAATGTGTGGGGGAAAAAGGACAAAGATTAAGCCTCTTGGAGAGAAACAATTATATCCGATTACGTGGCAGTCTTACATTTCATCAGACGACAAAATTTCACACGAGTCCAAACTCAAAGCAAGTGCAGACGATAAATTGAAAATGGTGTTAAACCATGGGATTTGATTTTTGAAAACAAATGATTAAGAGAAAAAGAAAAGAAAATGCGGGAAAAAAAGAGAAAATGCTGGTTACCAATATTTTCTTCCTTGTTTGATCATTTTTATTTTTCCCAAAAGCTGATTTTCTCTGGTTCGTTAAAAGATTTGGAATTGCTTGTAAAGAATTAATCACCCATGGGGAAAGTCATTTCGTCCTACTATTATGTTTTAAAGTGCGTATATCGCAATTAAGAGGACATCGTACTTTTATTTAAAAAAATATATTCCCTTATTTACCGTATAATCTCCAAGTAATCTCCCTTTATATATGAGCCGTGCTCTGACAAAAGGGGGCTTGAAGCATCTCTGTGATCCATGGTACCAAGCTAACCATCAAATTCTTATGGATCCATATTATCAACTTTTTTTAACAACCAACTTAATCATGAGATAGACCGGTCCTTGCACATACAGTAAATTGACCGATAGCGAAAAGTTTCGGCCCAGGTCAGCCTGCGCGGACTGCGTAGGCTGACGTGGGTCGATACTGTTCGCAGATGCAATAAGCCTCCTTTTCACAGAGCGTGGAAAATTAATTCTAACCAGCGTAAAGTGTTGGTACATTTGGATTTTTAGTACCTAATGACCTCCATGTATTATAATCTTCTGTAAACCGTCAAAATGACATCCTCTGACGACGAACCACGCCCCCGTGCTTTTAGTTCGAAGAAATTAGATCCTCCTACACCAAAGAATAGACGCGTCCATGTTCCTTGATAATTTATGTGAAAGAATGAACTTTAGGTGGTTGATTGATTGATTGATCGGTCGATCGATTGATTAGTTGGTTGGTTGGTTGGTTGGTTGGTTGATCGATTGATTGATTGATTGATTGATTGATTGATTGATTGAGTGAGTGAGTAAGTGATTGATTGGTGTTTTACGCCGCTTTCAAAATTATATCACGACGACAGCCAGCTATTGAAAAATGCCTGTCAGTTGTCTTCTGTGTAATTTGTAAGGTGTTTTTTCGAGTCTTTAAGGGACCTTATAGATTTTTTGCAGCTTCTCGCAATTAATGTCAGGCTGCATTGAAATTATCAATCTGTAACAAACAATAATTTTTTTTCTAAGACAAAAGCTATTGGAAACATTCTGCGAAATGGGAAAAAGGAATGTCGGTAACCATTATTGTGTCAGTTCCTTACAGTCATTTGAACGGCGTTGTCACCATTTGTTGTCGACATAGACTAGTTAAACCCTTTTCGAAACAGTCCCTGGTTTTTACGACCCTGAGATAGAAGCCTTTTGAAAACATCGTAGGAAAAGGAGAAAATGCTGGTAACCAGCATTTTCTTCTTTTCCTACAACGTTTTCTTCCCTGCTGGAGACAAATTTCAATTTTTGGTTTTCGTTTTGTCGTCTGCAAGTGATTGTAATTTGCACCAGTCTAAAATGTTGTTGTTTGGTAAAAGGTCGATTAAGATTATAATTCGTAACTTTCATCTTCCGGAACTGTAAAATCAAAGGACTGACAGCACTGAAATCCTAAATTGCATCCAAATTGAATTATGTCGACCCTAGTATTTACTTTTTACCGAACTACAAATTTCTTGGAGTTTCCAGATTTAAGCATTTCAAGACGACATTATAATTATGACTCACCAACTGAATTCTCTTTTGGGTAGGGTCGAAAACACTGTGGGAGAAGGAGGAGGTTGTCCTGAATTTTATCCTTTTTCCCCACAGTGTTTCATGCTATTAAAGACAAATTTGTTCCTTGGTGCACAATTGATATATCGTCTATAAGTCTTTTAATATGGACGAGTATATATTTTCTTTTTGTGTAGAGTTACGTCACATCAAAGGCCTGAGAGTCAAGATAACAGAAAGTGAGTTTTCTTAAACTTTTCCTTTTTTAACTTAAGCACATTTATGCATTAAAGTAGGTGAATATGGGACTGCATTGGCAATATCGGACAATATAAACACAATGTATGTAATTTTCTCTGTCTGACATACAAAATCAAAGGGCTGAAAGTACAGATTATCCTAATTGTGTCTGTGTAGACTTTAATTCTTTACCTGACGACAAACTTTTAGACTTTTTAGAGAGGATCAAAACAATGTGGTAAAAGGAAAAAATCTGATACATTTGATACGCCTTTATAGAAATATAAAGTAACTCAATAAAAAACAAACCAAATGCATTCTACAGATCAAAAAACACATTTTTATTTCCTAAAATAACAGGTTCATGATTATAAACTTAATGTCATATCATTACAAAGATAAGTACATGTATATCTATCACACAACCATTGTTATTATGATACATTTAAAAAGTGACTGTAGGTCTACAATTAGGACAACCTTTTGTGTAACAACTTTTGTAAATATTGATAAAAACATAGCTCTACAACAATCAACAACAAATAAATGACCACAGTGTGACACGAAGTATTGGATGACTAACCAGATCATTGTCACTAAACGCTTATTGTGTAATACACATATCAACAAACCAGTCAATTTTGAAAACGAAAATCCTCAGGACAAATATGTTTTGAATAAAAATTACAAAATGTAACATTTGAAAACACTTAAACTGTAATCTTTCTAACTCATTATAGGTCATTCCGCTGTAGCAACAACAACACTGCAGCAATAGAAGAATTTTTTTGCAGCTTTACTCATTACCAAACAACAAAATATTAGGTTTGCCCAAATCGAAAGCATTTGCAGACGACAAAATAAAATCGACTGAAAATTCGAAATTTGATTTGTGAATGGTAGAAAACATTGTGGGAAAAGGAGAAAATGCTGGTTACCAGCATTTTCTCCTTTTCCCACAATGTTTTCTAAAGGCGTCTTTCTTAAGGGCGTCAAAAGTAGGTATTGTGTGGAAATGGGTTAAACGAGCAATCAGAGATGCTGCAACACAAGATCAGTCGCCATTCTGCAGCAGTGAATATATGTAGTTGGGTGATGCATTGGTTATTATATGAAATTCGGTTAACAGCAACTCCAATGTGTCTGATAAACATCTGTAGAGGTAGATAGGCGGTTTTAAACCTTTCAACACCAAATAATTATAGACTCGACAATTTTCGACGGCTTCAAAAAAATCCACTGAAACTAAGACAAGAGTTTCATCTTACAGCCTTGGTTATACCAACAGACAGTATAGATCCAAGATCAGACTGCACATTCTGTGCAGTCTGATCTTGATCTATACTGTCCGCAAAAGACCATGTTTTTGCTTTTGATGCAGAAAGGGTTTAAAGTGATTTATCGTAAACCTGTGAAGAATTAAGAAATGGTGAAGAAAGATGTGATTTTATTGGAAAATGAAAGTGGTGAGACATGAGTCGTAAATGAAATATGGAATCAAAATAATTATGAAACATCTGAAACATCAACAGATGATAGCACTTATAAACGAATCTAAAACCTATTTTTTTTTTTCAAATCTTTTTCATGCCTGAAAAAAAGATAATAATCAATGGCAACGAACATTGTGTGAACCGACTTAGTAAAAATGGATTTTTCTAACATAAACAATTCAAGGTAAAAAATAAAACATAACTTAAAACATTGTTAGAAAAGTTTAATTTACGTTTTAACACTTTACCACTCAATCCCGAGTTTTAAAAACCCAAGAAAATGGCTTTAAAAACTGGGGGAAAAGGAGAAAATGCCGGTTACGAGCCCTTCCTCCTTTTCGAACAATGTTTTCTCCTTAATAACAGACAGTAATAATTATTTGAGGTTACTTACTTACTTTACCTATTTATTCATTTATTTATTTATTATTTATTTATTTATTTATTTATTTATTTATCTTGTCTGCGAAATGCTTTGATTTCGCTCATTCCAAAATTTAATCGATTGGTAAAGAATTAAAAGAAATCGGCCTCTTTTTGCACTCCGTTTCTGAAACCCGTCAATTGCACTAGGAGTATAAACTCGTAATCATATGTTGAGTAATTGCTTGTTTTGTATCAGTCGTGATATTCATAAATAGTTGTACAGATACACTTTTATCAGGAAACGAAAATAGTGAATCACGAATCATGATAAAATGGTTATAAAACTTCATCCTAATTTTCTTAAGGTAGGTTATAAACGTATTCTAAAACGTGAAGGATGATATGTGAGTTTACTGGGTGTTAGAGCATTTTGTTAGAGATTTCAGCTACAGCGCAGTCTAATGTTAACCTATACTCCGACTTTTTTTCTTGTGACATATCTTCGGTTTACTTCAAAATCTTCGTAACTACAGCTTGTTTCAAGCTGTAGTTACGAGCTTTTTGAAGTAAACATTTATACAATACAACAATTTGAAAATGTGATTTTGGAATCTCAGAATTTCATAGACTGAGAGCATCTATATTATTCATATAAACCCTGTGATTAACTTTTCATATCTCGGAAGATATTTGTATCAGAAGACAATTGGAAACAATTTTGTAAAGTAAATTAAAAATCAATTAACCTATGATGCGACTTGCAACACGACAAAAGGCATCCGGACATTTGCGTGAAGTGAGGTCTCGGATCAGCCTGCGCAGTTCGCAAAGGCTAATCCAAAACGGCACTTTACGACTACATTAGATTTTGTGCTACAGTGGACTTCCGCTGAACAGAAAATAACATTTAAAACGGAAAGTGTCGTTTCGGATCAGCCTGCGCGAAGCACGCAGGCTGATCCGACACGACACTTTACGCAAATGTCTGACTGTCCCTTTTCGCATGTTACAGGCCTATTATTATTAAATAAATAAACCATACTCTAGAAACGGGAGGTTTAATGTAACTACGTAACCCATTAAACCAAACAAAGTCATTACATAACTAAATCTTGATCCATAAAGTCAATTTTGCGTAACATCCAATTGAATCATACGGTAAAATGGTCCCCTGACATGCAGGAAATTCAACAAATGCAAAACGTTTCAAATGCACAGGCTGATCTTGATCGATACTTTTTGGAAATGTATACATTAAACCCCCTGTTCTTATAGCATGGATCAAGTGAACAAAGGAGAAAGTGCTTCGAGACGGACAAAGCTTTCAGTTGGTAATAAATGTTTAACCCTTTACTCCATAGATACTCATTTCTACGCATCGCTTGAGGGAGCCTTTGGAAAACATTGTGGCAAAAGGTGAAATTGCTCGGGAGGAGCAATTTCACCTTTTTCCACAATGTTTTCTATCAAAAGGTGTCATATACACTTAAGAAACAGCTTCAAACTTGCTGTTATTTAGGGTCAATTAGAGATATCATAGAAATGCCTTAAGAGTTAAAACAGACATTGTATCAAGTTCATGTTGAATCCCACTTATCCGATTATTACTAGAACTAAGTACAAATCTGTTTTACTGTGATTCGGCCAGACTCCAAACTTCTAATGAGACAAAGCCAATGTATGTTCGTACGTGAGTCCGCAGTTGGTATACGTCACGAGCAGCAATATCCGGAACAATCATTAATCTGAAAGGACAGGGAAATAATGAGAAACGTAAAGGCCCAGTAAAGGCTATAATATCAATGAATGTGTCATATTACATTTTATATTTAACTCATTACCTAACGACAATATTTTAGACTGGTCCAAACTGAAAGCATTTGCAGACGACAAAATAAAAGTGACTGAAAATTTGAAATTTTGTTTTGTGAAGGGTAGAAAACATTGTGAGAAAAGGAGAAAATGCTGGTTACCAGCATTTTCTCCTTTTCCCGCAATGTTTTCTAAAGGCTTCTTTCTCAGGGGCGTCAAAAGAAGGGATTGTGTGGTAATGGGTTAAAACCATACTATCAAAAAGTATGAAAAATATCCTGGAGATGGCAGTCTGTTATCGTGCGATCGGATCATTATACTAGTTGTTCGGAAAAAATAATAAAATCGGATTAAAAGTAAACAAAAGACCCAGCCACCTGGCAGGCTTTAAGGTAAGACCTATGTTATGGAAAACAGCATCCTCGGATACCCCGGGGTCTCCCTATTTGCTACGCTACATCGACCCCTGGGACAATTAATTGAATTTCCCTCGCTTTACTGCTGGCCGAATGCTGGCTTTTCATTGGTTCCATCATCATTTTGTGATGGGCGAGTGGACTGTACGCTATGACGTTTCGTATCGATTTTCGGCGGCTGATTCAAAGTTTTATTAGTCAATTGTCCCAGGGGTCGATGTAGCGTAGCAAATAGGGAGACCCCGGGGTATCCGAGGATGGGAAAACAGCTATTTCAATTTAAATATCATCCTGCAAAATTAGCTATAATTAAAAATGAATATTATTGAACTACTTTCACCATTTCATTTTTTTTCCATTTTTTCCTTCTTTGAATCATCATTTATAAATCTAAAACCACTATATTCACAATTCAAAAAGAGATAATAACTACCTCCCTTTTCAGAAAACTAACAAAAGTATCAAAAAATAATTTCAAGATAGACATAAACGGAATTTCTTATCCGTTAGAAATGTGCAAAAATATTATTTCTGCATAAATCCTTATTTATCCTTATTTATCAACCAATTAGAATTTTCACCGGAAGTGCATTACACAGGTCTTACCTTAACCTAGTTTTGAAATTAATTTCTCTACCAGCAACTAACACTTGGACCATCGGAACAATGACAGACCGCTATCTTCACAATAAATTTCATATATCTTGGTATGATACAAATTCAATTGGATTTAAACACCAATTTTGTTTACTTTTGGACTTTTTTGTTACTTTAACATAGCTTTCTAGATCAGCTTGATCCGATTTCTTCAACTTTTGAAGAACTGAATAAATGAAGCCTGCATTTTTCACAACCTGTAACAGGGATCAAATGTTACCAGTTAGAGACTGTTCTAACGCTTAACCTTTTCCCATAGAAGCCCTGGTTTTTACGTATCTGCAGTAAAAGTCTTGTGAAAATACTGTGGGAAAAGGAGAAATTGCTCGTAACGAGCAATTTCTCCTTTTCCCACAGTGTTTTCTATCCTTTTTGAGAACTTTCTGCCATTTTCTCCAAATAAAAAATTATTCTCTGCAAACTCTTTCGGTTTGGAAGGGTCCAAAATTTGTCGTTTGGGAAAGAGTTAAAGTGACTTTCACGAGCATAGTCTATGCGTCCAGTGTAGATTTAGATCAGGCTTTAAAAAAACGTGCAACCTGATCTTTGATCTAAGCTGTCCGCTCGCTTTGCTGAAAACGCTGTAGATAGAAGCAAACACGAATCTGGAAGATCAAAGAGCAAGTTCTGTGCAGCCTTGTATTTCTGCCTTAAATAATAACGTCTCTGCCAGTCGGATGAATTTTCTTGGAATTTACACTTGAAGCAATAAAATTATTATAATAAATGAACATAGTTCGCCAAATCTTAAATAATTTAAACTTTGAAAAATATCTAAAATAGTTGATGAAAGGAGGAAATGAGTTATAGATTATGTAGACAATTACAAAAGCTGTAGCTTCAGCCCATGTGAAATAATCCCGAAACATGTTTTATTATTCAAATCAAAACGTTGAGAACGCTGAAGTGGTATTTGTCGAGGATGCCATTGTTTGATTAATATTTTGAAAGAAGATGATATATTATTCAAAAATTGGCTTGAAACTCCAGCTACTAGGCTAATGGATACCCTTTTTGGTTGAAGAGAGAGTACTCATGACAACGCTAGGATTGTTTGTGTATTGGTGGTCTCCCTTTAATCGTAAGGAGGAGTAACGTCCCATGACAGTATGATGCATGAAGGATAGAGAGAAAAGCCATGCAAATATATCGAATAGAATTAAATTTGTACCTGAGAACTATGGTTTTGAAATATCCTTGACCGGTAACGTTTAATTCCAAACATTACTATCAATCATTTCGATCTATAAATCTTCATGCACAATCAAATGGATTAGCATGCAATGATGGATTAAAAAGCCATGGGATGAACTGATTTTGGGACGAAAAGGCCTAGGACCAAACCATAAGTAGAAAAAAAATCTATCATTGCGCCAATTAAAGGCTATGAGCGAGTGAAGATATTTCCAACCACAAATTGAGTATTTCCACGATCGATTGTTTCAAACTCATTTGTCAGAGAAAAATTGAATTTTATTAGGTTTATTTCATTTGGCTTTGTACAAAATACGATACATGTTCTTCAAAATTCAATATTGAACTCGCACTGGTATTGTTTACAAAAAATACCACAAAAATGAAAAAAAAAAATAGTTGAACATTATCGATATTATTCCACATTGGCAACTTTTTCAACGAAACATGTTAAGCTATTTCACCCTGGGCGGGTAGCTCAGTGGTGAGCATTTCTAATTCAGGACCTGAAAGTTGCGGGTTCGATTTCCTGTCGCAGCGAAATTTCTTTCTGGCATGTTTCACCTCTCACCTCTGATGCATGTGAGAAAAGTAGTCAGTGACTTTGAAAAGAAATTTGTGTCAGTACTGGTGTGAGAAAGCCAGGCAACACATGGGTGCGTCACTGACCACCATGATATGACCTAAGCTTTTAAATTGCGTTAAACTCCATTACAAACCAAACCAGTGAACTCTTTCATTGCCGAGTAAATGAACTGCATTTTCTTAACCCATTACCAAACAATCCCTACTTTTGACGACCCTGAGAAAGAAGCCTTTAGAAAAAACATGGTGGGAAAAGGAGAAAATGCTGGTAACCAGCATTTTCTCCTTTTTCCACAACGTTTTCCACCCTTCAGAAAGCAGATTTCAAAATTTTCAGTCACTTTTATTTTGTCGTTTGCAAATGCTTTCGATTTGGACAAGCCAAAAATACTGTCGTTTGGTAAAGGCTACAAATACAGTTTCGGTGCAAGTTTCGGTAGAGAGTTCAGTCATTATCCAGTGTGGATCAGAGATCAGACTGCACGTTCTATGCAGTCTGATCCTGTTCTTCACTTTCTACAAAAGCTTCCGGTGACGTCAATGGTATTGCAAGAGATAAAAGTTCACAAAAAATAAAAGTTCTTCACAAACAAGGCAAAAAACATCTTGTCCACATTAAAATCGGTTGACGCCAGCTCTGCATTAGAATGAAGAGAAATTCTCCGCGACTCCATTTTGTCTTTTAAGCCTTTACCAAACAATCCCCGGTTTTAACGACCCTGAGGAAGAAGCATTTTGAAACCATTGTGGGAAAAGGAGAAAATGCTGGTAACCAGCATTTTCTCCTTTTCTCACAAGGTTTTTTACCCTTCCAAAGTCAAGTTTCAATTCTTGAGTGACGTTAGTTTTGTCGTCTGCAAAGGTTTTCAATTTGGAAAAGTCTAAAATTCTGTCGTCTGGTTAAAGATTAACCCATCGACACATGACAAAAACAGTGTTTGATATGAAAGCATTTACAGACAACAAATTACATGTGGCCTAAATGATTGCATTTGTCACAAACAGGTTAGAAAATATTGCGCGAAAAGGAGAAGATACTGTTTACTACAATTTTCGTACATTTCACATATCTGTTTTTAAAAGCTTTCTTTCTATGGATCGTTAAAACTCGAAATCGTGTGGTTAAGGGTTAATTAAAAGCATAATGCCATGGGGAAAAAAACTGAGAAAGTTCAAAACACTAACTACGTCAACTCCCTCTTCTTTTCCAATCATCCAACATCCTTGCATTCTAACCTCAATCTATGCCACCGGATACCTCATTAACTCTTTACCAAACGACACAATTTTAGACTGGTCCAAACTTTTCGCAGATGCACTGAGCCCCGCTATTGTCAGAGCATGGCTCGTGTTTATTGTATGACATGAACGGTAAAGCATTGAAGCAAGTAAAACGTATTTTCTTGAATAGGCCGGTGTAATGCAGAGAAATGACCCCCATTACACAAAATGACCCTCGGGTTATTTCTTGACGTAGAGTAATGACCCATGGGTCATTTTTCTACGTCGAAAAATGACCCATGGGTCATTCCTGTACGTCGAGAAATGACCCGAGGGTCATTTTGTAATGGGGGTCATTTCTCTGCATTCCTCTGCATTACACCGGCATCATTATAACATATGGAAATTAAAGGGAATAAAGTTATAAGGATAGGATAGCCTAAAGGAACTCGTGTAACATCGTCTTTGATCGCTAAAAAAACGTACAGATTCGGCTAAGACTCGGGTAATCTCCGTAATCGATCGGCCGATAGATGCTACTTCCCCCATCGATTACGGATTACCCGACTCTAATCCGAATCCACAAGATTTTTGGCGATGAAAGGCGATGTTACACGAATCCAATTATGGTGCCCTATCCATAAACACATGGGTAAAAATTGTGATAAAGGAAGAAATTGCTCGTTACGGGAAATTTCTCCTTTTACCACAATGTGTTCAAAGTCGTTAGCAGGATGATAAAAAAACATCGCCTGAAGGAAGTTATGAGTTAACTATCCGATGTTCCCTGTATAAAGAGAAAACCCGTAAAAATCACTAGAACGACGACTCGACATTCAATTACAACGAAAGGTTATTTCACTGTGATTACGTTTTGGCAGATGGAACAGTGTTAATAGGTACCTCGGGACCGAGCTAAATTAACAGACGACCAGAAAATAATTAGAGACGAAATTAAGTTCTGTAAAGTAGACCGGCTCCCAAAGCAATCATTCTACCACTTTAAAAGCTGAGGAGCTTTTGACATTTTACCGATTATGGTCGTAAAAAGGTCTGTCTGCTAAAATGCAGTCATTTATGGCAGATTTGTTAGATGGTTAGTTAGTTTGATTGATTAGGGAAATGGATGGATGGATCCATTTACGGACAGGTGAACAGATATATCTGGATTTACATACCGTCATAGAAATATTCATTTAATATCAGATGATCAATTTGCAAAGAATATATTGTCAGTAATGAGGTTATATCATAATAAGGTTAACATTTGCTTGATAAGAAAGAAGACAACCCAGGAGAAGTAGGTTGAAAAGTTTTTTTCAAAATCTTAATTTCAATATCCGAGTGACTGCAAGAAAAAAGTCTCATGGCAACGGCGTCGGTAAATCCATAGCTCATAAACAAGCAGAAAAGGAAGCGTCGAGCAAGGTGTTGAATGTTAACAAGCGACTGAGACTAAAATATGTCATAGAACGTCCAGGGCCCGTATTCACCAACCATTCTTGAGAATATTCTTAGTCTTATTCTCCAAGTATTTCTAAATTTGTAAGTAACACAACTTCTGATTGGCTAAACCGAATGGTTTAGCCAATCAGAAGTTGTGTTACTTACAAATGTAGAAAAATCTGGAGAATAAGACAAAGAACGTTCTTGAGAATGGTTGGTGAATACGGGCCCTGGTTTTATCCATATCAAGATGCAATAATACTCTATGCCGGTTGGGCTGATTTGCATATTATGGGTCATTATAGAGATAAGTAACAGCAACGAATGTAAGACAAGTATACATTTATAATGCCTTACAAGGAATTAAGAAGATGCTTTTTTTCTCTTCAAACGGTTAGGCGGCAGCCACAACAACAGCAACAAATGTACATTTTGTGCAGTCTGATCTTGATGTACACTGTCTGCTAAAGGTCCTTTAGTCGTACATAGCAGGTTAAGGGTTTAGAAACCTGGTAGGAGAGAACATTTTCGTGATTTCGTGTTTAAGATTACTCGTAGCATTATCTCATAAATACAATGTTGCCTGAAGGAGTTCCGAAAGTGTAATTTTCGTGGTTTTCCTATTGACTTAAAATGCACAATTCATTAATTTAGCAGACAATTGGTTGAATGTTATTGAAAAAAGTTGTGTGTTTTTAATGTTATATGTGGTTAAAATTACAAAATGTTTGGTTCGCAGCCATGGTGGCATTAAGTCAAACTGTTGTAAAAGACCTCTCCTAATTGAAAAATATGAATTTTGAAAGTCATAAAGAACATTTGAAATTTGATTTTTTTTTAAAAAGGTAATGTGCGCTAAAACAAATATACAGTTTTAAACAACAATCGTGGATTGAGAGAAAAGTAAAGCGCTTGCTTCCATGAGTATATGTATGTCACACATGTAACATATATCAAACATTTTTCTTTAACCCTTTCCCTAAAGACAAATTTAAGACTGTCCCAAACTCAAAGTGTTTGCAGATGACAATTTTGAATTTGATAAGAATGGCACAAAGTTTTCCGATAGGCTAGAAAACACTGTGGGAAAAGGAGAAATTGCTCGTTACGAGCAATTTCTCCTTTCCCCACAGTGTTTTCAAAAGACTTGTACTGCAGACACGTAAAAACCAGGGCTTGTTTGGGAAAGAGTGAAACAAATTTCAAATATTATATGAAACAGGAACAAAACATCTGAAGAACAGAAATACCTGACGTGGAGTATTGATGTATGGAAGCCTGACTGGACAATATATGTTTTTCAATGGACTGGTTGGTGTATAAAAATGGATATATGTCAGTATATGTGAAATAATACATATAACATACACCAAAGAGCTAAGCTAATATAGATGGCTAGAAACATACATATTGAGAATAATGAAAATAAAGCAAAAACCTATTTTCTATTTTAAAGGATCTGTTTGAAAGGATCTGTTTCAAGTATGTCAGTCGTTAGACAACATTGCCACGGCAAAAAAATAAGCTGACACGATAAAAGTCTCATTTTTTTTTTTAGGATTGCCGTAAAATAATGTTATGTAATTGCATGTAAAGAAGTCCTTCAGAGAATACATTATCCATGATTCTCAGTATCAATAAATACTTTAAGATATTTTAACTCTTTGCTTGTCGAGTCCGCTAGTGCAGTCGGTAACGTACACGGCCCCAAAAACAAAGCTGCTCGCCATTTCGAATCTCTTGCTTGGTCAAGGATTAATGCCAGTTATTGCAACAGGCTTTATACGTCTCCAACAAGTGATCACTGTTTTGAAGATTGTTGTGTTGAAAAAAGCCAATGGCCTGTCATACATGTAATTCGTGACAGACATCTCGGGGTCCGTATTCAGCAAGTGTTCTTAAGAATGTTCTTTGTCTTATTCTTCAAGACTGTCTGATTGTGAAAGTAACAGAACTTCTGATTGGCTAAACCATTTGGTTTAGCCAATCAGAAGTTCTGTTACTTTCACATAGACGAAATGCTGAAGAAGAAGAAAAACAACTTTCTTAAGAATGGTTGGTGAATACGGACCCAGGAAAAGGAAAGCATGAGTATTTCATGTCACTGTGGTTTTGGAGAAGGGACAAGCAGTATAACACAAGAGCCGTCAGAGACGGGTTATGCTCCCCGAACAAGTGCTTGTCATAAAATATAAGACATTGATATAAATTTACTTCTTGTATCCTAGAAGAACCTGTTCATGCCCCCAAAAATTTGAAGTGAAAAGGCAATTACTATCTTAGAGATAGCCAACACAAACTTGTAGAGGACAATGAGCCCAATAAGCCCCCTTTAAGCCCCCTTTTCCCATAAGACAATATTGGATCATTGCAATAAATACAATGGGTGTGTGGTTTGTGGCATATTTTAATAATAATTCAAAATTCGAAATTTCATAAAATTTAGAGCAGTCATGTATTAAATACTAGTATTACATAAAACAATTTTTTACATGAAGCCCCCCAGCCCCCTTTTTCCGAGACGCAGCCTGAAATTGAGAAAAAGGAAGAGAGGTACCTGGGCAACGTTCCATCAAGTTCAGATTTGAAATTTCACAAAGTTTTGAGCACTGATAAAGGAGAACCTAGTGAAAAACAATATTTTCCATGAAGTCCCCTTTTTCCGTGACGCAGCCTTAATTTGAGAAACCAGGAAAGACGTATTTAGGTATTAATAATTCATAAATTGCAAAAACAAAGGGCACATGTTGAAACTTGTAAAACAAGATACAACCATAAAATGTTGATAAAAACTGAACAAGTATTAGTAAAAATTCCAATTTTGCATTAGGGCCCCTTTTTCATTTTACAAGAAACCCCCTTTTTCCATGACAGAGGGTCAAATTGAAAAACGCATATATAAAGAAACAAGAGCACATGGTGAAACTTTGAAAAAACAATATAACCATGAAGTTTAATGAAATTTTGACCAAAACTGAATGAAATATTAGTAAAAATTGGAATTTTGCAAGAAGCCCCCTTTTTCCATGACAGAACGTCAACTTAAAAAATGCCCAGATTAAAAATAGCACGGGCACATGCTAAAACTTTCCATAAACAATATAACCATGAAGTTTCATGATATTCTGACAAAAACTGAATGAGATATTGGTAAAAATTGCAATTTTGCATTAAGCCCCTTTTTTCCATGACACGGGGTCAAATTGAAAATCCGGGAAAAGTATATCGGCGCATTACCCTAAGGAGTTCATATATGAAGTTTCATCCAATTTGGTCCAAGGGTTGTGGAGAAATGGCTTCGGACGGACGGACGGACAGACGGACGGAAGGACGGACGGACGAACGGACAGACGGACAGACGGACGGACAGACGAAGCGGCGACTATATGCTCGCCCTTCGGGGAGCATAATAAATCTGGTCTTTATGATTATCATTAATCGTCGGAAAGAATTTGGCGGACCTTGTGTATTGAACCAGGGAACCCGAGGTTCCAAGCCTGTAGAAGACCTACTGAGCTATCAGGCTCGACAGAATATGGGCTAAAAAGTAAAGTGTAGACACATGTCAGATTATCTAAGAATGAAATCGTTAATCATGAACAATTTTCTATTTTTGCCACATTTTTTTGTAAAATAAATGGTCTACAAACTATCGGCAACAAGGAACAATGAAGTTGTCGATTGACAATGTCTACTTGGATACTTCCATTGCATCATGCACACCATCACTGCAATATGTTGTTACCATCTTTACCCCCCGTTCAAAACCATCCAGTTCCAACTAAAATATTCTAGGTTTTAAGAATGGCTTTAGAATGTGGGAATCATCAAAACGGGCCTTGACCGGGGACTTTAAGTTCAAAATATCCATTTATTCGTTTACTGAACTATCCTAGAACTGCTATATTTGAGCCGTGCTCTGGCATGAGGGGTTTTTGTGCACCTGCAAGATACCAAGCAAGTAGTTACACAATGATAACCCTCTTTGGCTAAATTCTAACAGCGGCATCACATGCTAGAATATAGCCTGGCATTCAGGCCCTGCATTTAAGTCATTCCAATAAAGAAGGTACACAATTGCAGGAAAGTCACAGAAATATGCGTTGTTACTTGCCCTTCTTCTGAAATACAGGTTAAATCAGACATCCAGAACACTAAGAACACAGACTTTTTATTCTTGCAGTTTTACTTAATGATTTTTGTTTTAATGGAAAGGCTCTATTTAACGGACTGACGCCAGTCTAGCTAGAAAAGTTTATTGCCCTGTAGAAAATGTATTAAAAAAAAAATCGACCTAGGTCAGCCTGCGCGGACGGCGCAGGCTGACCTAGGTCGATTTTTTTTTGTATATACATTAAACCCCCTTTTCACAGAACATGATTCATCTATTTTTATATTGCTGTACAAAAGAAGAACAATTCTATTTTCGGATCCTTGAAACCGAGGATTGGTTGCTTCTGCTGATTAAAAAAAAAGATTTTTCGTGATATGTCGTTACATAATTAATTCCTTGAAAGAGTATTAAAATAGATGGAATCGATGATAACCAATAATATGACCTTTCTGGCCCACGTGACATGTAAAAGAAATAAACGATTTTTGTTTTAAAATCAAACTGCGACAGTTGCAGACATAACGGCTGGCTTTGCGTTGTTCATCTGTTGAGACCTCTCTCTACCATCTGAGTTAAGGACAACTTCATTTTGAGTTTTAAAACCGTTCACCTGTGAGTAAAACATGATCCTTTCTTACAGAACATTTAAGATCAAGACCATGCGTCAGAGAATGCGCAACTTGATAATCTAGTTATTCATCAAATAGTTTGAGGTTTGCAGTAAAGGCCCTAGCGAGGCTGACTTCTGCGGCATTATTTGAAGGCCGGTGTAATGCAGAGAAATAACCCTCCATTACGAAATGACCCATAGGTCATTTCTCTACGTAGAGGAATGACCCTGGTCATTTAGTAGGGGAGGGTCATTTCTCTGCACTACACTGGCGGCCAACGACTTTTATATACGACGAACCAAGTGACGCTATTTCTTGCAGATGCATGAAGGTATATGGAATAAAATCTCTTCTTCATTGGTAGATGAGGATTTATACTAATATGTAATACTTTTGCATATTAAATTTTCTTACCGACCAGTAATTCCTTTATTGTCTATCTTGAAATTGTTTGTTGATACTTTTGTTAGTTTCCTAAAAAAGGAGGCAATTATTATATCCCTTTGTAATGAGAATACAGTGGTTTAAGATTTATATATGATAATTCTACGAAGGGGAAAAAGGAAAAGGTGGTTCGGTTGAAGTAGTACAGTAATACTCATTTTTAATCTTAGCAAATTTTGTAGGATTATTTTAGTGGAAATAGCTGTTTTCTAATGGAAGGGTACTGCCTTGACTCATCGTTCAACGAAGCAAAACTTCTAGTATCATTTGAATCCTTAGCAGCCAACGAGTTCACAGTAATAAAAATGTGATCTGTTTCCTCCCACCCCATTACTTGTTATTTTGCTTTTTTTTTTTCATAATCAACAAGCAACTAGGTCAAAAACACACCAATGTAACATATGCTTGAAGTAAATCATTTACTTATGCTTTGCGTGCTAGATAGGATAAGCAAGGCCTCTCTCTCACCGGGCCTGAATACAATCCATTGGAACACGGAAAGGTTTTAACTTAATATGTTTGACTCAACAAGTTGACGGTTTAGAGCAAAGATCAGAACTGCAAGTTCCATGCAATCTGATCTTGATCTATACGGTCGGCTTAAACAACTCTTTTAACCTTTGGTGCTAAAAGGGTCAAAGTTCTTTGTTTATCTTTTTACACACAACAAACAAGCCGCTGGATCAAAATCACGCCAATCTAGCATAGGTTAACCCTTAGGTTACTGAACGCGACTAACTGACCTTTTGCGGACAGTGTAGATCAAGATCAGACTGCACAGAACGTGCAGTCTGATCTTGGATCTACACTGTACTATAAGGAGATACTTTCACCCCAAAAATATCTTTTGGAACAGCAACATTTGGATTTTTTACTATCGGCTTGGAAGTTTCAGGTTAGCCATTCAGCAGAATAAGTGTTAACATTAAATCACTTAAACAGGACAGAACTTCACTTTTTATTTTCTTCAGATGTGCGTGTAACAATGATAATAACACTCCGATAGTGGAAATCTGATTTCCCTGTGCGAAAAAACCCCACGAAGTAAGACAGCTATCCGAGATCATTTTAGAGGTCGTTTCCCTCGTAGGCGTAGTAATACAAAATAATCGCTTGGGTATTACGTCATCGGATGTCAGTTTGCGGGTTTTTTTTTTACCTGACCTTTATTTTCCATTATTTGAATTCTTTCAATCCCATAAATTCCAGAGCAATAATCCATTTTTCTTTTTCTATAATTTTTGGGTTTCCTGTGGTAGTAATTGTAGCTGCAACTGAGATTTCAATTTTAATGGAGCTTTGTAGGATGCAACAGAACAGCGGAAGGACCTGAGCTGATCCTTGCGCGAAAAACATAGTTCCCTAAAGATACAAAAAAAAAAGATCAGATTTAATAAGAAGGGGGTTCTTACGCCCTTATTGTTTAGTAGTTGATAGGAGCCAATGCCGATGAAGAAAAGAAAAAGAAACATTAAATTTGAATCATACCATTTCGAAGTATTTGTGTGTGTGTGTGTGTGTGTGTTTTTGTCAAGTTGGCATTCTGTTATGTTATTGTATGGTTGGTACAAGTATAAGTTGCTGGTAGAAAAATGAATTTTAAAACTGGATAAAAGAAAAAGTTGCCGGGTCGCTCTATCTTTTGTTCACTTGTCACCTGGCTTTATAAGTCATTTTTTCTACCAGCGATTAACAGTTGAACAGACAATACAAAAACAGATTGTCATCTACATAATTATCATTTAAATTGTATAATTCAAATTTTAGTCCAATTTTACACTCGTATTGTTTACTTTTGGCCGCTACTAGCCCTTTTGACAGCACTTAAATCTATCGCACTACAATTCCAGGTCAACCTTCAATGTGCCAAGCAGGTAAACAATCTAAAAATTTCAAAAAAATTACAGACCTAATTCTATATAATTATGTATCTATTTCCAAGGGTTTGCATTCACCAATCATCAATAATATTCTTGATATTGTTCTCATGGATCACCTAAATTTGAAAGTAACACAACTTCCGATTGGATAAATCAACTGTTTTAGCCAATCAGAAGTTACGGTATGTTTCTTTCTTCATCTAGAACAAGACATGTATAAAACTACGAATAGTTGGTGAAAACGGAGCCAGGCAGAATATATTACGATATATCGGACAGTGTAGATTCAAGTTCTGTTCATCCTGGTATTGACCTACACTGTACACAAACATTACATAGCAAAAACACAATAGACAACCTGAAAAGCATTCAAAATACAACGCTATTTTTTCCTTTATGAATTTATTTTCTTACCATTTTCGATCTAGTTTTATCCCGCCCCGTGCCGTGACATTACCAATCTATGTAAGGTTACACAGAAAATAAGAAGACTAAATACAGTTGTGCGGACAAATATAGATACAACTATCCGATTAAATGTTAATGGTTTCTATATTAGTCACGTGATGGATACCATGCGGTTTCTTCTTGTACTTTGTTGGTAGTCTTTCTGAGTTAAGTCTTTTATTTCTTTTTAATCATCTGACCTACTTTTGTAAAGATAGAAAAGCTCGGTCAATTATAAAGCACGTTAAGTATAAAGAATATAATTCCGTATATAAATAAAAAAAACCTGGTATTTAGTACAGGAATTGACCCAGAAAACGTCTTTTTTCAATATTCAGAGTTTCAGAATTTTTTTGTGTCAGTATATTACAAAAGTTCTCAATCCTTACCAACCAAATATTGTGAATATCTGAGATAGTATAAAATGATTTTTTTTTTGTAATCAAACGTAGGGGAAGCTTATTAAAAAGTCAAAATTAGAGATTTAAAAGTTAATCCAAAAAGCCTTGTACATAATCAAAATGTATTTCCTCCGAAATTGGTCCAAAAGGTCATGCATATAGTCAAATGCATTTTCCCCGAAACTGGTTTATTACTGACGCCTTGTCTACACACGAGGCATTTGTGCACTTAAACTTGGGTCCATTTAAAATTTTCTATAGTTTTGCACATGACGCTACTAAACGTAGACGTATGTCGAAGACTTTTATGCTGTGGTTGTAGCAGCACTTACAAAGGTACTGTGAAATTCAACAAAACACCGTGTAATTACGCCATCCGGTGTTTAAGCTACAGGATGCAGACCATGGTCCTGAACGCCACAAGAAGGCGTTTTATGGGCACTTAGTTTCGGCAGAACAAACTCACACCTTAGTATGATCCATTGTTGATTTTTTTTCTGAAAGGATGTCCTTACACCAATTTTAAGAACACATACTTTTAATTAATTTCAGATATAACTTTACTTTTTTGACACCCATTTAAACATAAATGTTAACTATCTTTTGTGTTTATCAACTTATGTTTCCGCTATCTGCATAAATGCCCCGTAGATTGAAAAATAAGGCATGAAAAAAAGAAAACTTGAAAATGCAATATCTGGGTGTGTTTTTTTCCTCAAAATATTTGTTACATCTATTCAAAAATCTGTGGCTTAAAAGACAAGATATACATCGAAGTTTGTGGTCTTGAATAAGACCAAAATACAAAAGCCAAGATAAACTATGTACCTGAAAAATGACTGAAAACTTTGGCAACCTAACTGACATCTACGTCCTTATCTTTTAAGTACAGTGTGGCCTTCATCTAAATATAAAAGCTATCCCGTCAGCCTGTAATAGTGATTTGTTGTCCGGGCCAACTTATGTAGCACTTAAAGACATGAAAGTCATGAAGTACATCATTCTCTGATACAGATGATGACAAAAGGCTTTACATACTTATTGAAGCGTTTCCAAAAATCCGCAATTAACGTTATTTTTTAAACAATTAAGAATATTCCGGATAACCTTTGGCTCAAAAGCTTTATAATTCTACACGTTTTTTACTGTTTGAAACGCTCATGGATTAAATCTATTATAACTTTCTGGGCCATATCTACTGGTATGTGAGGATCATTAATCAGTAATTAATTGTGTTTTCATCGTGTATCTCTCCATTTACTGGTCTACTGTGACGGAAACAATGCACACACAAAGATAATTTTGAGACAAGAAATAAAGGCATCCTCTAAAATGCTCTTCTACTCTTTGTGCTCACATACTAGTATACATTTATATATGCTCTCATACAGGGACAGATACGTGTACAGGTATCATTATTTACAATATCCGGTAAGGTTTGGCTAAATTTGAAATAGGAAAACAGGCACATATTACGTTTTTAAAATCATATCAGTTAGAATCTTCATAGTGCATACCCTACATCTATTTAGTTTTTGCTATCTTTTTCTTAAGATTTTCTGTTGATCGTTAACAATTCGAACAAAAGATGAAACTATTTTTCAAGCCATTTCTGCAGGTATACATGTATATAGCCCATAAAAGTAGTCCTTCTATATCGAAGATTTGTTTATATGTACTTCGACAGCTTATTTGTAACGTTCACGTATAATTCCTCACAACAGTCAAAAATCCATTTTTCAAATAACTAATGGCCAGCTCGCTGTTTTTCAGTACTGTCAGTACTTTGATTCAATCTGCAATGAGAGCAAAAATTAAAATTCTTTTCTAGTCCATGATTCTGTTTTACATGCCTCTTTTCTGCTGTCTAGCGCTGCATTAATGGTTTTACATGTAACTATTTTTCAGTGGAAAACATTCACCTTTTTCGAATGTCATATGACAAATAGCGACAAGTTTCAGCACAGGTCAGCGCAAGCTGATCTGAGTCGATATTTTTTGGCAGGTACATTAAAACCCCCTTTTTTAGACCACGGTTCAAAGTTACTCCAGTAAGTACTCGTATCTTTTATTACGTAAGTAAAAAAATCCTTGTACAGGGGGCCTTAACCACAACAAGATACAAGAATCTGAGAGCTGAAAACAAGCTCTTGTTAAAGTGCTTTACGTATTTATTTTTCAAAAGCCCGTTTCTTTTTGTTGGAGATAAAATGAATTCCTAACAGAACATTATGACATAAAAATCTGAACATAAAAAAATCTATTTCTCTCTAAGCGTTCCCGAAGTATTAACCTATAACCTACGTAATTAAACGAGGCAACCAAAACACCTACTTAGAACTGTCATAGGTGACAACAGTGGTGTCTGCTGACGCCATAAATGAAGATCTGTATGCTCAGAACGTGATATCTGATCTTGATTGTACACTGCCGGTTACTTCACGCTAGAGTACAACCGGCATTAGCTGAAATTCGTGTGGAAATTTATTGTCAGACAGTGCAAATATGTCGAAATTACAGAGTTGGCAGGGAAAGGGGTAAATGGGCCAGGTGAAGTTCCATTAATCCTTCTTCTGCTATATGAAGAAACTTAACTTTCGAGCTCATGACAGAAAACTCCAAATATTGCTGCTTGACATGTATATGTGGAGGAATATATCTCGTTAACGGACAGCGTAGATCCAAGATCAGACTGCACATTATGTGCAGTCTGATCTTGATCTACGCTGTCCGCAAAAGGTCAGCAAGCCCCGCTCAGCAGCCGAAGGTTTAATTACCCAGCTATTCATTAATCCTCTTTACCAAACAATCTGAAGCTTTTACAAACCCTTCAAAGAAGGCTTTTGAAAACATTTTGGGAAAAGAAGAAAATGCTGTCGTGTTTCCTAGTCTGAAATATCAGACTCAAATTATTTGAACTACATGTAATTTGTAGTCTTGAAATACTTTCAATTTGGACCAGTCTGAAATTTTGGTATGCGGTAAGGAAATAAAGAGAGAAGGCTTATATGAAACAGTCCAAATATGCTTGCTAATTTCGGTCTACTTTCTACGTGATGAACGTTGGAAAAGCGTTAATGTGCATGGTTGCTGAGAGAGGTTCAGAATGCAATGATAACATCTTTAAATTTGATATAATTGGTAAATTTATTTGGAAAAAAACTGTATTTGAATGCATTTCGTGGGCCATTAAGATAATTTTTCATACACCCCTATATCTAACTGCCTGTACCTGACACTGAAATTACTCTATGCTTGTCGTAGTATTTGAACATTATTTACAGACGAACCTAAGGAAGAGTGCTTTGCGAAACAATTTGCCTTTTTTTGAAAGCATTCAAAGATTATAAAAATAGAACATCGTTCAACAGATGAATTTGACTTTAGACTTGTGAAGCATTGTAAGAAAAGCAGGAATCGCTGTTTACAAGTATTTTCTCTCCAACGCGTTTCCAAAAGCCAACGGCGTGAAGGTCTGTAAAATAGGGGATTATTTAATATAGAGTTAAACACCCCTTGTTATGACTCCAAACAAATTAAGCGAAAATACTCGGCAATTCCCCAAAACATCAAAACATTATACTCAATGCAAAGTTTAGTCTAGATCAAACCTCTGAAAGCCCATTTTAAAAGTGGCTCTTAAACTTCCATTTGATACTACTAACGGAACGTATGTAAACAAAATTATGTCTTAGCAAGAGCCAATTACTATCGTATTGCTTCTACTCTTAGTCTCTACTTTGCTTAATTAAAAATGTCAACGATACTATCATTTTTTTCTTGGAAGCAATTTTTTTTTTTCATTTTTGTATAGATACATGTAGGGACAATAGAGCTGAGGCAATTAATTGGGTTTCACACCAAGACCGTGATCTACACTTTCCACTGAAAAGATCAGAGAACTCGGTCAATAGGATGAGGTTTAAAGAGCTCTACACTTTAAAGTATGGACAACAACAGTTCCTACAGTGCTTTGATTTCTGTCTCTCAGCGGTTTGAATAACTGAACTGCCAGAGATATCCTTATTACCTTGTGCTTCTGAAAAGCTTATCAAATCTTACAGATTTTAATCCATAAGCTGCTTAACGTGACTAGTTGACCTTGTGGAAAAAGTGTAGATCAAGTTCAGACTGCACAGAAAGTGCAGTCTGATCTTCGATCTACACAGTCCGAGGAAGGAGATATTATTCACCGAAACTTACTTTTGAAATAGCAATACATGTATCAAATAAAGAAATGATCTTCTTTCTATCGTGTTTTATTATTCAATACACTACAGTTGTTAGTTATGCATCTTCGCAAGCCAAGGCCTACGATTCACTACGCTACTCTACCCTTGGCGGATTGAGCTTGATTTTTACATTCCCTCGATACACTTTTTCATTGGATACAGCCAGCTTTAACTGCAACGAATAAAATCGCTCGTAGCATTTCATTTTTGGTAAAAATAGAATAGAAGGTAAACATGGATGTCTGCTTATCGCTTCATGTTGAGTAAGCGGTTTGTAAAACGATATTTCATTGCCTTTCAGAAATATGATGTAAAGGTGGCGTAATAACCAGCATCCAAAAGAGGGCGCATCGCAGGAATCTTGAAATCGGGCTTAATCAGCCAAGGTAAGATCTACGTAGTGATCGTAACCTTGGCTCGTGAAGATGTGAGTTATGAGGCACAATAGATAATCCACAAGGGCGATAGCCCGAGTGGTTTATTCATTGCACCTCATAACTCACAACGTGTTTTACTGATCGATAAACCACGATAAAAAGAGGGTAATTTTGATTCTAACCTGACCAACTCTTAATGAAAGGAAAACAAGTTTATTTCTTAGAGTAAAAACGCAAAGAAACAGCAAAATTACATTAGTTCCTCTAGACGTTAACAAGTTAGCACTAGAAAGGGATGAGGCCTATATTCTCATCTTTTCTGATGAAACAGCGTAGCAAAAGTGCTTGATATCAAATTTCAAAAAAAGACCACTTGAATGTGATTAAGTGATACGATCCATCCTTGTATTTTGCGTTGTTACACCACGAACAAGTCCGCGTGCCTTGCGCATGCGCACAGAGCCGTAAAGCTGCAAAGGAAATATAAAACGAGGGAAAACTTACAAAGGCAATAGACAACAGTGCAAAACAACGTCAAGATGAGACAGGCAAGTTAAAAGTAATCAATTTTCAATCTTACACTGGTAGGATTTCCTGCCTAAATCCGGACTGTTTTCGGAATATAAATTACTTTGATTTCGTCTGCTAGACGTATGTGTCTGACACTATCCGTTTGCGAAACCCTTCAAGTGAAACCAGATATCTGTACGTTTGTTTCTTGTGATCATTGTATACACCTTGAGTACCCATAACTGTAAATCGTTCGCTCGTTCGCTCGTTCGTTCGTTCGTTTGTTCCTTCCTTCCTCTCTACTCTTTCTTTCTTTCTTTCTTTCTTTCGTTCGTTCGTTCGTTCGTTCGTTCGCTCTTTCTTTCTTTCTTTCTTTCTTTCTTTCTTTCTAAGTATAAGTTAACTCTTCTTTCTTTACACTATTGTCTTAGGCATACCATATTATATTGTGCTGTGGACAACCTTTGGAAGAAATCCAGAAAAAAAAAAGTTTTTCAATTGCCATGAAATAGGAGATAGCTATCGTAATAATTTAACCCTTTACCACACAATCCCTACTTTTGACGACCCTGAGAAAGAAGCCTTTAGAAAACATTGTGGGAAAAGGAGAAAATGCTGGTAACCAGCATTTTCTCCTTTTCCCAAAATGTTTAATTTCTACTCTTCACAAAAGAAATTTCAAATTTTCAGTCACTTTAATTTTGTCGTCTGCAAATGCTTTCGACTTGTACAAGCCTAAAATATTGTCGTTTGGTAATGAGTTAGGGATGTATCGTTATAAAACAAAAAAAAAATCACGATAAATAATATCGCAATAATTTCAACTCCTTTCATGTTTTTTTTTTGCTATCGTGTCCACAAATGACAATCATGGTACCTATAATTAGATACGGTTTCGGTACACTTTCTTCAACAACATAAGTTCTCCTCTTCCCTGGATGGTTTTTATGTTGTTCGTAAGGGGAATTTCGAGTCCTACTTGTGATTTTACAGACCTCTGTTCATTTCGAGAATTGTCAAAATTTATTAATTAGGGTACAAAAAAAAAATGTTTATGATTCGAAATTTCACTTACTGCAATCTTATTAAAGGGTAACACCAGACCAAAATTTTCATTTCAAAATAATCCAGATTATCGCAGATTTCACTAACTCGCACAGGTATTCAAATGACATTTTCGCTTATAACTCTCTCTTTACTACAATAGACATTGAAGTACGGTTATCAATTTTTAGAATGTTTTCATTTTAGGATTCATATATCCAAATAGAGAATTTGGCTGTGGTTGTCCTTTAACCCTTTTCCCAAAGCACAAACCTTTGGACTAGACCAAACTGAAAGCATTTGCAGAGGACAATTCAACTGTTGCTGAAAAGATGATTCCTGTCTTTGATAGGGTAGAAACTATTGTGAGAAAAGGAGAAAATGCTTGTTACCGGCATGTTCTCCTTTTCCCACAATGTTTTCAAAAGGCTACTATTCCAGACCTGTAAAAACCAGGGATTGTTTGGGAAAGGGTTAAGTCAAAGACTATCGAGTTCATCCAAATGATGCATTTTCTATTTAAAGATATCGAGAAACGGGTAGAACTATCATAATAGTTTTATCTCGCATGTCAGCTTGGAGCATGGTTGAGAAATTTATGCGATAAAATATTAAGTTTATCGTGGTACTTTTATCAGGAAACTTTTCACTATTTTGATAATTTTCCCGGAAATTTTTTATTTTATCGCGATTGTTTACTAAAATTATTATGATAGCTATCTCGTGGCAAAAATATGCCACCATATGTCATATATCTGCTTAACCCTTTCCCAAATGACAAATTTTAGACTGTCCCAAACCCAAAGTGCTTGCAGATGACAATTTTGAATTTGATGAGAACGACAGAAAGTTTTCCGATAGGCTAGAAAACACTGTGGGAAAAGGAGAAATTGCTCGTTACGAGCAATTTCTCCTTTTCTCACAGCGTTTTTTAAAGACTTGAAATGCAGACACGTAAAAAAACCAGGGCTTGTTTGGGAAAGAGTTAAATATAAGTTATGGGGCACAATAGATAAACCACGAGAGGTTTAGTCATTGGTTTATTCATAGCCCCTTATAACTCACAGTCGTGGTTTATTGATCAATAAACCATGATAAAATGTCATTTCGATTCTAACATAACAGACTCTTGATCAATGGAAGAAGCTCATAATGTAGTATACAAAAGCGGATTGATTGATAATTTGCGTTTATTTATCGTCGCTACCAGTTGTCCATATGAGCGACGCCCCCAGAAGACGGTTAGTTCTTACGGAGGATAGTGCAAGGATACAGATCGAAACTACTGAGAGCTTCGCCTGGTTCTTTAACGTGCTCGGTGTATAGCACCGTCACACGGGACCTCGGTTTAATGTCTCATCCGAAACATTATTAGTAATTTTAGTTGATGGTCAGTACCATTTTGAGACCGTCTCACAGTCAAAGAAGCTGCAAGCAACATCTAAAATGTCGCTATTAAGGGATTTTACGAAACAGATTCCATAGAAAACAATGTGGAAAAAGGTGAAATTGCTCATTTGAGCAATTTCACCTTTTTTTCACAATGTTTGCCTACAACTTTTGTCTTCACTGTGTTAAAATCTGTATGTGTGGAGGAAAGGTTTAAGCTATATGTTTCTGAGAAAGGTATAGTGAAAGAGTAATAGGGCCCATTTAAAAATGAAAAAAAAAAGTGGGGTCCAAAACAACATGAGGGTAGACGTAACTGACTTAAAATGAAATGTAGGCAGCTAAAATGAAATTATACTCGTCTTCACTTTCAATATATCGTTCTGTAATATCTCAGGGGGGGAAGTGGGTGAATAAGACGCAAAAAATATAAATCACCTTTTTGTAGAGGAATATATTCTTTATTGCGTCGCAAATTCTGACATAACATCTGATGGCGTCGTAATATCACATAAGACAAGACTTGAAACTGCATTGAAGTTCTAACCTTTATTTCACAGCATCAACTCGTTGCGTTCTGCATACGACTTTTTGCTTTGTGCTGCAGACTATTTTTGAAACATTGTGGCAATGGGACAAATTGAAAGACATCGAGGGACAAATCATAATTTATGTGACTCATCATGCAAAAAGGGACCACTAGGAATTCAGTACATCAATTAGATAAAAGCAGATCAACGATAGTGCAGGTCAGTTTAAGTTGATAATTAAAAAAATAATTGTATAACAAGGTAAAATGACCAACTGGAAATGTCATGAAAGCGCAAAGTGTCAACTCTGGTCAGCCTGCTCAATTCGCGCAGTCTGACCAGGGTTGACACTTTTCGCAGTTTCCAGAAGCCCCTTTTTGCGTGATGGGTCACATACGTATAAAAGAGCGAGAGCAACCTTTACAAATTGAGTGATGAGATATACTATATTTAGACATTGAAATCGCCTGACTAGGCTGACCGATGGAACTTTGTATTAAATTTACATTTTTAATGGCGGTTATAGAATTTAATTGGTCATTTATTTGTAATCAGAAGCGAATATTCTAAGATAAAATTACGTTTTTCCAGACAGTAATACCATTATACAAATAAAAAAACAAACAGAACATCTTTGATTTGACAAAAACTACATACTTTATAGTCATACACATATAATATATAAATTTTAAATCAAATGCATTTAGTCACGCAATTTCTTACTACATATATTATTTTTTAAATTTCAAATGCTCTAAAATGAAGCTTTAGATAAGTGAATATAAGTGAACGGGTGAAATGGATATTTTCAATAATGAAAGAAGAGGTCTGTGTAGAGAAAAACTCATATTGACATACTGAACAAGGGAATTCATACCTTAAAGATACCCATATATAGCGACAAGAGAACTAGCACTAACGCCACTCTATGTTAACCCTTTAGCAGCTACGAGCGACTTGCTGACCATTTGCAGACTTTGTGCAGAAGGTGCAGTCTGATCTTTGATCTACACTGTCCGATAAGGCGATATTATTCCCCAAAACATAAGATTGAAAAAGCAGTATACGAATTATTAATATCCAATTGGAAATTTAATTTTAGTTATTTAGCAGAATCAGGGTTAAGACGCTGGAAACTCACAGATTTATTCTAATCCCCACAGCACACTACAATGTACCCATCAACCCAATAGTATTTGAGTAGGTGAGATATAAACACAGATACGACCAACAGAGTAGAATTCATTCGGATGCCAAGTACTACAGGTTAACTATTTACCAAACAATGAAATTGTAGACTTGTCTAAATTGAAAGCATTTCCAGACGACAAAATAAAAGTGACTGAAAATTCGAAATATGTTTTGGAAAGGGTAGAAAACATTGTTGGAAAAGGAGAAAATGCTGGTTACCAGCATTTTCTCCTTTTCCAACAATGTTTTCAGAAGGCATCTTTATCAGGGTCGTTAAAAGTAGGGATCGAGTAGTAAAAAGTTAAGTTTGTTTGTAGACAGTCTTGAACAAGCTAGTGATGCACAAAAAGTGTAGTATGATTTTTGTGGTGTTTGTCGAAGACAATACCACTTTGAGTTCAATATTGAATTTTGAAGACCATGTATTGTAATTTATGCAAAACCGAAGGAAATAAACCGAATTAAACTCAATTTTTCTTGCAAATAAGTTTTTCGGTAGCATTAAGATGTATTAATGGAAACGGCATGTTAAAATACAATGAATGAAGCCATCGATCGTGGAAATTCTATTTTTTTTTTTGATTGAAAATAGCATCACTTGCACATAGCCTTCTATTGGAGCAATGATACAAAATTTGTCTACCGATCGCTTGGTCCTAGCTTTTTTTGTTCCACGGCCAGTTCGTCCCATGGCTTGTTCATCTTATGATTGCAGACTACTCCATCTGATTTGGCATAAATATTTATAGATATACAAATACCACATCAGCGTTCTCAAAGCTTTGATTTAATTTGGCATTTTAGATTTCAGCCATACTCTTTTAAAAGAGGCTTTAATGTATCTGCAAAATAGTATCAAACCAGGTCAGCCTCCTTGTCCAAGGACCACTGTATTCCCCCCTCCCAAAAAAAAAAGAACATTTGAAAACTAGCAAACTTTAGGTTTTTTACTACAGGCTTCAAAATTTCATTTCAGTTATTCAACAGGAAAAGGGAAAACTACAGAGCTTTAGATAGGAGGGGGGTGATGGTATTCCATATCCATTATTTCTGTTTGAAACCCTATGTTGTGGGTACTCATTAGAATCGTCTCGATGAGACGATTCTAACGAGTACCCACAACATAGGGTTCAGTGGAGAATAATTAATATTTTCAATTTTGAAGTCAAAATCACCCACCTCTATCAGGAGCTCTGTTTCGCCTCTCACCTCTGCTGAAGTAAGTGAGAAAAGTAGTCGGTGGCTTTGGAAAGAAAGTAGTATTAGTACTGGTGTGAGAAAGCCAGGAAACACATGTGCGTCACCGACCGCCATGATATGACTATGGTCGTTACAGTGGCTTTAAAACCCCTATACAACCAACCAACCAACCAACCAACCAACCAACCGGAGCTCTGATGTAACTATCCATGAGTACTGTCCTCGACGACGGTCTTAGAGTATAAATCTACGAGACAACGGCTTACAGAGTTCTCAAACAGTGTTTCGTTGACGATGTAAACCGAAAATCAGACTGCACATTTTGTCCAGTCTGAGCTTGACCTAACCAACCGCAAAATAAAGCCTGTTTTCAGAATAAAGTCCTTGATTTTGTATAAAGGAAAAACTTGCAAGTTATCTGCTTTAGTAACTAAGAGGTCACGGTGACCCTTCAAATGCTCTCCTACAGTGTTTATGCGGACGGGATAGATTAAGATCAGAATGCTCGAACGTCTGATCTTGATCTGTACCGCCCGCAAATGCCTCTTTCAGAATAAAGTCCTTTAACTGATTACCAAACGACAAAATTTTAGGCTTGTCCAAATCGAAAGCATGTGCAGACAACAAAATAAAATTGAAATTTGTTTTGTGAAGGGTAGAAAACATTGTGGGAAAAAGATAAAATGCTGGTTACCAGCATTTTATCATTTTCCCACACTGTTTTCTAAAGGCTTCTTTCTCAGGGGCGTCAAAAGTAGGGATTGTGTGGTAATGGGTTACAGAAGGGTAAACATTACAAGTTTGTTGGATTCGTATCAAATAGAAGTGACTGAATATTTGAAATTTGTTTTGTGAAGGGTAGAAAACATTGTGGGGAAAAAGAGAAAATGCTGGTTCACCTTTTTCCCAAAATTTTTTTTCTAAAGGCTTCTTTCTCAGGGGCGTAAAAAGTAGGGATTGTGTGCTAACGGGTTAATTAAAGAAGGGTAAAAATCACAAGTTTGTTGGATTCGTATCAAATAGGTCAATATAACCCATGTAGTGTTCCCCCCACAGTGTTTCAGCCTGGATAATTACAAGTTAATAATACTGTCTGAGATCGCGTATTACTTTCGCGTGTTTTTCGTGATGAAAATATTTATTCTATTATAGACAATAAAATGAAAACAAAAGTCAAGCAAAGGCTAATATTGAACAGATGGTTTGTGTTACAGGATTTTTCTATGAAGAATCCGATTTTTTTGTTCTTTTTCAACAGAGATGGAAAATGACGTATCCTATAATACTATTAATATTTTTTACGATAAAATGGAAGAAAACAGACTTGCGTAATGTTACATCATTAACGAAACATTTCTTTCGAAAATAAATAGCTGTGCCTTTTGTGACGAATGTGAGGACTCTGTACATTATTTTTTCAACTGTTCCAGATATCATACTGAACGTCTTCAGCTATTTAATACTTTAAGACGTCTTCATCCCTTGAATTGTCATCTATTTTTACATGGCAACACCGTATTACCTTTGTGCATAAGTACATAGCTGCTACGGGGCGCTTCAGGATGGTTAATTGATCTTTATTGTCTGAACAGAGAAGAAACTGATCTGAGTCACCCATACCCACCTACCCCTCTCTCTCTCTCTCTCTCTCTCTCTCTCTCTCTCTCTCTCTCTCTCTCATATCTAAACTCCATGTGATATGCCAGATGCTTGACAATTTATGATTTTTTTTTTCACTCTGTCTACTCTTAGACTTAAAATTATTATTTCTTTTCAACTATTGCCATAGTTTTCCGCCATTTAGTAAAGATTGTTATTCCATGATCTATGGTAGGTCGTGACTAACCTTTTGAACTTGTGGCTCAACCTATTTGCGTTTTTTATTGTTTGTTAACATGTTTTGTGCTTATATTCAAATTATGGCAATGAAATATGTTTAAACTAACGAAACATTTCATTGAAGCATTCAAAAATCAGAAATCCTTATAGCGTCGCTTTACTTAAAAAACCTCGTAACTATAGCTTGTTTCAAGCTGTAGTTACGAGGGTGGTTTTGAAGTAAACCAACGATATACTTTGTCACACACGACAAAGAATTTACAGAGGCCTTTATACTCATTTTAAACCAGTTTTAACTCATTTTGTATTTATTTTGATCACTGGTATTTTCTCCTTTCCCCACAATTTATTCAGAAGTCTCTTTCCCTAGGGAGCTTTTAACTTATTACCAAACGACACTATTTTAGGCTTGTCCAAATCAAAAGCACTTGCAGACGAAAAAATAAACAGAACTCAAAAGTTAGAATTTTATTTCCAGCCGGGTAGAAAACATTGTGGGAAATGGAGAAAATGCTGGTTACCAGCATTTTCTCCTTTTCCCACGATGTTTTCACAAGGTTTCTATCCGCAGGGTCGTAAAAACCAGGGATTGTTGGGTAAAGGGTTAAACTCGGGACATTTTGCTCAAGGATTAGACCTCACTGATAACTTAACCCTAGTCGTCTTAAAGGTGGCCCTTCAGATTTTGGGACAAAATTTTACAAAAATACAAAAAAGAAATCATCCTTATACTCCCAAAGCCTTATAATTTTCATTCATTAAACCCCAGTATTCGAACACCATCCGACAACTAGATAAATTAGAGATTTACTACAACCCAGGCTGACACTGAAGGGAGCAACTTGCTCATTTATTTTTACAGGAGCAACTTGCTCATTTATATACCGGAAATATACAGACGAAGCTTCAAACATAGCATCCGAAGTTCTAGACATTATGGAAAATAATTACATGTTTGTTATGTTATGGAATTTAATAGTCATTAGTCACATGCAAGTCACTTAACATTCCCACAATGCTTTTTTTATTTTGGCGGGAAATCTAAAGATAGCTTAAGAGGCTACGTAGCCTTTTAAGGGAATACCACCAATTTTTTTTTTTGTAATTTTATGATTCTTAATTACTGATGATTTGTATTGTTTTTTCATATAAATTTCAGTGACATATATATTTTTAAATTTGGTTTGATGTGAAAATTCTAAATACCCACCTTTAATAACTAACACAAAATTTCGATTCGATAGTAGAAACCCAAAATATCACTATTTCAAAGTTATGTCTTAGGAAATAATATCTCCATATCGGACAGTGTAGATCCAAGATCAGACTGCACGTTCTGTGCAGTCTGATCTTGATCTACACTGTCCGCAAAAGGTCAGCGAGTCGCACTCAGCACCCTCTAGGGCTAATACCCGGACTTGCCCTAAAAAAAAAAAAAGATATCAAAAACCTGTGGTGCCAAGGAATTGATGAGTATTTATAAGGGTTGATATCCAGACTTGCCCTAAAAAAAAGATATCAAAAACCTGTGGTGCGAATGAATTGATGAGTATTTATAAGGGTTGATATCCAGACTTGCCCTAAAAAAAAAGATATCAAAGACCTGTGGTGCGAAGGAATTGATGAGTCTTTATAAGGGTTGATATCCAGACTTGCCCTGGAAAAAGATATCAAAGACCTGTGGTGCGAAGGAATTGATGAGTATTTATACAACAAGCATATGGATAAGATTAAAGGGTTGTATTATCGGCTAGAATAGCCGAGAAATAGAGTCAAAACCCGGGGTGTGGGCTAGAAAATTAGGTTTTGGATTAGCACTAAACGGACAAACATAACCTAAAGTACTTCGCGTCTGGCTGGGCTTATCAGAACTAAACCCTTAATTCTTAACCAAATAACAAAATTTTAGACTGGTCCAAATAGACTGATGTCAGTCCGTTAATTAGAGCCTTTTCATTAAAACAAAATCATCAAGTAAAACTACAAAACGAAAACTCTGTTCTCAATGTTTTGAATGTCTGATTTAAGGTAAGACCTGTGTAATGCACTTCCGGTGAACATGGGACAAAAATTCTGATTGGTTGATAAATAAGGATGAATAAGGATTTATGCAGAAATAATATTTTTGTACATTTCTAACGGATCAGAAATTTCGATTGTGTCTATCTTGAAATTATTTTTTGATACTTTTGTTAGTTTTCTGAAAAGGGAGGTAATTATTATCTCTTTTTGAATTGAGAATAAAGTTGTTTTAGATTTATAAATGATCATTCAAAGACGAAAAAAAATGGAAAAAATGAATCGGTGAAAGTAGTTCAACAATACTCATTTTTAATTATAGCTAATTTTTCTTCGACTATCAGTTTGAAAGTCTTATTTGACTTTCGTAGCGGGATAAGGGTTAACTCTTTAGGCTACTTAACAACAAAATTTCCGACTTGTCCGAATTGAGAGCATTTTGCAGATGACAAATGTAAATGTTACAAAAATCATGAAGTCTGTCTTTTGAAGGGTAGAAAACATTGTGGGAAAAGGAGAAAATGCTGGTTACCAGCATTTTCTCCTTTTCCCACAATGTTTTCAAAACCCTCCCTGTTCCAGGTCGTCAAAACTTAAGATCGTTCAGTAAAATGTAAAACCCGTGACTCTTTAAGTTTATTTCAGACCGATCAAAGTTTTAGTTCAAAGGAAACTTTTTTGATGGAAAAGAAAGCCGCCATTTCTTGAATTGTATGGAAACATACAGGTAATTGCTTGTTCAATTAATGCTTCTCTTTCCTCAGTGTTTTTTTTTAGGTGTATTTATTGCAGGGATCTAAACATCAGTGTTTGAGAAGCAAGATGGATTACCGCCGATAAAAAAAAAATCGTCGGATATCGGGAGATAGCAGAAATGATGAGTTTTTGGATGAGTCTGTAAATTTCTAGACGGCTTCGCACAACAACAGGTGCTCATGGGAATTAGGTACATCAAAATCAGACTTCAAGGAACTCGCAGTCCGATCTAAATCCTACAAAGGTCGGTTTCAATCTATTTTTCCTATAGATGATTATATTATAAAGCAAACTGAAGTGAAATTAAGTTGGGGCTTTTTTGTTTTACAGAGAAACTGTTTCATTTAACCCCTGCCTACAAAACAAAAATGTAAAGACTTTTCAACATAAAAAAATAGTTATAGAACAATATCTTTCTAATGTGCAACGAGCGAAGGATTTTTTGAAAGGATAAAAAAAATGTGGGAATATGAGGAAATGCTGGTTACGAGCAATATCTCTTTTTCACACAATGTTTTCAACAGCCACTTTTCGTCAGGGTCGTTTAAACTCGGGATTGTTACATGCTGAAGGGTGAATTAAGGTTTTAAGAAGGGATGTTAAGGCACTGCGATAAGATCAGGTTTAGTACGATCAACGTTTTCATAATATTACACCTCTATAGCATTGTGGGGCTTCTAACCTGGCTGTTTGATTCATTTTTTTTTTTGCCTGGATATAACCTCAGCCTGGTAAATAATTCATATGAAACTTTTAGTTTAGTTTAAACATATTTATTTTACATCGATTGAGAAACAAGTTCTTACAACTTATATTAATCTCTCTCGATTTTGCTTGCTGGGAACTACAACAGTACTCACACCGAATGTATGGGCCAATGAGAAATCCCAAAGTTGAGACCCGCTCCCGGGCATCGAACTCAGAACCTTTAGGTTATGAGGCCAACGCTCTATCTCACGACCACGGACACTTTTAAGCCAACAGTAAAGTCCCTATTCAATGCTCCTTCAAAGTAATTTTTTTTTTTTTTTCAGAAAAAAAATATCTCCTTATTGGACAGTGTAGATCAAAGATCGGAATGCACGTTCTGTGCAGTCTGATCTTTGATCTACATTGTCCGCAAAAGGTCAGCGAGTCGCGCTTAACAGCCTCAGAGTTAACATTTTTCCTGCTGAATATTTAAATTGAAATTTTCATGCCGATAGAAAAATACTCAAATTTACTATTTCAAAGGTACTTTTGGAAGAAAGATTTCTCCTTATCGGGCAGTGTAGATCCAAGATCAGACTGCACGTTCTGTGCAGTCTGATCTTAATCTTCACTGTCTTCAGAGGGTCAATGAATTGCGCTTAGCACTGTTAGGGTTAATACTTCGGCCGACCGTACACAGACGGTGTATAGAGGTTCCAAAGATAGCCCGCTTAGACCACTAAGTTTTATTTCTACCGAGGCCACTTATTCTAAAATCACAGATCTGTCAGTACTTTCAATACTTTGAATAAAAATACCAACGAATAAAAGAAAATTACAGAGATTAAATGATTCAATGAATGAAAAAAAATCACTGTATATCATTATCATATTACATAGGTGTATTACATAATTAATGTATAACTATTATTATATATAACATAAGAAACATTGCGGGAGAAACATGCCACCGGTCCTTTTTTTTCCCAAAAAGTAGCGTCAAGGGCTATCCTGCAGACCCCATCAGTAAAAAGAAATTCGTGACTTGGCAAAAGGGGACTTAATACATTTACGTAATCCTTCATACCAAGCAAGCCATAACATAGTTATGGAGCCCTAACTGACACTTTTTCTAAGCAACAAATTCAATCATAAGGTAGACTGGTCCTTAATCATACAGAAAATAGAAAGATCGCGAAAAGTTTCGGCCCAGGTTAGCCTGCGCGGACTGCGCAGGCTGACCTGGGTCGATTTTTTTCGCAGATGCATGATGCCCCCTTTTCACAGAGCAATTGACTCAAATAAATTAGAACGGGCTTACGGGTTTGAAGTTGTTTTATTAGATAGGAGCAACTTTGAACCAATAGCGGATCATCATAGAATATTAACTTAATGAAAGGCTTGAGCTCTTATCAAACAGTCGGAATCCGTCCAAAAAAAAAGAACGTTTAATGAGTTACTTTTCTCTGGGATTTTTCTTACCTCTTGGCCAAATGATAAAATTTTGACCTCGACCAAACTGTAAACAATTTTTGCACACTCCAAATTAAAACTTGACTCAGAAGATGTATTCTGTCTGTGATAGGATGGAAAACATTGTGGTAAAAAGGAGAAAATGCTGGTTACCAGCATTTTCTCCTTTTACCACAATGTTTTCTAAAGTGTTCTTCTCTCAGGGTCGTTTAAACCGGAGATTGTGGGGTAAAGGGTTACCGGCGAATATTTTATCATCATCTCTTCCCAAAAAAATTAATTAGAGACTCGTCCAAGTTCAGAGCTAAAGCAGACAATAAATTTGAAAGTAATACCAATGAATCGAAATTCTTTGACAGGAAAGAAAACATTGTGGTAAAAGGAGAAAATGCAGGTTATCAGCACTTTCTACTTTTCTTCACACCGTCTCTTACATTTCATAATTTGTGACATAGTTTGAATATTGTCCGCAAGTGTTCTTAATATAGGATAGTTCAGCTTTTTGCCGTTTGGTTCAGATTTCAGGGTTAGGTTATATATTTCAAATTCTTTTAACTCATTACAATATTTTAGGCTTGCCCAAATTGAAAGCATTTGCAGATGACAAAATAAAAACGACTGAAAAATTTAAAAAATTAGTTTGTGAACATTAGAAAACATTGTGGGAAAAGGAGAAAATGCTGGTTACCAGCATTTTCTCCTTTTTTCCACAATGTTTTCTGAAGGCTTCTTTCTCAAGGAAGGATTGAGTTGTAATGGGTTAATGCAGTCTCAGAACAGATGGAGAAATCTCCAACATTTCATCAACCCGGTGCCCTCTGGCCAGGTTGGCATGGATTCAAAGTAGCTCTTAAGCTAGCAAACAAAACGGTCTTTGATTTACTCTATCTAATTTATGGATTCAGATCGCATGTATTTTGTTTGAAATGATATACCACAGGTGTTCCAGGTTCCCGGTTACTTGATGGGGTAACAGATCTAGGTATTTCACGCGCGTGCACATGTACCAGTATTTAGTTAAAAAAGAAGGATCGATTTATTTGTCCGTACTTCAGTCTGTCCGTCTATCTGTCCATTGATCAATCCATCCGTCAATCAACCCATCAGTTCTTCCACTCATCAATCCATCCGTCAATAAACCCATCCGTTCTTCCACCCATCAATCCATCCGTCAATCAACCCATCAGTTCTTCCACTCATCAATCCATCCGTCAATCACCCATCAGTTCTTCCAACCATCAATCCATCCGTCAATCAACCCATCAGTTCTTCCACCCATCAATCCATCCGCCAATAAACCCATCAGTTCTTCCACCCATCAGTCCATCCGTCAATCAACCCACCAGTTCTTCTACCCATTAATCCATCCATCCATCTACTAATGAACATGTCCATTCCTTCATCGACCCATGTCAGTCTGCGTGCGTGGTCCGCTATGTGTCCAAACTTATTGATTTAAAAAAAAATATTTACCAAACGAGAATATTTTAGGCTTGTCCAAATCGAGAGCATAAATTGCAGGCGACAAAATAAAAGTGACAGAAAATTTGAAATTTGTTTTTGAGAAAAGTGGAAAACATTGTGGGAAAAAAGAGAAAATGCTGGTTACCAGCATTTTCTCCTTTTCCCACCTTTTTTTTTTCTAAAGGCTTCTTTCTCAGGATCATCAAAATTAAGGATTGTGTGTTAATGGGTTAAGTTACAATAAATAGGTTTCATAGATTACTAATTATGTGACGATTTGTTTTATGGTTATATACTCGGACGAAAAAGAAACGCAGGGCCACCTTTAGCTTGGCATTCAGGCCCTGCATTTAAGTCATTCCAATAAACAAGGTTAACAACTACAGCAAAGTCACAGACATTATGTGTTGTTACTTGCCCTTCTTCTGAAATACAGACTCGCATTAAATCAGACATTCAGAACATTGAGAACACAGAGTTTTGGTTGCAGTTTTACTTTATGATTTCCTTTAATGAAAAGGCTCTATAAAACGGAATGACACCAGTCTAGGTAACCTTTCATGGTAGTTTAGAGGTGTATAACTTGATTGAGAATTGTAAATTATGATTTTATGTTTACCACTGATCATTTTAGAATATTTTGACAAAGTTTCATTTCAGTGTGGCCAAAAGGAAATAAGAAAATGGCTTCTTATTAACAGTGCCCCCCTCCTGACTGCATATGGAGATTCAAAACTAGTTCAATATCTCGTATGGTACCCTGCGTTTCTTTTTCGTCCTAGTATACATTAAAGGTGGCCCTTCAGATTTTGGGACGACAATTTTACAAGAATACAAAAAAATCATCCTTATACTCCAAAAGCCTTATAATTTTCATTCATAAAACCCCAGTGGTCGAAAACCATCCGACAACAAGAGAAATTAGAGATTTACTACAGCCCAGGTCGACACCGACGAGAAATACGATCTATTTTTACATGAGCACCTCGCTCATTTACACATCGGAAATATACAGACAAAACTTCAAACATAGCATTTGAAGAAGACTTTATGGAAAATAATTACATGTTTGTTATGTTATGGAATTTCAGCGTCATTAGTCACGTGCCAGTCGCTTAACATTCCCACAAATCCCTTTTTTATTTTTGGCGGGAAATCTAAGGGAATACCACAAAAAAAATTTTTTTTATATTATTTTATGATTCTTAATTATTGATGATTTGTATTGTTCTTTCATATAAATTTCTGTGGTAGGCCTATGTATATTTTCTAATTTGGTGGGGTGTGAAAATTCTAGATACCCACCTTTAATCCCCCTTTTCCAAGAGCATGGCTCAAGTTTACTATGATGGAATTAATGCATGGAGCGATTTATCCCTTAAGCCGCTAAGCGCGACTCACTGACCTTTTGCGGACAGTGTAGATCAAGATCAGACTGCACAGAACGTGCAGTCTGATCTTGGATCCACACTGTCCGATGAAGAGGTATTATTCCTCCCAAAACATAACTTTAAAAAAAAAAGCATTATTTGGGTTTTCTATATCGAATTGAAAATTTTGTTTCAGTTATTTTAGCAGGATAAAGGGTTTAGTAAATTGTTTTATCATAAAAAAAAACCGAATCAACTGAAATCGATATATGATGACTTGCCACAGGATGGTTCCTGGCAAGAAAAGCATTTTGTACTTTCTCGTAATCTCCCCACAACGCTTAACGAAATGAGACAGTGTTTTGAAGTCGAAGATGAAAAATGCCTTTGAAAACATCGTGAAAAAAGGAGAAAATGCTGCTTACCAGCATTTTCTCCTTTTCCCACGATGATTTTCTATCCACTCAAAAGATAAATCCTCTCATATGAGTCGAACTTAAGTTTGTAGTTTGCTGTAGATATGGGCAAATGTAATATTTTTTTTCTCGGGAAACGAGATAAATTATTTTCCCATAATCATTGAAAATAATAATAAAAAAAGAATGTTCAAAGATATATTAATAAGCTGAATAAATAGATCATTTTCTTCCACGACCTCTTGTCCAAATTGAAAGCATTATCAAATGCAATAAGGCTCGAGAAAATGAATTTTTGAAAATCAAAGTACTGAAAGTACTGACAAACCAGTGAATGTGGAGTCGATGCCCTTGGTGGACCTTAATTAATTCATACAAAATTGAAGAAAATGATCCAACTCGGTTATTATGTCCGATCCAATCCGATTATCAAGTCCCATTTGCTGTTTAACCCTTCACCCCATGAGGCATTGCTATGGTATCTCTAATTGACCCTAAATAACAGCAAGGATGAAGCCGTTTCTTATATGTATATGACACCTTTTGATAGTGTAGAAAACATTGTGGCAAAAGGTGAAATTGCTCGTCACGGGCAGTTTCACCTTTTGCCACAATGTTTTCCAAAGGCTCCTACAAGCAATGTGTAGAAATGAGTATCTATGGAGTAAAGGGTAAAGTCTGATACGGTTCGAACGGGTGATTTTACCCACCACTCATAGCCATTTACTTGCCAGGATAATTATGCCTTGAAAAAATATCTATCTGTTGATCTTTAGTTCAAAGGAAACAACAGATTGGAAATTCAACAAATTCAAAACAAGTCAGAAAGGATTGAACAATGACTGGGTGTAAAACTTAGTTTTTTTTATATACCTATGTTAAATCAAAGGCCACATTCTCCCATATCTTATACTTATAACGAGCATTATATCGCCAGATAATTCGTTGTACTAAATAGTTTAAAATAAATATGAGGGAGGATCAGTGAGAAAGAAGCTGAATTCATATGTAAAAAGTATTGACCAAGGTCACTGCACAGGCTGATTTGGGTCAAAACTCTTTGCCAGAAGTCCAGATAAGACAGAGTGATGGTATTGTAAATCCATTATTTCTCTTCCAAACTCTATGTTGTGGGTAGTCATTAGAATCGTCTCGATGAGACGATTCTAGTGAGTACCCACAACATAAGGTTTAGTGGAGAATAATTAACATTTTCAATTTTGAAAACAAAAATCACTCTCTCTGTCTGGAGCTTTGCTTTGCTTTTGCAAATTTTCTACATGTCAAATTACCATTTTACCTCCGGATTCAGTCGATTGTTAGGAAAGATGAATGTAATGAATCCACTATCGTATTGTGACTTACATGGTAGATAACATAACAAAGATGTATGTAATTTTTTTCTCGCCTGAACATGGCTCTGTTAATACCGGGCGTATTCCTTTCGCTACTCCGAACACTCCGAACATGTTCTAGGTCAATGGAGTATTTCGGAACACTGTGCGGTGTTCCTCAGAACATGTTCTGACTGTTCTAATCCAATCGAGGTGTAGCGCACCTGCTGAACGTTGCTAGGTGATACAAGACGGCTGCAAGACGGACAATTCTTCATAGCAAAATTTGCAATTGTCCTTTTTTACAATATGAATGCCCGAGCCACAATGCCAATGTACTTTCATTTCGATATGGTGTAGAATAATTTCCGAACGTGCTTCATTCAGAACATACTTCCGGAATAGTGTATTGTGTTCTGAAATATTCCTTTCGCACACTCCAGAACAGCATTCCAGAACACAGAACATTGTGCCAGACAAGGTGAAAGGAATACGCCCACTGTGACTTTCACCGACCCTTTTCATACAATCATGTAATTAAGATAGATAAAGATCATACCTGATATCTACTGTTTTAGTATATTAGTCGTCAAACTTCTTCTGCATCTATATCTAGAATATCGTCTGGAAGGTTTTCTTCGTCTTTTTCATTAATTATTTCCCGAATCGACTCGGGAGTTTCCGGATTTAACACATTATATGAGTGAGGACGAGTCAATACAGTTTCCTTCACTGTTAAAGTTTGGCCGCCATTTTGTTTTGGTGTGTCACGTGGCGTGCGCAAACCACTCCTTGTGTATCCTCGAACTGGGAATGACTGTGTGCGTCTAAGAGTTGTGGTATCTCCATTTTGTTGATGTCTCCTATTGGCGATTACCTTGAAAGAAGAGGACCTGAAGGATTTCACACTATTTTTTCGTTTATCTTTGTAACAATAATAACGTATTTTTCGTCGCATGTATCTATGAAAGGAAGTCCGTAGTATCTTGTTCCGTAAACCATACAGGGCCGAATTCACTACAGGAGCCGAATGGAATAACATTGTAAACGTTGCTGTTATAACACTGTTGAATGTGAAAGCGTCTGGTGAGACAGATTGAATACACAATATCACAGAGATCGGGATGTACACTAAAACAAAAGCGCCTACTAATTGAAATATAGTACACATGGCCTTTGTGCCCTTAATTGATAAATTAGTGGCCTGGCTGGCCGGAGCTATGGTGGCCTGTATAACACACGTCATTCTGACCATGGTGGCGGCGATACGACTTGATTGGGTCCGCGCAATTTTATAAATATGAGTATAACAATATAACATGATCCCTAACGGTATATAAATAGCTGCTATCACGTAGGCAAATATATAAACCTTTCCAGCCAGTGACTTCGTACAAACAAAACAAATACCTTTTTGTGGATGAAACACGAATCGGTCGCCGCCCAGTAAAGGTGGCAAGGAGAGGCAGCAAGCTGCGGACCAGAACACAGAAAAGCAAACAATCATTTTGACAGTTGTTGCTGTGAATGAATGTTGTAGTGGGCTGGCAATCGTTTGATATTTGTCCCAGCTCAAAGCGGCTATTGTCCATGTTGACACTAACGTTAGCACTGACATTATGTATCCATAGATTTGACACAATATTACACCACCGAACCACCTCCCTGTAAAACTAACTACAGCCGTCACTAAATTGATTAAGTAAGATAAAAGAAGTCCGGTACAACCTAAATGAACTAGAAGTAAGTTTCGAACCGTCCGTAGACGTCTATTTGGCACAACAGCGACTATCATAAAACTATTTAACACAGTGCCTATGGCTATAAATATCACTAAAAATATACCTCGAGATGTCTGTGGCGAGCCTTGTCGTAACATCTCCTGCTCCGCATAAAAATCGTTCAAAATATAACTTCCATTTTCTGCGAAGAATACTGAATGGTTATTGTTTCTCCCAACTCCTATTTTGCTGCTGTTCTCGTGTATATACATGTTAATATCAAAGGCCGGAACCGGAAACTCTGTTTGCGCGTGCATTGGCAGTTCTCGCACAACACAAGGCCTTGTGTTAAAGACTTGACGAACATCTGGTTTGTGGATTAAGATATGAAGAAATAATTCTTAGAGACAGGTCGACCTGGAAACAAGATAAAACCCTTCGTTTAGAAAATTACACTTGTAAACCCATTACCACACAATCCCTAATTTTGACGACCTTGAGAAAGAAACCTTTAGAAAACATTGTGGGAAAAGGAGAAAATGCTGGTAGCCAGCATTTTCTCCTTTTCCCACAATGTTTTCTACCCTTCACAAAACAAATTTCAAATTTTCAGTCTCTTTTATTTTGTCGTCTGCAAATGCTTTCGATTTGGACAGACCTAAAATGTTGTCGTTTGGTTATGAGATAACGAGATTTTTTTAAAAATAAATTCTTATAATGCTACTTCTGTTCTATAATAAAGAATTTAATATATATATTAAAAAACACTGTATAAGGTAACCCAGTAACTCCAAGTATACAATTCACACTAAATGTAGACAAGTGGCTCATCAGCTATTCGCTTTAGGTCGAATAGTGGATTGATAGTACTACGGTGTAACCTGAGATGATCCCTCTCACTCAATAAACAGTCGTGTTCTCCCATCACAAGTTATGATTTAAATCTCCCAGATTTTTTTCCCCCAATTACATCTTAATTCCAGCCTCTTCGTTGTAGCTTCTTCAATAATCGTAAAATCCATAGGTCTCGAAGTCCTCCCCGTCTGCCTAATGACAATCGAATATGTTTTAATAGAAAAACTAACGTCTGCCATAGACAGCGGAGCCGATGGAGATCGCGGCAGACGATAGGTAATACGCGTGCCTAATTCTCTGATTTAGATTCCAGATATATTTTCCCGATAATGGTTGCTAAAAATAGTTGCGGGAGTAAATTTGCAGCCCCAGTGTTAACCAGCGGAGTAAATGTAAGAGCAGAAAAACCTGAGAATAGAATATAGCTCCCAACTGTTTAATTAATCACGGGGTTATTTACTGCCATTACCAACAATATTAGATGTTATGTAATCTCTAATCGGATGCACCATCCGGTTCATATTAATCTCGAAAAAAAAAATCAACAATGAATCATTCACTCATTACCGAACGACATTATTTTAGACTGGTCTAAATTGAAAGCATTTGCAGACGACAAAATAAAAGTGACTGAAAATTTGAAATTTGTTTTATAAAAGGTAAAAAAAAATATGTGGGAGAAAGGAGAAAATGCTGATTACCAGCATTTTCTCCTTTGCCCACAATGTTTTCTAAAGGCTTCTTTCTCAGGGGCGTCAAAAGGGGGATTGTGTGGTAATGGGTTGATAAATTGAGCCGTGCTCTAGCAAAGGGAGGCTTGATGCATCCCCCCCCCGTGTTGTATGATACCAAGCAAGCGATCACATGCATTTGGATCCATAATAGCTACTTTCTTTCACAACTAAGTTAATCATGAGGTAGACTGGGCCGTGGACATACAATAAATTGACCAATAGCGAAAAGTTTCGGCCCGGGTCAGCCTGCGCGGACTGCGCAGGCTGACCCGGGCCGATACTTTTCGCAGATGCATTAAGCCCCCTTTTTCACAGAGCGTGTCTCAATTACTTATCACCTGTATTCTAAAGCATATTTCACCACACAGAACCAAGTTCTCTGCGTTTTCTGTATATTATTATCAATATTTTTCTCACAGAATTCCGAGTTACTCAGACAAAAAAAAAAATCCATTCAAAATCATGGCGAACTTTTTATGACTATGACGTGTAGTAGTTTCGTGTTTGTGGAGTTACTTCTACCAACGTTGTGAGTTTTATTTGGCGGTCTTGGTTGTTTTATAAATTTCAAAAGTGGCCCTTCAAACTGTGGGACGAAAATTTTACAAAATAAAAAAAAAAATCCTTTTACCCCCAAAGCGTTTTAAAACCCTAGTATTCGAAACCCATCCGTCAAAAAGAGAAACTAGAGATTTACTACGGCCCAGGTCGATACCGACGGAAAACACCGTGTATTGTTTCATGAGCGACTCCCTTATTTACATAACGGAAATTCACAGGGAAGCTTCAAACATGGCGTCCGATGGAGAAATCATGGAAAATAACTACATGTTTGTTATGTAATGGAATTTAAGCGTCATTAGTCTCGTGACAGTCACTTGACATTCCCATAATGCTTTTTTTTTCTATTTCTGGAGCGAAATCTAAAAATAACTTAAGAGACTACGTAGCCTTTTAAGAAAACACCATCAATTTTTTTTGTATCTGTGTGTAATTCTATGATTCTTAATTGTTGATGATCTGTATTGTGTTTTTTTCATATAAATTTTAGTGATACATATATATTTGTTTTTAATTTGGTGAGATGTAAAAAATCTAAATACCCACCTTTAAAGGGCACTGCACTGACCTCAGTCATGATTTATAGAAGCATTTCCAGAAGTTTTTTTTGACACGTCATATGTATTTTTCTTTTCTTTTCCCAGAAAGTTTTAGACTCCCTAGAACTACTCTCTAGTAGTGATAAAGACAAGAAATTTCGTTCAATCTTTATGAACCTATTCTCATCTTAACCCCTAGGCTGCCACGCACGACTTGCTGACCTTAGGCGGACAATGTAGATCAAGATCAGACTGCACAGAACGTGCAGTCTGATCTTGGATCTACATTGTCCGATGAGAAGATATCATTTTCCCAAAATCATAACTTTGAAATATCAAAATAAATTTTGGATTTTTACTGACGAACTGAACACTTCATTTAACTCTTTACCAAACGGCAAAATTTTTGACTGGTCTAACTTGGAAGAACTTGCAGACGACAAAATACTGGTCCAAACTGAAAAAACTTGCATACGACAAAATAAACGTAAGTCAAAATTGAAATTTGTTTCCAACAGGGTAGAAATCTTTGTGGGAAAGGGAGAAAATGCTGGTAACCAGCATTTTCTCCTTTTCCCACAAAGTTTTCTAAGGACTTCTATCTCAGGGTCGTAAAAACCAGGGATTGTTTGGTAAACAGTTAAGTTATTTACCAAGACATGGGTTAAGCATGCCATTTGCACTGTGATATCTTATCTTGCATCACAAAACCGTTTCCCTAAAAAGTGTATAGTTATAGACAGTTTCTTTATTTTTTTGGCAGGTATCACCTATATAGAATCGTAACATTCTTTGAAATATCTGTGTTTCGAAGTGACGAAATTCCCGATTGGCTCAACCAAAATGAGTTAGCCAATAAGATATTGTTTTACTGTATTGCACCACATAGAGTTGCTGGTAAATAGAATTCTAACAGGTTCAATTTTCATCAACCATTCTTAAGAATATCTCCATTCTTGTTCTCTCAAAGTGTTTTTTTTTTCAAATTTGAAAGTAAGGCAACTTCTGATTGGCTAAACCAGATGGTGTTAATTTCTAAGTAAGAAAATTCTAAGAAAACAAGACTTAAAAAGTCCTTACGGATCGTGGTGAATGCAAGTCCCAGATCCTTAGTTCTGTTATCTACTCTTCTATAATCTGTTAGAATTGTCGTTTCAATTGATTTTGAAGGAAAACTATTTCCATAAAATTTCACTGGCAAATAATAAGACTGCACTCCTTCTTGTATCGACCGTATTATCTCATAGAAAAATCACAAAATGTGTGAAGCACTTAGTTACTTGCACTTTTCTCCTTCCTTCAATATATCGCTTTCTTTAGTCACAGATATAAACATTTTCTTTCTAACACATCCTTGAAATGAAAAAGATAAAAACGGTTCCTACTCATTAACAAACAGTAGTAGGAATGAACGTAACAATTTTTTTTGGCAACTTGAAACAGGTTACTTTTGAAAACATTGTGGAAAAAAAGGATAAATTGCTCTTGAAAAGTAAATTCATCTTTTGCTACAATGTTTCACGCGTTTTGAACCAATAATTATGTTGATTGCTTTTACTTTCTTAGGACATTTTCAAAGTTGTATGCCTTTACCGTTTATCAGTACAATTTGACTTGAACCCAACAGTACCAAATTCTACAGTTGACAAAATGGGCACTCTCAGTCAGTTATAATTATAAGACTTCAAATATCACAGTTTCAAAAATTCAGACAGTGTTGTTTGCAGATCATACTACACGCTCTGTGCAGTCTGATCTTAATCTAACTGACCGCCAAACCAGCTGATATTATCACTTGCTCTCACGGTTTCAATAATTACGATGTACACGTTAATTCCTTTAATATCCTCAGTGAAAGTAAAAGATAGACCCAGTATGTTTTAGAATAAACGTTCACCATACATTTCAAACTGCCAACACTGTCAGAATACGGGTTCTATTTTCTTGTAGGTAAAACTTCAAACCCTTTACCGAGCATTCATTTATGCTCACCCAAAGAAAATAAAACATTGTGGGAAAAGGAGAAAATGCTGGTAACCAGCATTTTCTCCTTTTCCTACAATGTTTTCTACCTTTTCAAACAGAAGTCTCACAAGTTAAACACGTTTGTCTTTTCGTCTATAGCTCCTTCAAATTTGGACAAGTCTATTTTTTTTCCAACCTGATATAGAGTAAAGAGCTTGTTTTCCAAAGCTCCATCCATTTATATTTATGTTTTGCCCGCTAGTTTTTTTACCGCCAGGTATCGGAACATCTAGTCGGCATATCCTCTGCATTTATCGCCTATTCAGCACTTAATCACCTCGAAATGTTGAAAAGTTTTGAAGATCTTTTTTTCTTTCCTGGAGTGTTAATTATAGGGCTCTTGTAATAAATATTGGCGCTTCCAGGCTACCAGGCGATGTTCGGCTGTGTACCTTTACGAGAGAGAGAGAGAGAGAGATTACGAAAAAACGTTATCGTGAAAATTCTGTTCAATGGTGATAAAAATATATGAAGTATACTGTGTGGAAGAGGGCTTAACTCTTTACCAAACGACAAAATTTTGGACTCGTCCGAAATGAAAGCATTTGCAGACGATAAAATTGATGTGACTCAAAAAAAATGAAATTTGTTTTTGGAAGGGAAGAAAACATTGTGGGAAAAGGAACAAATGCTGATTATCAGCGTTTGCTCCTTTTCCCACCACGTGTTCTGAGGGCTTCTTTCTCAGGGTCGTGAAAGCCTGGAATTGTTTGGGAAAGGGTTAATGCATCTGCGAAAAGTATCGATCCACGTCAGCCAGCGCAGTCCGCACAGGCTGACCTGGGCCGATACTTTTCGGTATTGGTTGCTTTTCTGTATGTCAAAGGACCAGTCTACCACGTGATTAAATCGGCTGGTACGAAAATGTTGCTACTATATGGATCCATGAGTATGTGATGCCTTGCTTGTTACCATGGTTCCCAGAGATGCATTAAGCCCCCTTTTGTCACAGCGTGGCTCATTTATAGCTCGCAACATGCCAAAAGGGGCATTCGGACATTTCCGTAAAGTGTCGTCTCGGATCAGCCTGCGCAGTCCGCGCAGGCTAATCCGAGACGGCACTTTACGACCACACTAGATTTTTTTTCTTCGGTCGAGCTCTCGACAGCGTTTGACAGAAATATTGCTGAAAGCGGCGTTTAACACACATACATACTAGATAGATAGGCAGATAGATAGATAGATAGATAGATAGATAGATAGATAGATACATACATACATACATACATACATACATACATACATACAAACGAACAAACAAACAAACAAACAAACATACATACATACACACACACATACATACATACATACATACATACATACATACATACATACATGTACATAATTACAAACAAACAGACAGACAAACAGACACACAGACAGCCATATAAACTTTGATCTCGGCATTCAAGGTTAACAAGGGGGCACATTACAATAGCAGGAGCGGCCTAATTACGACAGTAACCTATTATCTCTATTACATAATCATATTATGATATGAACTGCCATTTACTCATTAAGACGGAAAGCATTCAGCCAATAAAACAGCATGCTTCAATTTCATTTAAGGATAGAATACTTTTTTTTAGCCCAGAGGCTGCTCGGTGCAACTCAGAGACCTTTTGCGGACAGTGTAGATCAAGATCAGACTGCACAGAACGTGCAGTCTGATCTTGGATCTACAATGTCCGATAAGGAGATAATTATTTTCCCCTAAAAAAGTACCTTTTGAAATATCAAACTTGTGCCTCTAACTGTCGCCTAGAAAATTTCGTTTCACATATTGAGTAGGTAAACCCTTTACTCAAACAATCCCTGGTTTTTACCACCCTGAGATACAAGCTTTTTTGAAAACATTGTGGGCTGGTAACCAGCATTTTCTCCTTTTCCCACAATGTTTTCTACCCTCCTGGAAACAAAGTCCAACTTTGGGGTTACGTTTATTTTGTCGTCTGAAAGTGCTTTCAGTTTGGACCAGTCTATATTTTGTCGTTTGGTAAGGAGTTAAGGATTAAAAGTACCATGCACACGGGGGCTAAGATCTGAAGGCCGGTGTTTTGCAGACCGATCTTATCTTTACAGTCCGCAATAGCCACAGAAATACAGATATCCTTGATACCGGAAATGCTGATGGGAAGGTGGATATACAGAATTTTTGTTCAACGATCTGTGAATCTTTCTGTGTATATCTCATCAAGATCAGTTCGATATAATTGGCCTACAACACGCGAAAAGGGGCATTCTGACATTTGCGTAAAGTGTTGTCTGGGATCAGACTGCGCAGTCCGCGCAGGCTAATCCGAAACGACACTTTCCGTTTTTATGTAATTTTCTGTTTAGCACAGGTCTGCTGTAGCACAGATTCTAACGTAGTCGTAAAATGCCGTCTCGGATCAGCCTGCGCGGACTGCGCAGGCTGATCCGAGACGACACTTTACGGAAATGCCTTTACCCATTACCATACGACAATATTTTAGACTGGTCTAAATTGAAAGCATTTGCAGACGACAAAATAAAATTACTGAAAATTTGAAATTTGTTTTGTGAAGGGTAGAAAACATTGTGGGAAAATGAGAAAATACTGGTTACCAGCATTTTCTCCTTTTCCCACAATGTTTTCTAAAGGCTTTTTTCTCAGGGACGTCAAAAGTAGGGATTGTGTGGTAATGGGTTAATGCCTTTTTCTCGTGTTGCAAGTCATATGATCTTGTCTTTTTACAACTGCACCTTTCAACATGGACCACTCATGGAGCGTTCCCTCCTGGAATATCTATACCATATCGGTACTCAGTCCAAGAAAAGGGAAAAAAGAACAAAGGCATTGTGTAACAATTACAGGAGCGGCTGATTAGTGTTTTCTGATAAGTTATCTATATAACATTACGACCTTGATCATTTTCTGCTATTAATCAAAGCGCTGAAATTACTGATACAGGTCTTTATCAATTTTTCTTTTAAAATAATGTTGCTATTTATATTCACGATATGTCATGCAGTTTCCTTATTGTCATCAAAATAAGTCTCTGTATCAGGAACAAAACTATCTTCGATTCCACTGCATATCAAGTCAATTACTAACATCAAATCCTTCAAAAGAAATTTAAAAAGTTATTTGATGTCTGTTAATGATTTTTCGTGATGTTGCTACATAATTATGCTTGATTAAACCACCATTTTTCTAAGTTTAATCAAAATGTATGTCTATCTGTGTGTGTGTGGGGGGGGGGGGGAGGTTGTGTGTGTGAGTGAGTGAGTGAGTGTGTGTAGACAAAAATGTTGCGTGGAGTATGTGTGGAAAAAATGATGCGTGCAAGGGCATGTTATCGAAGGCCTTATTGCAAATAAGTAGTTCATTATGCTGTTTTTATGATGTGTAATGATGGCTTAATAAGCTACCTTCGTTAAATAAAGATATTATTATTATTATTATTATTATTATTATTATCTTCAATCAGACTCTGTGAGAAAAAAAAATTATATTTAGAATATTCTCCTCTTTTTACTATCTTGAAGACTGCTATACCATGTAAGTTTAATAAGGGGATGGTCGAGTCTAAGTTGAGAGAACTTGTGACAAAACCCTGTCGTCTTATTTGTTTTGTATGTATAAATGTATTCTATGTAAGAATTTGTAAATAATGACAATCAAATATGTTTAAACTAAACTAAACTTTATCAATCAAAAAAGGCTGAGAGGTCAGTGTGTAGCAAGGTAATATCTTGTTTGAGGATCAGTTGCACTTTCTTGCTATAAAGCAAGCTGTAGTAACTAGATATACGTTATAAAGTCTTAACGCAAAATAGATATACGTTATAAATTCTTAACGCATTACCAAACGACAATATTTTAGGCTTGTCCGAAACGAAAGCATTTGCAGACGACAAAATAAAAGTGCCCAAAAATTTGTAATTTGTTTGTGAAGGGTAGAAAATAGTGTGGGAAAAGGAGAAAATGTTGTTAACAGCAAAGTAGCAAGGTGATCTCTTGTTTGATGATCAGTTGCACTTACTTGCTAAAAAGCTAGATGTAGTAACTAGATCATCTTCGCAAGCCAAGGCTGACGATTCACTACGCTACTCTACCCTTGGCAGATCGAGCTTGATGTTTACATTCCTCCGATACGCTTTTTCATTGGATGCTGCCAGCTGTAAATGCAACGAATGAATTCGCTCGTAGCATTTCATCTTTGATAACAATAGAATAAGGTTGCTACCTTTCGTATAGAAGTAAACATGGAAACTCACGTGGATGTCTGCTTATCGCTTCATGTATATTTCATAATTTGTAAGCGATTTGTAAAACGATAGTTCATTTGCTTTTAGAAATATGATGTAAAGGGGGTAATAACCCGCATCCAATAGAGGGCGCATCGCAAAAATCTCGAAATCGGGCTCAATCAGCCAAGGTAAGATCCCCGTAGTGATCGTAACCTTGACTCGCGAAGATGTAACTAGATATACGTTATAAAGTCTTAACTTATTACCAAACGGCAATATTTTAGGCTAGTCCGAAACGAAAGCATTTGCAGACGACAAAATAAAACTGACTGAAAATTTGTAATTTGTTTTGTGAAGGGTCGAAAATATTGTGGGAAAAAGAGAAAATTCTGTTAGGAACATTTTCTTCTTTTCCCACAATGTTTTTTAAAGGCTTCTTTCTCAGGGTCCTCAAAAGTGGGGATTTTGTGGTAATGGGTTAAGTCATTGATTGGAGACTCGATTTCTGTACTTTGCTAACTTTTTGGCGTCCATCATGCCACTGTGCAATGATACCTCACGCTACATCGAAATATGATAAGACTGTTTGAAATGATCGGTCTACTACAATAGCGTGCTGTGTATATTATATAACTGGGATCAGTCTTATCTACTGATCAGCTTAAAAAACCAACTTATGAAACACAACAAGAAAATTTTGATGTATAGCATCAATGGCGCCGCAAATCAGTTGTTTCTGAAATAAAGCACATCACAGCGTCTCAAATTGTAAATTTCAAAAGTAAATTCATGCAAGAATCGATGAGAAATGAACTGAGAAGCCCTAAACAATCTTTAGAATCCAACTAAAAACTTAAAAACGAAAGAGGCAATAATGGTAAGACACAATGATAGCATTTCTTCGGCGAAATTCAGCGTAAGTTCAAAGGAGATGCAGTTGTCACTCGGCAAACAACACAAGAAAATATTATTTGAACTATATTCCATATTACCGAATTGGTATTAAAAACAGGATTTGACATGACAAAAGTGTGTACGAAATGATCAAAATAAAAAGCTTAGGTACGACATGACCAAAATTGTACTAAATGACCTTGGTACGAAATGATCTGGTTACGAAATGACTGGAAGCCGATTGAACAATATGGCAGCCTCCATAGGTACTTTTCAAAAGCGAATAAAAATGTAGTGCCGCCGTTCATGCGGCGCCACAATGATATCAGTGTACTAGAACATTGAATATAGACACCAGGGCCCGTATTCATTAACCATTCTTGAGAATATTCTTTGTCTTATTCCCCGTGGTTTTCTAAATTTGTAAGTAACACAACTCTGATTGGCTAAACCGAATGGTTTAGCCAATCAGAAGTTGTGTTACTTACAAATTTAGAAAATTTTGGAGAATTAGACAAAGAACGTTCTTTAGAATGGTTGGTAAATACGAGCCCTGATTGACCGACATTTCGATGGACAAACCAAAATGATTTAGGTTCCTCTCTACCCTAGGCGTAATATTAAGAGTATTTAAAAGATGGTTTTGATAAATACAATTCGCCCCATACTGCATTTTCAAAGCTGGTGTCCAAATCTTATCGATCAATCAAATACATTCCATACCTTCACTGCTGCGTTAAAATTTCCATCTCATGACGGAAAGAGAAGACTTTCCGCTTTCAAAGTTTCGATCTTTATTACTGCCTTTGCCATCTTCGCAAGCCAGTGGTTACGATCCAATACTCTACTCTACCCCTGGCGGATCGAGCTTGATTTCGACAATCACCCGATACGCATTTTCATTGGCTGCAGCTAGCTCTAACTGCATCAAATCAAATCACTCGTAGCATTTCATCTTTGATAAGAATAGAACAGGGTCGCGATAAAAATAAAAGTAAACATGAATACCTCCGTGGATGTGTGCAGGATTTGTAATGATTTATTACTGAAGAAAACATAGACGAACAATATTTACATAAAGTTTCAATGTGACAAATCAATTATCAGATGTTTTAGGCTATATCCCAGCACCTGACCATGGAATGTCGAAGTACGTTTGTGGTAATTGCTTCATGTTAAATTAGTGTATTCGTAAGCGGCTTTTAAAACGACATTTCATTGGCTATAAGAAATATGATGTAAAGGGAGATAATAAGCAGCATCCAATAACGGGCGTGTCGCGGGAATCTCGAAATCGGGCTCGATCGGCCAAGGTAAGATTCACGTAGTGATTGTAACCTTGGCTCGCGCAGATGTGTATGAATCCTTTTTGTATGAATCCTTTTTATCATTCTGTGTACTAGGTCTGAGATAATCATTCCAGAATACGATACAAGTAACGAGGTTTCTGTTTAAAGGTGGGTATTTAGAACTTTTACATCTCACCAAATTAAAAAAATATATATCACTGAAATTCATACGAAAAAATAATACAAATCATCAGTAAGTAAGATTCATAAAATTACAAAAAAAAAAATTGATGGTATTCCCCTAAAAGGCTACGTAGCCTCTTAAGCTATATTTAGATTTCGGGCCAAAAATCAATTAAGCATTGTGGGAATGTCAAGTGACTGGTCTGTGACTCATAATGCTTAAATTCCCTATCATAACAAACATGTAACAATTATTTTCCATAATGCCTTCTTCGGACGCTATGTTTGAAGCTTCTTCTGTGTATTCCTGTAAGTAAATGAGCGAATTGATAATCTAAAAATAGAATGTGTCTACCGTTGGTGTCAACCTGGGCCGTAGTAAATCTCTAATTTCTCGTGTTGTCGGACGATTTTCGACTACTGGGGTTTTACGAATGAAAATTAAGAGGCTTTGGGAGTATAAGGATGATTTTTTTGCACTTTTGTAATTTTCGTCCCAAAATCTGAAGGGCCACCTTTAAGTCTGGGAGTACTTGAACAAAAAAGTGATAATCGACTTGGTATTGTGTACAGCAATAAACATTGTTGGACACTTCAAAAGTGAAGCTATCTCTAGATTTCTTACGTGTTCTCGCTTTGAACAAAAGACAATACATCTGCACAAAGTCAAGTCCCCAATTTGAATTTAATTAACATCTCGTCTGGTAGAGAATCAAAGCAATCCCAGTCTGCATGGCTTCGCATTTTCTGCGATCGTTTTGGTGCGAACTCGCTTTTTATCCTATCGTTCAGATTGCATTTTGGTTTTAGTGTTGTTCTTATTGATCTTTTCAGTACTTTAATTAACTTTTTACCAGACGAGCAAGTTTTTTTTCTTCTAAGTAGAACGTTTGTAGACCACAAACATAAAGTGGCCCCGCTAGTGGATTGTCTTTAAACCTTTCCCAAACGATAAATTTTGAAACTGAAATAAAACCGACAGAGTTTGCAGACGACAGTTTCAGATTTGGAGAATATGGCAGAAAGTTCTCAAAAAGGGTAGAAAACACTGTGGGAAAAGGAGAAATTGCTCGTTACGAGCAATTTCTCCTTTTCCCACAGTGTTTTCAAAACACAGTGTTTTCAAAAGTGTTTTCAAAACACTTTTACTGCAGACAGGTAAAAACCAGGGCTTGTTTGGGAAAGGGTTAACTCTTTACCAAACGACAAAATTTTAGACTTGTCCAAATTGAAAGCATTTTCAGACGACAAAATTAACGTGTCTTAGAAAATTGAAAATTGTTCTGGGAGGGTGGGAAAACAATGTTTTCAAAAGGCTTCTTTTTCAGGGTTGTGAAAACCAGGGTTTGTTTCGGAAAGCATTAAAACTGTGGTCAACATCATGGGAAAAGCAGAAAAATGGCGGTTACTGTCATGTTTATCATTATCATTATTTACCAATGCTGTTTACAGATTCTGATCTCCTCGTGATATTAGAATTACAAGATCGTCAGGCAAAGGATTAAGTTAATTACTAAATTCTTTTTTTTTTTTGTCTGCGGAAGAGACTTGTTCTTCTGAACATACTGTCACACGCTGCGGCCCTGCAGAAAGAGAAAAGATCTAACAAAGCAAGTACAATTATTAGCCTTGTTTTCTGTTCTTGTTCCTTATACAAAACCTGAAATCTTTCAACCACCACAAGCATTATTGTCTTTATCAAACAGAGAGACAGACAGGCAGACACACACACAGACAGACAGACACACAGACAGACACACAGAGTGACCTGTAGTTGCTTGGAGGGAGGAAGGGGAGGAGGGAGGGAGGGAGGAAGTAGAAAGGCAGATTTTAAATGAGAGAGAGAGAGAGAGAGAGAGAGAGAGGGGGTTGGGCAGGCAGGTAGTGAGGAAGAGAAGAAGAAGGAGAGACACTAGATGAGGGGGGGAGAGAGAGAGAGAGAGAGAGAGAGAGGGAGAGAGAGAGAGAGAGGGGAGAGAGAGGGGAGAGAGAGAGAGAGAGAGAGAGAGAGAGAGAGAGAGAGAGGGGGCATGGGCAGGCAGGTAGTGAGACAGACAGATTGACTGGGAAGTTATTATGTTTAGTTTCTAAATGCAGGATGGAAGTTCAAATAGAGAACAAACGTTTCTATATTTACTCAAGGTAAATTAAATGTAGGTGTGAAAACAACAGTAACTGACATGTCTTAGCATGTAGTGTAACATGTATTGTAGTAAACCCTTTTTGCACCAAAGTCGGAAACAAGGGCTTTAGGGGCCGGTGTAATACAGAGAAATGACCCACCCCTACAAAATGACCCATGGGTCATTTCTCTACGTCGATAAATGACCGTGGGTCATTTTGGGGTCATTTCTCTGCATTACACCGGCATAGTATAACTCTTTATCACATGATTCCGACTTAAACCTTTTACCAAACGACAAAAGTTTCGACTGGTCCAAATTGAAAGCACTTGCAGACGACAAAATAAACGTAACTCAAAAATTAAAATTTGTGTCCAGAAGGGTAATAAAAATTGTGGGAAAAGGAGAAAATGCTGGTTACCAGCAATTTTTTCATTTTCCCACATTGTTTTCAAAAGGCTTCTATCTAAGGGTCGTAAAAACCAGGAATTATTCGGTAAAGGATTAATTAACATCCTCTGAGAAAGAAACCTGTAGAAAACATTGTGGAAAAAGGAGAAAATGCTGGTAACCAGCATTTTCTCCTTTTCCACAGTGTTTTCTGCCCTTCACGAAACAAATTTCAAATTTCCAGTCACTTTTATTTTGTCGTCTGCAATTTCTTTCTTTTTGGATGAGTCCATTTTGTTTTTGGTTTGTTTGTTTGGTAAAGAGTTAACCCTTTCCCAAACAATCCCTGGTTTTTACGGGTCAGGAATAGAAGCCTTTTGAAAACATTGTGGGAAAAGGAGAAAATGCTGGTAACCAGCATTTTCTCCTTTTCCCACAATGTTTTCTACCATATCATATAGAAAAACCATCTTTTTAGCAACTGTTAATTTATCATCTGCAAAATGCTTTCAATTTGATCTGGTCCAAAATTTGCCATTTGGGAAAGGGTTAAGCAAGTGACTTTTATATCAGACAAACGTTGGATATGGGTTGGGAAAACCAGATAAAGTGATAAATCAAATTTTAAAGGTGGGTATTTAGGTTTTTTACATCACACCAAATTTAAGAATATATATATATCACTGAAATTTATATGAAGAAACAATAAAAATCATCAATAATTCAGAATTATAATATTACAGAAAAAAAAAATTGGGGTGGTTTTCCCTTAAAAGGCTACGTAGCCCCTAGAGCTACTTTTAGATTTCGCGCAAGAAAATAAAAAAAAAAGCATTGTGGGAATGTTAAGTGACTGGCACGTGACTAATGACGCTTAAATTCCATAACATAACAAACATATTTCAATTATTTTCCATAAAGTCTTCTTCAAACGCCATGTTTGAAGTTTTGTCTGTGTATTTCCAGTATGTAAATGAGCAAGTTGCTCATGTAAAAGTAGACCGTGTTTCCCGTCGGCATCGACCTGGGCTGTAGTAAATCTCTAATTTCTCTTGTTGTCTGATGGTTTTCGACTACTGGGGTTTTATAGATGAAATTTTAAAGCTTTGGCAGTATAAAGATGTTTTTGCATTTTTGTAAATTTTTTGTCCCTAAATCTGAAGATAGACTTTAAAGATTTAATTAACGCACATCCGATGTTTACTCATAAATTTTCGAAGTAAGTATTGCTGAGTTTTATCTCATGATGTAATGGGAATTAAATGTCTGAAATGCTAATCTGTTATAAATTCTGATTTCAAAACGCATCGTTCTTCATGTCTTGTTTTATCGATAATGTGCGAGGAAACTGATCAAATGTTGATACCATCCTAAACCGCAACATTTCGGTTGTCTCTTTCGGCTTGGTCTCTGTAAGTCTTTTAGTACAACGTAATTAATCTACACTGTCTGACACGATGAACTGAATGAGCTTTCGTGGATATATGGATCAAAATCAGACGCCACAGCACTTGCAGTCTGACCTTGGACTCTATACTTTCTGAAACATAGAAATACTTCCGATGGAAAGACCTATAAAAGTCCATTATTTTTCTTTGGGTTTCCACTCAATATTTTCTGTGTTCCAGTAAACAATTGATAGTTAACATTGGGGTCTGGTCCATGTTCACCAACCATTCTCTGAAGCATTCGTAGTCCTATTCTTCAGAATGCCATCAATTCGGAAGTAACAGAACTTCTGATTGGCTAAACCAGCTGGTTTAGCCAGCTGGTTTAGGCAATCAGAAGTTCTGTTACTTTCACAGTTAGAAAATCTTAAAGAATAAGATAAAGAACGTTTTTAAGAATGGTTGGTGAATACGGACCCAGTACTCTCTGTTTTACAAGGTTCCTACTTCCCGAGAAATAGAAAAAAATCAAGGAGAGAAACTGAACTTTTTGGGCCTTGGGACATGATATTCAGCCTTTTTCAGGCAAATACTTCAAGAAATTCAAAGCACTTCAATGAAAAATACAACTACATAATACATTATTCAGGATTTTATTAAAAAACGACATAGAATGAGCCATGCTCTTGCAAAAGGGAGCCTGAATGTATCTCCGTGATTCATGAAAGCGAGCAAGTCATAACAGTGTTCTGAATTCCATATCTGTGTATGTGCTAACTCATCTTCGCAAGCCAAGGCAGACGATACACTACGCTACTCTACCCTTGGCGGATCAAGCTTGATTTTTACATTCCCCCGATACACTTTTTCATTGGATGCAGCCAGCTCTAGCTGCAACGAATGAAATCGTTCGTAGTATTTCATCTTTGATAAAAATAGAATAAGGTAGCGACCTTTCGAATAGAAGGTAAACGATGTCTGCTTATCGCTTCATGTGTAATCTTAAGCGGTTTGTAAAACGATATTTCATTGGCTTTTAGAAATATGATGTAAAGTGGGGGGGGGGGGGGTTTAATAACCGGCATCCAATAGGGGGCGTGTCGCGGGAATCTCGAAATCTGGCTCAATACGCCAAGGTAAGATCCACGTAGTGATCGTAACCTTGGCTCGGGAAGATGGTGTTAACCTTCAGTCTTTATCTGACAGGAGAGACTTATTTACAAGAATGCCCCTCCGCCATACACAACTGAACTATGTTCGAAAACGCCGTATATAGACCAAAGAAATAAAACCAACATATTAAAAAGTAATTTTCTTCTGGGAAGGTGTTTCTTTTTTAACCCTTTCCCAAACGACAAAGTTTTAGACAGGTCCAAATTGAAAGCACCTGCAGACGACAAAATTAATTATACTCAAAAAGCAAAAATTGTTTCCAGCAGCGAAGAAAACATTGTGGGAAAAGGAGAAAATGCTGGTTACCAGCATTTTCTCCTTTTCCCACAGTGTTTTTCTAAAGGCTTCTTTCTTCAGGGGCGTCAAAAGTAGGGATTATGTGGTAAGGAGTTAAAGGACGTGACAGACATGGTGTAGTTGCGTGATTCTTTGTCGCAGACATTTCTCCTGTTGTGGTCATTACATGCTTTCTTCAGCGACGATTATTTACCGTCTTGTCACGATATCTTGTTTTTCCTTTCCAGGTTATTTCTGTCAAATAAGTCTTATTATGTTTTCCACCCAATTACATTACGCTTCGTTCTTTTCGTGTGAGTATCTTTGGGCGAGGTCTTTGGAGCCCTCTCTTGTACCGGTGAAAAGTGTTCCAAAAGATTAACTTGGCGGGTTTTGACTGAATTACTCTTGAAAACGGCGGGAAGGAACTAATTTTTACGCTTATTGAGGAGATCGTGAGAAAAAGAGCATATTATCAATTTCCCATGATGTTTTCTACTCTATCAAAAACAGAAATCATTGTTTGAGCTGCAATATATAGACTGAGCTCCAGATAGAGGGAGTGATTTTGATTTCAAGATAAAAAAAAATATTGATTATTCCCCAGTAAATCCTACATTGTGGGTAGATCCACATTCTGTGCAGTCTGATCTTAATCTACACTGTCCGTAGAAGGTCTGTGAGAGGCGCATTGTAGCCTACGGGTTAAGAGCCCGGTTTATTTGGAGAGGAAAAAAGCGGACACAAGTAATGTTCTCAAAGAAAACTTCGTTGAATATTTAGCATCGCAGACTTAATCACAGTTTAGTGCCCAAAGACAAACATTAAAGAGCTTTAAAGATGTTTCTTCGGTGTCTAGTTATTAGAAGGAATATATTTCTTGAATGACTTGAGATAAACACGCTCTCTCTGTCTCTCTCTCTCTCTGAGTTAGTCTATCCACATGTGGGTTTTGTTTTGTTTTTAATTAAGGGCTTTTCTTTCTTCTTAATCAAAAGACATTTCTCTTTTTTTTTTTATATATATATACAAAATTTTACTGCATAAATGATAACACCTTTTGTCAATATTTCGACTAATGGCCTAAAATAGTAAGAAAAACATAGGCGAAACGACATACGGATGTCCATCGCTTGCAATGTTTAAATTGATTTACAAGTAACGTTTGATACATTCACTATGCCAAAAAAGAATAAATGTAAATGTACAAGGTTAACTGTTTAACCCCTTCCCAAACAATCCCTGGTTTTACGACCCTGAAATAGAAGCCTTTTGAAAACATAGTGGGAAAAGTAAAAAATGCTGGTAACCAGCATTTTCTCCTTTTTCCCACAAAGTTTTCTACCCTTCCCAAAACAATTTTCAATTTTTGAGTTATGTTTATGTTAAAAAAGAATAAAATGGCACAAAAGATACACGCAGAATCATTTAACTCTCCCAGACAAGCTCTTGTTTTTACGTATTTGCAGTACAAGTCTTTTGAAAACACTGTGGGAAAAGGAGAAATTGCTCGTTACGAGCAATTTCTCCTTTTCCCCACAGTGTTTTCTGTCCGTTCGGATAATTTTCTGCTATTGTTATGAAATTTAAAATTGTCGTCTGCAAACTCTAGCAGTTTGGAAGAGTCTAAAATTTGTCGTTTGGGAACGGATTAAGTCTTTTCCAAACGACAAAATCGTTTACTTATCATAATTGAAAACGTTTGCAAACGACAAATTATACCTGTGACTCAAAACGAAAATTTCATTTTTTGGATGGCAAGAAAACAATGTGGTAAACATTTTAACCATTTTCCAAATGAACCCTGGTTTTCACAGCCTTGATAAAGAAGCCTTTTGAAAACATTATGAGAAAAAGAGAAAATGCTGGTAACCAGCATTTTCTCCCTTTCCCACAATGTTTTCTATCCTCCCAGAAGAAATTTCAATGTTTGAGTCACAATAATCTTTCGTCTGTAAATCTGTAAATGCTTTCAATTTTGGACTATTTAATTTTTTTTCCGTAACATTTTGTCATTTGGTAAAGAGTTTAAAGAAATCCATGAAGTAACTGGAGCGAAAGGAGAAAATGCTGGTTACCAGCATTTTCTCCTTTTCCTACAATGTTTTCAGATGGCTTCTTCCTCTTGGTCGTAAAATTGTTGGATGTTTGGTAAAGGGTTAAACGATCTAAGTTCACAAACGTTCGCGTTACTGGATTTCACAGGTTTCGTGTTCTTAACCATTTTTTTTCAGAGGTCTCGCAAAAAGATATTTCAAATATCTCTGTCTTTTAAGCAATGTCAGTAGACTATCTTTTCTTCAAAACTGCACAAAACATGATTAAGAAATTCATTTCTGGAATGCAATTTCCACATCAAATACCTGTTCGATGCACAAGGACGTTTCAACAGACATTTCTAATGCGTAGGCCAAATATCTTGTACAATGCACTCTATGTCGCATTACATGTATCAACATCAGAAATTAAATGGTCGAGGTTTGTGTGCTCAAAATTTGGAATTGAACATAGCCCACAATCTGGCAAGGTTTGATACCATTCCCTGATGCGTGATGCCAACAAAGTCGTCACATTATTTTGGCTCGATAAAAACCAATTTGTCCAACAGCCGGCAAAATCATGGGGTAGAAAATGGTTCCTTGACATTCATAAAATTTGGGTACTCAAATAGCAAAAAATATCGACTTACATGTATGTCAGCCTGCACGGACTGCGCAGGCTGACAGGAGTCGTTGCTTCTTTCCCAGTGCATTAAACACCCTTTTCACGGACCATAGCTGTGCCATGGCTTGTATCTACTTTTTACCATTATCTGCATTTAAACATTTATAACTCTTTTTCTATATACGTTTTCAGGTCAAATTGTCATTAACAGTTTTCTCTAAAACATTAATCGCAACATCTCGGTCTGTCTTAAAACATGCTTAACGTCGGAACACTGATAGTCGGAATACTCAGAATATTCTATTTTTAAACAACCTTGGTCCTTACCCAACTATTCATTTGCCAACAACGATGAAATTAGTGATAATCTAGTTGTACTTGCGTTGCACCAGAATCTTCCTGGGTGACTAAAACGTTTGGACTACGCTCTAGCAAAACGGGGAGTTTTAACGCAACTCCGTGATGCATTAGATAAAGCAAGTCGTCATATAATCTTTCATCTATGAAATCCATTTTGTATGATTTAACCAATTGAGTCTTGAAGTAGACTGGCCCTTTAGCATGCATGAAATTGACGAATATCAAAATGTTACAACCCAGGTCAGCCTGCGTGAACTGCGCAGGCTGACCTGGGTTGTAATATTTTGCGGATGCATCAAGTTTCCTTTTCATAGAGCACGGATCACTTTGTTATGAATGACGTATATACAGGTTTTCGGGGTCCTTGGCTTTTTTTGCAGACATTATATCATGCAGAAGGTATTTGCTACGTAAACGACATCTGACAGCTTAAAATGCGCACTCCTTTGTATGTCTATAACAGATTCAATCAATTATTCCAAGACTTTTAGGTCGTATTCTTCCATTCTTAACATTTGTCTAACTTTTTTTTTTTTACAGGAATAGCCATTTGATTGATGTAGACAGAATATTTTTTTGAGCCAGTCATATCAGATGACAAAATTTTATGATAAAAAAATCGATTATTCAACAACCACTCATAAGAAAATTCTGTTCTTATTATAGATTTTGGAAGTAACGTAACTTTTAATTGGCTAAGCCATCTGGTTTAGCCAATCAGCAGCTATGTTACTTCCAAATCTATAAATTTTCTGGTCTCGTTATAGATTTTGGAGGTAACTAAGCTTATGATTGGTAATGCCATTTTGTTTAGCCAATCAGACGTTATGACACTTCCAAAATTATAAAACTCTGGTCTCATTGTAGATTCTGGAAGTAATACAGCTTGTGATTGGCTAAACCATTTGATGTATTCAATCAGAAGTTATGTCTCTTCAAAACTTATACAATTCTTGATAATAAGACTAAGAAAACTTTTTAAAAATGGTCAGTCTATATGGTCACAGATATCTAATTAAAGCACGTTTAGAATACTTCGGATCTTATATGCTTGACGGTTGCTGGAAAATTGTGGGCTATTCTACGATGCAAATAAACCTTCCTGTACTCTCAGATCATAAAGTCCAAGAACTTGATATACTCCTCCCACTTGGGGTAATTATATTGTATGTAAGACTTATAGGGTAAATCTCTGTTAAGAAAGAAATAAAGTTTATTTCATCAGCTTGTACTTAATATGGTGAAATATTTGCCGAAAAAGGGAAAGGTATGCGAAAATAACGAGTGTTGTAAGGCACGAGTTATTTTCGCGGACTTTTCCCTTTTGAGGCAAATATATAGAGGATATTTGTTTTTTTCGGTGTAAGATCGAAATTTATTTCATCGAGTGGACACCATCGGTAATATTTTCACGAGTGGCGTAGCCACGAGTGAAAATATTACCGATGGTGTTCACGAGATGAAATAAATAGAGGATAATCAACAGGTTGTTTTTGATATGAAAAATGTCTCACGAGGATGCGTTGTTAGGCGTTGAAAAAACGAGTGCGCAGCACGAGTTTTTTTAACGCCTTACAGCGCGTCCGAGTGAGATATTTTTCATATCAAAAATAACCAGTTGATTATTCTATTTATTATATACCTTATTAACATAATTATTTGTAATTTTGCGTTTGAAAGTCGAAAAAAATGTAGTCGAAAAAAAAAAGCAGTTCACAAATTACGGCAGGAAGTGAAAGTGAAAGTTGATAACGTCACTAGTGATGATATCAAAATTTATTACACCGGGAAATTCCAGGATTTCACTGCTAGGTATATGATAAATTTCGATCTTTCACCGAAAAAAAAAACAAATATTCTATTTATTTTATGCTTTTAACCTTTTCTGGGAGGAGCTTTATCAAAATTCAGTACAATTCTTTTCCCTCATTCCCCGTGGCGTACCCCTCCCGCATAGCAACGTGACGTCAAGCGCGAGAAATGTAAGGTATATGACGTCATATTTCCCATCTGGTTGTTAGGCACTCGCAATTTACCAAGGCAATAAGAACGTGAAAATCGGTATTTTCACTGGTGGTACCAGTGTAAGATCGAAAAATATTTTCATTGCTATTTCTCGATATCCCACCGGAAAGCATGAAATAGTTCCCCATATTAACCGCCAGCTGACGAAATAAATTATATATTATATTTCCTCTGATTATTTTTTTCAACGAATGCCACTTTTAAAACTAGTGATATCAAGTCAATTAACCAGATTTTCGGCAGGAGGAAAATATTTACTGTGACGGGGAAATAATTCCCCCGCCCCCAGCTTAAATGACGTCATTTCTTTACCCATAATATTTCTAAAAATAGATACATGAAAAACATGTATAATATTTGAGCAGTATTTTGACAAAAAAGGGGTTTAATTGCATTCCCGTGATGCATCATACGGAACAGGTCGTCAGACAATTATGAATCCATTAACCCTTTCCCAAGCGACAAATTTTGGACTCTTCCAAACCAAAAGAGTTTAAAGAAGACAATTTTACATTTTGGAGAAAATGGCAGAAAAGTCTCATAGAGGGTAGAAAACACTGTAGGAAAAGGAGAAATTGCTCGTTACGAGCAATTTCTCCTTTTCCCACAGTGTTTTCAAAGGACTTTTACTGCAGACACGTAAAATCCAGGGCTTGTTTGGGAAAGGGTTAAACCCATTTGGACAGTCAACTGCCTGAGGTAGAATGTTCCTTGTTCAAGCAGAAACTTTACCAAAAACAAAAGGTCTCGATGCCTAAATTTTCTAAATTTCAGAGTGACCCAATATCTGATCGGCTAGACCATTTGGCCCGCAATACGCGAAAGAAAGCATTCGGACGTCTCAGCGCGTAAAGTGTCGTTTCGGATCAGCCCGCGCAGTCCGCGCAGGCTAATCCGAAGCGACACTTTCCATTTTTAATTTCTTTTTCTGTTTTGCGTTTTTCTACTCTAGCACAAAATCTAATGTAGTCGTAAAGTGCCGTACCGGATTAGCCTGTGCCGACTGCACAGACTGATCCGAGACGACACTTTACGCAAATGTCCGAATGTCCCTCTTCGCGTGTTGCAAGCCACTTGGTTGAGCCAGCCAAAAATAATATACCTTACTCCCTATAAAATTCATCAAAGAATGCGAGTTAACCCATTACCACACAATCCCTACTTTTGACGACCCTAAGAAAGATAGCTTTTAAAAACATTTTGGGAAAAGTAGAAAATGCTAGTAACCAGCATTTTCTACTTTTCCCACAACGTTTTCTACCCTTTACAAAGCAGATTCCAAATTTGGAGTTACATCAATTTTGTCGTCTGCAAATGCTTCCAATTTCGACTAATCCAAAATTTTGTCGTCTGATAAAGAGTTAAAATGATAGGTCATAATCATCGATACTGGTTATCGGTTTGTCAGGTTCTAGGCCTTCACCCTCTTGGTTGGTTATTTCCGTTTATTTATCGTCACTTCCGGTTGCCCATCTGAGCGACGCCCCCAGAAGACGGTTAGTTGTTTACGAGGGATAGTGCAAGGATACAGGTCGAAACTACTGAGAGCTTCGCCTGGTTCTTTAACGTGCTCGGCGTATAGCACCATCACATCCTCGGTTTAATGTCTCATCCGGAAGAATATTATTAATTTAAGTTGGCCAGCCCTCTTGCAAGGGGACACTCCCTTATGTGTACGACCAAGGATAGAGCCCAGAATCTCTGCAAGGTTGGGTATTTCCGTTTATTTATCGTCGCTACCGGTTGCCCATTTGAGCGACGCCCCCAGAAGACGGTTAGTTGTTTACGAGGGATAGTGCAAGGATACAGGTCGAAACTACTGAGAGCTTTGCCTGGTTCTTTAACCCTTCACTATATAGATACTCTTTCTACGCATTGCTGGTAAGAGCCTTTGGAAAACATTGTGGGAAAAGGTGAAATTGCTCGTGACGAGCAATTTCACCTTTTGCCACAATGTTTTCTATGCTATCAAAAGGTGTCATATACACATAAGAAACAGCTTCATCCTTGCTGTTCTTAACCCTTTCCCAAACAATCCCTGCTTTTTACGGGTGTGGAATAGTAGCCTTTTGCAAACATTGTGGGAAAAGGAGAAAATGCTGGTAACCAGCATTTTCTCCTTTTCCCACAATGATTTCTACCTTACCATAGACAGAAATCATCTGTTCAGCAAGAGCTGACTTGTTGTCTGCAAATGCTTTCAATTTGGTCCAGTCCAAAAGTTTGTCGTTTGGGTAAGGGTTAAGGGTCAACTAGAGATACCATAGAAATGCCTTAAAGGGTAAAGGGTTAACGTGCTCGGTTTATAGCACCGTCACACTGGATCTCGGTTTAATTTCTCATCCGAAAGACTATTAGTGATCTCAGTTGGCCAGCACTCTTGCAAGGGGACACTCCCTTATGTATACAACAAAGGATAGAGCCCAGAATCTTTGCAAGGATCTCAAATGAGATGAGATATGAGATACCATAGAAATGCCTTAAAGGGTAAAGGGTTAACGTGCTCGGTGCATAGCACCATCACACTGGACCTCGGTTTAATGTCTCATCCGAAAGACTATTAGTGATTTTAGTTGGCCAGCACTCTTGCAAGGGGACACTCCCTTATGTATACGACCAAGGATAGAGCCCAGAATCTCTGCAAGGATCTCAAATGAGACGACTTAACCATGCAGTCACGGAGCACCTCGTTTAGGTTCATTGTTCTGTACTTGTATGCGTTTAAATTGGTTTATTTGTAACTAGACTGTAACGATCGAAATAGCAACATGCAATTTGTCGGCTCATTACTGAGATTAGACATTGACAGAGCCGTAGGAATAGTTTGGCATCAACACGCGGAAATGGGGCGTGCGCGTATCAGCTCTAAATTAGATTTTTTTTTTTGTTTTTCAACCAGCTTTGATTGTTTCCTTATTATATTTACATGGTGCGCATGCCTTGATGCTCTATTGGTCGATCACCGAACACTAAGATTTTCCTTAATCAATCATTGAACGCTTATAGCACATTGGTGCATCGCCTGTAGGTCATGGCATATACTCAAATTTACATTAACACCGTTACTATAAATAGCACATCGGCGACTCTCTCTTTAACGTGTGTTGAAGACAATGTGTGCAACGAAATCGAAAAAAAAAGTAATGACCCAGTGCTCTTTCAGAGATAATATTTAAAAGAAAATGGAAAAAATAAACCTAGATACCGGTGCAGATGGGTTCACAAATGGTTTTCTTCTGTACCTTGACCCTCGAAAGTTCCAAAGGGCTCTTGCTATCAAGCAATAGCTCTCATCTTAAAAAAGTTTAAACAGCTTTAAGTAGAAATACATGTATTACCATTTTGCGATATAAGAGCACGTCTTTGTCTGCGAAACAAAACTTTAATTGTTTCTATTAGTTTGGGGAAAAAAGTAGGACCGATGATTGCGGGAAAATAATGAGACATACTCTGTGAAAAGACGGTTTAATGGATTTGCAAAAGCATCAACCCAGGTTAACCCATTACCACACAATCCCTACTTTTGACGCCCCTGAGAAAGAAGCCTTTAGAAAACATTGTGGGAAAAGGAGAAAATGCTGGTAACCAGCATTTTCTCCTTTTCCCACAATGTTTTCTATCCTTCACAAAACAAATTTCAAATTTTCAGTGACTTTTATTTTGTCGTCTGCAAATGCATTCAATTTGGACAAGTCTAAAATATTGTCGTTTGGTAATGGGTTCAGGCTGATTTGAGTAGATATATTTTTTTCTAATGGTGTATTTTTTGCGTGTAAAAGGACCAGTCTTCCACATAATTCAGTTGGTCGATGGAAAAAACAAACAATCTTAAGGGTCCCTGTTTATGTGCATGATGACTGGCTCGCTATGGTGCACCACGGAGATACTTTCATGATACCCCTTTCACTAAAGCACTACTCAAAATTTTGTACTTCTCACAAATTAACAAAATATGAAATTCATCATCATTAAGGGTTCAAATCCGTTTTTCTGTTTTTCTTTTAACCCTTTGGCTGCTGATCGCGACTCACAGATCTTTTGCGGACAGTGTAGATCAAGATCAGACTGCACAAAACGTGCAGTCTACTCTTTGATCTACACTGTCCGAGAACGAGATATATCTCCCAAAAAAATTAATTTTGAAATAGCAACCCTTGAGTTTTTACTATCCACTTTAAGGTATCGTTTAACTTGCACAGCGGGATAAGGGTTAAACACAGAGTATACGCTGTTTAACCCTTTACCCCGTAAGGCATTTCTATGGTATCTCTAATTGACCCTAAATAACAGCAAGGATGAAGCCGGTTTTTATGTATTTAGGATACCTTTTGATAGCTTAGAAAGCATTGTGATAAAAGGTGAAATTGCTCGTCACGAGCAAATTTCACCTTTTGCCACAATGTTTTCCAAAGGTTCCTACAAGCAATGCATAGAAACGAGTATCTATGGAGTAAAGAGTTAACTTTTAACCGCTAAATAACAAAAATGATTTTTTTTTCAATTCAATAGTAAAAACTCAAATCTATAGTTGCTTCAAAGTAATGTTTTGGGAAAAACATCTCCTTATCCGGCAGTGTAGATCCAAGATCAGACTGCACCTTCACGTATGAACGACAGTTCACTTAGATATCTCATTCTTAGTATTCACCAGTCCTCGGCAAAGACCCTGCAATGTATCGTCAGAGGACACTTTTAACGTTTATGCTGCTTCATAACTAAATGAAATTTTAAATTCCACAGTTAAAAACCAATACGTTGCTATTTCAATGTCATATTTCAATGTCATATTTTGGGGAATAGTATCTTCTTATCGGACAGTGTAGATCCAAGATCAGACTGCACGTTCTGTGCAGTCTGATCTTGATCTACATTGTCCGCTAAAGGTCAGCGGGTCTCGCTTTGCAGCGGTCAAATTTTCATCTGCAAATGCTTTCAGTTTAAACAAACAAGACATTTTTTTTAAATTTGTTTTCTGGTTAAGGGTTAAGAAAAAAAACTTGTGTTTACCGGTACATGCACCCTAAAAGATTTTCTGGAAGTAAGATTTTTATTTTCTAAATCAAACAGCGTAACAAGAAGAAGAAAAAAATACAGAGTTTTATGCCTCTAGAACACCTGTTCTGCAGGTGTGCTCACCTCTTTTACAGTGGCTGCCAAGTGCCCGGGTTAATATAATAATTTTGAATTTTGTTTGATTCGTAAAAGCTACGCATAAAAAAAGCCTCATAACCCTATACCAGACGACAAAATTTAAGCAAAATGGAGAGCATTTGCAGACGACACTTTCAGTGTGAGTCAAATGGTGCAATTTTTCTCTGATAGGATGGAAAATATTGTGGGAAAAGGAGAAAATGCTGGTGACCAGCATTTTAGTTTAAACATATTTATTTTACATCGATTGAGAAATAAGTTCTAACAACTTATACCAATCACTCTCAATTTTGCTTCCTGGGAACTGCTACAGTACTAGTGCCGAATGTGTGGGCCTGTGAAAAGTGTCAAGTTTGACACCCGCTCCCGGGAATCGTACTCAGGACCTTTTGGTTATGAGGCCGACGATCATAGACGGCACACTGTATTTTATCCTTTTCCCTCAATGTTTACAAAACGCTTCTTTCCCAGGGTCGTTAAAACTTGGCATTGTGTGGTAAAGGGTTAACTGCTCGTGCGTATAGTTTTAAACTCTTTACCAAACGACAAAATTTTAGAATAGTCCAAACTGATAGCATTTGCAGACGACAAAATAAATGTGAATCAGAAATTGAAATTTTATTTGGAAAGGGTAGAAAACATTGTGGGAAAAGGAGAAAATGCTGGTTACCAGCATTTTCTCATTTTCCCACAATGTTTTCAAAGGCTTCCTTTTTCAGGGTCGTGAAAAGTCGGGATTGTGTGGTATAGAGTTAAAAGCATTCCTTCCGTTTCCGTTATCTGTTTGTCTTTCTTGTTGCACTTCCGGTGTGTAGCACGACTTTACCCGCACACTTCAAAACAAATTGAGCAATGTTCTGTAAAAAAGAAGGACTTAATGCAACTTCCAGATACATGTTACCGATCAAAACATCAGATAATTACGAACTATAAAATCGCATTTCGATAGGTGAGTGCAACACTATTCTAAGTGCCTGTACAATGCACAGGTACTTAGAATAGTGTTGCTCTCACCTATCGATTTGTATATCAACCTACTGAATCATGTGGTAGACTAGTCCTTTCAGATGCAGAAAATAAACCAAAAGCAAAAAGTTTCAAACTGGGTCAACCTGCGCGGACTGTACAAGCCGACACTTTTCCCCCGTTGTCTGTGCATGTCATATTTCGCGAAGATTCAACTTGCCTGCTCTGGCGCATCACCCGCCCCACAATACTATAGAAAAGTAGAACTTACACCGAAGTTACGAGCCTATTACCAAAGCATGTAGGGACTGTTTTAATAAATTGCCGTTGCATAAGTTTCATGCTAGCCGATCATAGCTGAATGAATCGCACCAAGTAGCGGTATATTGACTAAACATTCATTTCATTTTGAAATTCAAAGTAATGGCTGTTTTGAAAAGTAGTCCGGTTCTGTACCCAGAATGCCCAAATTAGCTAGATGTGTATATGTAGAATGCCATCTAGCGGGAGATAATGACTTTTTTCTTGATGTATTAGGCTCCCTTTTCACAGAGCATTGTCAGCCTGCGCGGACTGCAGAGTGTGTAGGCTGACTTGGGTCGATATTTTTTCCTAGATGCGTTTAGCCTTTACCAGACAACAAAATTTTAGCCCCGTCCAAATTAAAAGCAATTGCAGACAACCATCTCAATGTGTTTCAAATGTCGCAATTGTTTATTGATAGGATAGAAAACATTGTGGGAAAAGGAGAAAATGCTGGTTACCAGCATTTTCTCCTTTTCCCACAATGTTTTCAAAAGGGTTCTTTCGAAGGGGTCGTCCAAAGTCGTCATTGTGTGGAAAATGGTTAACCGCCCCCCCACACACACACACTTATCTCAAAGCATGACTCGAATGGTAAATTAAGATCAGGCTGCACCGACACAATCTATAGCCAAGTGTCCGGTTCAAAGTGAGCCCGCCCGGGTGGCTCAGTGGTGAGCGTGTCGGACTCATGGCCTGGTGGCTGTGAGTTCGATACCCGGTTGAGGCGAACTTTCTTTCCGGCGTATGTTCACCTCTCACCTCTGCTGAAGCATGTGAGAAAAGTAGTCGGTGGCTTAGGAAAGAAAGTAGTATAAGTATCGGTGTGAGAAAGCCAGGAAACACATGTGCGTCACCGACCGCCATGATATGACCTTAGCCGTTAAAGTGGCGTTAAATCCCAATACAACCAATCCTCGGATACCCCGGGGTCTCCCTATTTGCTACGCTACATCGACCCCTGGGACAATTAATTGAATTTCCCTCGCTTTACCGCTCCCCGAATGCTGGCTTTTCATTGGTTCCATCATCATTTTGTGATGGGCGAGTCGATGTACGCTATGACGTTTCGTATCGATTTTCGGCGGCTGATTCAAAGTTTTATTAGTCAATTGTCCCAGGGGTCGAAGTAGCGTAGCAAATAGGGAGACCCCGGGGTATCCGAGGATGAATACAACCAGCCAATCCGTTCAAAGTGAGATATTCAAAATGAAAGGGTTTTAACTGTTTATCAGACGAGAAAATACACTGCTTAAAAAATGGAAGGATCACATGTCCTCGATTTTGATCAGAATATAGTTCTTCCAGAACAAGACAAGACAGACGAGACTTTCTGCTCAAAAGTTCATTCAGTCCTAACACTTTTTGATCTCAGAACAGGCAAAACGATTTGGTTTGCATGGTTCTTAACCCTTAGTCTATCCTGCTAAATAATTTTAATGAAACTTTCAATGAGGGCCCGTATTCACCAACCATTCTTGAGAATATTCTTCGTCTTATTACTCAAGGTTTTCTAAATTTGTAAGTAACACAACTTCTGATTGGCTAAACCGAATGGTTTAGCCAATCAGAAGTTGTATTACTTACAGATGTAGAAAATTCTGAAGAATAAGACAACGAACATTCTTAAGAATGGTTAGGGAATACGGGCCCAGATTGTAAAAACGCAAATACTGCTGTTTTAAAGGTGGCCTTCTAGATTTTGAGACGAAAATTTTACAAAAATCATCCTTATACCCCCAAAGCCTTTTAATGTCCATTCATAAAATCCCAGTAGTCGAAAACCATCCGCCAACAAGAGAACTTAAAGATTTACTGCGGGCCAGGTCGGCACCGTCGGGAAACAGGCTCGTTTACATTCAGGCGACGCTTCAAACATAGCGTCCGAAGAAGACATTATGGAAAATAACTACAATAAAATCAAACCATCATACCACCATCAGCCAAATCAAAGATCAAAGTCACTCAACAATACACTTGAAAAAAAGATAACACTATAATACTTACTACATACTTTCACTTATATAATCTCAAATCCATGTAAACAGAAATGTCTTTTTTTTTTCACTCAAAACGAGATTTTTTCCCCACGTAAGGTTAATATTTTTCGGAAAAAAGGCGCACAATTCACAATACGAAGCCCGAACAGAGAGCTTGCCTTGATGTAAGTTTACTGCGATTCTATGGTATAAATTTATATACTTATCTTAAACTCTTCACCATACAATCACGACTTTTAACACCCCGGTATAAGAAACCTTTTGAAAACATTGTAGGAAAAGGAGAAAATGCTGGTGACCATCCCCATCCCATAAAAAAAAAATCATTATTTCAGTTATGTTTAATTTGTCGTCTGCTTTCAATTTGGAACAGTCTGATTTTTGTCGTTTGGTAAAGATTTAAATTACCAAACGACAATATTTTACGGTTGTCTAAATCGAAAGCATTTTCAGACGACGAAATACAAGTGACTAAAAATTTGAAATCTGTTTTGTGAACAGGTAAAAAACAATGTGGGAAAAGGAGAAAATGCTGGTTACCAGCATTTTCTATTTTCCCACAATGTTTTCTAAAGGCTTCTTTCTCAGGATCGTCAAAAGTAGGGATTGTGCATGTGGTAATGGGTTAATCCTTACTCAGCTAAGGTGTCTCCCTGACCTTTCGCGGACAGTATAGATCAAGATCAGACTGCACAGAACGTGCAGTCTGATCTTGGATCTACACTATCGGATAAGGAGATAATTAACTTTCCTGCAAAACTACCTTTCAAACAGTAGAACCCGGGTTTTTACTTTCCGCTTCAAACTTTCATTATCTTCTATTTTACCACAGGATCAGGATGAAACACGTAAAGAACGCCAAAACTCGCTTTATTTTTACAACTAAGATTTTCTTACTTCTCTATCTATTTGATTCAATTTCCCGCAGAACAACATTCTCTACACTCCTAGCATAACAACATTTTTCGCCCCTCCTGTTCAAAACTGCAGTCCCTTTTTTTGCTTGTCAGTACGCTTGTTTTGGCAAAAAATGTTTTAACGCTTTACAAGGCCACAAAATTTGGACTCGTTTTAACTGAATGCACTTGCAGACGACATAAGAGAACAGCATCTGGCCTCCGAAAAAAAAAAATGTCAATGAAAGGGTAGAATATATTGTGGGGAAAGAAGAAATTACTGATTATACCTGCAATTTCTTTTTTTCCCACAAGGTGGCATCTTTCCCAGTATCGTTAACCCTTTACCAAACAATCCCTGGTTTTTACGACCTTAAGATAAAAGTCTTTTTGTAACCAGATTGTTCTCCTTTTTCCACAATGTATTCTACTCTGCGGAAAACAAATTTCAATTTTTGAGTTAGATTTATTTTGTTACATGTATCTGCAAGTGCTTTCAATTTGGACCTGTCTAAAAATTTGTCGTTTGGTAAAGGGTTAAACTTTGCGATCATTTTAAATGTTCTTGTAAGATATGTAACACAAACATGCATTTTTGTCAAACTATTCTCCTTGTTTAACTCGTTACCAAACGACAAAAATTTTAGACTGGTCCCAAATTGAAAGCATTTGCAGACGACAAAATAAATGTGACTAAAGAATTGAAATTTGTTATAGGAAAGGAGGAAAACATTGTGGTAAAAAGAGAAAATGCTGGCTACCAGCATTTTCTCCTTTTCCCACAATGATTTCGAAAGGCTTCTTTCACAGGGGCGTTAAAATTCGGGATTATGTGGTAAATGGTTATGTAACGAAATTGCATTTCAAAGAAACATGCTGTATCTATTTCGATGTTTTTTTCTTATCCGTAGTTTCGAACAAATACTCCTTCTTTAATGAAAAAAATTCGAAACTAAACTTACTTTCTGTTTAAAAGACTATAGCACTCTTTTTGTTCACATGTTGTTAAGAATTTAGTGTAAAAAGACTGGGTGTCGTTTTAGTTTTCATGCTTAAAGTTCATTCGATAAGTTCAAGTACGCCATTAATCCATCAGGCTGGTAAGCGACATTCACGGACCTTTTGCGGACAGTGTAGATCCAAGATCAGACTGCACAGAACGTGCAGTCTGATCTCGAATCTACACATTCCATTATGGAAATATCTCCCTCCTCTTAATATACATTTGAAATGACAATATTTGTTTGTTGTTGTTGTTTTTTCTATCGGTTTGAAAGTTTCATTTCTTCTATTTGGCACGATAAGGGTGGAAATTCTATGAATATTTCACATATCCTTATACCGTTGTTTTTCTTCATTTTACATTCACCATGTCTTTGGTACTCGACGATATTCTGTTCCAGAAAAAAAAATGCAAACGAGTTTATTTAACACGGCAAAGAACCATTTGTTCGACAAAAGGAGAACTTGCACGTCAAGAGCAATTTCGTCCTTTTGCCACATTGTTTTCAAAATCGATCTGCTGCATGATACAAAAAAATGTCGTCTGCTTGAGGTATTGTATCACACTGTAGGCGACGACAACGACACAAAAGCAAACATAACTTCTCAACTTTGATATACAATAAAAATTGTTGTATTTGCATTGCGTACATTGTCGAAACCCTCAGAGCGGTTTTTACAACTACAGGTGCCTTTGTGGTCAGTGTAGATCAAGATCAGACTGTACAGACGTGCAGTCTGATCTTGATCCACACTGTCCACTTCGTTGAAAGAATACAGGCAAAAAGCAGCCATGAAATTGAAATCATCTTGGGTCTTATTCTAGCCTGAAAATGTTCATCAGGTTTTATTACCGTAATATATCGAGTTTTATCTAATGACCTGGAAGAAATGGGTCTTTGAAAAAAAAGTGTGGAAAAAGAAAAAAAGATAAATTAATGCTCCTTTTCCAACAATGTTTTCCAGTCTATCAAGGACAAATTCCGCTATTGATTTGTCGTCTGGAATTGTTTACAATTTGGACAAGTCTAAGATTTTGTCTTTTGGTGAAGAGGTAAGGCAGTAAAGCGTTAACACTTAGAAACCAAAATACAGACGATAGATAGGATACGTTTAGCAAAAAGAATTTAATATTCAAATACCAAAGGTTTTTTCTTGGCTATAAATTTTCCAGTGAACTCGGAGGTGGGGATCTAAGGTCAGACTTCGAGACTTGTTCAGTCTGATCTTGACCCTCACCGTTCACAACAACAATAACAGTGTCCCTCTACAAGACAAAAGGGATCAACCCACATCAAATGATCTCGGAAAGCAATATAACATATGTAGTGGACCTCCCGCCCCCGTATTTATGGCAGACACAAAGTTCACGGTAGGTTTAACTCATTACCAAACGACAATATTCTAGGCTTGTCCAAATCGAAGGCATTTGCAAACGACAAAAAAAAAAGTGACTGAAAATTTTAAATTTGTTTTGTGAAGGGTAGAAAACATTGTGGGAAAAAGAGAAAATGCTGGTTACCAGCATTTTCTCTTTTCCCACAATGTTTTCTCAAGGGTTCTTTCTCAGGGTCGTCAAAAGTAGGGATTGTGTGCTAATGGGTTAAAGGGGCGTGCAACTAAATTTCGGTTCGTATGTTGCTTTTTTTTTTTCAAGAAAATCAAAATAAAGCAGCTATTTGCAATCGCGTGCAAGGGTCACTTTAAAACCGAACATGTTTAAAAACACCCGTAGAAAACGCGAGGAATCACTGAATACATTTTGATTACAAGTCCGCTTTAAAGTTCTGAAGGTTACCGGTTCAAATACCAGCAGTGGAAAATTAACCCTTTCCCAAACAATCCCTGGTTTTTACGGGTCAGGAATAGAAGCCTTTTGAAAACACTGTGGGAAAAGGAGAAAATGCTGGTAACCAGCATTTTCTCCTTTTCCCACAATGTTTTCTACTCTACCACATAGAAAAATCATCTTTTTAGCAACTGTTAATTTGTCATCTGCAAAATGCTTTCAAGTTTGTCTGGTCCAAAATTTGCCGTTTGGGAAAGGGTTAAATGCGGTTTACTTTTCTATTACACTTAGAGTATGCGGTCATGTATTTTTGACTTTTCCTCAAAAAAAGATCAGCTTCCTTGAAAAAGAAAAAAAAAAGATAAACTTAAGTTAAAATGTTGTATTTTTCTCATGTATAGAAAGTTATTGGATTTCTATAATCTTATCAAACGTAAGAATAACTTATCACTGAAATAATTAAGGCTATAGTTGGCAAGTTATTAGTCAAGAAGAAAGGCGTGAGTAAGCAAAAATAATTTTCAAACGTTTTTTCTTAAACAGAATACGTAGCCTATTGGAGATATTTTCAGGTTCGCTTCAGAGTTTTACATTGACGTTTGAGAATGTGTTTGGGGTCTTACCGATGAACAAAAAGTTGACCTACAGCAAAAGGTTTTGACCCAGATCAGCCTGCGTCTCTGTCGATGCACTTTGCAAATGCAGTACACCGCCCCTTTCACAAATCAGATTTTACCCATGCCTTAACTCTACCACACAATAACGAATTTTAACAACTCAGAGGAAAATGCCTTTTGAAAACATTGTAGGAAAAGGAGAAAATGCTGGTAACCAGCATTTTCTCCTTTTCCCACAAAGTTTTCAACCATATCAAAGAAAAATTGCATCAATTGAGGCATTATGAAATTGTAGTCTACAAATGCTTTCAACTTAAATAGGTCTAAAAATTTGCCATGTGATAAAGGGTTAACTCTATGATGAAATATTTATAGCCACTAACCGACATGGTCTGCAAAAGTAAGTTAAGTTGTCCTACAAACTTTTGGGGGTTACATACCAACGTGAATTTTTTGTCGCCGAAAGATATGGTGGCAGGAGGTCCACTTACATGTCATCCTGATTTCCGCGATCGTTTGATGGGGGGTTCACTCCTGTGACGTGAAGAGGGATTCAAGTTGCTTTTGTGAACAGTTTGAATTCAACCTTAAATTCCACAGTTTTTGCATCATCTCCCGCTAAATGGCATTCTATAAATACTCATCTTTCTAATTTGGGCATCCTGGCTACACAGGACCCGACCACTTTCCTACACGACAAACGTTACTTTGAATTTCAAACTAAAATAAACGTATACTCAATAAAACGCTTCCAAGTGCGATTCACTCAGCTATGGTCAGCAGTTTAGAGAAATCTGGTGCTAAAAGAGGCCTGATTTTTCCTCAAACGTATTGATAAAAGTCATTTTATCCATTACTACTTTATAGCGCGTATTATTACAGTCTCCCCGATATCGGAGAGAGTGATGCGTCATATAAGACAGGTCGAATCTTAAAAGAATATGACATGCGCAGACAACAAAGTTTTTGTAGAGAGGTGTTGATCTGCATTGCTTGCGGAAGCAGATGTAGTTATTTTCGGACATCACGAGGCTTTATTAGTGTCTATAAATAGTTCATCATACTCCGATTTCCCATTGTCTTACGTATATTTCCAACTGAACATTTTCAAGGCCCTACAGCGTCCGAAATTAAATAAAAGCATTTAAACTTAGCCCTTATCCGGGGTTATGCAGAGAAATGACCCTCCCCTACAAAATGATCCATGGGTCATTTCTCTACGTAGAAGAATGACCTGGGTCATTATTCTAGGTAGAGAAATGACCCCAGAGGATCATTTCTCTACGTAGAAAAATGGTCCGGGTCATTCCTCTACGTAGTGAAATGACTTCTGGGGTCATTTCTCTACGTAGAATAATGACCCGGGTCATTTTGTAGGGGAGGGTCATTTCTCTGCATTACACCGGCTGTATGACTAAAATTAATACCATGTTAACCCTCTCCCCAAAAATCTGGTTTTTACGACCCCGAGATAAAAGCCTTCTGAAAACTGGTGACCAGTATTTTCTCCTTTTCCCACAATGTTTTCCACCCTACTGGAAACGAATTTTGATGTATGAGTTACGTTATTTTGTCGTCTGCAAGTGCTTTCAATTTGGACCAGCCTAAATTTTTGTCGTTTGGTAAAGACCTAATAACCCAAATACTATTGTTACAAAGTTATGAGTTGGGGGAATAGTATCTTCTTATCGGACAGTGTAGATCAAAGATCAGACTGCACGTTCTGTGCAGTCTGATCTTGATCTACGCTGCCCGCCAAAGGTCATTGAGTCGCGTTACGTAGGCAGCCTGAGGGTACAATGATACCAGCTGAAAGTATGGGAATTAATGTGAAGATGAAATAAAATGTTCCTTATAATAGCACTGTCAGAGAGAACGTAATTTTTTTCCGCATTGAAAAACGCATAATTATGAAGTCAACTGGAATTTGGAATTTGATGAAACTATTTATAACCACTAACTATGCAGATTAGGATCAGATTCCTCCCCAACCGCTGTGAACATCATTTTGAACATCATGTTCTAAAAGATTTTCTAGATTTGAAAGAAACAGAGCTTCTGATTAACTTAACTAAATGTTTTGGCCAATCAGAGCTCGCGTTATATACAATCAGCCTTTGAATGAAAGTTCGAATGGTTGGTAAATGTGGATACTCATATTCATCCACAGAGACCGAAAAGGTCAATACAGTTCCTTTTGCACTGGGGTAGTCAATAATCTGATAGGTGAAATATCCAGACAATATCATTAACCCATTACCACACAATCCCTACTTTTGACGACCCTGAGAAAGAAGCCTTTAGAAAACATTGTGGGAAAAGGAGAAAATGCTGGAAACCAGCATTTTCCCCTTTTCCCACAATGTTTTCTACCTTTCACAAAACGCATTTCAAATTTTCAGTCACTTTTATTTTGTTGTCTGCAAATGCTTTCGATTAGTACATATCTACAATTTTGTCTTTTGGTAATTAGTTAAACACAAAAGTGGACCTTTGGGTTCAAGTTATGTTTCCTTTTCTGAATGGCAGATAAATTTACAAAACTGATTTAATAAAATCCTACTAGATAACTGAAACAAAACTTTTATGTTGATGGTAAAAATCCAAATTTTTGCTATTTACAATTTAATTTTCAGTGGGCGAAAACATGTCTTTAGTTTAAACATATTTATTTTACATCGTTTGAGAAACAAGTTCTTACAATTCATACTAATCTCTCTCGATTCTGCTTCCTGGGAACTACACCAGTACTCGCGCCGAATGTGTGGGCGGGCAAATGAAAAATCCCAAAGTTGAAACCCGCTCCCGGTTATCGAACTCAGGACCTTTAGGTTATGAGGCCGACGCTCTACCTCACGACCACGGACACCACAAAACATATCCTTATCGGATAGTGTAGATCAAAGATCAGACAGCATGTTCTGTGCTGTCTAATCTTTGATCTGCACTGTCTGTAAAATGTCAGTGAATCGCGAATAGCAGCTTAAAAGATTAAGTAAAGTTGTACTATATGTGCCGGCTGCAGTTTTTAAATCTATGTCAAACAAACAGGTACAAGACAAAACAGGTCATTTTAAAAGGTCAGACAAGGCTAAATTTTAAATGTGACGATCTAATCGTGATCTTTTTACCACGTGTCAGTCCTGTTATGATGGTTGGATGTTGTTATTTCCTTGATTTTTAACATGACCCTTAGTGTCCTATCACAGAGATTTACTGTGCATATGTACAGGCCTTTGAATCTCAATTAAGCGTTCAGAGAACACCGAATTTTTCATTGGTCGACCATCGAACACCGTTTCTAAAAATAACACATTTGCGCATCACCTTTGTATCGTATACTTGTATCTGTTCTGTACGAGGTTGGAAACTGGAAATTGATGTGACATGGAGTCTAACGTTGTATCTACACTGTTGTCCGAGGTCTTTTGAGATATTTGTTCAATTACAAAAAATATTTTAACTATTTTCTTACAGCAAAGATTTTCTTTTCACCTGTTTCCCTTTTAACAAACGAAACTATTTTTGACTGGTCCATACTGATGGCATTATGGTATTTGAAAATAGCAGATGTTATGTAGGCTGACTGATGAAACTTATCCGTGAAAGAGCAGTATCATTATAGAAAAGGAGCCTGAAAGTTTCGGTTATGACGATGTATGATAAACAGACAAACTCAGAATAGAAGTGGCTACATGTCTCCCTTTGAAAAGGAGACATGGTATAAGAAAGGAAGCGCTTAAAAGACCAAAGATACCATTTTAAGCGTGCATGGGACGCTTGCTAACTGGTATGTGACTGTCAAAATACTGAACTCGAACTCTCTCTCTCTCTTATATTTATAATAACTTGATACATATACACAAGTATAAAAAAAGGGGGGGGGTGATAAATTCGGAAGTTTGGTAAAAAAAAGTTACTATAAATCCTATGGCACCAATGGCAATTCAAATAGCAATTCGAATAGTGTAGATTAAGATCAGACACTCAAATCTGCGGTATCCAAAAGGGCTTTGAGTCGCGCTTGGAAGTTTTACACTGTGCCCCTAAAACAATCTTCGAAGCAGGATTTCGAAAACGTTGTGTTGGAAAAATAGAAAAATGTGAATAACCAGCATTTTCTCCGTATTCATACTGTCTTTTCCATCCCCTTTTACAGACAAATTCCTTGATTTGATTCTAATTCATCTTGTCGTCTGCGTATGCTTTCAATTTAGATCGGTCTAGAATTTGTCGTCAGGTAAAGAACTAAGCTTTAGAAAACTGTATAAATCATCAGGTGCCGCTACGCAAGCTAAACGTTTTATTCAAGGAGAGTTGTTACTGTAATGCACAATGTTGAACCCTTAGGCTTCTTCGCGCGACTCACTGGCCTTTTGCAGACAGTGTAGATTAAAATCAGACGGCACAGAACGAGCAGTTCGATCTTTGACCCACACTCACCGATAAGGAGGGTTTATTTTCCACCAAAGAATCGCCTGTTTAATGACAACATTAAGGTTTTCAGAAGAGTCGCTACTGTTATGTGCAGTTTAATCTTTATCCTCCTAAATAACTTCAGATGAAACTCTAAAGTCGACAGTAAAAAAACCCAAGTTTTGCCACATGTATTTCAATCGTACTTTTCGGGAGGGGCATCTCTATTACCGGACAGTGTAGATCCAAGATCAGACTGCACGTTCTGTGCAGTCTGATCTTGGATTTACACTGTCCGCAAAAGGCCAGTGAATCTCGCTTAGCAACATAAAGATGAAAACGATTATCTGTTAGAGGTTTTTTTATGGTTTATTTGGTTCGTACGTTTTAAAACAGATGTTCTAATATCTCTTAAACCTGAGGTAAATCAAATCTTAATAGCTTGCGTTAAACTGTCTACGTCATTTACAATTAATTAAAAATCTTCCCGCCAACTAAGTTTATACAACTTTTTACGAGCGATGGAGTAAGCATCCCATCACGAAATTAAACCTTTATCCTAGTAAATAAGTCGGAAATGAAATGTTTTGAGCCCATAGTAAAAACCCAAATTTTGCTATGTCAAAGGTGTAGATCAAAGATCAGAATGCACTTTCTGTGCAGTCTGATCTTTGATCAACAATGGTATCAGTTAGAGGCTGAGATACTTCGATACTGAGATGCATAGATGTCAGTCAGGGCCGAAATGCTTTTATACTGAGATGCACAGATGTCAGCCAAGGCTGAAATGTTTCTATACTGAGATGCAAAGATGTCAGCTAAGGCTGAGATGCTTCTATAATGATATGTCAGCCAGTGCTGAGATACTTCCATACTGAGATGCAGAGATGTCAGCTAAGGCTGAGATACCTCTATACTGAGATGCAAAGATGTCAGCTAAGGCTGAGATGCTTCTATACTGATATTTCAGCCAGTGCTGAGATACTTCCATACTGAGATGCAGAGATGTCAGCTAAGGCTGAGATGCTTCTATAATTGGATGTCAGCCAGTGCTGAGATACTTCTATACTAAGATTCATATATGTCAGCTAAGGCTGAGATACTTCTATACTGAGATGCATAGATGTCAGCTAAGGCTGAAATGCTTCTATGCTGAGGTGTAGAGATGTCAGCCAAGACTGAAATTCTTCTGTGATGAGATGTCAGCCAGTGCTGAGGTACTTCTATACTGAGATTCAGAGATGTCATCAGAGTATGCTATACTGAGATTCAGAGATGTCAGCCTAGGCTGAGATGCTTTTATACTGAGATGCAGAAATGTCAGCTAAGGCTGAGATGCTTCTACGCAGAAATGTCAGCCAGTGCTGAGATACTTCTATACTGAGACTCAGAGATGTCAGCCTAGGCTGAGATGCTTCTATACTGAGACTCAGAAATGTCAGCTAAGGCTGAGATGCTTCTATACTGAGATGCAAAGATGTCAGCTAAGGCTGAGATGTTTCTTTACTGAGATGCAGAGATGTCAGCCAAGGCTAATATGCTTCTATACTGAGATGCTGAGATGTCAGTCAAGGCTGAGATACTTCTATACTGAGATGCTGAGATGTCAGCCAAGGCTAAGATGCTTCTATACTGAGATGCTTATATATCAGTCAAGGCTGAGATACTTCTATACTAAAATGCAGAGATGTCAGCCAAGGCTGAGATGCTTCTATACTGAGATGCAGAGATGTCAGCCAAGGCCGAGATGCTCCTATACCGAGATGCAGAGATGTCAGCCAAGGCCGAGATGCTTCTATACCGAGATGCAGAGATGTCAGCCAGTGCCGAGATACTTCTATACCGAGATGCAGAGATGTCAGCCAGTGCCGAGATACTTCTATACCGAGATGCAGAGATGTCAGCTAGTGCCGAGATACTTCTATACTGAGATGCAGAGATGTCAGCTAAGGCTAAGACGCTTCGATACTTTTGCAACTGCACTAAACTACCTTCCACAGAGCATAATTCAGATGATTATTTATGGCCTTCAATACGCGAAAAAAGGGCATTCGGACATATGCGTAAAGTGTCGTCTCGGATCAGCCTGCGCAGTCCGCGCAGGCTTATCCGAGACAATACTTTCCGTTTCTATGTAATTTTCTTCCTTGTTCATGTCTACTGAAGGAAAAAATGCAATGCAGTCGTAAAGTGCCGTCTCGGATTAGCCTGCGCGGACTGCGCAGGCTGATCCGAGACGACACTTTACGCAAAGGTTCTAATGCCCCTTTTCGCGTGTTGCAAGCCAATTATATGACAAAGTGTTCAACTGAGCTATCTGCTGAACCAGCCTCCCTGTTATTTTTGACTATTTTTATCATTTTGTAGACAAGAATAGAAAATGTCAAGTGAACTGTACATAAGTACCTGCGGGATATGAATATGGATCAAATAATGATATCTAGTAAACAGTCTAGGGCACTGGGAATATGGCAATTAGTAAGACTGAAAATGGCCAGTGAGTGCTAAAAATGGTAGAAAAACGACCAAACCCTCGAGCATTGAGTATTTTTGGTCAGTAAGAAATGATCTAATGATAGAATAAAATAAATTCTTATGTTGTTTCCCTTCTTGCCAATATTCTATGGTATTCTTTTCCAAGGATTGTCCATTATCTTCCGCCAGATGGAATTCTACAAATACTCATCTATCTACTTTGGGCATCCTGGGTACAGAACCGGATCACATTTCTACGCGACAACCTTTACTTTGAATTTCAAATTAAAATAAAAGTTTACTCAATAAAACGCTACCTGGTGCGATTCATTCAGCTTTGCTAAACAGTTTAGAGAAATCTGGGGCTAAAACAGGCCTAATTTTTCCTCAAACGTATTGATAAAAGCCATTTTCTCCATTGCTACTTTATAGCGCGTATAATACTACCGTCACCCCGATATCGGGGAGAGTGGTGCGTCATATAAGACAGGTCGAATCTGCGAAGAATATGACATGCGCATACAACGAAAGGTTCTCTCGGTTTCACGACCCTGAGAGTGCAGGATGTTGAATAAGGATGCGGAATTTTGAAGACACCGTTGGAAAGTGAGAAAATGCTGATAATCAGCATTCTCTCATTTTTCAAACGATGTTTTCTATATAGTTATAAACACATCTTATTTTTCTGAGCCAAATTAAAATTTTGATCTGCAGAATGTTTTCAATGCAGACTTGTCTCAAAAATTGTTTGACTGGTACGAGCTTAACCCTTTCCAAAACGATCCCTGGTTTTTACGGGTCTGGAATATTAGCCTTTTGTAAACATTGCGGGAAAAGGAGAAAATGCTGGTAGCCATCATTTTCTCCTTTTCCCACAATGTTTTCTACCCTATCATAGACAGAAATCATCTTTTCAGCAAGAGTTGAATTGTCGTCTGCAAATGCCCTCTAGTTGGTCTTGTCCAAAAATTTGTCGTTTGGGAAAGGGTCAATACAGTGAACCCATCGACCATTACATGTTTTAAAGTCTGTGCGAAATGAGACTGTGACAGTTCTAATATTTTGAAAGATTCTTATTTTCCAACCTATTATTCAGAAGAGTATGAAGAAAATAGTCTGAATTCATATCATGTTATAGTCTTTAACTTATTACCAAAAGACAATATTTTAGGCTTGTTCAAATCGAAAGCATTTGTAAACGACAAAGTAAAAGTGACTGAAAATTTGAAATTTTTGTGAAGGGTAGAAAACATTGTGGGAAAAGGAGAAAATGCTGGTTACCAGCATTTTCTCCTTTTCCCACAATGTTTTCTTAGGGCTTCTTTCTCAGGGTCGTCAAAAATAGAGATTATGTGGTAATGGGTTAAGGCATTAAGGGAAAGCATTAAGGGACGAGCTCTTTGTCTGCCTCGAACTCAGAACATTTTTCTCACTAGCCTAGCACGGAAACGGAAAGGGGGTGTCGAAGATCAACATAATGATATCAGAGCTGAAAGAAAATAGGAATGTTCTCTACCCTGCGGCAAAATAATTCTTGATAAGACTACAACACGACATTTAAGAACTAGGATATTGATGATAGGATTGTCATGTTAGACAACATGTTTGTGTCTTCCCGTAACAGTAACATCTTATTAAACTCAACTTGAGTCAACTTTCAGTCCAGATCAAGACCAGACCGGACAGAATCTATCATTATACTGCAAAGGAAGTTCTCGTGATCTGATTGGTTAACATGCCGGGAATATAATATTTCATGTGCCCTGGCTAAAACCCGCATAAAGCCAGTTTCCCTTTTGAGTTCCCCGTGAACATAGAGCTACTTGCAACTCAACATTTAAAATGGCCGGGTCGATCGATCACTAGACTGTACATACATTTATGCATCAAAACGCACGTTTTTATGACGTCGGTTCCCAGTGACGTCAGTTTTCATTAAATTGGGGCATTTAGAAGGGAATTTCTATTTAGCCAGCATACTCGATTCGTAAGACTATAAAACAGGGAAAAAAATCTCTTAACTCATTACCAAACGAAAGTATTTTAGGTTTGTCCAAATCGAAAGCATTTGTTGAAGACAAAATAAAAGTGACTGAAAATTTGAAATTTGTTTAGTAAAGAGTAGAAAACATTGTGGGAAAAGGAGAAAATGCTGGTTACCAGCATTTTCTCCTTTTCCCACAATGTCTTCTAAAGGTTGCCTTCTCAGGGTCGTCAAAAGTAGGGATTGTGTGGTAATGGGTTAATACGCTTTGAAAGAGTATTGCAGTATAATAAATTCGTTGAACGGTCAGAAGGCAGGGGACTTGGAAACTTGTTCAAGGCTGTGTCAAATCATGTCGCCACCTCGCCTTCGAATCGGGTCCACATGATTCACCACAGCCGTGAACAAGTTTCCAAATCTCCTGCCACCTGAGCGTAAAATTAATAAAGTCTGATATTGAATCTACACTGTGTGATGATCTGACGTGCGTTCTGATCAAAACATTCTCGATTTGTTTTTTTTTGTTTTGTCTCTCCCAAGCTAAAGACCTTCCTGAATTTTTAACACTGTAAAGGTTACATTAACCTGTGGCTAAATTCTGAAATCTGTTGTTGTCTTGGTTATTGTTATTCTGAAAGCGTCATCTTGTAATGTGCTTAGTATTGTCTCGTTATTCTGAAAGCATCAAATTCTATTGTGCTTATTTATTGTTGGAGTTTCACCTATAGTATTTCTAAAACAGAGTCTGAATAAGGTCTGACCTTGCAATGATATATCTAGGCAATAATGAAAGCTGTAAGAACCTTTTTACCTGACAGTAATAGCTTTTTTTTTAAATTTTCAAGCGCTTGTAGATATTTCTCTTTCGCGACCAGATAATATATCCAACTTTTTTTCGAGACCTATAAGATTTTTTTTTCGAGACCTATAAGAATTTGGCAAGGGTTTAGTAACAAAAAACAGACGACATAGAGACGATATGGCCTGTAACACACGAAAAGGGGCGTTCGGACATTTGCGTAAAGTGTCGTTTCGGATCAGCCTGTGCAGTCCTGGACGACTGATCCGAAACGGCACTTTCCGTTTTTTATGTAATTTTCTGTTTTTGCGGAAGTCTAATGTATGACAAAATCCAGTGATTTCGTAAAGTGCCGTCTCGGATTAGCCTGCGCGGACTGCGCAGGCTGATCCGAGACTACACTTTACGCAAATGTCCGAATGCCCCTTTTCGCGTGCAGCAGGCCGTATCAGACTGCACGTTGTGTGCAGCCTCATCTTAATCTACAAAGTCTGCACAAGCTCTTTCAGTCGAATTAGCCAGAAAAAAAGTTAAACAGAGTCCGTAAGTAAGGTATCAGTCATTATTACGTGTCTAAACCCTATTATTAAACACAGGCTCTCCTCATTTTAACCTGTATGTCTGGAATTCGGAGCTGTAACGAACTTGATTTGTGATTCATTCAGAGCCACTCTTCTGTTTTGGCCGACGTTAAGCGTTATCTTAAAGCCCCTCTCACGTGCATAATTGCCACTGCGGCTAGTGAAGATCAAGATCAGACTTAACCAAACATGCATTTTGATCTTAAATATACACTGGCTGCTTTAAATACTGAAATACAGTAGGCAAAAGCAACCATGGGGCTTCTAATACTATAAGGTACTTGGGTCTAATTCTAGACTGATACAATCAGTTCGGCTTGTTCGAAGCCCTAAGGGTTGAAATTTTGTGGTTTGTCCATAAGAGATGTCTGTCTGCCAAAGCAAATCGGAATTCTCTAGGTTCTTTTTTTGTCTGTCTGTTTGTTTGTCTGTCTGTCCGCAAATGTTATCTCTTTGCTAAAGCAGGCCGGCTATTTCCGTCTCTGTGTCAGTGTTTGTGTCTGTCCATTTGTCTGTGTTTATGTTAATTTGTATTGTCTGTCTGGTTTGCTGATTGATTGTGTCCTTCTTTGTTTCCGTATGTGTCCGTCCAAGTGTCTGTATGTGTGACATAGTTGTCAATCAACAATGTTCGTCTGTCTTTTTGTTTGTCTGTCCGTGTCTCTACCTGTCCGTGTTTCTGCCTGTCCATGTCTGTCTGTCCGTGGTTATGTCTGTCCGTGTTTATGTCTGTCCGTGTCTCTGTCTGTCTGTGTCTCTGTCTGTCTGCGTCTCTGTCTCTCCGAGTATCTATCTGTATATGTCTCTGTCTATCCGTTTCTTATCTTTGTGTATCTATCTGTCCCAGCCTACATGTATGTCTATACATGTCTTATCTTTGTGCATCTATTTGTCCCAGTCTCTGTCTATACGTATCTTATCTTTGTGTATCTATCTGTCTGTGTCTCTGTCTATCCGAGTTTTATCTCTGTGTATCTATCTATTCGTGTCTTTGTTTATCCGTGTCTTGTCTCTGTGTATCTATCTGTCACAATATCTGTCTATCCGTGTCTTATCTTTGTGTATCTATCTGTCTGTGTCTCTGTCCACTCGATTCTTATCTTTATGTATCTATCCGTCTGTGTCTCTGTCTATCCGTGTCTTATGTTTGTGTATCTATCTGTTTGTGTCTCTGACTATCCGTGCATTATCTTTGTGTATCTGTCTGTCACAGTCTCCGTCTATCCGTGTTTGATCTTTAAGTATCTATCTGATCGTGTCTCTGTCCATCCGTGTCTGTATATTTTTCTTAGTCTCAGTCTATTCGTGTCCTATCTTTGTGTATCTATCTGTCTGTGTCTCTGTCTATCCGTGTCTTATCTTTCTGTATCTATCTGTCCGTGTCTCTGTCCGTGTGTCGATCTGTCCATATTTCTCTATGCCCGTGTCTTTGTCTGTTCATGTCTCTATCCATCCGTGTGTCTGTCTGTCTCTATCTCTATTTGTCCCTGTGCCTGTCTGTCTTTTATATATTCGTGTTTCTGTCTGCCTGTGTCTCCGTCCGTCCGTCCGTCCGTATTTCCATCCGTCAGTTTTCTATCTAAGAATGTTTATTTGTCTCTGTCTGTCCATGTGTCTATCCATCCGTGTGTCTATCTGTCCTTGTCTCTGTATTTTCGTGTATTTATCTGTCCGTATATCTGTCTGTCCGTGTGTCTGTCTGTGTCTCTGAATGTCTGTGTATCTATCTGTCCGTTTCTCTATCTATCCTTGTCTCTGTATGTCCGTGTATCAATCAGTCCGTGTTCCTGCCTGTCCGTGTCTCAGTATATCCGGGTATCTCAATCTCAGTATGTCCACGTATTCATCTGTCTACGTATCTAACTATCCGTGTCACTCTCTGTCCGTATGTCTATTCTGTTCGTGTTACTATCTGTTCGTATTTTCGTCTGTCCATATCGCTGCTTGTCCATATCCCTCTCTGTCCGTGTCTCTGTCTGTTTATGTATCTATCCGCCGTGTCTCTCTCTGTCTGTAGCTCTATCTGTCCCTGTATCTGTCTGTCCGTGACCCTATCTGTCATTGTCTCTGTCGGTTCATGTCTCTGTTTTTCCGTAACTCTGTCTGTCCATGTATCTCTCCGTCCATTTCTCTGTCTCTCCATGTCTCTTATCTGTCCCTTTCTCTGTCTGTCCTTGTCTCATTCACAGTTGTATGTCTACCTTTGCTGGCCTACTGTCTGTCCCTTTGCATATCCTCGGTTTATTTCCAAAACTTCGTAACGACAGCTTGTTACAAGCTGTAGTTACGAGGTTTTGGAAGTAAACCGACGATATGCTTTCATAAAATCAACGAGGAAAAAGACAAAGTTTTCTATGTTCCCAGAAGAGCTACATACTCTCGCTTTATTTTGTCGAGTTCACGGGTTTGGTAAATTCTTCGTCCGAACCTTTGCTTTTGGTACTCGTAGGAATTGTCAAGGTCGCATTCAATGCCATGGTTACCAACAATATAGGTTCGGAGATAAAATACTGATTTAAGAAAACGATTTCACGACCCCCCCCCTTTTCCCTTTTCTGGCACATCGAAACCATACCTGCATTCTAAAACGACAAAAAAAGAAAAGCTGAAAAAAATGATTTGAGTAAAAAAGTAGCGAATACCTCTGTTATTGGTATAGATATCCTCGTAAGAACACCTTTAGTAGTATTAGTTAAGTAAATACACTCCACAATAATATAATCTAAATCTATACTGAGAAAAAAAACAAGTTCACAACACGCGTAACTTGTTGATAAACATAGCGTATGCTAAAAATATCAGAATATCTTCTAGACAAGTATCTTTCTAAGCACGAGGGATTTTTTTGTATACCGCAAAAAATCTAAGCGGCCCATTTCACCTATAACCTTTATTTATTCTTTCTCTATTTATTCTTAGACGACAAGGATGTAAGCTAGGCTGTATTAACTCTTCGGTTGCAAAGCATGAGTTACTGACCTTTTGCGCACAGTGTAGATTCAAGATCAGACTGCACAGAACGTGCAGTCTGATCTTGAATCTACACTGTGCGATGGGGAAATATCGTCCTCTTATCAAGTAATTTTGAAATGGCATTATTCTGGTTTTTAATCTCGGCTTGAAAATTCCATTTCAGTTACTTAGCAGGTTAACAGTTATAAGTGTTCGCAGACGACGGAACAAAATTTATGCTATTTGAATTACTTGTTTTATGTTGAAATGATAGAAGACATTGTGGGAAAAGGAGAAAATGCTGATAACAAGAATTTACTCGTTTTATTGCATTGTTTATTTCGAAATTCGCATTTCTTTCTGCAATCTTCCTATATCATTCATATCGGGACAGATTGTCTTGATGTATTAGTTTGTCTCGATTGGTTGGTTGGTTAGTTGGTTGTTCGAGTGACTGTTTGATTGATTGATTAATTTATTGATTAATTGATATTCCGACTTCATAATGTAAGACAGTCTGACACACATGCTATAAAAAGTTTGACGATCGTCAAAGTACAAGTGTGAAAATAAAAGGCACATACGAAGGGGGAAAAATGAACAAAGCAGGGGTCAAATTGCAGGTAACTCCGTTCCAATTATACAATAATTGAGCTGTGCTCTGGCAAAAGGAGGCTTAATTAATGCATATCCATTATACACGATACTAGCACAAGTCATCACATAATTATGGGTCCATAAGAGCCACGTTTTTTCGATAACCGACTCAATCATGACGTAGATTGATCCTTTGACAAACAGGAAATTGACCGACAGCGAAAAGTTTCGGCCCAGGTCAGCCTGCGCGGACTGCGTAGGCTGACCTGAGTCGATACTTTTCGCAGATGCATTAAGCCCCCTTTTCATAGATAATGGCCCACTTTAAAGTTAACTCAAGTTCAAGTCGTACAGTGGATGGTTTCTGCAGCCACTCGTGAAAATACTACCGATGGTGTTCACGAGATGAAATAAATTTCGATCTTTCACCGAAAAGAAAAACAACAATTATTCTATTTATTTCATGTTTTTAACCCTTTCTGGGAGGAACTTTATGAAAATCCAGTATAGTTGAATATTTCAACACATTGTCAGTCTCCTGATAACATCCATTCTTTTAAATGGTATGACTGGAATTTGCCTGCATATTGAATTCCTATTTGTTTACCTTTTGGCTGCTGTTGGCCTTGAAATTAGCAGAGACTATTAATATAGCACACTAAACGTGCCTTATGGTGTCTGATTCGCTTTTATCCCACGCAAAATATAACCCTGCTTAACTCTTTACTATGCGACAAAAAAATAAAATACTGACAAAAATTGAACGCATTTCCTCACGAAAAAATCGAATGTTGTACAAAGATGGGATTAAACCTATCCCAAAGAATCTCTGGTTTTTACGACCCTCAGATAGAAGCCTTTTGAAAACATTGTGGGAAAAGGAGAAAATGCTGGTAACCAGCATTTTCTCCTTTTCCCACAATGTTTTCTAGTCCGATGGAAACGAATTTCAAATTTTGAGTCACATTTTTTGAATGACGCTGCAAGTGCTTTCAATTTGGACCAGTCTAAAATTTTCTCGTTTGGTCAAGGGTTAAGTGGAATAAAAGAAAATGTCGGTTTACCTGCATTGCCTCCAGTTTCCCATAATGTTTCCAAAAGCCTCTTGTGTAAGGTCGATGAAATGCAGGGTTGTTTCCTGAAGGGTTAATTAAAACTGTTGCCAAATATTTTCATTGACTTCGATTATTCTCTCAGATGCACGTCATTGCAATGTAATATCACATTACATAATTCTACTCTGAAATTATGTACCTTTGCATATCATGGAGACAACTTACTCATTTATATATATATATAGTGGATATTTGGGGGGGGGGGGGGGGTGGTTTCGGTGAAAGATCGAAATTTATTTCATCGAATGAACATCATCGGTAATATTTTCACGCGTGGCTGCCCCACCCGTGAAAATATTACCGATGGTGTTCACGAGATGAAATTAAATTTCGATCTTTCGGCGATAAAAAAACAACAAATATTCTATTTATTTCATGTTTTTAACCCTTTCTGGGAGGAACTTTATCAAAACTCAGTATAGTTCTTTTCAGTTATTCCCCGTGGCGTAACCCCTGCGCATCGCAAAGCATTGCAATATTACGTCAAACGCGAGAAATGCAAGGTAAATGACGTCATATTTCCATCTGGTTGTGAAGTTAGTGCATTTTACCAAGGTAAATAGAATATAAAAATCGATACTTTCACTGGTCGTACCCATGGAATATATATTTTCACCGCTATTTCTCGATATCCTACCGGAAAGCATGAAATAAATTCTTTCTTTCATTACTAGTAAACATTGACCCTGCAGTGCAATTACCGATGACTGGCTGCATCCAATGAAAAAGCGTATCGAGGGAATGTAAAAATCAAGCTCGATCCGCCAAGGGTAGAGTAGCGTAGTGAATCGTCAGCCTTGGCTTTCGAAGATGTATTTTCATCTGCTACCGTATTTTCCATTACTGTACATCGATGCATTTCAGACGCATAGTTAATTTTCTAGCAGCAGCTGTTTTTTTTTTCCCAACGTTGATTTCGATTAACATCAAATCTTGAAAACGATATCTAACTGAAAACTTCACTTTGTAACAATATGCAATGTAAAGAAGAAAAGAAAGCAATTACTGCAGCTATGGTATTTTTTTCTTTCTCTTCATATTGAATCACAAAACGGTATCATTTTAAACAATCGTATTGCCGCACAATGCCTACTATTGACGACCCTGAGAAAGAAGCCTTTAGAAAACATTGTGGGAAAAGGAGAAAATGCTGGTAACCACAATGCTTTCTCCCCCTACCAAATCAAATTTCTATTTTTTGGTTCCCTTTTCTTTTGTCGTCTGCAAATGCTTTCAATTTGGACACGTCTGGAATTTTGTCGTTTGGTAATGAGTTAAGAAGTGCCCGTATTCACAAACCATTCCTATGAATATTCTTCGTCTTGTTCTCCAAAGTTCTCTACATTTGTAAGTAACACAACCTCTGATAGGCTAAACCATTCGGTTTAACCAATCAGAAGTTGTATTACTTACAAATGTAGAAAATACTGGAGAATGAGAGAAAGAACGGATTGTGAATACGGGCCTTATTTTTTTCTTTATGTTCTGTATGTTTGTGTGTTGTGGATGTGTTCTTTCCATGTTTCTTGAAGACGGCCATAAAATAGCCATATTTGACACACACACACAAAATATTTGCAATGCCATCCACCTTTTCGCCCTTATTATAGCGAATTGCTGATGTTCCAATACAACTGTTTACTGAACGACACGAATTATTACATTATATAGCTATTTTAAGCACGGAAAAACAAGACATTTTTATTGCTTCTTTGCCATAATCACTGACCTCTCTTTCTTTGAGTGACACGCATTTAATTCTTTTACCACACAATCCCTACTTTTAACGACTCTGAAAGAAAGAAGCCTTTAGAAAACATTGTGGGAAAAGGCGAAATGCTGGTTACCAGCATTTTCTCCTTTTCCCACAACGTTTTCTACGCTTCACAAAACAAATTTCAAATTTCTAGTCACTTTTATTTTGTCGTCTGCAAATGCTTCCGATTTGGACAAACCTAAAATATTGCCGTTTGGTAATGAGTCAATCTTACCTAGTCAAAAGAAACTTCAGCAGTTTGCTTTTTTTTTGGACGGTGTAGATCAAGATCAGACTGCACAGAACGTGTAGTCTGATCTTGGATCTACACCTTCTACTATATGATAATAATAATAATAATTTCAAAAAAAATCTACAGCAAGGATCAGCATTTGATTAGAGTGGAAATCTATTTTTAGATCTGCAGAATGGTCGAATTGAATGAGTTGGCAACGGAAAAGTTGACCCTTCATAAAAAAAAAATGCTTCCGCGCCAAAATGTAAACCGGATCAAAGTATACGGGGACTCAGAAAGATACGTATCTTATAATAGTGCTTGGTTTAAAAGTATATGGTAATTCTGATACGTGATCAGACTTCGCTTTGTATATATTCTGATCTAGCTGGAAGGGTAAAACGCTTAGAATGCCAAACGATTCAATAAAGAATTGCCAGCATATACTAAAAACAAAATGCCGCGAAGCTCTTGTCACCCGGAAAATCTCATCTTCTCGGACAAGGCAAAGACCGCGAGATTCTGGGCGTATTCCTTTTGCTACTCCGAACACTCCGAACATAATCTAGGTCAATGAGTATTTCGGAACACGGTGCTGTGTTCTTCAGAACATGTTCTGAATGTTATAATCCAATCGAGGTGTAGCACAACCTGCTGAACGGTTGCTAGGTGATACAAGATGGCTGAAAGACGAACATTCTTCTCGGCAAAATTTGCAATTGTCCTGTTTTGACGATATGAATGCCTTAAATAGGGGTATTGTAGACTCTTCTCTATACTCCCTCTCCCCAGCTAATTATATCCTCAACTAACACAGCAAACATCATGGCAATGTACTTTAATTTCGATATGGTTTTGAACAATGTTCCGAGAATGCTCCATTCTGAACATACTTCCGGAACAGTGTGTAGTGTTCTGAAATACTCCTTTGGTACAATCCAAAACAGCATCCCAAAACACAGAACATTGTGCCAGAACAGGTGCAAGGAATACACCCTCTATCTATATAGGTGTGCATCCATGAACTACTTTTAAAAACATTATTAGTCTTATTCTCAAAAGATTGCCTAAATTTTAAAGTAACACAACCCCTGATTGGTTTGACCGAACTGGTAAAGCCAATCAGGAGTTGCGATACTTTCTAAATCTAGAATTAGAACATAGAAAGAAATTCAGCATGGTATGCTCTTCTTTGTTAGCCAAAGCCCATCCAGTAGCGTCAACTTTTACCAAGCGACAAAATTTAAGACTGGTCCCAATTGAAAGAATTCGCAGACGACAAAATAAAAGTGACTGAAAATTCGAAATTTGTTTTGTAAAAGGTAGAAAACATTGTGGGAAAAGGGAGAAAATGCTGGTTACCAGCATTTTCTCCTTTTCCCACAATGTTTGTAAAGGCTTCTTTCTCAGGGTCGTCAAAAGTAGGGATTGTGTGTTAATGGGTTAAGTAGTGCGAGATTATATTTGCATGGCCTTGGGAGTGTTACGTCTACAAACTAAAAGTATCAAAGCTTTGTAACGGCACCAAGTACAGAAAGGTATATAACGAACAGGCCTCCAATCTTCTAAAATAGATTGGAAAATAGAAATAGTCCCTTTCATGTTAAGTACTAGTATCGATAGTTAAAGAGAACCGGCATATTATATACAAAGTGAATGTTGGTACAATCCTCTTCACTACATTCAGTTCTTTTCACTGCTTTGTCCAAATGTTCACAAATTCCAACCCCGCCCCACCCTTTACCATTCGATCCCCGACTTTTCACGGCCCAAGGAAAAAAAGTTGTCAGAAAATATTGTGGTAAAAGGAGGAAATGCTAGTAACCAGCATTTTCTCCTTTTCCTACAATGCTTTCTACCTTTTATCAATTAAGAAATACCATCAGAACCATATTTATTTTGAGATCTGCTAAAATCCTAAATGATATTGAAAATTCCAAATGATGCGACTGTTGTTAGAAATCATTGTGGTTAAAGGAGAAAATACTGGTAACCAGCATTTTCTCCTTTTCCTACAATGCTTTCTACCTTTTATCAATTAAGAAATACCATCAGAACCATATTCATTTTGACATCTGCTAAAATCCTAGATGATATTGAAAATTCCATATTATGCTACTTCAAAGCTATGTTTGCCGTAAAAAATCTCATTTTAACGTAAAAAGATAGACAGATACGAGGCACTAGAGTATGAAAATTGAAAAGTTTTTATGGTATAATATGAAGAGAAATGGTGAGAAGTAACCACGCAAGCAATTGCCTTCTTTTTCCTCATTGTTTTGCTGTATATTGAAACGACATATTTGCACCTATTTAACCATTTCCCAAACAATCCCTGGTTTTTACGGGTCTGGAATAGTAACCTTTTGAAAACATTATGAGAAAAGGAGAAAATGCTGGTAACCAGCATTTTCTCCTTTTCCCACAATGTTTTCTACCCTATCATAGACAGAAATCATCTTTTCAGCAAGAGTTGAATTGTCATCTGCAAATGCTTTCAACTTGGTCTAGTCCAAAAGTTTGTTGTTTGGGAAAGGGTTAAGTTTTCCATGATTTTCTTTTCTCATACGAATACGAAAGTTCGCAATAAATGCATAACTGAAATACGAACTGCATCTGGCGGGATTTGAACCCATGGGGACAAATATCCTCGTTTTTCGAAGTTTAACTCTACCCTGAACATAACTTCTAAACGATCACTTTTAAGCCGAAATTCCCCGTAGACCATTTTTGGCATCCGCTGTCCAGGAACTAGGCAGTTCATATAGTTTGGTGTTGCTTGAGAATGATTGACCAGCGTAAAAGTATACCCCAGCCCAAGTTTGAAAATAATTTTTCGACTTGTTCTATTGAAATGTTTTTATTAAAAATGCATTCACTTAACATTGAAGATTGAAAAATCACTTTTTTTTTTAAAAATTCCCGCTCCTTCCCCCGGGTTATATTTTTGTGCAGAAAATAACTTTCATGTTTTCTCTGATTACTGAAGAAAAATCAGTAATGTATGCTCCTCATTTTAACCCTGTCTTTCTGATATACACGGCGCATGCGCAAACCATGTGTTTCCTTTTTCTGAAAAAAGAGATATTTTCATCCCCAACTTTCAGCTGCAGGTCGAGCAAGAGTTACTCTCCTTGGAACTTATCGATTATCTGGTCCGAAAGGATTTCCGATAACGGCCTGTCATATAGGATTCAGAAGGGAAAATTTTTTGATCGACTAAAACACATTTTTCTTCTAAAATGATCAAAATCTATAACGTCGTGAAGTATTCTGTAATATCTCTACTTTACTTCAATATAATTTTAATTCCTGTAGCAAAATGGGAAGTTGCGTCCATTTTGATCTAAAGTTACTGACCCATTCTCCTTCTTATTTCTATATATAGGTTTAAGAAATTTGTTCTTGCGCCGTTTTTGACGCTAAATAACATAAAAATGAATTGCAAGCAAAAAATCTATAACGTCTTGAAGTATTCTATGTTTTGTTGTGATTATGATCAAAGTATTCGTTTACATTTGTTAAATTGAGATCTTGCGTCCATTTTAGTTTAAAAACGACACTATCGTTAATTTTTGTATAAAAAATGCAGTATCGAGCTAAGTGAGATTTTAAGACTGGGTGAAAAGATTTAGCAACGGATAAAGGGAAGATAAGAACTGATGACATGATAACCTTGTCTATATTGTTTTGTTAAACCTGGATCCTGTTGTTACACATTGTCCAAATATATAATGATTGTATTTATCATTTTTATACATGTACGTGTATATTATTTGCATCAGTGAAAACTTTTAAGAGATTTGTAAAAACCATTATTTTCCCAGTATCGTCTTTTTTAATTCTTTTTTGGAAAATAATTTCAATTTAGTTAGCATAAATTTCTTTAAATTGCATTTTTATTTCTTTTTTTTTTTTTCTTTATTTCTAAAGAAGATTGAATTTGTTGTACTATTGGATCATTATAATAATTATGCAGTCAATAGACCAGTAACAACCTGTACAAAACAAGCAGTCTGATCCTGGGCCGAATCGGTTTTATTTTATGTGTCGAAATTCTTTTGGCTTAAAAAAAATGACGTATCAATATCAATATGTGACTGAAATCAGCAGAAAACAATTTGCGTTTTGAGAGTACATGTATATACCCGTACAGCTTAGTCCCGAATTTCAACGTTCCTACATAAAACCGTTTGAAAACATTGTGAGAAAAGGAGAAATACCAATATCCAGTATTGATTCCTTTTCCTGGAATGTTTTCTACTCTTTTAAAGTGAAGAATATCAATTTAGCTACATTTGATTTATTTTCTGAAATTGCTTTTTTTCTAAGTTGGTGAAGTCAAAAAGTTCTCCATATGGGAAAAGGTTTTAAATTATTGACTCTTGAAAACACATGAGAGGGAGAAAATACATGTGATCAGATTGAAAATAGCGAGGAAATTTGAATATGTGAGCTGTCGCCATAAAATACTTTTGAAAATGCATTAATCATCACACATTTGCAGAGCTAAAGAGAGGCGGCGGCAAATTGGACTTCCTTATACAAGATCTTGTTAAACTTGACTTTAAATCCTTATAAATAATCTCGTAAATAAATTATGATTTTAGTTTAAACATTTAGTTTTAATTTATTCAATATACTAACATCATTCATTTACAACAACATGTATTGCGAAAAGGATTGAAACGAAAGCATCAAAGCTTATATAGTTCCTCTCCCTAAAGAAGTCTGATTTTGGGATTTTTTTCCTGATACTTTCTTTCCGATTACCCCGTATAAATGTATCAATGTATACCATTACGTAACACCAATCAAGATACCCGATAGGCGTCTTATCTAACAGTGAGACTCGGTCATCATCGGTGAACTCCGGCACAATGCAAACGATCAGGGAAAAAGAAAGAAAATACGATAGTTGCTTTAAAAAGGTGTAAAAAGGGCTAAAAATGTATTTTCTAAATGACTGAAAACTACGCCATGTTAAAAAACAATGAATAAGCTTTCTGACTTCCCTGAAGATAATTTTGATTTTCCAACAATATTGTGAAAGCTGATCTATGTTTACCGTGTGATCACAAAACCATTGACTTCTTCTAAAAAATGACGAAATTATTTTAAACAGAACTGACCTATTGAACATAAAGGTTAAAAAATATAATTTGTATTCGGTTGGTTTGTTTATGATAGATCAGACGATACCAGTGTTGTCTGATCTACCACCACACTTTCCACAGCCTAATATACATGTACGTACATGTATTTGTGACGACGCTATGCAAAACAATTACAATAAAATGCCGTCTGCTGACTATGTAATAGCTCTATGCTACAGGTTGGAAATTAATGTTTTCAAAAACATTGTAACAAGAGAAGCCTCTTCATAATATCCTTAACTTTGTGGGTAGCTATTCAGAAATATATCCTACCAAAGTATTTTTACTATTGTACCATTTTTGTTGATAAATCAATAAAAATATCAGAGACTGAATTCAAAATTATGATGAAAAAATCAGAGATAAAATTCCAAAGACGCAGTAAACATATGTGCTGTTACTTTTCGAGCGTTCGTGTCGCGCTCTTCCCCCGGCTTTAATCTCATCATAAGAAACTTGTACTGCGGATATTTTTCTTTTTTTTTTAACTCTTCAGGAACTGGCAATGTATGACTGTCCCAATATTTAAAGCATTTGTAGACAACACAATAAATATGGCTCAAATTATTCAATTTGTATCAATTAAGGCATGACAACATTGCTTGAAAAAGAGCAAATGCTGGTCAAAAGCATTTCTACAGCTGACCATAATTTTTTCAAACGCGTGCTTTCGGTAAAATTTGAGGTAGATCAAATTGCAAGACCTGAAAGGAAAACAAATCCTGCAAATTTTGGTACCCCAGTAATTTACAACCCCAGATATCCCGCAGAGTTGTTTTCCAATAAATTGAAACCCTCTACACTCGAAGCGCGAAATTCGGCTTATAAGTGCAAAGGGTTTGCAGAGATCGCCAGTCAATATATAATTCCGTATGTGATCGATTTCACGGCCAAAAGGGATCAAACTCTCATGATTTAATTGGCTTACATAGCGGTCAAATAACAGTTACCGGGTTTGATTTGCATGATAAAGTTGGCCATGACCTGCAAAATCGAAAATATTTTCATTATAATACCATGCCTATTGTCTATAACATTGTTATAAGTTGTTTTATGCACTTCTCTGTTACTTGGTCAATTTCACAGGAGAAACAAAAGTGATCGGTTAGAAGTTTTGCTGAGTGTATGCCTAGTCTAGCATTCAGGCCCTGCATTTAAGTCATTCTAATAAACAAGGTACACAACTACAGCAAAGTCACAGAAATATGTGTTGTTATTTGCCCTTCTTCTGAAATACAGGTTAAAATCAGACACTCAGAACATCGAGAACAGAAGGTTTTCGTTTTGCAGTTTTACTTGATGATTTTGTTTCAAAGAAGAGGCTCTATTTAATGAACTGATACCAGTCTACTCTTTACCAAACGACGAAACTTTGGACCAGTCTAAATTGAAATTATTGATAGACGAAAAAATAGATTACTTTTTTGTCGAAAGTACATAAAGACTATATAGTGCATCAAATTGGTTATTTTATGAATAATAATTATATTGCATCACCAATTAGTACAGGATAGACCCTTGTTCATTAACTTAGATGTAAAAATCTACATTTTTGTCCAGTCACAACTTATTTCGCATTTATTCTGAATAAATATTCCATAAAGTGGGTTAAAAGCAAGTTTTTACCGACAATCTACGCCGAATTAAATATGCAGGAATAAGAGTAAAAACTGTGGACCGCAACACTCAACTCTATATATGTATAGATGGGTAATCATTTTTATGTCGCAAACCAAGACTTTTTAATCACAATGCATCTTCGCTAGCCAAGGTGACGATCACTACGTATCTACGAAGTGATCATCACCTTGGCTAGCGGAGATGATCACGGGGAAAGGGGGGGGGCGATGAGAGACACGTAAACTTCTTTCTGGTAAATATATTAAAGATCTAACAAAAACTCGAATATTGCTATTTCAAACTCATTTTTGGAAAAAAAAAATCCGGTTTATCGGACAGTGTAGATGGTAAAACATGTTTTTGAAAAGGTGAAAAAAATGAGAAATGATTAATGGAAAAGCAGATAATGACTTAAAAAGAATATTGTGCGGGAAAACTGGTACAAAATCTTAAGAAAAACATGAATAGGCGCACTGCCCGCTGAAACCGAAATAATGTTGAAAACGTCGTTAATCACCATACAATCAATCAATCAATCAATGACTAAAGACAGTAACGGGATTTCAAGGAAAATCAACTATACCTACGCATTTCGCCTGAGAAAATATGTTTATTTTACCATGTCGTCATGTAATTAAACATATCTGAAAACACTTTCTCCTAAATTTATATTTAGAAACACATATGTTTACTCTAGGTTCCTTTCCCCATCATTCAGTATCCTGGAAATCTTGCCGAAAGTTGCTTATTTTTGTATTTCAAGAGATGCGAGTTGTAGATAAGAGGGCTGTTTAAATAATTCTGAATATTTCTTTTATCTTTAATTTCTTGCAAAAAAGCAAACTCTTTGTACATTGTAAATCTCTCTGTTTCGGGTAATGTGGATCTAAGATTAGACCGCGCATTCTGTGCAGTCTGATCTTGATTTAAATTATCCATAAAAGCTCACTTTAAGCCATTACCACACAATCCCTGTTTTTGACGATCCTGAGAAAGAAGCCCGTCATGGTCAGAAATGAAGATCAAGGGAAATAATCCACCATTTTTGGGCCTGACTGCGTGATTTCCAATACCCGATGATTTCGCGAATGTTCAGATTGTGACGGAGATATCCGATGATAGCCGAATCTGATAGTTACGATAAGCCGCCTTATCGGACACATGTGTTGTATTACGTAATGTTATTTTGCACAGACCCCCTGCTAGCTTTGATATATCAACATTAGGGGTTGTTTATCCGATTTGTATTTGACATAACTTTTATAGATGTACTAGTTCTAGCTTATTTCCTGAAATCAAAATTGTAAAACACGGTATGCAAGAATTAGAATTATCCGCTAAACAGCCCTTAGATTGATGAATTCATGGTGAATGGTGGCGTTTCAAAAGATTTTTCCCCTATGTTTTCTTGATAAAAATGCATTTCACCACCTATATTATACCGAAATTGGCAGACCAGATATTTAGGTGGTCTTCGGTACTATAAGATCGAAGCTCGAACCCCGTCTCTAATGTGGACATTTTGCCTAAACATCACATCAGAGTTTATTCTTCTAAAAATATATTTCATGAAAAATAAATCGTATTATTGACATTTTTGTCAAAGGCAATCTCTGTCAGTAGAGATCAACCTCATAAAATGCGAGGTGAAGATCTGGATCAGTTTCCAAGATTTTTATATCCAAGCTTTGATTATTCAAGACATACATGTTCATGCTGTAGTTAAATATGTACATTGTGGAGATTTGATATTTTGTATTGATATGAATCTTTCATCTTGCACGGATAACCGGTATACTTGGAAATCGTCGGTATTTGAATCATTTAACGTAATTGTCAGCTTTCAGAGCTATGTGAATTACGATATCTATCTAATTTACTCTTATCTTTTATACAGAATTATGAAGTGCCCTGGAAGTTAGAGGCGTATAATATTGTCCATTTTAGTGTTTGACAGTCACCTCAAGTACGATTAACCCTTTCCCAAATGACAAATTTTCGACTATTCCAAAACTTTTGATGAAAATGGCAGAAAGTTCTCCAAACAAGCTTAACCTATTACTGTATAAATACGACCCTGCTGTTGATTGTTTAGGATAAAATATTGAAACAGGCGCATTATCTTTTTACAACTTATCTTCTACTTTTCAAACAATATTGTCTACATCACTCAATCAGTTTCTCCTGCAAAGAGTATTTACCATTCAAATAATGACAATACTAGATCACAATTCACACAGATTTTGAACATAGCGGGAAAAAAGGTAAAAAAAAGCGAATTCTTCTGTATCGGCGAGTTAAAGATTTAGCTGCTGCACACTGGTAATTATCATTTACAGGCAAGCCCCTGTATAGACTCATGAAATATCCCGAAGAAATGGCATCGTTTAGAAATTGCTCTGTGGGGAAAGGTAATACTAAACCTTGAACCACAAAATTTCTGAGGTTTAACGATCCTGAGGTAGAGGGCTTTTGAAAACATTGTGAGAAAAGGAGACAATGCTGGTAAATTGCATGCGTATAAACCTTTTTTCGAAATTTATCCTTTTTGAGACAAATTTCGTCGTCTTAGTCACGAAAATGATAAAAATTTGCACAAGTCTAAAATATTGTCGTTTTGTAAAGGGTTAAGTTGAACAAATTTAACCTATTGTTGTACAAATAGGACTTTTGACGACCGTGCGGTTGATCTCCAACTTTTAGAAACAACTATTTTTATTTTACATCAAACAGTTTCTCCCTTCTTTCAAATGTCCTCTTCCCTTCAATATCTTTAATATTTGAATTGTTCATTGGAAGAATTAACCTAAACAGTAAGGTTCTTCCATCTTTAAACGACGCAACCTGCAAAAAATATAACCGCTAAGAGTAAATAAAAGATGAAAAAAAAATTGACATAGACCATACATGTACATGGAAAGGGGAATAAAACAAGCTACTTCTCCTTTACCAGTGACTTAAAAAGTTACCTGCTGCGTAATCATTATTTATTATTTCAAGAGATAGTATTTAATCAACCTTATATTAAGAATGACCTACATGTATTTTGGTTTGAAACCGAATTTTAACACAGCTTGCTGGTGAATTCTACAGATGATTAGTTGAAATGACACCATATATAACTTTTTTAGAGGAAGAAATACCTTTTTATCTTTATCATACCTGTAAGCGGCGCTAGAGTGTAGAATCGGATCAGTTCACAAGTGCTGATCTGTTATTATACTTTCAACACGAACATTTTAGTAACTTTCTGTTGAGTCTCGAGCACATTTTCCCCCCACTTCGGATGCAATAAAAAGAATCTTAAGTATATATAATACATCGGCAGCGTTTTTAAACTTGTGTGATAATAATAACTTGGACCTTCTTTTATGTATAAAGATATAGTTTAGTGCATAGATAGAGCTAAGTTGTTCCGAAAAACTTACATTTAAACAGCTTTTAGACTCGCTGAAAATATTTATTGATAGAAGTAGACATTGTAAGCAAATGCAATATCGTTCATTAAGCCAATATACAAATCGGCGCCACACAGTATATGGAGTGTTCTTTTTTTCTTTTATTTGTTCGAAAAAAAAAAACAACTTTGAATGAAAGCTATTTTATATGCCGAATCTGTAACTTTTCGTGTGCATAAAACCATGTAAACTCACTCTAATGGTTCTGAGCAGCCGTTGAAATTATTCTATGTGCTGTAACAGTTTTATTTATCCGCCTTCCCAACCTTTTTTCTTTCAAAAATCGTAGAAAGTAGACATTATAAAAATAAAAACCATCAAACCACACCTGCACACAAAAGACAAAGTTTACCCAATCAAGATAAAACCATTAGCTGTTTACTAACCGACAAAATATATTATGATCTTTTTGTTTTTAAGTTGAAAGCTCTTGCATAATGAAACTTTTGAAAGAGTAGAAAACACTGTGGGAAAACAGGAATCGTAGATAACATGTTATACACGATCCCTAGGGAAAATGAAAAATTGCCCACCACAAGTATTTTCTCCTTTTCTTGCTTTTTCAGGGTCGGATTGGTCTTTCTTTCCCAGGGTCGGATTGGTAATGTAACTGCCACATGAAGCAAATTTTCTCATCAAAAAACTAAATGACAAAATTTTGGAAACCACCAAGTTAAAAACATTTGCAGACAACAAATAAAATGCAACTCAAATGATAATGCCTGTCTTTGAAAAGGTAGAAAACATTTTAGGAACAGGAGAAAATTTTCTCCCCCCCCCCCCAGCAAAGTTTACAAAAGCAAAGTTTACAAAAGCCTTTTCTCTCTGGTCAGTTAGATTGCTGTAGTGTTAAACTAGTATTCTCAAAACACCGAATTTTTTGCTGAATTCAACTTGTTGATTTCGCCATGAATATCAAAGATTTCTTTTTTAACCAAAATAATTGTCGACTTACAGAATCGATCAAGTCCAAGATCAGACAGCTTGTTTTGTGCAGCCTGTATCTACAATGTCAGCAAAAGTGCATTTGGACGGATTAGATTTCAGGATCAGACTACAAAAAGTGCATTTGTCGAGAGCAGTTTTAGGACCAATCAGTTTATGTCTCAGAGAATCAAAACTTAACCCTTAATCCGAGGATAAATGAATTACAAACCGACAAATAAAGCTGAAATATAACGATTTCAATGTTCTGTTCTCAAGAAACTCTCGCTTTATCTGGGGATGTAATTCCAATATGCTGTTGAGTCTAATAAGGGTGCGCATTTTGTGCAGTCTGATACTGATATTCAAAAGCCACACTGCATGTTCTGTACCAGACAAAGGGTTTAGGTTAAAATCAGAAAAAAATGCCAGGACAGATATACCGTTTAGGCAAGGATTGTGAATTTGAAGCAGGCTACTGTTACGTAATGTTACGTTTCTCTTATCTTTTATCGCTGCAGGCTATTGAATATCGATTACTTGTATACACAATGTAAGTTCGTCAAACTCCGGAAACTTCCGGACCTTTACGTATGATATCGATTATTTTCATCGATTTGTTGTCATGCGAGACTTGATAAGGCATGTCCGTGAAAGTTGGCTATAATTATTTCAAATTTGACCTAACTTTCTTTTCACTTAGAAATGTGTAATTTATATCTTTAGAAAGATCAATTTTCCAACTTATAGGATCCATCAACAATTTTGAATTTAAGAGACGAAATAACGTTTTTCTAAGCGTTTGTCCAACCATGGTGTGCTTCTTTTTTGTGATTTTCCCTATCATTTAATAGAATCACGGGTTAGAAATTTGTGGTTTAAAATGACCTAACTTTTTTTAAGCAAAAGTTTTGAAAATTATACCATCTTAAAGAGGATATAATGTAGATTTAGGAATGATCAACAATAATTTATTTATTCGAAGGTTAAATGGTGTAAAATGAACATGAATTAACATGCCCTATAGCAGTCCATTGTTTTCTGTGCGCTTTATCTATCGGTATACCAATACGATATCCAGGTAAGTCTGTGCTCCATTGCTGGGGATGTTAGAAAACATTGTGGGAAAAGGAGAAAATGCTGGTAACCAGCATTTTCTCCTTTTCACACAATGTTTTCTACCCTTCCTTTCACAAATTTCAAATTTTCAGTCAATTTTATTTTGTCGACTGCAAATGCTTTTCAGTTTGGACAAGCCTAGAATATTGTCGTTTGGTAAGGACTTAAGTAGAGTTTAGCAGCCTTGCATCCATCTTAACTCTTTACCAAACAACATTATTTTTCTACCAATCCAAATCGAAAGCATCTGCAGAAAACAAAACAAATGTCGCTCAAAAACTGAAACTCTTATGTAGAAGAGTGGAAAACATTGTGGGAAAAGGAGAAATTGCTAGTTACCATATAATGGGCTCAAGGGTGTGGCATTAATTAATTATCTTCTAGTATCATTTTTAAGTTGCACACATTTTGAACGCCCCTCTTAACTATATATTTAAAAATAATGTTGGCTGTGCGCGAGGTATGTTTATAATGAGTTTCAGTTTTACGCAAAATAATTCTTAGAAATAGAAGAGATAGAGGGGGAAGGCTTGCTATACCACGATAAGTGATTAATCTAGTACAAACGTATAAATGTCAAATTTTTCAAATGGAACTAAACTGCTTCGTCATTATTGTTATCGTATTGTAGACTGTAGCCTGCTGAGACGATATGAACAACGGAAACAACCAGCGTTTTAGCCCAGCTTCTAGATCTCTACAAATAACAATTTTCCCCGTCGACCCAAATTGTAGACTTTTCATGGAATTTTGCAGACGACATATCATGTGTGCCTCATTTGATGTGGTATGTCTGGTTTTAAAATAGTTGGTAGAAACGTTGGTTTCCAGGATTTTCTCTTTTTCCTAGCGTAACGTATTCTACAGCTCGATTTTTGTGATACAGTGTAAATCACGTGTAGATTCCAGTACAACTTTTACACAGACCGTAGGGCTACTGACATGCCGGCTGGTCTCGGACTCTAATCTATGTAAATAACATCAGATATGTGTCACCAACTGTTTGGAAAGAACCGGGTCGTCTATCGTCACCTGCTCAGTTCTGTCGTATTTAACTCTTTACCACATGAGAAAATTTTAGACTGGTCCCAATTGAAAGCATTTGTAGACTACAAAATAAAGGCGACTGAAAAATTGAAATTTGTTCTGGGAAGGGTAGAAAACACCGTTGGGAAAAGGAGAAAATACTGGTTACTAGCATTTTCTCCTTTTCCCACAGTGTTTTCAAAAGGCTTCTTTCTCAGGGGCGTCAAAAGTAGGGACTGTGTGGTAATGGGTTAATGCCATTTTCAAATGGTTTTAGACATAGATCGAGTTCAGCACAACTAAACTTACGTTTACACCATGTTCCCGGAAGCTACCCGTGTACGGCCAGCTCCGTTTGTCCGAAACGTAGTGTATCATGACGGACTTTGTTCCGTGGAGGGAACCCAACGCTTACACCATGTTCCTGGAAGCGTCAGCAGTCACGTTTCTCATGACAATCGTGAACATAACAAGATTGACGTAATACAATGCAGAGGAAGGGGAAAAGCGGAGCTGCTGTGGCTGTCAGGTACGTGGTGTAAACGTAGCGTTACCATGCATTCTCCAGTATTACTATCAATCATAGGGTCGTGTGGTCAACCTCGTTTTGAGGTATAGCGCCCGACTGGAATTCATAAGTTTCCTGGTTCCATACCTAGGAGCAGTTGTCAACTTTACGATTGTACATTGGCCCACACATTTGGCCTGAGCACTGGTATAGTTTCCAGGAAGCCGACGAGAGAGAGAGAGAGAGAGGGGGGGTTTAGGTTGCAAGAACATGTTTCTCAATCGAATTTGCATGATTTATTGCGAAGTGTTGAAACCCGTTTTAGAAATTATTCCGGTTATATCAAGGCGGCCAGAGCACCGTTCCATCCTTTTCAGAAGTTTCTTTTAAATAGCACTCCACCCAATATTCTCTCCAAGCCACTGGCAGCTTTCCCACATAACCACCGTTAAAACAATGATCAGCACTGAGAGAGAAATAAATTCTGTCCTGACTGTCAGCAATCCGCGGAAAGAAATTGGCCGGACCGTGAATCGTCCTTGAACTATTTGGAGAAACGAAAAGGTTCTATAAACTCTCTACCGCTTTTCTTCTCGATAGGCCTACCGTTTTTAGGATCCCCAACTGAGGGCAATTATTTACTTTATGGGAAAAGGATCAAATGTTGGATGCTGGCTCTAGTCTCACAGAGCTTTCTACCCTTTCAACGGAAACTACTATCATCTAACCTACCTCTTGTGGTGTCCGTAGTCGTGAGGTAGAGCGTCGGCCTCATAACCTAAAGGTCCTGAGTTCGATACCTGGGAGCGGGTGTCAACTTTGGGATTTTTCATTGGCCCACACATTCGGCGCGAGTACTGGTGTAGTTCCCAGGAAGCAGAATCAAGAGAGATTAGTATAAGTTGTAAGAACTTGTTTCTCAATCGATGTAAAATAAATATGTTTAAACTTAACCTACCTCTATATTTGTCGACTGTTTATGCTTTCAGCGCGGACAGGTTTAAAATTTTGTTGTTTAGCAAAGACTTAAGTCCTAATTTCTCCATTTCTTCTTTTTTTTTTCATCCCCCCCCCCACTGTTAAAGAATGGGATTCATCCCATAGCTGCTATTAACCCTTTCCCAAACAATCCCTGGTTTTTACGACCCTGAGATAAAAGCCTTTTGAAAACATTGTGGGAAAAGGAGAAAATGCTGGTGTAACCAGCATTTTCTCCTTTTCCCACAATGTTTTCTTTTCTGCTGGAAACAAATTTCGACATTTGAGTTTGGTAAATTTTGTTGTCTGTAAGTGCTTTGAATTTGGACCAGTCTAACACTTTGTCTTTTAGTAAAGAGTTAATTAAGACGAGCATTGCTCTGTAATAAAGGCGCTTAATACATATTCAATACATCTGCAAAATGTATCGATCCAGGTCAGCCTGAGTCGACACTTTTTGCTACTTGTGATTTTTTCTGCTTTTCACAGGACCATTCTACCTCATTAGGTAGACGGTTTTTATATATCCATATTTACATGATGACTTGCTTGCTAGGTGAGAATTACAGCGATGCATTAAGCCCTCTTTTACCAGAGCTTGGCTCGCGCAGAAATACAGTAGCCCCCATGGTGTCATAAAGGCCTACTTACATTATTGTTCTTTCTTTTTCATAAACAAAGTCCCATTCCACCCACACACACCTACGAGTAAATCTCGTGAGAAGTTTCCGTCTTTATAGCCTTGAAATCCAGGAAGCCTCATTCTGGAATAATGGTCTTACGTAATAATCTAAGCGTCCCTACTTTCAAGATATTTGCTTGTTTTTTTTTTTAAGTTATTTATTGATAAATCAACAACGTTTTCGATCCGAAAGTCCTTACCACGCCCCCTTCTCTTTTCTCTATTTTCTCTTCCCCCTTCTTTAACCCCCCCCCCCCCCCCCCCCCCCCCACACACACACACTTACAAATAAGTCTCATGAACCGATTCCTTTTTTTTGAAAAAGAAGAAGAAGAAATGTAAAAATCCGAATTTTGCCATAATTTTTCAAAGTTTCTGTTACTATCTAGAAATGCAGGAGTCCTCATGCTCCTACAATAGAAGAGATAGAGAGGCAAGGCTTGTTATGCCATGTGGGGAAAAAACTCACCAGGAATTACCCCACTATCCTCATCGTGTTGTATTTTGTTTACGAGAGAAATTTTCAATTCGATTTTTTTTTCTCAAAGGTACTGATTAATTTGGATGTATAGACTATCAATACCAAGAAATAATTTTACCCTTAACCTGCCAAAAATGAAATGATATTTCCAAATCTCTAGTAAAATCCCAAATTTTGCTATTTCTTCGGTAATTGATTGGGAAAAGATATCACATTATGCGGACGATGTGGATACAAGATCAGACTGCACATTCTGTGCAGTCTGATCTTGATCTACATCATCCGCAAAAGGCCAGTGAGTCACGTTTCGCAACTTTAAATCTCTCCTTTACGAGTTTTTTCTCTCTGTTATTCCCTTACTGTTAGTTATTTCAATATGAACTATATATCTTTTAAATTGACAGATAGAATGGGAACCTGGATTTAATTTTGAAAAAAAAAACTGTTTAGGGCAGCTTGCCATACAAAAGATCGTGCATTGCATCACGTTGTATTTTGAGTCCTTAAACGCATCAAAGGATCCCGCATTTAAACAACTCTATGTAAAACGATTTTTGAAAAAAAAAAGCATCGAAAAAAAGGAGATTATACGAGTAGCTAGTATTTTCTCCTTTTCCAACATTTTTTTCACTCACTCAAAGATGAAATTCCTCATTTGGGATACATCTTATTTTTAGTCTGCACAAACTGTTGTTGCATACGTTCCTGAAATGGCTAACATTGAGGTAAGACCTGTGTGATGGAAAATAGCTATTTCCACTAAAATATCATCATGCAAAATTAGCTATAATTAGAAATGAGTATTATTGAACTACTTTCACCTTTTCATTTTTTCCATTTTTTCCTTTTTTAAATTATCATTTATAAATCTGAAACCGCTATATTCTCAATTGAAAAAGGGATAATAATTACCTCCCTTTTTAGAAAACGAACAAAAATATCAAAAAATAGTTTCAAGATAGACATAAACGGAATTTCTGATCCGTTAGAAATGTGCAAAAATATTATTTCTGCATAAATCCTTATTTATCCTTATTTAACAACCAATTACAATTTTTGCCAAATGTTCACTGGAAGTGCATTACAAAGGTCTTACCTTAACTTAAAAAAAAATCAAAGGAAGGGAAATAACTCTGGGAGGATAAAAATTAATAATTTCTATATTGCACATAGCCTCAAAAACTGTTGGGCTGTGCGCTAACAAGAGTAATTGAATTACGAACGATATAATTAGATTTGTAGGAAATGCTAATTAAATTGGATTTTATGGCCCCTACTTGCTGATTCTTCCAGATTATCGTGTCTTGGGAAGTATATTATATGCTTAGAGTGCTTCCTTTTTCAAATACACTTTATTTTTAAACCTTTAAAAAAAAACCCTTTCTCTGCCATAGTCGAAAAGTATGGCTTTTGCGGACGGTATATAGCAAAGATCAGACAGCACAAAACGTGCAGTCTGATCTTTGATATATGCAATCCGCTTGTTTAGTCACAAGTTTTTGAAGCTCCATTTATCTATCCCACAATATTGATTTTTTCATTGATTGACTAATCTTTACAATATATTACAATACAATTCTTTATTGCCTCCTTACCAGAAGAAACTGCATAGTACATAAACAGATTTTCGAGGTTTATAAGTACATTTTCTCATTTTCTTTGCCATTGAAGATGAATTTGGTCATATTTTGGCATCAGGTAACGGATGGTGCAGATTCAAGATCAGGGCCTGCATTCACCAATCATTCTTAAGAACGTTCTTTGTCTTAATTTTCAAGATTTTCTGACTGTGAAAGTAACAGAACTTCTGAGTGGCTAAACCAATCGGTTTAGCCAATCAGAAGCTCTGTTAATTTCACACTGTCAAATTTCTGAAGAATAAGCCTAAGAATGTACTTAAGAGTGGTCGGTGAATACGAACCCAGGCTGCACGTTCTGATCTTGATCTACTTCATCCGTTAAAGCTACGTTAGTCGTTCGTTACTGGTAGTCAAAAAGTTATTATAACGCTATAATGGTTAAAATTGATAATATGTACACCTTCACGATGGGTGAAGAAGTAAATGCGTGTAAAAAAACACCTATTATTATATACCTAGCAGTGAAATCCTGGATTTTCCCAGTGTAATAAATTTTGATATCATCACTAGTGACGATATCAACTTTCACTTTCACTTCCTGACGTAATTTAGGAACTACTTTTTTCTTAAACGAAAAAATTAAAAATGATCATGTTAATAAGGTATATGATAAATAGAATAATCAACTGGTTATTTTTGATAAGAAAAATATCTCACTTGGATGCGTCGTAAGGCGTTAAAAAACCTCGTGCTGCGCACTCGTTTTTTCAACGCCAAACAACGCATCCTCGTGAAATATTTTTCATATAAAAAAAAAACAATTGATTATCCTCTATTTCTTCCTCCAACATTGTTTCAAAAGGCAGCATGCTGCAAAGATCTAAATTTGAAAAGCCAAACAGGTGGAGCAGCACATATTTTTACTACAAGGCATGATGGTATTGGCATAACTAAAGGATAATGAAATGAGAATCGGAAGCTGTATGATGCATACCTCAATAAACCAGTCTTGTATGACTAAAACGAGCTGTACATAATCTATAGTGTACCGAGTGACCTCATAGTTTGTAAGAACCTTGCGCTTGTGTATTGCAATCACCTCCTTTGAAAATAGGAAACGTTAAATATATAATCAAAATGAAAACAAAAATATCTTTCAGAAAGATAGACGGCACGAGAGGTACTGGAAAAGAGGATATTGAAACTCTTCTTCGGTTAATTATAGGCTGAAAATAAAAGTGGGGGAAAAAACCTCACCAGGAATTACCCCACTTTCCTCATTGTGTTGTATTTTGTTTACGAGTGAAATTTTCAATTCGATTTATTTATTTTTTCTTCGAGGTACTGATTGACTCGGATGTATAGACTATCAATACCAAGCAATAGCTCAAAAGTCATTGCAATCAGCTGCACTGTATAACTAACGTAGAAACAAAACTAGCGATGCCTTGAAAGTGACATAGGGACTTGACAGAGAAGTTCCACTCGGTGTTTAGATGACAGCTTGTAGTCTTCGTATCATACAGTACCCTTCACGAAGGGGAACCTACTGACACTCGGCAGCTGCAAGCTCCTGCAAGTTCTGTGGAGCCGGATCCCTGTGTTATCAGGTACCCCAAAATGCCCCATTTGTGTTCCAGCGCATTGAGATCTGGATCGATAAAGTAATACACCTTCTGATTGGCTAAACCGTTTAGTTTAGCCAGTCAGAACTTGTGTTACATTTAATTTTAAATGAGCATACAGATACTTTTAAAAGCATCCTTAATTGGTGAGCATGGGCCAAGGCTGGACTCATCGCAAGCCATGCTTTTAACATGGCGGTGTGTAAAACTTTTTTGACTATGTATGGTACTAGTGGCTTTTTTTGTATGGTGTGTGGGCTTACCTCTTACCACATGTGGTTCCTTTTTCTCTGGCGATCTTAGACTCATTCACAATGAAAGCATGCGCATTCGACACTTCATTTATAGCTTAAATGATGGAAATTTTACCATTAAGGAATAGAAAACATTGTGGGGAAAAGGAGAAAATGCTGGTTACCAGCATTTTCTCCTTTTCCCCACAATGTTTTCAAAAGTCCTCTTCCTTGAGATTGAAATAAAAACCACGAGACTGCCAGGTGATGGGTTAAGTAATTCTTAACGTGGCATGGCCTCAATAATGGAATTCTGGGTAATTGGATACAGCCATTAGTAACATAAGAAAGGGAAAATTCACACCATTACTTGATTATCTTCGCTGCCTTTCACCTTTTCACTTCCTTGAGTGAAAGATGAAGCTTAAGGGAACTAGATAAACGATAACAAGAGAGTCAAATTGGCCCCGAATCTCACACCTAAGCACGTCAACCTTCAACCGTGTACCATATGATACCCGGCGGCCCCAAGTTTTAACGACCCTGAAAAGGACGACCAATGAAAACATTGTGAAAAAGTAGACAATGCTACTGGCCATGATTTTCTCCTTTTTTTAACAATGTTTATTGATCTTTTAAAGGAGCAGATTTCAATTTTTGAGTTGAATTCGTTTTGCCTTCAGTAAATAGGACCTACTTTCATTTTGGATCAGTCAAAAATTGGGAAACAAATTAAAGGAATTAAAGAACTTTTTGGTATGGTGTAAAACGCCGTTTTCAACATTATTTCAGTCCTATGGAGGCGATATTTTTCCAGTTCACAGTATTCTTCCCAAGCCACGCGACAGCTTTTCCACATAAATAGTGTGAAAAAACAACAATTAGCTGTGAGAGGGGTGTGAATCTTTCCGCAATTACATCCTTGAAAACAAATTGGCCAAGCAACATTTGTCTTCTGCAATTGCTTTAGAATTGGACAAGTTTAAAATTTGGTCATGTGACAAAGAGTTAACACACAATCCTGAGTTCTAACGAACCTAAAAAGATGCTGGTAAACGATTTTCCACACTGTTTCCTATCTTCTCAGAAGCAAACCCACATAACTTAAACAAACTGAATTTGTAATCTTTGAACAATTCAAAAATACTTGTCCCCTGGTAAAGAAACTGTCCAGTTCAAAACATTACACTGTGTTGTGCGGAAGAAGCAGTTTTGATAAAGATCTCAATTTTGCAGATACAGCTTCTGAAGTACAACAAATAACAGAACACGTCTTCAAAAACTATATTTAAATTTAATTTATTGCCACAGTATCTATTGTCCAAATTTACATTTTCAAAAGTCAAGTAAATAAAGTATAGTTGTCCCAGGACAATAGTAAAAGCAAGAAAACATGAAATGAAATAACTTTGGAGTCAGTATGATGCACTAACTCTTTGCAAAACGATCAAATTTTGGGATGGACAAAATAAAGTAATTGCAGATGACAGGGTAATTCTGTTTAGTCAGATAGAAAACATTGTGGGAAAAGAAGAAAATGCTGGTAATCAGCATTTTCTTCTCTTTCCACAATGTTTGAAAAAAAAAGTGTCCTTTTAAGAGTCATTAAAAAGTGTGGTACAGTAAAAAATATCTTTATACTGTAAAAGTCACTGCTACACCACGATATTTCTACCTGCCAACAACTTCCATTGTCTTGCAGCCCAAATGTTATGGCAAAAAAAGAGAGAAAATAACCATCTTCAAAGAAAGTTAAGTTTCCATTCCAGTGCAAAACAAGTTTGAACAAGAGGGCCATCATGTATCGCTCCACTGGCTTATAAGTACAAACCATACATACATTTTCAGTTCTATGCCAAATAGTTTCAAACAAAAATACTACAGAGTTTTATCTACAAAATAACTTGGTAGCCCTACACTTTCTTTTTTAAAATCAAAAGAATTTTAAAGTTTACTACATCAGCCCATGTAAAAATTGTGACCCCAGTGGCAGAGCCAAAGTAACCCCAGGCTATAATACAGACTCAGAAAATTAGTTAAGGTCCATATAATGACATTAGAAGTACATGCCAAACTTGGAAGTTCTTGACCATATTGTTTTTTAGAAAAAGATTTTTAGATTTTAAAAGATTTTCAATATTTTTCAGTTATATTGCCATGGCAATCAGTTTTAAAAATAAACTAATTTTAGGAAATTCTGAAGAGGACCATTGAAAGTAAATTTCTTTAAAATTTGGTCCAACTTGGATGGTTGATTTCAGAGAACATGTTTGGAATAAAAGTTAATGCACAAACAGATACATGGACAGGAGCACACATTACGGCACAAGGCCATGACAAAAAAATCAGTGGCCTTTTGCCAGTGGAGCTAAAAATAAAGTGGTGTAGAAGAGTTCTGACTGCTGTGTGAGAACCTTTTTTTCTTGTCACCTTTCTTCTTGGTAAGCCTAATCAAGGAAATAAACCTTTGAGCAAACTCCTGTAGTGTCAAACTCAATCTTTTTTGACGGCTGATAGTACACTCCATTGTAGCTCAGAAAAAGTTTATCCTTCAGACTTGACTTATGAAGAAGATTTGTCCAAGTTAACTCTTTTAGCAAACGACAAAATTTTAGAATGGTCCAAATTGAAAGCACTTGGAGACTACGAAATAAACGTAACTCAAAAATTGAAATTTGTTTCCAGCAAGGTAGAACACATTGTGGGAAAAGGAGAAAATGCTGGATATCAGCATTTTCTCCTTTACGTACAATGTTTTCAAAAGGCTTCTACCTCAGGGTCGTAAAAACCAGCGATTGTTTGGTAAAGAGTTAATTAACCCATTACCATACAATCCCTACTTTTGACGCCCCTGAGAAATGTCAAATGATGTTTTCTACCCTTCATAAAACAAATTTAAAATTTTCAGTCACTTTAATTTTTTCGTCTTCAAATGCTTTTATGTCGTCTGGTAATGAGTTAAGATCATTTGCAGATGGCTCAAATACGGGAATCTGTCTGCGATATGTGGGAATAGGAAAAATTACTGACCCTCAGCATTTTCTTCATTTTCCACTATGTTTTGAATTGCTTCATTGCCAGTATCATAAAACTCTTACCTAAACAAACCCCTGCTTTTACGTGTCTGCAGTACAACTCTGCTGAAAATATTATGGGAAAAGGAGGAATTGCTTGTAATGAGCGATTTCTTCTTTTCTCACATGTTTTCTACACTACTGAAGAACTTTCTGTCATTCTTATTAAATTTAACATTGTCGTCTGCAAACTCTTACTGTTCGGAAGAACACTTTATCAAACGACAAAATTTTAAAGTGGTTCAAAATGAAAGCATTTGCAGACGACAAAATAAAAGTGACTCAAAAATTGAAACTTGATTTTAGAAGAGTAGAAAACATTGTGGGAAAAGGAGAAAATGCTGGTCACCAGCCATGATTTTCTCCTTTTCTCACAATGTTTTCAAAGGGCTTCTCTTTCAGAGCCGTAAAAACCAGGGACTGTTTGGGAAAGGATTAAATTTGTCATTTGGGAAAAAGTTGAGGGTTAAAAAATCTAGACTTTGTTGTAATGCAGTCATCGTCTATCTTAAAGCATTTGAATGATTGATTGAACATTGGTTAATGTTGCCTTCACTATTTTTTCAGTCAAGTCCCGGCAGCATCTTACATATTCAAGTACTTACTGGGTTTCAGCAGTACTAGGCAAGGGCTCTATGGCATCTTCAATAAACAATCCCACATAAATCTAGTGGATCCAGGACCTCCAGGTCTAAGTCCTTCACTTTATCACTGAGCCCTGCAGGAACCCTTTAACCCTTTACTAAACAATTCTGTGATTTTACATCCCACAGGAAGACGCCTTTTGAAAACATTGAGGCCCAGTCCAAATTTTGTTCTTTGGTAAAGGGTTACAACATTTGAAGGCAGCAAATTAAATGCAACCAATATAACAGAACCTGCCTTTGAACATTCTGGTACAGAGCACTGTTAGTAATAAGAAAATGCAGATTCAAAGCATTTCCTGATTTTCCCACAATATTTTTACAAGCATCCTTCCTCAGGGTTGACAAAAATACATGATCATTTGGTAAAGGTTTAATCAATTCTCTAAATCACAAAAAAAGGAAAGTACAAACAAATACATGCAAAGTAAACAAAAATCAATGTGAAATGAAAAAAAAAAATAACAGAAAACAAATTAACTCAAACACCAAAACTAGAGACAAACACAAGCATATTTAATAATCAGAAATGAACATCTGAAAGCACCTTGCACTGAAAACAAATTAAATGCAAAAAGAAACAAAACAGAAATGTACAAATTTTATAGCAATTATTTGAGATGAACCAATCATTCATTTGGCATATTTACAAAATAATCTGATTTTAATTCTTTACCAAACGACAAAATTTTAGACTTGTCCAAATTAAAAGCATTCGCAGAGAGTAAAATGAATGTGACTCAAAAAATGAAACGACTTTAGGAGAGAAGAAAACAATGTGGGAAAAGGAGAAAATGCTGGTAACCAGCATTTTCTCCTTTTCCAACATTGTTTTTATTAGATATGATTCAAAAATTAAGACTCGACTTTAGAAGAGAAGAAAACATTGTGGGAAAAGAAGAATATGCTGGTTACCAGCATTTTCTCCTTTTCCCATGATGTTTTCAGAAATTTTTCTCAGGGTCATGAAAACCTGGGATTGGTTTGGTTAAGGGATAAGACTGACAAAAACTGAACACATCTACAGGTAATAAATCAAATGTGCCTAAAATGCAAGCACTTGTTTTTTAAATGGATTGGTCGTATGGAGTTTTATCCACTTTCATCATTACTTATTTAAGAAATAATTTTCTTTCTATCATGGTTTATCATTCAATAAACCACAGTTGCGAGGTATGAGGCACAATAAATAATCCAAGAGGGCAAAAGCCCGAGTGGTTAATTTATTGTGCCTCATAACTCACATAGTTTATTGACCGATAAACCACCATAAAAAAGAAGACTAACAGGATTCTAACAGGACAAATTCTTTATGGAAGGAAACCAGTTCATCCTAAGAGTAAAGACGTGGATGAAGACTAAGTTCTTTTGAATAACTCACTAACTTACTTTAAACAGAATGACTTAACTATGCATGAATCATCCCAGATATTACCACCCTTTCCCTGCACTGTGTTTATATAGCCAGAATTGCATTTCATGTTAGAATATAACACAAGAGGGCCATGATGGCCCTGTATCACACCACTGACTTTTTAACCCATTACCACACAATTTGATGTGTTCATGACCCTGAAAAAGAGGGCTTTTGAAAACAATTAATATTGTCAGGTAATACAAGCAGAGTTATTCACTGGCATTAAAGTTAAATTTCTTGGGAAAAAAAACTAAATGACAAAAGCCTTGCTTTGAATTTATTATTCCACTCATGTGAGCATAACTATTAGCATCAATATAAATCACTCTCCCTGAAAACAGAATATTTTCTATCAAAAATCTTAAACATCAGGCACCAATCATGTACCACTGCAGTTTTGCTAATCAGGGGAGGTAAATAGTAACAAACTTTATCCTTTATAAAAAGAGTCACTTCCCTTGATTAATATTAAAATTGAATTGACTACATCAACCAGATCATGTCAACCAGAGTTTTTGAAGGAATCAAATTCTTTCAAGAAATTCTGAAGATGACCATAGCAGGATCATTTCCGTGAAGTTTCATCAAATTTGGACGGATAGTTTCAGAAAAGAATATGTTTGAAATAAAAGTTAACACAAGTATGCTCACACGGATGACAGGGTAGCAAACATGCAACAGTTTACTTGTTCATGTATGTTCTGGTCCTCACCAGCACTAGGCTAGCGCTCTGAAGTGTCGAACCCAAGAGTACTCCCAAGAGAACTATGGTTCTACTAATGAAGCTTGAGCCCCAGACCTACAGGTCCCAACCTTTATCTCTGAACCACGAAAGGCCCCCTTCTTCAAAATGAAAGAAAACCTTGTGGGTCGAGGAGAAATTTCTAGATACTAGCATTTTCTCCCTTTCCCACAATGTGTTCAAAAGCCTTATCTCATCAGGCCCATTCAAACATGGTAAATATTTGGTAAACAGACTTATAAGAAATCTTCCACTCTTGACAACAAAATCTCGACTTTTGACAACCCTGAGAAAAGAAAGCCTTTGAAGACACTGTGGGAAAAGGAAAAAATGCTGGTAACCAGCATTTTCTCCTTTTCCCACAATGTTTTCTACCTTTGCCGAACCAAATTTCGATTTTTTAGTCGCATTTATTGTAGTCATCTGCATAATATTATGCTTTCAATTCGGACCAGTCTATAATTTTGTCATTAGGTAAAGAGTTATATAATTCAAATAAATGAAACTACAAAGCAGAAAAAAATGCTGGACATCAAAAGAGCAACAAAGTTTCTTACCAACAAAAGAGTAAAATACCGACAATAACAAAAAAAAAAAAAAGCTCTATGCTCTGGCAAAAGGGGCTAAATGCTTCTCTTTAACCCTTTACCAGACGACAAAATTTTAGCCCTGTCCAAATTGAAAGCATTTGCAGACACGGACAATTTCATTGTGGCTCAAATGGTGCAATTGTTTATTGATAGGGTGGAAAATATTGTGGGGAAAAGGAGAAAATGCTGGTTACCAGCATTTTCTCCTTATCCCACAATGTTTTCAAAAGGCATCTTTCCAAGGGTCGTCAATAGTCGTCATTGTGTGGGAAAGGGTTAATACTTTATACCTTTCAAGTCATCACACGATCATGGATTCATAAAACCCATTTAGTCTAACAACTTAGTCTGCAGGTAGAATGATCCCTTGCAATGCAGAAAATTTATAAATAAAAAGTTTTGACCAAATGTCAGATTGCACAAATAACATATGTTGATGCTTTGCGCCAATTCACTAAGCCCCCTTTCTACAGAACACGGCTCATTTTTACCTTATGAGTGTAATACACATGTATTTACACGTAGCATGCAACGGAAGGGCAATAAATCTGAAAGACAGTGGTGTCTATTAACTTATCTGACTTGCACTTAAATCATCTACCACAAAAATTTTGCTATAATTTTAATGTTCAAGCATATCCAGCAGTCAGCTTTTGGTAACAATGTAGAAAAAA